>OX155979.1:14643885-15335885 GCA_944548615.1 Micropterix aruncella
GGACGAGTGAAATAATTATATTATATTTTTAAGCTATTGCATAGCTTTTATCGCGGGCCTAGGCCAGCGCAGCGACCGAATGAAGAAATTTCTTAACGAAAATTAATGATTTTAAACTGATAATTACGTCTAAACGAGGACTGCTTACGATTCGAAAAAAATATATGTTAAACAAGAACATTTTCCTAATATTCTTAGCTTTGAATATTTTAGATTTTGTTTATATTACATAGTGTAATTAATTTGTGAAATTACGTCTAACCGAACACAAAAACGACTACTACGCAAATACTATCTGGCGTATTATTATGAAACCTGCACCGTTTTAAAGATAATTTAATTATCTATCTTTTTATCTACGATTTTTTTCGAATAATCCGGTTTTTTTGCTTTATCGAATAAAAAATTCTATCGGAAGACGTTTAAATTATTCAGAATCATTTGCTACCGCACCCGCAAATGCTTGAGAATAAAACGTTTTCCGATAGAGCGCAGTTATCTGATATCAGAAAAATAAAATAAAAAAAATAAATAAATAATTATAATTGCATAAGTTGTTAAAAATGCTATGCAATAGCTTTACCGCGGCAGTCCCTGAGTGCCACACGTATTTTTTTCTTTTCTTCTTTCTTTTCTTTCTTCAATATTAAAATAAACCATAAAATTTCCCTAATAATAAAATAATAAAACAAAATAATTATTAAAACAAAATTTATAACTTTAATTCCCCTCCACTTCCTCCTATCCCATTCCTAGGCGACTGTATATTTTTACGATCTTTAAGTGGAAACTTTTAACTGGCATTATAGTCTATTAATAAAATTCAGATATTTAGCCGCAAAGCGGCTAGCCGCGGCGGAGTACCGCGGGAAAGGTCTTGCAAAGAGAATGTATGGAAACGCGTTTCTATCCTTTTCACTATGCGGCGCGCCGAACTCGACCGCGCGGCCGTCATCATCCAACGCGGTTGAATGCGGCACGCCGCACCGCCCTGGCAATTTTCACTGGCGGCGTACCGCGCGGCGAGCCGCGCGTTCTATGTTTGTATTTAAGTTAACTACCCGGTTGAACTTGCGGAATCAGTTAAATTCCTCGGACTACATCTGGATGCAAAGATGTCATGGAATCTACATATAGAGCATGTTAAGTCAAAACTTTCGTCAGCCTGCTATGCTCTATTACGCATCAGAAATTGTTTGGAGAGAACTGAAGTAATATCGGCCTATTACGCGCTAGTTGAGTCACACCTGCGCTATGGTATTCTTTTATGGGGTAATGCAGCACACATCAACAGTGTATTCACTCTCCAGAAAAGAGCCATACGTGCGATAGTAGGTATTGGTCCACGGCAGTCATGTCGTGAACACTTCCAAAAACTAGGGATATTGACCGTATATGCAATTTTTGCTCAAGAAGCTCTTTGCGAATTCTATTGCAATAAGAGCTCGGCCATATCCCACGAGGAAGTACATCGGCATGACACCAGGAATAAAACCCTGTATCTCCAACCGTTCGTAGCACGTACTGCCAAGTTCCAGGCGACTAGTCGATACTTAGGCCTCAAACTTTTCAATAAATTGCCCGAAAGATTAAAAGAAATTAAAAACATCGATATTTTCAAGAGATCCATCCGAGTCTATCTGCTTAAAATCAACATGTATGCCCATAACGACTTCTTAAAATATTTTGAAAATACATAGCATCGTATCTACCCATTTAATCTAATACATATTATTTACCGTTAATTGTTTTGTTGTAAACTGTTATCATATAGTCTATGTTTTTGTAAATTGGTAAGTTTAAAACTATGTATTGTATATCATCTCTTGTCTAAATTGAGTAACTAATTTAAGATTAATTACTGTCATTCCTACACAATTGTATGGTTGTATTGGAAATAAATACCTTTTACTTTTTACTTTACTTTATTGGCGGTTTCGACACGGAAAAGTTTATTTACGAAGTTGAAAAGAGGCCATGTCTATGGAATCTAAAATGTACGGAGTATTCGGACAGAATTAAAAAGATTTAAGGTTGGGAAGAGATCGACGCGGCTGGCCGCGCGGCAAAGCGGCCAGCCGCGCGGCGCGGCGCCAGGCGGCTAACCGCGGGACGAACGAGAGCGAGCGGCGTGCCGCGCGGCTAGCCGCATTGCGGCTTACCGCCAGTGAAAAGGCGCCCTTACTTTATCGAGACGCGAGGGTTGCGCGACGGAGGTTACGTAGGAAAGTGGATGAGGATTGTATGTGTGCTCCTAGTATCTTGTACTGGGCACGGCTCGAGTCTGTGGGATTACAGACTGATGCTTCGAGACTCAGGGAGAATGAGGAAAGGAAACCAAGGAGCCGGATCCGTTGAGCGACCTCGTTAGAGGGGTACCGGATATGCCGTCGCAACCTTGGGGGAAGGTGATCAATCGGGGACTGATGATTTGGTTGCTTTTTGGCCGGTTTATATAGGCCGTGCAATGATGCAATTTGAAGTATTCTGAGTAAAAGTATTGTTTCATCGTGCTGATTCATAGCTGCACGAGTTAAAATAATAGCTGAATTGTGTGTATTAATTTATTAAGCTATTGCATAGCTTTTATCGCGGGCCTAGGCCAGCGCGGCGACCGAATGAAGAAATTTCTTAACGAAAATTAATGATTATAAACTGATAATTACGTCTAAACGAGTACTGCTTACGATTCGAAAAAAATATATGTTAAACAAGAACATTTTCCTAATAGGCTTAGCTTTGAATATTTTAGATTTTGTTTATATTACATAGTGTAATTAATTTGTGAAATTAGGTCTATCCGAACACAAAAACGACTACTACGCAAATACTATCTGGCGTATTATCATGAAACCTGCACCATTTTAAAGATAATTTAATTATCTATCTTTTTATCTACGAATTTTTTCGAATAATCCGTTTTTTTTGCTTTATCGAATAAAAATTTCGTGCGCGGCGCTCTATCGGAAGACGTTTAAATTATTCCGAATCATTTGCTTCCGCAGCCGCTGATTATTCGGAATAATTTCAACGTTTTCCGATAGAGCGCAGTTGTCTGATATCAGAAAAAATAAAATAAATAAATAATTATAATTGCATAAGTTGTTAAAAATGCTATGCAATAGCTATACCGCGGCAGTCCCCGAGTGCCACACGTATTTTTTTTATTGTGCATGCTCTTGTAGCCACAATGCTCTTGTAGCCATTGTACTAAAACGCCATTTTCGTATTTTCTTCTAGCCTATCAGAAATAAATATATAAACAACATCGAAACATATTCTCATCAATCATTTTTTGTGACAGCTCGCAAAATAACAGTACCCTGTAAATAATGCCTCTATATCTATTGAATGTAATTTATTCGATAAATCATATAGCCGATATAGATAATCAAAATCAAATACAGTACCGTGCGAATTAATTGTAACAAAGAGTATTTTTCATCGAAAAGTACTTTATTTGATACTAGCTGACCCGTGCCCACTTCGTTGGGCGGTAAACATTTTTACTTGTGACGAAATTATGAATGTGGTTCAATTATTACTGAGTGCTATGATTTATTTCCTGACTGCCAAAAAGAGGGTTTTAATTTTAGTGCATATATGTATGTATGTATTTGAATGCCAATTTGACTATATTACCGTTATTTGTGAGTGTCCTCTTGTGAAGGTCTTATTTGTGAGTGTCTTATCTCTTTAACCATTTATGCAGTAAAAGTGAAATTATATGCAGTAAAAAGTCTTTTGTTTTAAACACTTGAGACGATAAATTTACTTATTTTGATATGAATTCAGAATTGTTGATAATATGACCAATAAACATGACATAACGATTTAAATTATTTTTTAAATATGAGTAACTACTTTTTGTGACTTAAATATAAAAGTTAGACATTTGCTGTCGTTGACTTTTCTGTAGGCATTATCAAGCTCTACAACTTTTCTCTAGTACTTAATCATATATCTCTAATCGTTGAGGCAGCGTTAGTTAGAAACATTTTCGTTCGACCGTTTGTTCTCCGACTTACTTTGCAAATCCGACTACCACCTACCTAAAAGTCTTTTCATTTTTTGGATTAATATATAGCCTATGACATTTATGTAACTATGTTTGCTGACGACACTAGTTTAATTGTTGCCGGTAAAGATATGGAAGAATTATTGATTAACGTTAAAATTAATCTATTCAAACTAAATAGTTGGTTTGAGAGCAACAACCTCACACTAAATGCGTCTAAAAGTAACTTCATACATTTTACAAATCATCGAAATCGGAATAAAGGTTCGACAATAATACTTTCAATAAATAACACTGCCATTCCTCAAACTCATGGTACTAGATTTTTAGGTGTTCATGTCGACGAACTTTTAAAATGGAACTTTCACTGTGAAAACCTCGAAAGTAGGTTAAGTCGGGCATGTTATGCTTTAAGTATTGTAAGAAGGTCGTTGGATGAATTGCAAACAAGAAATGTTTATTTCAGCTATATTGAAGCTATCCTAAGTTATGCCATTACGATCTGGGGAAATTGTTATGCTTGTCATAGGGAGCCCATATTTATACTCCAAAAGAAAGCAGTGCGAATAATTGCAAAGGTGAAAAGGGAAGAGTCGTGTCGACCCATTTTTAAAAGGCTAAGAATCCTCACCTTAACCTCACTCTATCTCTTTAAGTTACTGACTGAGTTTTTTAAGAATAAAGAAACACATTATAAAAAGTTTTCAGATACACATACTAAAAATACGAGAAATAAATTAAACATTTTTATACCATGTATTAAACTAAACACAGCAAGGCAAGACACAAAATACTCCGGGCCATATTACTTTAACAGGCTACCGGAAAGTTTAAAAACTATTCAAGTGGAAAGCTTATTCAAAAAGTTACTTAAAGAATTCTTATTAGACAAAGCTTTTTACTCGATCGATTTGTTAATTTTAAATAATTTTTCAAATTTTTTGTCCATTTTTTTGACAATTTTAAGTAGCATTTTTTAATTATTCTGACTTTTTCTGATTTTAATTTCTTGATTATTTTTATCGATTATTTTAATTTGGGGTTTTAGTAAATAAATCTTAAAAAAGATTTGGATGCCCTAAAAGCAATAATGAAATAACTGTATGTACGTGGTGATAAATTTAAATATTGTAAAAACGGACTAATAGACTGTAATTTAAATGTACCTCAATATTAAGTTTCTACAATCTGTTAAGATTTTTTTTGGAAATAAATTGAAATTGAAAAATTGAAATATAATACGGTATCCTATATCAACAAAAAAAACAATAGTATATTAAGCAAATAGAGCTGTCAACTACAACGGACGAACCCGTCACCTCAGGAAGTTTTAACGATTGGTCGTTCTGTCTCCCGTGAAGTGAACGCAGAAGACATGTGCCCTTGCTGAGTTGGCCACGAAGATCCATTCGTTCAGAGTTGTCACACTCACGGGTCAACACCCATCCGGCGGCCTCCACGCATGAAGTGCGTGCCCAGGTAGGACTCTGGCCTTGGGGCCTTCTCCTCTTCAATCTTCTGGCGCTCCTGGACGGTCTGCGCGCGGTGCGGCGTAAGCCAATCGATTGTGCATTCTGTTAGGTTAGTCGGGGGAGTCTGGAAGCAGTACTCTTTCCTATAGAGCGGGGTTGGTTGCGTACCTTACGGCGACTAGACTTGAAACGACCATCGGCTACCCGATCCCGGGTGAACAGCCGGGCAAAGGACGCCGTGGTCCGCGATAGATTCAGTTTACACCGTTTCACCGCTTCGTAAGGGAGAGGATCGCGCAAGCGACCTCGAACTCGTAACTAATCGAGAGACCGGAGTAATCTGGTCGCAATCGGAAGCAAGGGCGTGAGTGTAAGCCCGCTGGGTAATCCCCTCCCAGCCCGTGAAGCACGGGCTGGGAGGGGATCGTAAACCGCAGGAAACATGCAAATATTTTTTTTTGTATTTACCAATGCGGTCGAGAAAACTATATTCCTGTGCGCTCCGGGAGCAAGCCGCCAATATTGGTCGATACGTAGTCATCTGTGTTCTGATGTGCAACCAAATTTGGTCGTTACGTAGCCGATTCCCTTGAGCGGCAAACGGGACAATTGTCCCACAATTGAAATTACCGTAGAGCGGCAAAGGGGACATCTGTCCCAGCCGAGATCGGCGCCGATGTTTTCCAATTATTTACCCTTGATACCTCACATAAATCATACGGCCTGTGGTATGTGCGAAAAGAGGAGAAGATTCTCTGTCGTTAACTAGTTGGTTCATTATTTTTCATACAGTCGCCATTTTTTGTCTATGATTGAACCAAACCAAACCAAAAACTTCAATATTCATGTTGATTTTCAACACCGAATATTTTTTTATTTTTGTATGGGTATACGTAAAATGAAGTCATAGGTTGAATGAAGCATATTATAATTATTATAAAAGTATTCACAATTTCTTGTATAGGGTGATTTATTTCCAGAAAAAACATAGAAATGTTGGACAAGGCAGTTTTTTTTCTGTACCACAACTTTGACAGATAATTCTGAATAATGCGTATTGCTTTACAAAACGACGTTACACGTATCTAATAGCAAATTTCAACAGCAACATAAAACAGGTCTTCTTTATACGGTCCGTATAGTAGTTTCGGAGTAATCGTCGTTTTCCTGAAACGCTATATTTTTGTTGTGATGTAATCTTCTTCTTCTTCGCGTTCTCTAAGAGAAACTACAATTCAAACGTCAGCACTGGAGGGGTTAAGTGTGTATTTATAATATATTTTATTTTAGTTTGTAGTAAAAAAGAGGTATATGTATAATAAAAGTGTCAATAATGAATAAAGTGCATTAATAAATGGTCAAACCTTTATTATGTATTATAAATATCAGTTATTGATGTATTGAAAATATTAATATTTCCTAGTTGTTTATTGTAAAGAACACAGCAACGAGTAATAATTCAATTCCTGGATGCAGTCATATTGAAACGAGGAAGTCGAATAAATTGCTATTAGTTTCGCCGGACAATGCTATCAGAGCCACCTGCATGTCGCCGGCGCATAAGGATTGCCAAAAGTCGCGAGGCATTGAGCCATTTAACACCATATATAAACAATGTTATTGGTCCAATACGTGCGTCGCAAAAAATGGCCAATTTTTTAAGCTATTGCATAGCTTTTATCGCGGGCCTAGGGCCAGCTCGGCGACCGGATGAAGAAATTTCTCACGAAAATTAAACTGATAATTACGTCTAAACCAGTACTGCTTACGATTCGAAAAAAATATATGTTAAACAAGAACATTTTCCTAATATTCTTAGCTTTGAATATTTTAGATTTTGTTTATATTACATAGTGTAATTAATTTGTGAAATTAGTTCTAACCGAACACAAAAACGACTACTACGCAAATACTATCTGGCGTATTATTATGAAACCTGCACCATTTTAAAGATAATTTAATTATGTATCTTTTTATCTACGTTTTTTTTTTTGAATAATCCGTTTTTTTTTGCTTTATCGAATAAAAAATTCGTGCGCGGCGCTCTATCGGAAGACGTTTAAATTATTCCGAATCATTTGCTACCGCAGCCGCAAATGATTCGGAATAATTTCAACGTTTTCCGATAGAGCGCAGTTATCTGATATCAGAAAAAATAAAATAAATAAATAATTATAATTGCATAAGTTCTTAAAAATGCTATGCAATAGCTTTACCGCGGCAGTCCCCGAGTGCCACACGTATTTTTTTTCGTAATTTTTATGAAACCACCGAATTATTGCGAAATATGACGCAGTATTGGTTTAATTCGCTGATAAAATAGTTATTATTTCATTTAAATCGTAAATAATCACAAAATTAGCCGTATTTTGATCGTTACAAGTTGTTCCATAATTGAGCCGCGCATACCTATTTGTTTAGATAATTAGTATTGGAGAATTACCATATTTTGAGTGTGATTTTCTATAGTTTTTCTATGAAATGTGACTCTTTGGACATATAATAAGCATATAATGAGACAATGTATTTGAAAAACTTTAACCGCTTTTGTATTATGAGCCGTCAAAGTTAATACCAAATTTCCGTCGCTAACTCTCAAAAGTTTAGATTTTTATGTAATATCAGACAAAGCTGAAAGTTCTGGAGTGATTTTCTAAGAAGTGTGATGTAGTGGTAAAGTTATCATGAAAGAATGTCAAATAACTAAAGACTCTAAGTAGGTAGTCACAAATATAAAATGAACAAAAATTTTTTTTACGAGAATACATCAATTTTTTCTTGGTTATTATGACTGAATAACTAAATATTTTTGTATGCAAATAAGTAAAACAAAAGAATAGTTTTGGTAAAGCATTTAATAAAGAACATAACGGTATTTACAATTTCTGCATATAGTTCCGTATTTTGTTATAAAAACATCGACATGATTGAATAAGCGAGTTTTTTCAGTTCGCCAACTTTCTAATATTTATTCATTATTATCTTAATTGTTTTACGAGATAAGGTTATAATCTCTTATATTTCGAATTTAAATGCGATCATTGTACAGTTTGTATTTTTATGATCCGTGTAGTGGTTTATAACTTATGGTCGTTTTTCTCAAGGCCGTCGATTCACGCCGACGGTTTCACGTTCGAAACAGTACGGGCGAGTTTTTACTTCGCGAGGCGAGGGGTTATGTAAGCTTCTAATATTTTTAATTGTTTACGTATGAGTTACACTGTCAAATGCTTTTGACAAATCGGTAAAAATGCGAAAAAGCGCATTTTCCGGCTTGAAGGGAATTCAGTGACGGGTGATGGCTATGCTGAGATGACGCAAGGCTGCTGCTTCTGTCCTCTGTGGTTTTTCATTGTCGTTTAGCGATACCTCCTTCTCGCCGTATTGTAGCCAAGCTGGTCCATTGGCGACATCTGTTTGCCTATCATCTTGCCGCAAGCGGTGCAGTAATGGTTCGCATCTTTTAGGGCTTCAATGCAGTATGGTACCCACATGCAAGGTATACACCTGGAAATAAATATAAAAATTTGTTTAAATAATTTTAAAAAATAAACAAAAAAAACGACTTAAAATGGGCTATCATAATTTAATGCGTATACAAAATTTCGTATCTGTGCTTTTGACCGTTAAGGAGATCCCTCGTTGGAAGCCAACCCTGTGTGCCGCAGTCCTGTGGGGAGTTAATGGACCCTTACTGAGTTGGCCACGAAGACCCATTCTGTTCAGGGTTAGTCACACTCACGGGTCAATACCTATCCGACGGCCTCCACGTGTGCGAGCCTAGGTAGGACTCTGGCCTTATGGTTAGTTTCCCCTGGGAATCAACCTTCTGGCGCTCCTGGACGGTCTGCGCACCGTGCGGCATAAGACAATCGATTGCGCACTCTAACTAACATATTGAGATGTCAACCACAACGGGCGAACCCGTCACCGCAGGACGTTTTAACGATTCATCGTTCTATCGACCGTGCAGTGAGCGTAGAAGACTTTGGACATAACAAATCCGACGTCTAGCTACGCCACAACCCGTAAGAGACCAACGCCTTACCGCGAGTAGCCAGGTATGTTACCTGGCGGGCGGCACTCGCGCCCTAACTACCAATTGTGACCAGATTTCTCCGGTCTCTCGATTGGTTCCGAGTTCGAGGTCGCTTGCGCGGTCCTCTCCCTTACGAAGCGGTGAAACGGAGTGCACCGAATCTATCGCGGACCAAGGCGTCCTTTGCCCGACTCTGAACCGGGATCGGATGGCCAATGGTCATTTCAAGAGCAGTCGCCGTAAGGTAGACAACTGCCCCCGCTCTATAGGAAACAATACAGTTCCCAGACTCCCCCGATTGTTAGTCGGAGAGCACAATCGATTGGCTTGCGCCGCACGGTGTGCAGACCGTCCAGGGGCGCCAGAGGTTTGATTCCCAGGGGAGACTGGTTGACCCAGTGTCCTACCCAGGATTCGCACCCCATGCGTGGAGGCCGTCGGATGGGTGTTGACCCGTGAGTGTGACCGACCCTGAACACATGGGTCATTGTGGCCACCTCATCATGGGCCCATTACAGTCGGGGAGTCTGAAAGCAGTACTGTTTCCTATAGAGCGGGGGTGGTCGCGAACCTTACGGCGACTGCTCTTGAAACGACCATCGGCTATCCGATCCTGGGTGAACATCCGGGCAAAGGACGCTGTGGTCAGCGATAGATACGGTACACACCGTTTCACCAGTCGAGTGACAAGAGTAATCTGGTCGCAACTGGTAATCTGGTCGCAAGTAAGGGCGTGAGTGTAAACCCGCTGGGTAACATACCTGGTTATCTCGCGGATAAGGCGTTGGCCTCTTACGGACATCTGGCGGAATTGACGGTTGAATGTTTTGTCCTAAGTGTTCTGCGTTCACTTCACGGGAGATACAACGATCATTTCGTTAAAACTTCCAGAGTTGTAGTTGACAACTCTAGTTGTACTCCGTAATATGGTCATACTTTCTTACATCATAAATAAAGCGAATGCAAATGTTTTGCAGCCGTTCAACCCTGGCAGCTAGATCTTACTTGATGTCGTTCATATCTATACCTTAACTGTAAAATGAAGTAAATTCCCATTTGGCTAACTTTACTTAATTATTAAATTGAAAACTTAAAAATACACTCTTTAAACTTAAAAATATGGCTTTATCTAAAGAAAAAGCTTCTCCTGCGAAGAAATTCATAATTTCATTGTTTCCATCTACGCAAAGTTTTAAAACTTTGCCTTCTCCCTGTCTCACTACTCAGCAGACGCGAATTTTCACATCAAATTTAAAACAATGTGAATCTGATATTTCAGATTATTCAGTACATTATACATATATATATATATATATATATATATATATATATATATATATATATATATATATATATATATATATATATATATATATATATATATATATATATATATATATATATATATATATATATATATATATATATATATATATCTCCAAAAAGTTGACAAAAATAAAAGCTCAGGGTCTGATAATATCCACCCATTCTTCGTCGGTAATTGCGCATTAACACTGGCCCGTCCTCTTACGTTACTATTAAGAGCCTTATTACAAAATAGCGTAGGTATTCTTTTAAAATGAGTTGAAAAAATGAACGCATTTTTTTTTGGATGTAACTATAAAAGATAGGATAAATAAATAAATAAATAAATAAATAACTATTCAACCCTGGGAGAAAACCGCGGCACTGAGCGCTCTTCTCTTGCGCAAGCAAATATATACACAATTTCTAATTGTTTTTTGCAGTGTTTTCTCCTTTCTAATGACAATAATTTATATTATGTCGTATTGCTAAAAGAGTGAACTTTAATATAGTATAAGTATTATATAAGAATCTTATTTTATTTCTGAGAAAATTAGAATGATACAGGAAGATTTTTTTTTAATTTTGTGTAATTGTAAGTAATGTATACCTTGGATATGTGGTCAAAAAACGAAAAAATAAAGCCGTAGTGTACATCGAGAATACATGACGGACATAAAAAAAAATAGTATACGGTTTTCGTTGTAGTGATATTACTATATTAAGGAGCTCAAAGTTTGCCTTCCGAGCGTTTTACGAATAACGACTTTCGGAAAATGGGCTGAATAAGTAAATAATATTCGTTATATCTAAAATTAAAGGCCGCTATGGTCAACATCAAGAAATGGTCCAGGTAATTCAGTAATTAAAGTTTGTAGAAATCTCTTCATTTCTTGGAATTAGAACGCCAAAAATCCACTTTTCTTGCCTTTCTGGAAAAAATATGTGATAGGGCTCTTAAGAATGTCACTAAACGAAGGTGTTTTTCCCGATCGTTGGAAAAGAGCCTATATCTGCCCAATATATAAGCAAGGGTCCCGTAACAAGGTTGATAATTACCGTCCAATTTCTAAACTTCCAGTTTTTAGCAAGCTTATGGAATAAATAGTGTTTGATCTGCTATTCCCAATCGTCCGTGATGTCATAACCCCAGAGCAACATGGCTTTTTTAAAAAGAGATCTGTTGAAAGCAATCTGATTACATTTACTGGTTCTATTCAAAATTCCATGGATAGTCATGCACAAATCGATGTTTTATATACAGATTTTTCAAAAGCTTTCGACAAGATCAATCATAATATTCTTCTTGACAAAATTTGGGCTCTGGGTATAAGAGGCGATTTATTCCGGTGGATATCTTCATATATTAGTAACAGATCTCAGGCAGTGGTCATCGACAGTCATCGATCTAGATTCTCCTACATTCACTCGGGTGTGCCTCAGGGTTCCCACTTAGGTCCGCTTTTATTTCTCTTATATATCAATGACATAACCGCTTGCGTTCATCACTCGGATATTTTGATTTATGCCGATGATACAAAAATTTACAGAGAGATACATACCTTGGACGACTGTGCTTTGCTCCAAGAAGACATTGATCGCGTTAGTCAGTACTGCAAAAACAACTGTATCTTCATCAATGTTAGCAAATGCCATGTCATGACGTTCTCCCGAAAATCCTCTAATATTTCTCATACCTATCTTCTAAATGGTAACCAATTAGAATCAGTGACATCTGTTCGAGACCTTGGAGTGATGCTCGATAGCAAAATGATCTTTGCTGATCATATACATAGATTATGCAATCACGAAAGCGAATAAACTACTAGGATTCATTCTTAGAGTCTCGACAGTTTTCAAATCCACTGACACTCTGAAATTGTTATTTAATTGCTACGTCAGAAGCCATTTAGAATTTGCTTCCATCGTTTGGAATCCTCAGTATGTTACGTATATCTCTAGAATAGAAGCAGTACAACGGAAATTTTTGAAACGCTTAAACTATATGTCATATGTACAACCTTCCTCGTATGCCGAATCCCTTACAATACACAACATGCTGTCACTGCAAAATCGTAGATCCCTGATAGACCTCTCCTATCTTCATAAAATATTAAATAATTCAGTTGACTCAATATCGATCGTAGAGAAGATCAAATTAAGTGTTCCCTCACGTCAAACGCGATCACATAGATTATTCCACCTTCCCATCGTAAAAACTAATTCAGCACGCAATAGCTTCTTATATAGGACCTGCCACTCTTATAACACCAAATTTTCCGACGTCGATGTCTTTGCAACCTCTATTGGTGCATTTAAATCAGCTATTGTTGAAATACTAAAAACTTCTGATAAATTTTGAGTTAAATCTATTAAATTTTTATAAATATCACTTTCATCTCCGGTAAACCATGCATTTAATTTATATATGTATATATATGTGTATGTGTGTATGTATGTATATATATATATGTTTATGTGTGTATATATATATATATATATATATATATATATATATATATATATATATATATATATATATATATATATATATATATATATATATATATATATATATATATATATATATATATATATATATATATATATATATATATATATATATATATATGTATATATATATATATATATATATGTATGTATGTGTATATGTGTATGTATATATATATATATATATATATATTATTTTTTTTACTCCCACATCTCCCTTCACTCCCACATCTCCGTTCACTCCCACATCTCCCTTCCTTCCCCCGCCTGGTAGATTAACATAGTTAAATATTTTTTTTTCCTCTCTTTCTTTAATTATAAAATTTATAAATTTATATATAAAACTTTTGTTGACTTGTTTAACTTTCGGAAACATGATTTTGGTTATTGTCACATGCTTTATAAGAAATTTAGTATAAGTACCTATTGTAACTGTTTGTTTCCTAAATAAATAAAAATAAAAATAAAAATAAAAATAAAATAAATAAATATATATATATATATATATATATATATATATATATATATATATATATATATATATATATATATATATATATATATATATATATATATATATATATATATATATATATATATATATATATATATATATATATATATATATATATATATATATATATATATATATATATATATATATATATATATATATATATATATATATATATATATATATATATATATATATATAGGTCTTGCAAGGGTCCCGGTCTGAATAGGCAAAATTAATACAGTAATTATATTTGTTCAGACATATTCATTAAAAGCTTATTAATATTTTTCATTTAAAAATCATTATTAATAATGTTTTTCAAGGTCGGTTATAGTGCATTTATAACGATATTGCAAAATATTATTAACCCATTTCTCTATGTTCAGTTTTTTTTAAATTTAAATTTTGAAAAAATTGTTCTATCAGAAATGTCATAGAGATGAATACGACTAGTGTCGAAATATTCTCAGTCATATAATTTCTTCTAAAATAAGTTACTAACATCCATTTCTGTTACAGAAACCATCCTCCTATACTTATTACATCCAAGGGCATACAGTAATTCGGCTGCAATAACTAAGAACATCATAAGTTATCAATTGCGGAAACAGGTGCCGCTGCCCTAAGTATTTAAAGAGGACATTAACTATCGTTTAAATGTTTCTGGTCCACCAGGACCCCAGATAAGTAACTTTTCATGAATCTAATTTTATATATTATTGAAAATAATTTATATATATATATATATATATATATATATATATATATATATATATATATATATATATATATATATATATATATATATATATATATATATATATATATATATATATATATATATATATATATATATATATATATATATATATATATATATAATCCTGTACAAAACTCCTAATTCCAAATCCCGCAGTGCCGACAAATCATTACGTGTGTATCGCGTCGTCATAAAGAACACACACACGCATAAGCGAGTCGTGAACACCGCACGATGTTCACGAATTTATAGCGAAACAAATTTACTATCATATGAATAGTTTGCAATGCTTGCATTACACATTAACATAGAAATAACATGAACACGTTGATTGTAGAAAAAATATATAATAAGGCTAATAATAATAATATAAGGGTAAGAAAAGAAATAATTAAATAAGTTGTTAATAAGGTTATTTGGATAGAGCAAAATAGAAGTATGAGTAATTGGATAATAATATTTATTATATATAATATGACTAGATGACCCGTACCACCTAAAATTGATTTGATTGTAACTCTTCATAAGCGTTTTTTGATCTTAGTCAACATTTCAAATCCAATTCATTGAAATGATATAAGTGAATCATGTACGATTTGAGTTTTTCGACTTTTTCGGCTTTTTCTACTTTTTCGACTTTTTCGACTTTTTCGACTCATTTGGACTTTTTCGACTTTTCGACTTTTTGAAATTTTACACAATCGCACGAAATGAATAACAGTTATGGATTGCGCAGCTGTCAAACAATATGATCGCCGCGAACGCCATCTATTGAAAGTGGCCCATTTCCCAAAATGACCAATTTCGATTATTTCGATTTTCAGTTGTTTCTTTTAATTTTTCCTAAATATTTTTATTTGTAAACCACCCCTGAATCAAAGCAAACTAAACAAAAAAATAAGAATTGAAATCGGTCGAGTCATTTTCGAGATCTTGCGACACTAACTCACTGTGGTTCATTTTTATATATAAGAAGAAGATATAACACAATAGTATGTTATAATATGATAATCATACAATACAGTACATTAGGATGGCAGTTAGTGAAATGTTAAAAAGTAGGAGATAGGCTAGGTATGATCGAATCTTTTGTTATATTTATGGAATCATAAAATACATCTAATCCTTTACACGATTTATCAAAAACGCGACACATTCTGGCAAGAGGTCTATTCGATCCGATGTTGTTATTGCAAATGGACCATAAACAAATTTGGCATGCTACAATTTGCAATAATTGCCCCCTAATAGAACGAAATGACCTAACAAACTAACCGTTTGGATACTCACTACACGCTAGGTGCACCAACTTCGAAATAAATAAATTAATAGTTAAAAAAAAAACACTAAAAACAAGTTTTTTTTTAACTATTAATTAATTTTGTAGTTTTGGCCATATTATTCCCACGAGTAGTGGACAATTCAACGGTCGACCCCCCAGAGGTCCGTGTTGAGGGGCAAGGCTATTTACAACAGGGTTTCGCCCGGTTCCCTGAGGTGACGCTAGCGACATCATATTATTAACCACCCTTATGTTATTCAGCCCTCGGCACGTTTCTCACCTTGGCTTGGGTGGGATCTTTAACAACCTACTACCCTATTTACACGTCAATATACATCGTATCTAGGTATATCAATATTATTCTATTTACACTCTCCATGTACAGGTCTATATATACAAGCACCTATGTCAATATTTACACTATTTACACTCAATATTTACAAGTCAATATATAATAGGTTTGTTATAACCTTGAAACCTGATCGTGTTCAAAGTCCATTACGTGACCTTTCTCACAAGTGCAAACACGACTATGATACGATATTCCATCATGGAATGCCATTTCCGGTCTTCCGGCTTCATCATCACACCTTGAAACTTAATCGTGGTCAAAATTCATTCCAAGACCTTTCTAACAAGTCCAAACACGGCTATGATACGATATTCCATCATGGAATGCCAGTGCCTATCTTCCGGCTTCATCACCAGAACTTGAAACCTAATCGTGGTCAAAGTTTATTCCAAGACTTTTCTAACAAGTCCAAACACAGCTATGATACGATGTTCCATCATGAAGTTCCAGTTCATATCTTCCGACTCCATCATCAGATCAGTTCGACAGTAGGTACCATATTATTGTATTATCATCAGAACTACATACAGCTGCCAATTTTCATGACGCTACGATCCTTGGAAGATGGTTAAATTAGTTACCTTAGATTCCATTACATAGTTACATACAGTTCGACCTAATAAAAGCGTGTTAAAAAACATCGCCCTCAGGGGCCCTTGTAACCTTACTTTCTGGATGACTCTCGTACATCCGAACTATAAGAAAATCCTCTTAGTACTTACATAACAGTCATACACATCATGATGGCTATTAGATGATTCTTGATACCGTTCTCCCGTCGCAGTACAGTTTTACCATTATAGTCGCAGTGAGGACATGGCAGAACCATAGCAGCAGGTTCAGCAAATACCGTGTTGATCATGGGATTTCCCATGTTTCCAGGGTTTTCTGGGTAAGCCATTGGTGCTGAAATATAGGAGAGAACAATGAGTCTGAGGATAAGGAAATGAATGATTCGGTTGTGTCACCTCAAGACTTTCCGCCAAGTAGCCAAGGACGGTTTCATCCATAGTTTAGTATAGACCTGTGAGGGACCACCCCTCATTAGACTCATTAGAAGTTATTCGGTGTAAGGTGGTGGTGTCATCTTGCGAGTTATCTCCGTATTAAAAGGCGATTTTGAGTGAATCAGAAGGTATTTATTGAATTGATTGAGAGTTCGATATTGCCAGTTATAACGCTTCCCGAATAGGTAATATTGACGCGGATGAAGTGACTCGCGGAATGAATGAATTTACGAGGATGTGAGGATAAGGATTTTACTTGTGCTGCAAGTATCTCGTACTGGGCACTGCTCGAGTCTATGGGGATGCAGACTGATGCTTCTCGATCAGAAAAGGGTGGACAAGGAAACCAAGGAGCCGGACTCGTTGAGCGACCTCGTGAGAGGGGTACCGAGTATGCCGTAGCAACCTTGGGGGAGGTGATCACTCGAGGAATGATACTTTGGTTGCGTTTTCGCCGGTTTATATAGGCCGGGAAATGATGCAATCGAAAATATTCCGAGTAAAAGTTTTGTTTCATCGTGCTGATTCATCGCTGCACGAGTCAAAATATCTGAATTCTGTCAGTGTATTTCACTGAAAATCAATGCATTTGTTGATTGCATGTGACGGTATTTAAAGGCCGTTACAGACCCCTACGGTGGAAATTACATACCGAGTGTCTAGTGAAAAGACTAAGAAAATTGATTTATACATTTACTAGCTGACCCGTGCCCACTTCGTTGGGCGGTAAACATTTTTACTTGTGATGAAATTATGAGTGTGGTTCGGTTAGTACTGTGTGCTATGATTTATTTCGTGACTGCCAAAAGGAGGGTTATATTTTTACTGCATATGTATGTATGTATTTGCATGCCAATTTGGCTTTATTACCGGGTTTCAAATGAGTGAATGAAATGATTATGGTTGAATAAATTATGTTTATTTTAATTATTCAATACGTCTCTGTATACTATATTACATGTAATGTACCAAAATATATTGTCTTTCAGGAGTTCCAACCCGAGATACAGTCGCGGTTCCATACCTATGTCGTATTATCTCTTTAACCATTTATGCAGTAAAAAGGAAATTATATGTAGTAAAAGGGAAAAGTCTTTTGTTTTAAACGCTTGAGACGATAAATTTACTTATTTTGATAAGAATTCATAATTTAAAATCGAAGACTATCGCGGTTGTTTGACATTATAAATAGGATAGAAAACGAATTTACCGCGTGAAATTTGTAGCATCCGACGTTTCGGTGACGTTGCAGCCGCCGTTGTCCAGGGTAGACTGAAGAGCGCTCTTCAGAGGCTCTTCAGTCTACCCTGGACAACGGCGGCTGCAACGTCACCGAAACGTCGGGTGCTACAAATTTCACGCCGTAAATTCGTTTTCTATCCTATTTATAATGAATTCATAATTGTTGATAATATGATCAATAAAAATGACCAAACGATTTAAATTATTTTTTTAATATGAAAAGCTACTTTTTGTGACCTAAATATAAAAGTTAGACATATGCTGTCGCTGATTTTTTTGTAGGCATTATCAATCTCTACAACTTTTCTCTAGAACTCAATCATATTATCTCTTATCGTTAAGGCAGCGTTCGTAAGAAACGTTTTCATTCGACCTTTTTTCTCCGACTTACGGCGACTGCTCTCGAAACGACCATCGGCTACCCGATCCTGGGTGAACAGCCGGGCAAAGGATGCCGTGGTCCGCGATATATTCGGTATACACCGTTTCACCGCTTCGTAATGGAGAGGACCGCGCAAGCGACCTCGAACTCGTAACCAATCGAGAGAACGGAGTAATCTGGTCGCAATTGAAAGTAGGGGCGTGAGTGTAAGCCCGATGGGTAGCACAGGTGTGACGAGATGCCGAGCCAATCTCGTCCGCTGACTGACACCGAGAATCCAATATGCGGCTGTGGAACGCTGCAGGATATAGACCACCTCAGATCCTGCCAGCAGTTATCAACCCCTATCACACACAAGGACCTACAAGAGGCGAACGACAACTAGAGTTGTCAACTACAACGGGCGAACCCGTCACCTCGGGAAGTTTTAACGATTGGTCGTTCTATCTCCCTGGGGTGAGCGCAGAAGACTTGGACAAAACAGTCCACCATCTAGCTCCGCCACAAACCCGTAAGAGGCCAACGCCTTACCGCGAGTTAGCCAGGAGTTACCCAGCGGGCTTACACTCACGCCCTTACTTCCAATTGCGACCAGATTACTCCAGTCTCTCGATTGGTTACGAGTCGCTCGAGGTCGCTTGCGCGGTCCTCTCCCTTACGAAGCGGTGAAACGGTGTATACCGAATCTATCGCGGACCACGGCTGTTCACCCAGGATCGGCTAGCCGATGGTCGTTTCGAGAGCAGTCGCCGTAAGGTCCGCAACCACCCCCGCTCTATAGGAAACAGTACTGTTTCCAGACTCCCCCGACTGTTAGTCAGAGTGCGCAATCGATTCGCTAATGCCGCACGGTGCGCAGACCGTACAGGAGCGCCAGGAGGTTGATTCCTAGGGGAAACTAGCCCTAAGGCCAGAGTCCTGCCCAGGCTCGCACTTCATGCTTGGAGGCCGCCGGATGGGTGTTGACCCGTGAGGTGAACGATAATGCCATCCAGCCGCATACTTTTGGACGCACCTCCTGAGCTGGTTCGGACACGTTAACGAACGATCTTATTTCTTCCCTATAGACACCCACGTAAGTATACATACCGGGGGCTATACCAGGGTATGTTTGATTGTAACCCGGTGGTGGCATCAATTCCACTGTCGGTAACGTTGCAGACGGATTGTCTGAAACAGAAATATTAACAAATAATACTAAATTGAACATACCGTGGGTATCCTGAAAATGTCACGAAGTCCAATTATTTATTTTAATTGGATAACTTACAGTAAATAATATTGTAGTGAACAAAAATAGGAAGCTTAGAGCCATTTACAAGTTACCGCTGATAATGACAATAATAATAACGTGAATTTAGAACTGATTTTAAGCATAAAGAAGATATTAAACAAGAAGATACTAAATTGTACGGTAGAAAACATGTTGACATAAACGAGACTGTAATAAAAGAAGAAAATGCTAAGCCTGGTCAACACAAAATCGCCCTACAACCTGCTTCCTTATAGTATCTATATTCGTGAAAAAGGGGTCAATATCAATGTCAGCATTCAG
This sequence comes from Micropterix aruncella, assembly GCA_944548615.1. Taxonomy (NCBI): domain Eukaryota; kingdom Metazoa; phylum Arthropoda; class Insecta; order Lepidoptera; family Micropterigidae; genus Micropterix; species Micropterix aruncella. The sequence continues at coordinate 14,664,328 of OX155979.1, forward strand.
GGTGTTGAATGTTTCGCATACCCTTATAAAATAAGAATTACGCCTGTAATTGGTTTTAAAGCCGGATACAAGAAGAAGTGCCCTATTTCTAAGTGCCCGGCTAGGACTGCGGAGAGATATTTGAGATAGTAATTCACGACAATCAATCGAGCCATTTAAAATTCGTAGTAAAAGTGAGATGTCAGCTATGTTTCTTCGCAAAGCAAATGGCAGCAAATAATGGCGAATACAACGAGAATAGTAGTCTGGATCACGTATACGACATTTATATTCTATGTAGTGCAGAAATTTTCTTTATATGGCAACAAATTAACAACATTACTAGCTGAAACTCGTCGAATCGGTCATTTTATTGACCGTAATGTTTCAAAAATATAAATACCCTTCGGCTACGTAAAGACCAAATTTGGTTGCACAACAGAACACCGTTGACTACGTAACGATCAATATTGGCGGCTTTTTCCCGGAGCGCACAGTAATATTATTTTGTAATTCGAACGCATCCTAAAATCCATACCAAATATCTCATTATTACCATAGATACATAGACGGCCGCCAGAATAATTTCGCGCGTCATTTCGCGGATATTTATGGTAAAATTCCATTGTCAAACATCATCATTTTTTTTTTCGAGAAATCATCAAAAAATTTATTGGTTTTTATGAGCTAATATCTAATTATTTTTGTATGTAAATAAGCAAAACGAAATATTACCTTTGATAGTGAATCTAATAAAGATCACGATAGCATTTACAATTTATAAATAGGGTACCGTATTTTTCCGTGAGACAAGTACAAGTTAGAAATGCCGAGTTTTTTTCACTTTTTCGACTTTCTCATATTTATTCCTAATTATCTGTAACACTACCACACTATTGATGTTAGAGAATTTCGGGTGTTACTTCTAATTTAGTGGTATCAAAGAACAAAGACTTAAATACCAGAATCAAACTGTTAAGTTCGGATTTAGAGCGAGTCCGACAGTACAAATACTTCGGTGCGTAGGTAAACGAGTATTAGTTTTTATGAGCTAATATCTTAATATTTTTGTATTTAAATAAGCAAAACGAAATATTACTTTTGATAGAGAATTTAATAAAGATCACGATAGTATTAACAATTTCTAAATAAGGTTCCGTATTTTTCCGCAAGACAAGTACAAGTTAGAAATGTCGAGGTTTCACTTTTTCGACTCTCATATTTATTCATAATTATCTAATTGTTTTACAAATTGAGATTTCAATATTCTCTATATAAAATTTCAATGCGATCATTGCACAGTTATTCTTTTTATGATTGCTATAGTAGTTCCATAGTTATAGTACTTTTTGTCAAGCGCGGCGATATTGCAAGAAATTCCAATAAATTACCGCGGTCTGCCATGAAATTATGCCGCTACTCGAAGCGTTAAATAATATTCATTATTTTGGGAAATTTCGTATATAGAATATTGAAATCTTATTTTATCTTAATCTTATTGAAATATAAGAATAATCCTATATTTCAATAATATATTTTAATACAATAATATAATCTTATAGAATAATAGAATAATCTTATTGAAATATAAGAAAGTCGAAAGAGTGAAAAAAACTCGGCATTTCTAACTTCTTACGGAAAAATACGGAACCCTATTTAAAAATTGTAAATACTATCGTGATCTTTATTAGATTCTCTATCAAAGGTAATATTTCGTTTTGCTTATTTAAATACAAAAATATTTAGATATTAGGTCATAAAAGCAATAAAAATTTTGATGATTTCTCGAGAAAAAAAAATATGATGTTTGACATTGGAATTTTACCAGAAATATCCGCGAAATGACGCGCGAAATTATTCTAGCGGCCGTCTATGTATCTATGGTAATAATGAGATATTTGGTATGGATTTTAGGATGCGTTCGATTTAGAAAATAATATTACTGTGCGCTCCGGGCGCAAGCCGCTCGTTACGTAGTCAACAGTGTTCTGATTTGCAACCAAATTTGGTCGTTACGTAGCCGAAGGGTTGAAATATATGAATATGTCTTCTTAGAACCGGCGTTGAGTGCCGCAACCGTACCAGATGACATTTTTTTCAACGTTTACACCGAAGCAATTTGCACAGTAACTCACTTTACCGAAGTGAATGTTGCCATATGTAAATTATAGATACGACAACAAAAACAAGAACAATGCCATGAAAATATATTTAGAACGTTTTGAAAGAAAACATTTTTCGCGCTAAGGGTGTTAGATTTAGATCACTTTGAAAGAAATTTATTTTACTTCCAAATAATCAATTTTCAACTAGCTATAGATCGTTTTGAACGAAATTGGTGATTTATGCCTCATTTTTCTAAGGTTTCTAGATCGTTTAGGTAGTAAATAGTTTTACCAATCGATAGAACAGCCCAGGGCGTACCGATTAAAAATAGTTCTCCGACTCCTTAAATAATAATCATTTAAGGAAAATGACTCCTTAAATAATAATCTGGAATTAGTCTTAATCGTGTTAGGGGGGCCAAACTAGATATTTCGGTCTTCATCTCGATTAAAAATTGCGTATTCACAATGCTTTCCCTCCTGGTCAGCTGGTGAGCCTGGAAGGTAATACAGGCTGAGAGAAATTTGATTGAACGCAGAAAAAATAAGTATACTCACTTTCGGCCATATTCCTTTTTGAATCCATGCTTTTTCAACACTTTTAGCACTGAGTCGTTTCTTTATAAAAATCGTGGAAAAATATTAGTAGATCGTCTTTATAAATTGAGGAAAAAAACGAGAAACAATACCGGCTTTCCGACTACGCCGTGAAAAACTGGCAAACGAAATAGTACGCCTGGCGCCTGCCTTCTTTTGTAGATTCTGTGGGGCCGAAATACATGGCAACCTGGCCCACTTCGTAAATCACACGAATCGAAACGCCGCATCGACGCTAAAGTACTGACATAGCCAGCTATAAAAAATATATAGCGATTAATAACTCGAAGAATGATCAATCTTTAAACTAGCTCAATCGACAAATCAAAAGAAAGTTTAAAATATTCGTAGCTTTTTTTTGCAAAACATTTAAGCTATTGCATAGCTTTTATCGCGGGCCTTAGGCCAGCGCGGCGACCGAATGAAGAAATTTCTTAACGAAAATTAATGATTTTAAACTGATAATTACGTCTAAACGAGTACTGCTTACGATTCGAAAAGAATATATGTTAAACAAGAACATTTTCCTAATATTCTTAGCTTTGAATATTTTAGATTTTGTTTATATTACATAGTGTAATTAATTTGTGAAATTAGGTCAAACCGAACACTAAAACGACCACTACGCAAATACTATCTGGCGTATTATTATGAAACCTGCACCATTTTAAAGATAATTTTATTATCTATCTTTTTATCTACGTTTTTTTTCGAATAATCCGTTTTTTTTGCTTTATCGAATAAAAAATTCGTGCGCGGCGCTCTATCGGAAGACGTTTAAATTATTATTCCGAATCATTTGCTTCCGCAGCCGCAAATGATTAGGAATAATTTCAACGTTTTCCGATAGAGCGCAGTTGTCTATCAGAAAAAATTAAATAAATAAATAATTGTAATTGCATAGGTTTTTAAAAGTGCTATGCAATAGCTTTCCCGCGGCAGTCCCCGAGTGCCACACGTATTTTTTTATTTATTTATTTATTTAGGTACATAGGATTAGGTATACAGTTCATTCATAGGTCATGTAATCTTATAATAATTATATAAATTATTTAATAATTAATATAAGGAGGTCTAACACATCTTACATGACCTTTACTGCCAATAGCACATCTAACTAGGCGATAATTTGGCCCAGTCTGCATGTGCATATTTTTATGCAATTTTAAGAAATGAAGTGTTTTTTTAAGCTATTGCATAGCTTTTATCACGGGCCTAGGCCAGCGCGGCGACCGAATGAAGAAATTTCTTAACGAAAATTAATGATTTTAAACTGATAATTACGTCTAAACGAGTACTGATTACGATTCGAAAAAAATATATGTTAAACAAGAACATTTTCCTAATATTCCTAGCTTTGAAGATTTTAGATTTTGTTTATATTACATAGTGTAATTAATTTGTGAAATTAGGTCTAACCGAACACAAAAACGACTACTACGCAAATACTATCTGGCGAATTATTTTGAAACCTGCACCATTTTAAAGATAATTTAATTATCTATCTTTTTATCTACGATTTTTTTTAATTATCTGTTTTTTTGCGTTATCGAATAAAAAATTCGTGCGCGGCGCTCTATCGGAAGACGTTTAAATTATTCCGAAGCCGCAGATGATTCGGAACAATTTCAACGTTTTCCGATAGAGCGCAGTTATCTGATATCAAAAAAAATAAAAAAATAAATAAATAAATAATTATAATTGCATAAGTTGTTAAAAATGCTATGCAATAGCTTTACCGCGGCAGTCCCCGAGTGCCACACGTATTTTTTTTTTAATAAATTATTTGGACCCACCACCTGTATATACACATAAATATACCAATTTTATAAAAAATATAGCGATGTAATAAATATATACATTTATAGTATATAATTTAAAACCCCTCAAATGTGAGGCGTCCCTTAAGGGATGCCTTGGCAAAATGTATACAAAATGTATATAAATTTATATAAATGTAAATATAAATGTAAATGTGCGCCGCTTTATAGTAATCCGCTCTATAGTAATGCTATAGCTCTATAGTAAACCCCGCTCTATGTAAATGTAAATGTAAATGTAACTACAACGGGCGAGCCCGTCACCACAGGACGTTTTAACGATTTTCTCGTTCTATCGCCCTGCAGTGAACGTAGAAGACTTTGGACAGAACAAATCCAACGTCCAGCTACGTTACAACCCGCAAGAAGCCAACGCCTTACCGCGAGATAGCCAGTGTTACCTGGCGGGCCGACCCTCGCGCCCTTGCTTCCAATTGTGACCAGATTTCTCCGGTCTCTCGATTGGTTCCGAGTTCGAGGTCGCTTGCGCGGTCCTCTCCCTTACGAAGCGGTGAAACGGTGTGCACCGAATCTATCGCGGACCAAGGCGTCCTTTGCCCGACTCTGAACCGGGATCGGATGGCCAATGGTCATTTTAAGAGCAGTCGCCGTAAGGTAGACAACCACCCCCGCTCTATAGGAAACAATACAGTTCCCAGACTCCCCCGCCTGTTAGTCGGAGGGCACAGTCGATTGGCTTGCGCCGCTCGGTGCGCAGACCGTCCAGGAGCGCGAGAGGTTTGATTCCCAGGGGAGACTGGTTGACCCAGTGTCCTACCCAGGTTCGTACCCCATGCGTGGAGGCCATCGGATGGGTGTTGACCCGTGAGTGTGACCGACCCTGAATATTTGACCGACCCTCTATAGGAAACAGTACTGCTTCCCGACTCCCCTGACTGTTACTCAGAATGCACAATCGACTGGCTTATGCCGCCGGGTGCGCAGACCGTCCAGGAGCGCCAGAAGATTGATTCCTAGGGAAACTAGCCCTAAGGCCAGAGTCGTCCCGGGCTCGCGCTTTATGCGTGGAGGCCGCCGGTTGGGTATTGACCCGTCAGTGTGACCAACCCTGAACAAATGGGTCTTCAAGCCAACTCAGAAAGCCCATTAGCTCCCAATACATAAACACAGACAGATAGACAGGCAGACACACAGACAGATTTCAATCTGGTAATGGTCTCAACCATCACAGAGGCGCTCAAATTCAATATTTCCGCCTTCATCTCGGAATTTTTTTTTACCGCGTTTACTAAACTTTCCCTCCTGGTCTTTTCAACAACAAAAAAACAATTTTCAAAAGAAACAAAAATATTTGTGTTTTTCCAAAATTCTTATCAATAGTTGCTCAAGGATGTCACTCATTCAAAACTCACTCTGTATAATCAATGCTATTAGTCAGTGGTCTACGTCATATATGTATATAAGACATATATAAGACATAGGGGTCTATGTCAAATATTTTTGCCCATCCTACTTTGTTTCGAATCGGTTATCCAATAAGCCTGTCTTAACCTTCGATGATGTCATCAACTAACTGGCCAAGCACATTATAAGCAACGTTGTAATAGTGTTAGTGCCATAAAAATGCGTACGTATTCGTTTTTTATTACAGAAAATATGAATTATCTTCTTCTTCTTCTCCTGCCGGGTTCTATCACAACTAGATTTCCGCCTTTATACAGAACTGTCCGGTTTTAGGCTCTTTGTACGGTTTCTAAATTATTGAAAAAAAAACAGACATACTGTTCGGTTTTTGGTTCATCCAAAAATAGCGATGGGATAGAAAAAACGGATTTCAATGTTTATTACATTTTTTTTGTCCCTCTACTGAATAATATTCTGTTTTTTTTTTTAAAAACTTAATGATGTCTTATAACCGTAATGGGATCTTGACAATATTTCTAGGCTCTATAATTAAAATAACTATATATTTTTTTGGAATTGCCAAAGAAAGGAGTATTTTTTTTTTATTTTTTTTTTATTTTATAAAATTATCCAAAACAATACAATTGATTTTTGCGAAGCAGATAAGATTGCATTTGTGTGGATTTTATCCCCCCACTAGATTGTATATCTGTTCTGGGTTGATAGTATTTAAGACTTCACTTTAATCATAGTGACTTCACTTTCTTTCTTTTTCTTTTTTTTTTTTTTTTTTTTTTCTCATTCATTCCGATTGCTCATTCATTCTTATAAATTTTAAGGTTATTATAAATATATAAATGTGTATATAAATAAAGAACTAATATTAAATAAAGAAAAAGAAAATATTTAAGTTTATAGATAAGTAAAATAAATAAATATATAGATTAATATATAACTAAATTGACCAATAAATGGTTTCTTACTGTGCACATATACTTACTGTGCCTAAAAAGGTTTCTTACTGTGCACATATACTTGTGAATTTAATTAATTAATAAAATATTATCATTTTTTTTAAACATAATCAACCGAAAACATATTTCTTATCAAGTATCAGGTGACAGATATTGACCGAAGTTTGATCCCTCAAATTATCGACCGATACCAGTACCTGATGTTTTAGCAAAAATTTTGGAAAAAATAGTAATTACACAACTCTGTTGTAACAAAAATCCAAATTTGCGTGACATGTTCTGTTTCAAAAAAACATGTTGCACGCATTGCAACATGTTTCGCTTGTATTTCTCGTGTTTTGTCATATTGGTCTTACTCAGTTTTCGAGTTGTTTCGGAATCATGGGTCACAATCTCAAAACAATTTCCAAAACCAGATAAAATTGCTAAAAGCTTTGACAGTTAGATCTGTCATAATAGCCGTATCGCACAGCCCAATAAAAAATGACCCTTCTGGTGTTCTTGCCATGACAAAAAAAAACAAGGGATTTATTTAAACAATCGAGTTCAAAAACAATTTTAATAAATATAATAAATATTACCTAAAATATTACTATTTTAGTGAACATGAGTAGCTATGAGTTTTTTTTAAATCTCCTAAAGTTGGTTTAACGACAGGCAACTTCCAGCTGTCAAATTGGTTCCATAATGGAAGCACTTTTTGCTTACTCGCGTTGGGAGACGGCGAACCTGGTGAAAACCAGTGATCCGTGAGGATAGTGCACTAGGAGTGCGGCGTTTTTGTGCAATGTGAACAAGTCTCATTTTTCGGTAAGCGTTTAATTCTTTTCGGGATTCAATTAGATAAACGAGTTTTGTAGTAATGGGGTTTTTTTCTTTTGGTCACAGAGTGTTTTTGGCTGTGCCGCCTTTTTTTACTTTCCCATGTAATTTCTACAATAAATCGGCCCACCGCGCCTTGATATTTTTCTCGCCTGGATGTCCGTTTGAACGGAAAAACGCATCAAATGTCACATTTCTGAAGTCTACCACATGTATGGACAGGAGATTGAAGGAGGAACTACCTGCGAATAAAAGGATCTTGTCTTATAACTTTAAATTTGTAGTTTTATTTTAAAATTGCGAAGGTGTGTTCTCTGTCTTGCCAAATTTAGTGACAAACTAAATCCTTTCCCCGACCCTGGGGTTGTTTTTTATTTTTTCGGTCATAACCTAACCTATAGTATTTTTTTTCTTTTTCGCGTTTTAAATAAACGCGATGGCGCTCTTATTTCTTCTTGGTATAACGCGATAGGATTGCAAATCCTACGTTATACTGTAATCATCCAGAAACCAATCACATGTCATCCGAAAACCAATACGGCTTCAGATCCAAAAATGGGAAACACAAGATGCAGTACTAAAAATGTCAGAGCATATCACTAGGTAAGTAGGCGCCAACAAAAAGTGTATTACTGTACTTCCCGACCCCGCGCAAGCCCCCGACACAGTATCCCATGAAATGCCCCTAATGAAACTTGGGAAATATGGCATCACAGGTATCGAACTAAACTGGTTTCGCAGCTGTATTGGATCCCGAAAACAGCGTACCCGGGCAGGCGATTCACCCAGTAATAGTCTCCACAATAATCATGGGGTCCCACAAGGAAGCACTCCTGGACCGACTCCCCTCTCATTCTACACAAATGGGCCCTGTGAAATGGACGTTGACGCAGATATACTATCCCACGCCGACGATACTGCCCTCCCACCCAAATCGAATAGTGGGGAATTTTACTCATGAATCCAAAGAAATATTCACACCAGACGCTCTAGATAGAAAGATAGAAATTCTTTATTGCACATTTTAGAAACAAAAAATAAAGCAGGCGGACCTATTGCCTAAAGTACAATCTCTTACAGCCAACCTTCGTGGAAGTGTATTCAGTATTCAGTATTCAATTTATTTATTCAGAATATACAATAAAAGCATGAATTAGGAATTAAAGCTAATTATCGCATATTAGAATTCGTCAGTTTATATGTAGATATAAAACTATTAAAGCATAAATATTAATTCGACAATATCATTGACTAAAGTCGGCTTTACACGACAGACATATAAAAATTTAAAAAAAATAATAGAGCTGAATCCATGTACATGAGTATACATATAAAATAGATAATTATTATAAGAATATTAATAGTCATCAAGCACTTTATACAAAAAATAATCACACAATAGGAAGTATCAAAACAAAATTGGAAAAAAACAACGTATGTATATGATCAGGTATGTTACATTACACATTGTAATCTACATATTAAATATTAAATTCATAATATTATAATTAAATAATAAAAACTAAAATGAGGTACCTGAAAGTTACATATTAATGTTATTCCCATTTCAAAGAATTGGCATGCTCAAAAAAATCACCCAGCTTATAGAAAGCATGTTTTCTTGAAGTAACTCAGCCTGCACGTGTATTTTTATGAACGATGTTGTTTACTGCTCTGTATCTCGAATACTGGCTAACGGTAATTACAGCTGCTACGACATAACAGGTAGAAAAACCTCGACCCGCCTAGCCCCTTCCCCACTTCTCTGTGAAATACCTTTTGATGGGCTAAAATTATCACTAGGTAACTCAGGTAGGTATATAAGTTATCTTAAAATAGCAAAAAATAGGCATCTATGCACATAATTTAAAGAATATTCTACAACTTTCTCAAAATATTGTAGATGTCTTATTAAATATTAACTTATTTGGTTGTTAATTATAGTAGTAGATTTCAATTTGTATTTTTTTGTTTATCAATGTAACATAAAATCTTACATTTTTCAAGTAATTAAAGTGTAAATTTTACTAAATAGCTCAAAATTGTACATAGTGATTAAAAAAAAAATCGGATTCGAGTTTTTTTCTTCTCTTTGCATTTTCTGAGAACATTTACCTTAGTAATGTATATATTTTTTTACATTATCAGAAAGAAGAGATTTCAACGAACAAAAAACCGACTTTTTTTAAAAAGCTGATATTTTGACGCGAGAATTTTCGATTGAAAATTAGGGTGTTTTTTCGATATTAAGTCAAAATAAGGTGAAAAAATTAATATTTCAAATCAAAAAAATTACAGTGTCTTTAGGACATAAAAAAGGTAAGTTTTCACCAAATTTTGTGAAAAACAAAATTGTTTTGCAAAAGATAAAAATAAAAAACCAAAAACTTGATTATTTGAATTTTTCACATAAATTTTGAGGTTATGTGAAAAAAGTGTAATTACGAAAGTTGTAGGTCTCTTTATTACCTACAACTTTGTCATGTATTTTTTTTTCATAGGACTTTTAGTTTTGCCGGAAATTGAGATACACCGTTTTTTACCCTTAAAAACTCACCCCCTTCCACTTCCCGACCTCAGATCGCCCGTAAATTATTTTTCCTTTCATTTTTGTTATATTCTCGTCCTTTTTTGACGGGTTTCATCCTACTATTATTATTTTTTTTTCACTTTTTACCATTTTTAAAATTATTGACCCTGTTCTATTTGCAAAGTAAGTCGGAGAAAAAACGGTCGAATGAAAACGTCTCTCACAAACGCTGCTTTAACGATAACAGATATATGATTGAGTTCTAGCGATGAGTTGTAGAGCTTGGTGATGCCTACAAAGAGTCAGCGACAGCATATGTCTAAATTTTAGATTGTCACAAAAAGTACTTTTTTATATTAAAAAAATAATTTAAACGTTAGGCTCATATTATCAACAATTATGAATTCATATCAAAATAAGTAAATTTATCGTCTCAAGTGTTTAAAACAAAAGACTTTTCCCTTTTAGATCATATAATTTCCCTTTTACTGCATAAATGGTTAAAGAGATAAGACACTCACAAATAACGGTAATATAGTCAAATTGGCATGCAAATACATACATATATATGCAGTAAATATATAACCCTTCTTTTTGCAGTCAGGAAATAAATCATAGCACTCAGTACTAACCGAACCACACTCATAATTTCATCACAAGTAAAAAGTTCTACCGCCCAACGAAGTGGGCACGGGTCAGCTAGTATTCCATAAAAAAAGAAGAATTATGAGAACGAACTGGAAGCTGGATTTTTCGCTTAGATAGGAGGGAGCGGTAGGATTGTTGAGAATGTTATGAAGAAGGGAAAGAATATGCAGGTTACTACGTTCACGTATTCAAAGCCATTGTCGTCTGCTTCTATACTCAGAGATGTGATCATTTTTTTTCGCTTTGTAGATATATCTAATGCACACATTTTGCAACCGCTCCAATTTGTCGAGAATGGCTTCAGTAACGTCAAGATAGCAAACATCAGCATAGTCTAGTATAGGCAATATCGATGATAGTGATAGATGATAGATGATCGGTGATATCGATGATGGAATGACGCAAGGCTTCTGTCTTTATCCTCTCGATTAGTAGTTGAATCCTCTTCTGTCTCTGTATCCTGGTTGGTCGTACATTGTCATCTGCTTTCCTATCAACCCACCGCAGACGCTGCAATAGTGGTTGGCGTCCTTTAAGGCATCGATGAAGTATGGAATCCACATGCACGGTATGCACCTAAGAAACAAAAACCGTGATATGAAATTAGAAGTCTTTTTGTTTATAGTGCCTCTCCTACAGGAGGTTGGCTGTCTGCTCTGTGAATTTTTCCCTGTCTTGGGCCAAGCAAAATAGTTCTTCCACGCTTGAGATGTGTCAAAATCAAAATCAAAATCAAAATGTTTTTATTCACGATAGAATTTGTAAAAAAATTGCTTTGTGACGTCAAAATATAAAATACAATTTATGGTTTATTTTATAGATAATTTGTCATTTAGCTTACATTTAATTTTTTTATAGATACTGGATAGGTACATTATATAACCATGATATAATGTAATATTGAACAACAGAAATATTTTAAAATAATTTATAATATAGGTACAGTTAGAATTTAAAAGTCATAAAATTTAAAGTAGTCATAATTAACAACAATAGTCAAAAAGAGGAAAAAAAACGATATACCTATAGTCGACGAAATACTATTTGACAAAAGTGTCGTTAGCACATTGTTACCTTTTTCACAACGATCGAGACCTTTTTCACACATATCGTCGAATTCAGTATTCAGTATTCAATTTATTCATTCAGAATATACAATAAAAGCATAAATTATAAATTAAAGCTAATTATCGCATATTAGAATTCGTCAGTTTAATTGTAGATATAAAACGATTAAAGCATAAATATTAATTCGACAATAGTGTTGACTAAAGTCGGCTTTACACGGCAGACAAATAAAAAAAAAAAAAATAGAGCTGAATCCATGTACATGAGTATAGGTACATATAAAATAGATAATTATTATAAGAATATTAAGAGTCATCAAGCACTTTATACAAAAAATAATCACACAATAGGAAGTATCAAAACAAAATTGGAAAAAAACAACGTATGTATATGATCAGGTATGTTACATTACACATTGTAATCTACATATTAAATATTAAATTCATACTATTATTATTAAACAATAAGAACTAATATGAGGTACCTGAAAGTTATGTTATTCCCATTTGAAAGAATTGGCATGCTCAAAAAAATCACCCAGCTTATAGAAAGCATGTGTGGATTGCAGCTTTTGTTTAATAAATTTTTAAACGCCTTTGTTTCCATCTTTCTTGTGGAGAGTGGTAGCTGGTTAAAATGCATAAGGTAGATTTAATTTGATTATTTAACATTTTACTGACAATTTGAATATTACGATGAATAATTTTACTACGTATCTTTTCAAATTACTAACTACTTCAAATATTAGGCTTCTATTTTGATTATTTATATTTATAGTTTGATATCTAGTAGTTAATTCTTGACTACCTATGTATGTTCAGTAAAGAGTAGTAACGAGACTTACTACCTAGCACAATTATTTTGACACGTCCAAGAGCGGTCTTTAGCCGTCAATTGGACACGACGAAAATGTAATGTAATGTAATGTAAAGAGCTTATAGCTCAAATATTCAAAGGACTTTTGTGTCTGCGTAAGGCGTACTTTAGGCAGGATAACGTCATCACGTCTGCGTGTATTGTGGGAGTGCATATTCCCGTTTACCTCTTGTTCGTTAATATTTGATTTAGCATATTATAGTAGACATTGTAAAATATATTGAGACGTAAAAGTCAGTATTTTGTACTTAAGAAAATATGGTTCGCAGTGTGTGTCACGGGATACTCCTGCAATTGCTCTTAGTGCACTTTTCTGTAAAATGAAAACCCTAGAACTGTCTGTGGCATTCCCCCATATCAGTATCCATAAGTCATTTTAGAATGGAAACAGGCATGATACGCAGTTATGAATCAAGCCAATAAACAGAATGTCTAATGGCTTGATATGGTTAGACTAAATCGCCTTGATCGCCTTATAATATTAATTATTTATACGTTTAAATTTTCAAGCATAAAGACTAATAATAACATTTTCTTCCGAATCTTTTAATGACAGCTGAATAAGCAATAGAATTAATTTAGGAAAAATCATTATTGTTGTAAAAGTAACAAAATTATTAGGACGCTAGGCCAAAAGGCTAAACGATTAGGACTATTAATTAGTGAAACCTTAACAGTTCGATTTCGAAATCATTAGTAATTAGTGTGTATTTTAATATATCTGAATGAAGTACACATTTTACAATTATTGTTAAGAAATAAGAAATAAGAAATAAGAAAAATTTATTTTCAAAAACTCGATCTGGGTATAGAAATTACATATAACAAAAAATAGTATTTCTACAAATGAAATTACATTTCAAATTATAAAAAAAGTGTACAAAAAACTAATATTTAAAAAAAACATATAAATTAAAAAATAACAAAGACATAAAAACTAGAAAAATAAAAATAAACAGAAATAATGAAAAACATAGAGAATCAGCAATTCAATAACGAAAATATATGAAAACTAGAAAAATAGAAATCATCCAAAGAGTTCTACATAGATTACATTTAATAAGGATCAAACTATCAATCAACAATCAAGAAATAGAAAAATGCATCGACTCTTCAAAGAACAAAAAATCAACTGGTCTCGATGATATACCTGTTAGCGTAATTAAAATCCATAAAAGTGTACTGGCACCTTGTCTAACATATCTTTACAATTTAAGCTTTTCAGAGGGAATATTTCCAGATTGTCATAAAGTAGCCATGATTACACCGATATATAAAAGACGGCGATCCCACGAGCGTAGAAAATTATCGACCCGTAGCCCTACTGAGCAATTTCTCAAAAATTTTGGAGGTCACCGAAAAACGACTAAATGGTTTCCTTGAAAAATTTGTGGTCATTTCAGACAGTCAATATGGATTCCGGACAAAAAAAATCTACACAGGATGCCGCGCTGTATGCATGCTTCATGATTGAGAATAGTCGAAACAAGAAGATGCTTTCAGCAGGACTGTTCTGCGATCTAAGCAAAGCATTCGACTGTATAAACATCAATACCCTGGTAGACAAGCTAAACCATTATGGAATTAGAGGAGTGGCCAATTCACTCATTAAATCGTACCCACAAAACAGGCAGCAAGTGGTGGAGATTAAAATAATTGATGGAATTGAGGAAAAGGCTTAGCAATCGAAATGTGAAATAGTAACATCGGTGTGCCTCAGGGCTCAACATTAGGACCTCTCCTCTTCAATCTCTATTGTAAGGACTTTAGCAACTAACATAACTTGTGCCAAGACTGTCCAACATGCAGATGACACCAAGTGCATTCTTGAAAGTGACTGTAGAACAAAAATATCGATCAGAGTAAATATTCAAGGTTATATATGTAAAATCGAAATTGGTAATCACCGAATTTAACATGGTAAGTAGCTAACCGATTAAGACTAGTAACAGTTCGATTTCGAAATCATCAGTATTTAGTGCGTATTTTAATATATCTGTCTGAAATACACATTCTACAATTATTGTTAGGTACCTAAACTGCAATATTTACTCTGGTCGTTGGTTCGATCAGAGTAAATATTCAAGGTTCGGTAAAGTTCAAGATTATAAATAGGATAGAAAACGAATTTACGGCGTGAAATTTGTAGCACCCGACGTATCGGTGACGTTGCAGCCACCGTTGTCTAGGGTAGACTGAAGAGCTGTCAATCCGTTGTTTTGCGGGTAGGCCGCATACCGCTGCCGCCGCTGCGTAGGTTATAACGGTGGTGGGGGGCCGGGCTCGGAGCCCGGGAATTTTGAAAATCCGTCTTGCACACAACACTCACTGTATCCTGTTTTACGTCTTTGCGTTCGGCGTTCGGCGGCGGGAACATTTTAAGAAGAGGGTTCCACGTAGAAGAGAGTTTGTAGCCGTCGTCTCTATTGAAGTTCGGGGTTCTTCTTATTTCAATGGCTTCCCGGATCATGCGAGGAAAGTAGAATTGTTCTTTGGATAGCACAATGGGATTTTGAAACTGCATCCAGTGGTTACTTCCGCTATCCAATATATGTTCGCAGATCGCCGATTTTTCTCGCTGAACGTTTTTAACAGCTTTGATGTGTTCTGTCAGTCGCGTGGCTATGGGCCGTTTCGTTTGTCCAACGTAGGCTAGACCGCAGCTGCATTCGACTTTATACACACCCAGGGTTTGCAGTGGTATTACATCCTTTACAGGCCTCAAAAATCGAGCTATATTTTGGGTCGGTTTGAAGTTCGTTTTTATATCGAATCTGTTTAGCATCTTACTTATTCGATCTGTCACGCCCTTGACGTATGGTAAGAATGCTCTTGATCTGCTCGGTTTCTGAGTTTTTTCTGTATTAGATCGGTAAATTCGTTTTTCGGTAATTTCACGCGGTAAATTCGTTTTCTATCCTATTTATAATGTCAAACAACCGCGATAGTCTTCGATTTTATAAAGTTCAAGATGTTATGATCGAACCCGGTGCAGCGGTCAGTTTGTGCCTTTAAAGCGTTTGTTGAAGTGTTTGTTGAAGGTAGAATCGATCTCCATAGTAAAATAAACGGTTACAACTTGTTGGGAATCACTGTTTATTTTATGACATTTTAACGACACTTTTGTCAAATAATATTTCGAAGACTATACATAGTTAACAGTTTTATTTTCAATAAAATAAGAAAAGAATATTAAATCTCGATTTTAATAATCATTAAAAAAAATAGTAAGCCTTCTTACATAGGTTATCTTTAATTTTACTTATAAACTGAGTGTCTGATAGACCCTGTATGTCCTCTGGAATTTGATTATAAAACTTATACAGTTTCCCATGAAACATTTCCTTAGCTTACTTAGTCTAAATTTTGTCACTATAAATTTATTTTTATTTCTAGTATTTTATTTGTGATTAGCTGACCCGTGCCCACTTCGTTGGGCGGTAAAACTTTTTACCTGTGATGAAATTATGAGTGTGGTTCGGTTAGTACTGAGTGCTATGATTTATTTCCTGACTGCCAAAAGAAGGGTTATATTTTTACTGCATATATTACCGTTATTTGTGAGTGTCTTATCTCTTTAACCATTTATCAAGTAAAAGTGAAATTATATGCAGTAAAAGGAAAAAGTCTTTTGTTTTAAACACTTGAGACGATAAATTTACTTATTTTGATAATAATTCATAATTATTGATAATATTACCAATAAACATGACCTAACCATTTAAATTATTTTTTTGATTTGAAAAACTACTTTTTGTGACTTAAATATAAAAGTTAGACATATGCTGTCACTGACTTTTTTGTAGGCGTTATCAAGTTCTACAACTTTTCTCTAGAACTTAATCATATATCTCTCATCGTTAAGGCAGCGTTCGTAAGAAACCTTTTCGCTCGACCGTTTTTTCCGACTTACTTTGGAAATCCGACTACCACGGAAAAGTCTTTTAATTTTTCGGATTAATATATAGCCTATGACACTCACAAATAACGTGGCTTTCTATTGGTAAAAAAAAATTCAAAATCGGTTCAGTAGATCCAGAGATTACTTCCTACAACGTTACAAACTTTACCTCTTTATAATATTAGTATAGATTGTCACAGTTTTTTGAATAATGAGATATATTTTTTCGTGCATTCATATGTTTTGACTAGGTATCCACTGTGCACTCCACTCGGTGTCCAGTGTCCACTCTCGGTGTTGCGGAGCCAAGACTTTTTTCTTCCAGACCGTCATTTACCGCAAACTTTCCCAATCATCATCATCATCATCATCATCATTTATTCATTCCATAAAAGCATTTCACAATACTGAGGAACATGTCAAATTTTACACTCATAATAGACTGTCCAGCTTTAACTGAGCGAATTTCCTTGAGAGTGCCCCCCAGAAGTATCCGAGTTTCTCGTTTGTTTCATGTGCCCAGGTGCAATTCAAGCCACTTCAGCAACTCTACTATGATACGGTTACTCACCTCTTTTAATAACAGGTTTAATGACCTTGACATTTTTTCTCTGGACAGGAAGCCTTTTCTTCACGCAGTCGAAGAAAAGCTCAGGAACGATAATTAATTTAAATTTACTTATTACTTTATTATATACAATATATTTATGTGTGTATGTATGTCTATATGTATGTGTGTGTATATATATATATATATATATATATATATGTATATATATATATATATATATATATATATATATATATATATATATATATATATATATATATATATATATATATATATATATATATATATATATATATATATATATATATATATATATATATATATATATATATATATGTCAATAGTAT
This sequence comes from Micropterix aruncella, assembly GCA_944548615.1. NCBI lineage: Eukaryota > Metazoa > Arthropoda > Insecta > Lepidoptera > Micropterigidae > Micropterix > Micropterix aruncella. The sequence goes on from OX155979.1 coordinate 14,681,931, forward strand.
ACGTATGTATGTGTTATAATAATCCCTCCCTTCCATTTCCATTCCCCTATTGTAATTACACATTTATATTTAGAAATGCTTCTTTTTCCTTTTTTCTTAAAAAGAAGGTTATAAAATTATTATCTTTTAAATGGGTACTTTATATTTATTGCTAATTTAAAATGTATTAATGGCTATATTGATGTTAATTTATAAAATGTTTTTTTTTATATAAAGAATATGCTGTATACATTTAGTTAATAAAATAAAATAAAATAAAATAAAATAAAATAATTTACCGGATGATAAAACCGCTTTGATTAATTAAAAGAAAAAAAAATAATTGTAATCAGAGGTGATTACTTAAAAATAGTCAAATTTACAAAATAATCAATAATCAAACAAATAATAATCAATACCTGAAACATGCGTAATTAAAAACAATGTCAATAAAATCTAAAACTTAGTTCGAAAGTATAGTCATAATATGGTTATTTATAATCAAGCAATTGTGGACGCAATATCATAAAAGTCGTCCAGTTTGTAAAGGACATGTTTGACTAACTGATTTTTCAAGCAGATTTTATATGCTGCCATCTCAAGTCTTTTCGTTGATGATGGCAAAGCATTGAACAATTTAAAACTTATATATAAAAATGTTTTTTGATATTTAGTCAAGCGTACTTTAGGCAATAACACATTGTTCTTATGTCGCGTATTATGGCTATGCCGAGTGGAGTGAAGCTCGCAATTTAAAACATTCTCTTTGGCGTATAAAAGGCACTGATATATGTACATAGACGACATGGTAAGGATACCAGCTTTAATAAAAAAAAGGGGGCGCAATGTGTTTCTCTGCTTACACCAAAAATTGTCCTAACGGCTTGCTTTTGTAGCACAAAAACGCGATGGGTATCGGTTGCATTACCCCATAGTAGTATCGCATAAGACATCTTTGAATAATAATGAGCTGAAGCAGTTGGTATCGCTCATGTCTCAGAACGTGGTCCAGGTACGCCACTTTCCTTTGCTTGATTATTGGTAAAAGTTCGCGATCTCTACCGACAAGTTGGAGTACTCTATCATTGGGAACTTTGTGGATCCAGCTAATGCGGATGGATCCACCTCATGTTTGTTTGTTTGTTTGAAAAGCTATATTGCACACACAAAAGAATACAATGTGGTGGGCCTATTGGTAAGTGGCAATATCTACCGACCATACCGCCAGGGTTATTGTGACTAAAGGTTTATGTGGCCAAATTAATTTACAAGTAATAAATGAATACACTTACAAAAAAGTCATCATAGTATAAAATATAATTCAGTGATTAGTAACGTATCCCAACTCGATATTGAAGGGAGGAGTGAAATATAAGGACAAGCAAAGGAGACGGGGTGGGGAGGGGGGGGGGGGATTCATAAGTTGAGTAAATGTCTCTATAAAATAATGAATGGTATATTCGATTGCTCTGACCTGGTGGGAGAGATCAATATTAACGCCCCAATGAGGACCCCACGCCAATTTGACCTGTTTCGATTGCCGCGTTTTAAAACTAATGCATCAAGAAATGGAGTACTCACACGCTGCTGTGAGCTTTATAATACCCATTTAAATGGTATTGATATGTTTAATAATTCCATAATCACTTACAAATACTCCGTAAATCAAACCCTAACCGATATAATAAGCTGACTATTCGTTTTTAGCTATTTTTATTGATTATTATTATTATTATTATATTTTATATATGCCACTACTAATATCATACATAATCACACTCCACACTTACACGCTCAACACACTCCCACAAACACATACACACACACCATGCATACTAGACTCTTACCTATATAGTTCTAAAATTGAAGGTACATTAGTTTTATAAAGTAGTTTTTTTAAAAACCGTAATATATGTAATTTTAATGAAATCCGTAACCGGTTTTATTTGTTGTAAATCTGCATACATTTAAAAAAATATTATACTGTAATACTGTGTGATTTCTTAATAAAGAATTGAATTGAATTGAATTGAATTTAAAGAATTTTTAAACCCGCTCAGGTTTTCAAGTTGTCTTATCGATAAAGGCACGGAATTCCAGAGTCGGGCCGCCTGCACTGCGAAAGACCTAGACGTGAAAGTTGATGAATGCTGAGGTATAGCCAGTAACAGATTTTCCTTAGAGCGCATTGGAAGGCCATGGGATGAAAGCGGAGAGAAGAGATTATACAAATAAGTAAGACAGTTTGACTGTAGTACGCGGAAGAGTAGGGCGAGTATGTGAAATTCCCGACATCGTCTAATGGGTAGCCACTCTATTTGCCTGCGAAAGTTTGATATGTGATCAAACTTCTTCAGGGAATAAACAAAGCGAATACACGCGTTTTGAATCCTATCTAGCTTATCGAGTAGTTCTTCATTCGCATCTAGGTAGGCCACATCAGCGTAATTAATTAGCGGTAACAGAAAAGATTGTGCCATTTGGCGTTTAATACAAAGGGTAAGAGATTGAGACGCTTCTGGGTTGTAGCTATTAGGGTCCATGCTTCGCTATCATAAAACACCACAGGCCACACAGAGCAATGGAGAATTCGTATTCGGAGCTTGATGCCAAGTTTCCGGCTGCATGTTACCTTTTCTATTTTCTTCGATGCTCGGGCGATTTCAATCCGGTTACGAACTTCTTGTTCGCAGTCCCATTCTTCGTTTACCTACGCACCAAAGTATTTGTACGGTCGGACTCGCTCTTAATCCGAACTTAACAGTTTGATTCTGGTATTTAAGTCTTTGTTCTTTGATACCACTAAATTAAAAGTAACACCCGAAATTCTCTAACATCAATAGTGTGGTAGTGTTCCAGATAATTATGAATAAATATGAGAAAGTCGAAAAAGTGAAAAAAACTCGGCATTTCTAACTTGTACTTGTCTCACGGAAAAACACGGTACCCTATTTATAAATTGTAAATGATATCGTGATCTTTATTAGATTCTCTATCAAAGGTAATATTTCGTTTTGCTTATTTACATACAAAAATAATTAGATATTAGCTCATAAAAACCAATAAAAATTTTGATGATTTCTCGAAAAAAAAAAATGATGATGTTTGACAATGGAATTTTACTAGAAATAGCTGCGAAATGACGAGCGAAATTATTCTAGCGGCAGTCTATGTATCTATGGTAATAATGAGATATTTGGTATGGATTTTAGGATGCGTTCGAATTATAAAATAATATTACTGTGCGCTCCGGGAGCAAGCCAATATTGGTCGTTACGTAGTCAACGGTGTTCTGATGTGTAAATGTAATGCGTTTTTTATTTTTTTATATTATTTTTCTTGTTTGAGGAATTATGTATCTAAATATAAGTTATCTAAATAAATAAATTAATAAATAAATAACTTTTTCCCTTCCAAATGATCTGGTTTAATCATCATCATCATCATCATCATTTATTTATTCCATAAAAGCATTTCACAATACTGAGGAACATGTCAAATTTTACAATCATAATTTACCGGATGATAAAACCGCTTTGATTAATTAAAAGAAAAGAAAATAATTGTAATCAGAGGTGATTACTTAAAAATAGTCAAATTTACAACATAATCAATAATCAAACAAATAATAATCAATACCATAAAAAGAAAAATTATGAAACATGCGTAATTAAAAACAATGTCAATAAAATCTAAAACTTAGTGCGAAAGTATAGTCATAATATGGTTATTTATAATCAAGCAATTGTGGACGCAATATCATAAAAGTCGTCCAGTTTGTAAAGGGCATGTTTGACTAACTGATTTTTCAAGCAGATTTTATATGCTGCCATCTCAAGTCTTCTCGTCGACGACGGCAAAGCATTGAACAATTTAAAACTAATATATAAAAATGTTTTTTGATATTTAGTCAAGCGTACTTTAGGCAATAACACATTGTTTTTATGTCGCGTATTATGGCTATGTCGAGTGGCGTGAAGCTCGCAATTTAAAAGATTCTCTTTGGCGTATAAAAGGCACTGATATATGTACATGGACGACATGGTAAGGATACCAGCTTTAATAAAAAAAGGGGCGCAATGTGTTTCTCTGCTTACACCAAAAATTGTCCTAACGGCTTGCTTTTGTAGCACAAAAACGCGATGGGTATCGGTTGCATTACCCCATAGTAGTATCGCATAAGACATCTTTGTATGGAATCAGGAGTGATACACACTGATCGCTGCACGATGCAACTAATCGTACTCACATGCAACTAACGCAGAGGACTGCGGCGAATGCGTGATTCCTGATCCCGTTTTCTCTTCTTAGTATGGTCCTTTCAGTGGCATTGCAATGCGGGCACTGCATCTCTCTCGCAGCTGGTTCCGCGATGACCGTGTTCACCATTGGCTGGCCTCCCAGATCCATAGGGCTTGGCTGAATGATGATGGGAGCTGAAACGAAATACGATACGTATTAACCGTCAATTTGTGTAAACGGATGTATTGTCGAATATTTTTTATTTTTTTATTTATTTTATTTTTATTTTCTTAAGGATAACTTACAGCCAATAATTTTGTAGTGAACAATAATAGGAAGCTTAGAGCCATTTACAAGTTACCACTGATAATGACAATAATAATAACGTGAATTTAGAACTGATATTAAGTATAAAGACGATATTAAACAAGAAGATACTAAATTGTACATTAGAAAACATGTTGACATAAACAAGACTGTAATAAAAGAAGGAGATGCTAAGCCTGGTCATCACAAAATCGCCCTACAACCTGCTTCCTTATAGTGTCTATATTCGTGAAAAAGGGGTCAATATCAAAGTCAGCATTCAGGGTGTTGAAAGTTTCGCATACCCTTATAAAATAAGAATTACGCCTGTATTTGGTTTTAAAGCCAGGTACAAGAAGGAGTGCCCTATTTCTAAGTGCCCGGCTAGGAGTGCGGAGAGATATTTTAGATAGTAGTTCAGGACAATCAATCGAGCCATTTAAAATTCGTAGTAAAAGTGAGATGTCAGCTATGTTTCTTCGCAAAGCCAATGGCAGCAAATGATGGCGGATACAACGAGAATAGTAGTCTGGATCACGTATACGACATTTATATTGTATATATATGTAGGAGCTAATGGGCCCTTGCTGAGTTGGCCACGAAGACCCATTCTGTTTCAGGGTCGGTCACACTCACGGGTCAACACCCATCCGATGGCCTCCACGCATGGGGTGCGAGCCTGGGTAGGACACTGGGTCAACCAGTCTCCCCTTAGAATCAATCCTGGCGCTCCTGGACGGTCTGCGCACCGAGCGGCGCAAGCCAATCGATTGTGCTCTCCGACTAACAATCGGGGGAGTCTGGGAACTGTATTGTTTCCTATAGAGCGGGGGTAGTTGTCTACCTTACGGCGACTGCTCTTGAAATGACCATTGGCCATCCGATCCCGGTTCAGAGTCGGGCAAAGGACGCCTTGGTCCGCGATAGATTCGGTGCACTCCGTTTCACCGCTTCGTAAGGGAGAGGACCGCGCAAGCGACCTCGAACTCGGAACCAATCGAGAGACCGGAGAAATATGGTCACAATTGGAAGTGAGGGCGCGAGTATCTCGAGCCCCCCGGGTTTATTCCTGGCTCACTCTCGGTAAGGCGTTGGACTCTCACGGGTTGTGACGTAGCTGGACGTAGAATTGTACTGTCCAAAGTCTTCTACGTTCACTGCAGGGCGACAGAACGACTAATCGTTAAAACGTCCTGTGGTGACGGGCTCGCCCGTTGTAGTCGACACCGCAAGATGTATATATGTAGTGCAGAAATTTTCTTTGGATGGCCTCTATTCTCGATGCATATACCAAAACTATTAAGAACCTTGGAATTCTAATAGATCAACATCTTTCTTGGCAAGATTAAGTAAACCAATTAAGTCATCGCAAAAAAAAACTACGTATTATGCCTTATGTCAAAGCATTTTGAGTTACGGGATCATTATAAGTAACAGAAGTAGAGGTAGCACAGCCTCATCGAGTGAAAGGCTACCCCAGGTAAGACTCCCGTGTCTCAGGCGTTCTTCGTTACGGGATTCCCTTCTGGACACAGTGTACAGTAGTTTTAAGGCAACATATTTTCTCTCTCCACAAACGAGCCATAAGAATATTGATAAACCTTAAACATAATGAATCATGTCGTGGTCACTTCAAAAATCTCACTATTCTAACGCAACTATCACTATACATATTTGAATGCATAAAATTAATATTAAAAAACGTAGGAAAGATGAAGACCCAAAAAGAAATTCACTCGCATTTCACCAGATGTAGGCACAATTTAGCATCTCTGGAATTATTCAATCTCTGGAATTATTCAAAAGGGATCCAAATTACGTTGGAATGGCGTGTTACAATAAACTGCTCGAGAATATCACCCAATTTAAATCGAAATTAAAAGGCTACCTTATTGCGAGAGAATTATATAATATAAACGAATTATAATTAGATTACTGACAATTTCCATCTCGATTTTTTTTAAATTTAACTTGACATTTGTACCATTTTATTGATTATTATATTATTACTATTATTTTTAATTGTCTCCCATAATCAATTAAAATTCTTACTTACAGGACCATTTAATTTTAATATTATAATTTCATGACTATCTGTAGTTATAAATATCTAATATAACTCAATTATGTGGTGAGTCTCTAATGAAATATTTAGTATACATTTTAAAGTTATTTTAACATTAAGCGGCTATATAAAATGTCTAAACAACTATGTAAAAGTTTTTGAAGACAATAAATGCGATTTGATTTGATTTGATTTGAGGCCTCAAAGCTGATGGACCGGTTTCTTCCGGTGGGATTGCATCCCTGCGCCACAAGACGGTTTACGCACCGTTCGGCGAAGCCAATCGGTTGTGCATTCTGACTAATTGCTGAAGGAGTCTGGAGACTATGGAAATATACTGTTTCCTAAGCAACGGAAGTGGATGTTGACCTGTTGTCATGCTACTGTTGAAATGATCTTGGGCCACTTGATCCCGTGTGGCACACAAGCAAAGAACGCCCAGGTCCGCGATACATTCCAATTGAATTAAGAAGCGGTTGTCCAAGAAAAACGAGTCCACCTGACGATCATGCGATCTGAAGGTTGGTCGTACGATGTCTAACAACCTCCTACAAGAAAATTTAACATAATCTGGCTGCAAAGAGCAGCAACGTTAGTTTGGGAACCATTTCACTACGTTTGACCAAAGATTTTGCTTATTATCTAATAAACCTGCAAGGAAACCTCGACTTAGCCCAACTATGAAAAAGAAACAACTGATTTTCGCCCGAAAACATTAGAATTGGAGCACAACAGTGAAGTACGGTTTTATTTTCTGATGAGTCAAATATCCAGCAATTAGCTGGAACGTCCATATTAATGAACTATGTAGTGCGCTTTCTTCGGCAATATATGCAATAAAAAAGATTAAATTCTTAGCTGGTGAAATCGCTGCAATAACTGCGTATCATGCCTGTTTCCATTCTAAAATGACTTATGGTATACTGATATGGGGGAATGCCACAGACAGTTCTAGGGTTTTCATTTTACAGAAAAGTGCATTGATAGCAATTGCAGGTGTATCCCGTGACAAGCACTGCGAACCATATTTTCTTAAGTACAAAATACTGACTTTTATGTCTGAATATATTTTACAATGTCTACTATATGCTAAATCAAATATTAACGAACAAGGGGTAAACGGGAATATGCACTCCCACAATACACGCAGACGTGATGACGTTACCCTGCCTAAAGTACGCCTTACGCAGACACAAAAGTACTTTGGATATTTGAGCTATAAGCTCTTTAACCAGCTACCACTCTCCACAAGAAAGATGGAAACAAAGGCGTTTAAAAGATTTATGAAACAAAAGCTGCAATCCACACATGCTTTCTATAAGCTGGGTGATTTTTTTGAGCATGCCAATTCTTTGAAATGGGAATAACATTAATATGTAACTTTCAGGTACCTCATTTTAGTTTTTATTATTTAATTATAATATTATGAATTTAATATTTAATATGTAGATTACAATGTGTAATGTAACATACCTGATCATATACATACGTTGTTTTTTTCCAATTTTGTTTTGATACTTCCTATTGTGTGATTATTTTTTGTATAAAGTGCTTGATGACTATTAATTTTCTTATAATAATTATCTATTTTATATGTATACTCATGTACATGGATTCAGCTCTATTTTTTAATTTTTTATTTTATTTGTCTGCCGTGTAAAGCCGACTTTAGTCAACGCTATTGTCGAATTAATATTTATGCTTTAATAGTTTTATATCTACATATACACTGACGAGTTCTAATATGCGATAATTAGCTTTAATTCATAATTCATGCTTTTATTGTATATTCTGAATAAATAAATTGAATACTGAATACTGAATACTGAATTAACTGCATGTGTTAGAAGGGATCTCTGACCAATGGGTAAAAGATTTGATGAAATATATACGACTCCAACTGTGAAACGTCCTCCAAGCCAGATGATATGGGGTACAATATCTGTGTCTAGTACTGCTGCTCTGTATTTAAAGCCTTCAAAAATCACTAAATGGAAGTCTCTACCTTAATTTGTTACATCATATTAGGACCTTGCATTGAAAACTTTGATTTCCTAAGAATACCGTAAGTTATATTTCTAGTCATATACCAAATTGCAAAATACTTCATGTCAAAGCGTCAATAATAATAATAATAATAATAAAACTCTTTATTCTTAAGAAAAGGCGAGCTTATTGCCTGCAGGCAATATTTTAGAGCTAACCTATACTATTGTAAGAACATTATTTGCGAGTAGACTACATAACTTAACCTATATAAAGAGTATGACAAATATAATAGAGGAGGATAGAAAGAAGTATATACTTTACTCTTTGTGGGCACAGATTTGCCACATCAAAATAATCTAACACCTATAAGGACGCTAAAGTTTTTTAAAAGGAGGGGAATGGGAGGGGAAAGGGAATTTATCTGGAGGATTTCAGATGCTCTCTGAGTCTGTTTTTAAAAGTTGTTATGCTTGGCGCGGTTCTCACATTTTTCGGCAAAGCATTCCAAAGACGGGCTCCATGCACGGTGAAAGAGAATGAGAAGAAGTCACTGCTGTGACTAGGGATAGAGAGTAGCTGGTTGTTTTTTGATCTCAGAGGGCGTTCATGAGCCGATAGTGCAGTAAATCTGCCGATAAGATAATTGGGAGCGACGCCATCCAAGATCTTGAAAAGCATACAGAGAACTCGCATGTCTCTTTTCTCCCGGGTCGACAGCCAGTGAAGCTTCTCTCTGTACTCCGTGATGTGGTCAAATTTTCTGAGGCCATGGATATACCGAATGCAAACATTTTGGAGACGCTCAACTTTGGTGGATAACTCCTCTGTGAGGTCGAGAAATGCGACATCTCCATAATCCAGAAGGGGGAGTAGAGCAGACTGACAAATCGTAATCTTGCTCTCCTCCTGGATGATATTTTTCAGCCTATTCAGCGAATGAAATCAGCCGAAGAGTTTGCGTCGCATTTCTCGAATATGTGGCCGCCATGAGAGGTTGTCGTCATTATTAGTCTTCAATTATCAGTCTGTGTCATTTCGTTGAGTGTCAACAACGGTAATTTTGTTAGCTTCGAAAATGTCGATATTTGAACCGACAAAACGTCATTTGCGGTAAGCAATGCTTTTCTGCTTTCATCTTAAGGAAACTGCCGCAGAATGTCATAGATTGCTGCTGGAGGCATTCGGGGGATTTACTCCGACAGAAAGGATTGTTGAGACTTGGTTTCTCCGATTTAAAAGTGGTGATGTCGACGTGCAAGACAAAAAGCGCCCAGGCCACAGGCAAAAATTTGAAGAAGCCGAATTGGTCTCCATACTCCATGAAGATTCAAGTCTGACGCTGGATAAGATAAGTGAAGTGCTTAATGTTCATCCCTCACGTTTCGAGACGTTTAAAATCTATGGGAGTCATTCAAAAGGAAGGGCATTGGGTTTCTCACGAGTCGAAGCCGAGAGACATCGAAAGACGTTTCATGACTTGTGAAATGCTCCTTGGCCGTCAAAAAAGAAAAGGTTTTCTCCACCGAATAATCACCGGCGACGAAAAGTGGATCTTTTACGAGAACCCCAAACGCAAAAACTATCGCTCGTACCCCGGTGAATCACTTCCATCGACCTCAACAGCCACGCCCAGAGAGACATCAACAGATCCAAGGTGGGACCTATGCATTTGGTGGGACCAAAAGGATGTCATCTATTACGAGCTGTTGAAATCGGGAGAAACCATCACGGGCGATCGCTATCGAGCTCAGCTCGAGAACTTGAGCGATGCTGTGAAGATAAAACGGCCGGAATACGCTAAAAGGCACGACAAGGTCATTTTACAGCATGACCATGCTCGACCACACGTCGCGATGCAGGTCAAGAACGTCCCGGAAACGCTTCGCAGGGACATCCTACCTCACCCGCCGTTCTCCCCAGGTATTGCGCAATCCTACTACTATTTGTTCCGGTCAATGGCCCATGGCCTTTCCGAGCAGCGCTTCCAGTCTTTAAAAAAGTCCTGGAATTAACGTGAATCATGAAAACATGAACAACACGACTATGATACGATATTCCATCATGAATTGCCAGTTCCTGTCTTCCGTCTTCATCATCAGACCTTGAAACCTAATTGTGGTCAAAGTTCATTACAAGACCTTTCTAACAAGTCCAAACACGGCTATGATGCGATATTCCATCATGGAATGCCAGTGCCTATCTTCCGGCTTCATCATCAGACCTTGAAACCTAATCGTGGTCAAAGTTCATTCCGAGACTTTTCTAACAAGTCCAAACACAGCTATGATACGATGTTCCATCATGAAGTTCCAGTTCATATCTTCCGACTCCATCATCAGATCAGTTCGACAGTACCATATTATTGTATTTTCATCAGAACTACATACAGCTGCCAATTTTCATGACGCTACGATCCTTGGAAGATGGTTAAATTAGTTACCTTAGATTCCATTACATAGTTACATACAGGTCGACCTAATAAAAGCGTGTTAAAAAGGAGCGTTTATTTTCATATGAAAATTAACAGATATGGAATTCAGTATTCAGTATTCAATTTATTCATTCAGAATATACAATAAAAGCATGAATTATCAATTAAAGCTAATTATCGCATATTAGAATTCGTCAGTATAAGAATGTTCTGATACGCCCAAATATGCTATCGTGAGGAACTTATCTGTTTCCTATTTGGTTTTACCATTGAATCAATGGTTTTACCAAGTTAGTCATTTTAATACAATAGGTACTTATCAAGTGATAATAATCTAGGTGAATTGTGTAATTTTACTTTGTGACAACGTGGCTGATAACGGGGAACGCCCACCATTCTTAAACACTTCGGTAACTTCTGATATGACACAGGAATCTTGTTAAAATAGTTGTGGTTTTAATTACAGTTTAAATTTCTGCATGTTTTGTGTAAAATATACATGTGTCTCGTGTAGCATATAGAGGTGTCGACGCAAGGGACGAACCTGTCACCCCAGGGAGTTCTAACGACATTAGGTCGTTCTATCTCCCGTGAGTGAACGTGAAGACTTAGCGGATAATGATAGTCCACTCTCTAAGGGAGCTAACGGGCCCTTGCTGAGTTGGCCACGAAGACCCATTCTGTTCAGGGTTGGTCACACTCACGGGTCAACACCCATCCGACGGCCTCCACGCATGAAGTGCGAGCCTGGGTAGGACTCTGGCCTTATTGTTAGTTTCCCCTAGGAATCAATCTTCTGGCGCTCCTGGACGGTCTGCGCACCGTGCGGCGCAAGCCAATCGATTGTGCACTCCGACTAACAGTCGGGGGCGTCTGGAAGCTGTATTGTTTCCTATAGAGCGGGGGTGGTTGCGTACCTTACGGCGACTGCTCTTGAAATGACCATTGGCCATCCGATCCCGGTTCAGAGCCGGGCAAAGGACGCCTTGGTCCGCGATAGATTCGGTATACACCGTTTCACCGCTTCGTAAGGGAGAGGACCGCGCAAGCGACCTCGAACTCGGAACCAATCGAGAGACCGGAGAAATCTGGTCACAATTGGTAGTAAGGGCGCGAGTGCCGCCAGCCAGGTATCTGCAACATACCTGGCTATCTCGCGGTAAGGCGTTGGTCTCTTACGGGTTGTGGCGTAGCTAGACGTTGGATTGTTTTGTCCAAAGTCTTCTACGCTCACTGCAGGTCGATAGAACGACTAATCGTTAAAACGTCCTGTGGTGACGGGCTCGCCCGTTGTAGTCGACACCTCAATATAAGTCCACTCTCTAAGGGAGCTAACGGGCCCTTGCTGAGTTGGCCACGAAGACCCATTCTGTTCAGGGTTGGTCACACTCACGGGTCAACACCCATCCGACGGCCTCCACGCATGAAGTGCGAGCCTGGGCAGGACTGTGGCCTTATGGTTAGTTTCCCATAGGAATCAATCTTCTGGCGCTCCTGGACGGTCTGCGCTCCGTGCGGCATTGCCAATCGATTGCGCACTCTGACTAGCAGTCGGGGGAGTCTGGAAGCAGTACTGTTTCCTATAGAGCGGGGGTGGTTGCGGACCTTACGGCGACTGCTCTTGATGGATGCCGTGGTCCGCGATAGATTCGGTATACACCATTTCACCTCTTCGTAAGCGAAACCACCGCGCAAGCGACCTCGAACTCGTAACCAATCGAGAGACTGGAGTAATCTGGTCGCAATTGGAAGTAAGGGCGTGAGTGTAAGCCCGCTGGGTAGCATTCTTGGCTATCTCGTGGTTGAGGCGTTGGCTCTTTACGGGCTTGTGGCGGAGCTTGGTGGTGGACTGTTTTTGTTCAAGTCTTCTGCGCTCACTTTAGGGAGACAGAACGACTAATCGTTAAAACTTCCTGATGTGACGGGCTCGTCCGCTGTAGTTGGCAACTCTAGTAGTCCACTCTCTAAATGCACCGACAAACGCGTCATAGCCCAATGCCTCACGGGGAGGTGAACAGAGCGAACCGACCTCACGCCCTCACTAACATAAATGGCCGGATTTCTTTGTCCTCCAGCCCGGTCGCGGATTTGAAGTCGCTTTCGCGGCCTCTACTTGATGTTAGCGGTAATTCAGTTCGAATTTATCGCGGTTTAACCGCCAATATCATATAAGATCGTGTGGCCAACAATCGGCTGTGCATTATGACTAATTTCTGAAGGGGTCCGGAGACTATGGAAATATATTGTCCTTCTATAATAAGATTCTAGAGAAAATGAAAAGCCTTGGAGAGGACCAATTTAAAAAGATAATTATAAATTATAAATAATTTAGTAAGAAACCCAATTTATGGTATAAGGGAGTTTGAAAATTTCGAGTTTATTTTCCATGATGATAATTAAACATAACGGTATTATGATAGCTGACATTCTAATTCTCATATAATTTAGTATACATCTATTAATGTTTAAAAAATACGAAGGCATATTGCTGGATTGTCAATAAAATTATTTGACGTTGATTATTCTACATAGAATTTGCATTTCTATTTTAATATATTATTCTCTCTTGCTATTTAATGACATTAGTATATTTTGATTATTTGCATGTCGGTAATATTGAATATAATATTACAGCCATGACAACTATCATGATAGTTATGTTTTTAATAATTAAATTTTAATCATTTATTTTGTGACGCATCCTAGTGTAGGAATGCCTATCTACAGGAGTAGTTGATGGTATTGTATTGTATTGTATTGTATACTGTTTCCTAAGCAGCGGGGATGGATGTTGACCTGTTGTCATGCCACTCTTGAAATGACCTTGGTCCACTCGACCCCGTGTGGCACTATGGGCAAAGAACGCCCAGGTCCGCGATAAATTCAAACTGAATATACCCTTGTAATATAACAGGTAGAGGTTGCGTAAGCGACTTCGGACCCTTAACCAGTCGGGAGGACGGAGGTATCCTGAAGGTTAATTCCAGACGGAGATATCCTGCCAAAACTGGTAGTTAGGGGGTGAGGCTGCCCGCTGGTTACCTTTCCCGGTGCCTCGCCGTAATGCGTCGGACTGTAACGGGTTGCTGGTGAACTAGACAGTAGATTGTCTTGTCCCCAAGTCTTCTACGCTCATCCCACGGGTGAAAGAACGATCTATATAGTTATACCAGCCTGGGGTGACGGGTTCGCTCGCTGTAGTCGACACCGCCCATCTATCCCATGTAGCAATTTTGACCTACCTGGAGCTGTTCCAGGATATGCTTGACTGTAAGACGGTGGTGGAATCATATTATCTTCAGCAGGGGCCATCACTGGTGGGGCAGTCGGATTAGCTAAACAGAAAATACAGAAAATAATTAAACTAAGCTGTAGGATACAAAGAGCTCTTTTGTAACATGAGAACGTGCATCTGATTTAAAATGAAATCGGCTGTGTCACCCCAAGACTTTTCTGTCAAGGAGCCAGGAACTCAATTCATCTAAATATTAATATCATTAATCCTACCCCCCCCCCCCCCCTCCCCAACCTAACGCCACCCTTAACCCCCCCCCCCCCCCGATGATGATGATGAATTGGAAATTAAAATCGAAATCGAAAACGAAATTGAAATCTAAACCGAAACCGAAAACGACACCAAAACCGAAACCGACATCGAAAACGATATCAAAATTGAAAACTATCAAAAACGAAATCGAAATTCGTATACAAAATTTTCGATCTCTGCTGTTGACCGTTGAGGAGTTCCCTCGTCGGGAGCCAACCCAGGGTGGACAGATTGCAACCACAATCTTTTCAGCTCATGCCACGACCAAATGATGCCTACGTGCCAAATTTCAGTTCAATCGGATGAAGCGTTTCGGCGCTATCGTTGGAGAATGCACACAGACAGACACACATAAGTGCGTCCACAATACTTTCCTTAACCCCTTGAGTATGATACGACCAAATCTGGTTCTGAAACAAGTAAAAATCTGCATGTTTTAATAAAAGACCTAATAAATAGAGCCTTATGACACCCGATATAATGTAGCTTTCCATTAATGAAGGAATTTAAGAAATCGGATGAGTAGTTTCATATATTACCTCCTACATACAAACTTACAAACTTTACCTCTTTATAATGTTAGTATAGATAAAAGCAATATAGTCAGACAGTAAATTCATAAATACTTATATAAAACTACTTATAATTTAAATGCGTACAATATTTAAAAAGTTATGGCCCTCGAATTCGGTCAGATCATAGAAAGGGTGGCCTTTCAGAATCTCCTTTAAGTTTTTTTTATTTTACAACATCCAGCTATTTACTAAGAAAAAAAACAACAAAACAGTAATGCAAAACACTATAATGCTTACGTTCTATTATGTCCTTTTTAGTTTCCATCTTTTTGAAGTTGTTTAGGATGTCAGCAGCCTGAAATAGACATAATCATAATCATTTATTTATCCTCATATTTAACTTCACTCGCATCATACCCGCGGTAGCTCCTTTTATGCGTACCCCGAATACGACTGGCAAAAGTACAGAAAAGCTACTTGTACCTTAGCATCAATTTCTATAATCTACTCCCTACAAAATTTAAACAGCTGGAGGACAAAAAATAAAAAAAAACATCAAGGTGATGCTGATAAGCCACCCTTTCTATAATCTGGCCGAATTTGAGGGCCATGATTTTTCAAATATTGTGCCTATTTAAATTACTTAAAAAAGTAGAGCCTTATTGTGTGATTATTTTATACGGTCTTATATTATATATATGGTCTTATGGGGAGCTAATGGGCACATGATGAGGTGGCCACGATGACCCATGTGTTCAGGGTCGGTCACACTCACGGGTCAACACCCATCCGATGGCCTCCACGCATGGGGTGCGAACCTGGGTAGGACACTGGGTCAACCAGTCTCCCCTGGGAATCAAACCTCTGGCGCTCCTGGACGGTCTGCGCACCGACCGGCGCAAGCCAATCGACTGTGCTCTCCGACTAATAATCGGGGGAGTCTGGGAACTGTATTGTTTCCTATAGAGCGGGGGTAGTTGTCCACCTTACGGCGACTGCTCTTGAAATGACCATTGGCCATCCGATCCCGGTTCAGAGTCGGGCAAAAGATTCAGAGTCCGCGAAAAGATTCGGTGCACTCCGTTTCACCGCTTCGTAAGGGAGAGGACCGCGCAAGCGACCTCGAACTCGGAACCAATCGAGAGACCGGAGAAATCTGGTCACAATTGGAAGTGAGGGCGCGAGTATCTCGAGCCCGCCGGGTTTATTCCTGGCTCACTCGCGGTAAGGCGTTGGACTCTCACGGGTTGTGACATAACTGGACGTAGGATTGTACTGTCCAAAGTCTTCTACGTTCACTGCAGGGCGACAGAACGACTAATCGTTAAAACGTCCGTTGTAGTCGACACCGTTACACCGTTAGACCGGAGAAATCTGGTCACAATTGGAAGCAAGGGCGCGAGTGTCGCCCGCCAGGTAACATTACTGGCTATCTCGCGGTAAGGCGTTGGTCTCTTACGGGTTGTGGCGTAGCTAGATGGTGGACTGTTTTGTCCCAAGTCTTCTACGCTCACTCCAGGGAGATAGAACGACTAATCGTTCAAACTTCATGTGGTGACGGGCTCGCCCGCTGTAGTCGACAACCCAAGTTTGTCTTATATCTGTACTTTTAGTTTAAAATGCATAACGTAGCTTTAATTTCATTATTTAACATTTTACTGACAATTTGAATATTACGATGAATAATTTTACTACGTATCTTTTCGAATTACTAACTACTTCAAATATTGGGCTTCTATTTTGATTATTTATATTTATAATTTGATAATCTAGTAGTTAATTCTTGACTACCTATGTATGTTCAGTAAAGAGTAGTAACGAGACTTACTACCTAGCACAATTATTTTGACACGTCCAAGAGCGGCCTTTAGCCGTCAATTGGACACGACGAAAATGTAATGTAATGTAATTGAAAAGATTTTTTTCAGTACTGAAATATTGAAATGAAATGAAATGAAATGAAAAATACCTTTATTGTACTAACAAAAAAAAAAATTACATGGGTAAAGAAAACTTAAATTCTATTTTGACTTAGTACAAACGGCGGGCTTATCGTTTCACGATTTCTTACAGCCAACCTTGTAATATTAAATAAAAGTATCAATACAGCTCACATACATAAACATATACACATAAATATACATATACATATATCCAAATATACATACATACATAAATAATATAATTTATAATATAGTATATGTATATTATAATAATAAATACATAGAAACTACAGATAAATAATAATAAAAATAACTGCTTATATAAAATGATAGATATTACAAAGTTCTTATGCTTCTATTCAGTCAACAACCCAACGAAAGGGGGGAGGGGATAGGGGGAGGGTTGGTTCTTAGTTGATATTTTGAGGGAGAAAATGTTTTTTCAGTAACGCCTTGAAACAGGGCAAGGATGTTGCATGACGAATAGCATGCGGAAGCTGGTTCCAAAGTCGAGCTGAATGGACGCTAAATGAGTTAGTGAAAAAAGAAGACTGATGTAGTGGAATTGCTATGGTGTTGTCCTGACTTGACCTGAGTGGAACACCATGACTTCCTAACGGGAGAAAGAGGTCTTTAAGGTAAGGAGGTGCTATGGGACTATTTAGGACTTTATAAAGGAGTGAGAGGGCATGCAGATTTCTGCGCTCACGAATTCGAAGCCAGTGAAGTCCATCGCGATATTCGCTTACGTGATCAAATTTACGCAAGTCGAATATATATCGTATGCAGATATTTTGTAGCCGTTCGAATTTATCCAGTATCTTCTCTTTAATATCTATAGTACCGACATCAGCATAGTCTAGAATTGGAAGTAGCAGTGTTCTTACTATAGTTTGCTTAGTTGATGCTGGAAGGAATCTCTGTAACCTTCGGAGGCTATGAAGGCCATTGAAAATACGACGACTAATTTGGTTGGCGTGTGCCTGCCACGAAAGAAATTCGTCTATGACTATTCCAAGATTCTTGACAGTTTTGGTATACTCAATAATATTACCGTTTATTTTGAGGGGTGACATTGACGTTTTGTTAGTATTAGACATGAGTTTCTGGCCACCAATCACAATCGCTTGTGATTTGGCTGGATTTATGATTATGCCATGTTTTACGGCCCAACTTGATATGTGTTCTAAATTAGAGTTCATAGTCGACACGGCAGAAGGCAGGTCATCAGGTCTGGCATGGAGGTAAATTTGAAGGTCATCAGCATATAAATGATAGGATGTAGTTAAGCCCTTGGCAATCGGGTTAATGAAGATAGAGAAGAGCAGTGGGGATAGGACACACCCTTGCGGGACACCAGCTGTGAGCTCGAGCAAGTCTGATTGGCCCTCAGACGATTTAACACACTGGTAGCGTCCGCGCAAGTAGGAGTCAAACCAACTCACCACTCCTCTAGAGATATTGAGCGATCGGAGTCGCTCAAGGAGAAGTTCAAAGTCGACAGAATTAAATGCGCTACTGAAATCAAGCAGCGTGAGAATAGTTAGTTTTCTATCATTCATAGCGCGTCTAATGTCGTCGGTAACTTTGACTAGTACAGTAGTGGTACTGTGACCAGGGCGGAAACCAGACTGAAGGGGATCTAACAATTTGTTGTTATCTAAGAAATTATTAAACTGGGTGTAAACAACCCGCTCTAAAACTTTGGAGAATATTGGCAATATTGAAATAGGCCTGAAATCTTTAGCAGAATCTGGCGATTGGACTTTAGGGAGGGGTATGATAATAGCCTGTTTCCATAAATTTGGAACTACTGAATTAAAAATAGAAAAATTTATAATATGTGTGAGTGTAGGTAAAAATATTTCAAGTATTGGTAGGATTAGGTCTTTGTTTATGTTGTCACATCCATACGCTCTAGACTTAATTCCTCTTACTATTCTTCTTATTTCCGCTTGTCGAACTGGAGAAAACGTAAATTTGCTTACATTATGCGGAACCTCCTCACGGATAGACTTTATGGAAGCAGCCTTTATATCATCCTCAAGAATACATGGTGGTTTTGCAAAGTGGGCGTTGACAACATTTAGGTCAAATTTGGAGTTCATGGGGTTTGACGTGGTTTTACCCACTCCGAGGGAATGAAGAAATTTCCAGGTGTTCTTTGGGCTCGAATTTGCAAGATTACGACAAATGTAGGATCTTTTGGCATTACGACACAATTGGTTACATTGATTCCTCAACAACTTAAACGAATTCCACAGTTCATCGGAGGGAGCACTTTTGAATTTGGATTTAAGTTTATCCCGTTTTGCCATCAATCCCTTGATTTCATCCGTAATCCAGGGAGAAGCTGGGTGTTTAATACGAATCTTTTTAATCGGCGCGTGCTTGTCATAGAGCTGTATAATGAGTTTATTTAGAAATTCGACCTTCTCGTCTACAGACCCCAAATGAACAACGTTATGCCACTCCATGTTATATGCATCATGAGACAACTGCGTGTAGTCAATGGACCTCAGATCCCGCCGATACAAAAACCTAGGTGGTGGCTTGGGACTTCGGATTTTATAGGAGAGATATAGTAAGTCATGGTGCGAGAATCCAGAAGCGGTGTACTGCCCATGGGTGTTGATCCTATACGGAGAAGATGTAATAATTAGATCAATGAGACTACGGGACGCTTTATCATAGTGGGTAGCTTCAAGTGGGAGTAGATTGAGATCGTGCGAGGAGATAATTTGAGATAGCTTAGACGAACGATAATCCTGTTTTAGAAGGCAGGTATTGAGGTCGCCCATAAGTACTGAATGTTCATAATTAGGTACGAGACCTTCAAGAAGTGACTCTAATTCTTGAAAGTAATTAATTTGGGGAGGGCAGTATACGACACCGAGAAGAATTGAAGTGAATTGAAGATTCACCTCTATGAAGAGATACTCTGGACGACCGCGGACATTCGATGGAGATTGGCACAGTATTTTATAACGAAGATCAGATCTTAGATAAATACCTACGCCACCGCATCTCCAGCCGACTCTGTCGTTGCGTATTAGAATAAAACCCGGCAGGGGAAATTGGTGCGAAGGCAGCGATGGTTTCAGCATTGTTTCACTGATAAGAAGTGCGTGAATATTAAGTCCAGAGAATGTAGCTAGCAGGTCAGGATAATGTTGGGGAACGCTCTGAGCGTTAATATGGCATATATTGAATGCATTTTTAAATGTGGGAAAAGTGGTTAAAAGTACATTATGGAGAGACGGACTATTAACTAGTTCGTCGGAGCTCAACATATCGTTTGCCTCTGAACCATGTTCCTCATTGTCTAGACTGGATTCGTTACTGAAAGGACAATTAAATTCATTAAGGGTTTTATCTAGAGTGGGATGGGGTGATATTGATATATGTGCCTAAATAGTGCATAGAATGTGTGCAGGGATGAACTTAGGTTATTTTCAATATAACTTTTAAACCGAGAGGATATAGAATGTAAAAAATAAAAGATCATATTTTCGCTACCAGCAAAGACATTCAATCTGAGTATAATGTGTAACTCAAGCGTCCTCTTGTACCTTAAAAACACTGTTCTGGGGTCATTGTATCTAGGTAGAAATTTTAAAATAATCATAAAGACATGTTTATAAAAATTTTCGCCAGAGAGTAACAAAATAGAAACAATAGATAAAACATAAATTTTTAAATAGATTATAATAATATAATATGAAACAAGTATAATAACAATATATCTAATAAAAATGTAATAGAATATAAAAGTAATAAATATTATCAGTGGTAACATAAGACTGTATATGAAATAATAGCAAAAATAATTGGTAGGTATCAGTATAATATAACATTGTATAGAAAATAATATTAGGACTATTAGGGTAGGAGGGTATACGAATATAACGGGATAATTCATCAGTGATAAAATATTATATCTTAACCTAGGTGTAAGAGCTTCCTTTGTATTTAAACTATTTCTAAAATAGTAATACAGTAATTTATGCATCTTGAGATAAAAATAAAGAATAACACTAATTACAGAGAAATAAACAGGATCGATAAACTCAAAAATAGGAAAAACATAGCAATGCACACAAAAATTGAAAGGTGATAGATGATAGGTGATAGGGCAGGCATAAGAATTATATGGTAAGCCGTTACAAATAGGTAATAGATGATTACCTAATTTGTGACAGAATATTCTCGTTTTTGATATGAAAAGTTCTGCCATTTTCTTGCTTTTTAAGAAAAATATTCGTTTTTTTATTGTAAAAGACATACTTCTAAAAGACATGACTCATCAACTCAACAGTCAGCGTTATAATTTTAGGCGTATCTGTATCTTATCATATTATCACATTTATCTTTATTCGGATAAAGGATATGTCAAAAGAGATAATTATAAACAGGATGTGTGTATTTGTTCATTACTTATATGAGTTTGGATCAATAGGGCAAAGTCTTTAAATCATCAAAAATTGCAAATACACTTGGATTTGTCATAATCCTAATTGTTTAAAACACAGTAATCAAAATATAAATGTAACCAATATTTCTTTTTTTTTATATCAGTAAAAATCACCAAATCTCCAAACCAAACTTAAAATAAATAAAAGATAGATGCTAAATAATGTCATAAGTAAAACGACAACAATTATAATGAATAATCAAAAATTATCAGCCTATGACTATATGTTTACCTCGTATGTTTTAACATATGTAAGAATAAAAGAGGTACCTTAGAGATATGATATTATTTTTCATAATAAATATGTGGGCGCGTGCTTTGCGGCGCTTAAATGACATTAACTTGATGGCACCAAATTTGGATATTATTACCGCCAACCCTGTAAAAGGTGGGGTTAGTGCGCGAGAAAGGCTCCGCGAAAAGATGGTGCCAACGAGCATGAAGATCCTTATTAGGTACGAAAAGATCCACCTTAGCTAGAACGCTAGGGTTAGGAGCTAATGGGCCCTTGCTGAGGGGCCATTTGTTCGGGGTCGGTCACACTTACGGGTAAACACCCATCCGGCGACCTCCACGCATGAAGTGCGAGCCCGGGTAGGACTCTGGCCTTTAAGCTAGTTTCCCCTGGGAGTCAACCTTCTGGCGCTCCTGGACGGTCTGCGCACCTTGCGGCGTAAGCCAATCAGAATGGATCTTCCTGAACAGAATGGGTCTTCGTGGCCAACTCAGAAAGGGCCCATTAACTCCCTGCAACGAAAACAGTCCACTGTCTAGGTTACGCGGTCGCTTGCGCGGTCCTCTCCCTTACGTAGCGGTGATTCGGTGTCTTCCGAATCTATCGCGGACCACTGCACATCCTTTGCCCGACTGTTCACTCGGTATCGAGTAGTCAATTGGTCGTTTCAAGAGCAGTTGAAACGGTTAACGCCTACCCTCGCTCTATAGAAACAAGGCCGTTTCCATACTCTCAAGGGCGAAATGCACAATCTTTGGGCGCATGGTGCGCAAACCGCCCAGGAGCGCCCGAAGGTTTATTTCTAGGGGAAACTGGCCGGCAGGCCAGAGTCCTATCAGGGCTCGTACTTCTGCGTGGAGTCTCGTACTCACGTTGACTCGTGAGATTGGGCGACCCTTACACACATGGTTCTTAGTGGCCTGACTGCAATAGGGCCCATTAGCTCCCTACCTTAAAACAGGCCTTAGCCTAGTGAGGTTTTGACTGTTGTAAATTTGAAAATGAATAAATTAAATTCAATTCAATTTGAATTTGAAAGCCCATTTCTCGCCATTAGCTTCGTATCCGTTACGATCGAGCTATCATTAGGTGCCGAGAAATCCGACCATTAATTGTTCCAAATTCATAACATCGACAAACCAAATTCATAAGGGGGTCTCTAGACGATCAAGCATGCTTGTCAAGCATCGCGTCGCGGGCTAGGAGGGGATAGTGAACCGCAGGAATAATGCAAATATTTTTTCAAATGTTTACCAAAATGCCTAATTTTGTAGTTTATACCAGGGAGTCACGTTAATTAGACGTAATTGATTAATGAATGACATGACTCCCTGGTATAATTTTATGTTCCTCTATTCTATGACTATTTCATCTTCCTGTGGTGAAAACCAACGCATCTCAAAATGCATTTCTATATAGAGCGTGTCATAGATATAATACAGACGTTTTAAGTGAGGACATATTACACTCATCAAAAGCCTCTTATAAGAACTCAATAAAAAAAATCTAGAGTCTATCTAGATGATCACAAAACATTTATACATATTCTTCTTCTTCTTCTTCATCAGCGCGTATTCGCCCACCGTTGGGCATACGCCTCTCCAATCACTCTCCACCCGGATCGGTTGTCCGTTTCCCTCATCCAGACTGGTCCAGCTATCTCCTTGATGGCATCTGACCATCGGGCCGGTGGTCTGCCCACACTTCTTCTGCCTAGCCGGGGTCTCCACTCCAAAACGCGCTTGCTCCACCGTTCGTCGTGTTGTCGGGCCACATGGCCGGCCCAAGCCCACTTCAGCTTGGCCACTCTTTGACCCACGTCGACCACCTTCGTGCGCTGTCTGATGAGCTCGTTTCGGACTCGATCGCGCAACGATATGCCGAGCTTGACTCGCTCCATGTTACGCTGCACCACCTTAAGCTCGTGGATCATCCCAGCAGTCAGTGTCCATGTCTCACAAGCATACGTCATAGCCGGTAACACGCACTGATTATACACCTTTGTCTTGAGCGATTGGGGAATTCTGGACACGAAGCTCAGCTTCCCGAAGGCTGCCCATCCCAATTGTTTCCTTCGCTTTATCTCTGCCATCATCGAGTCCCGGCCGAGCTTTATCACCTGTCCTAGGTATGTGTACATATTATATTTCATTTAATTTAGTTCAAGGACATAATTTCATTTCAAGTATATTCTTTCTATTACCTATATATCATACCTAAAATTCAATATAAAATATATTTATATACATACATAATATATTTTTATCTATTTAGTCTCTTCCTTTCACCTCACTTCCCATCCTGATTCCCCCCATTCTCATGCGGAAACAATATAAAATTATATTGCGTTCATTTTGTATATTTTATATTCGGAATCACATTAATGGATTTTTGTCACTTTTAAATTATATAATTCCCTTAGTGAAGACATGAAAAATTATCCTAACATAAAAATATTTAAAGCAAACCTTAATAGATGGCTACTTAACAAGGGATATGTAAAATCTGATCAACTTCTTTGCAACGCACGACAATTTATTTAGTATCACTTATCTATTTTTCTTAATTAAATTTTATTAAATTACAACTATAAATGTATATATTTATTACATAGCTATATTTTTAATAAAATTGGTATATTTATGTGTATATACAGGTGGTGGGTCCAAATAATTTATTAAAAAAAAAACACTTCATTTCTTAAAATTGCATAAAAATATGCACATCTAGAGACGGGCCGAATTATCGCCTAGTTAGATGTGCTATTGGCAGTAAAGGTCATGTAAGATGTGTTAAACCTCCCTATATTAATTATTAAGTAATTTATATAATTATTATAAGATTACATGACCTATGAATGAACTGTATACCTAATCCTATGTACCTAAATAAATAAATAAATAAATAATAAATAAATAGGTTTTTATTGAATTGTGTGTAGTTCTGTTTGGTTCCAGAATAAAATAAAATAAAAATAAAATAAATAAAACTACAAAATTGGGCATTTTTAGTAAATATGTTAAAAATATATTTGCATGTTTCTTGCGGTTTACAATCCCTGCCCAGCTAGTGACGCATGCTTGATAAGCATGCTTGATCATCTAGAGAGCCCCTACGGCGACAAAAAACAGCAAATGTCAACAACTCGGCTATTCAGTAGGTATTAGCACTCACCGATATTCACTGCGTACCTAATATTTTTTGAACAAAATTGGTAACCGCGGATATTTTGCACTCTTCTCGCTAAAAGCCCAAAAAATACTGATATGTCGTACTATAAAAAATATATATATATAGCATGTTTCGATCGATCTCATTCCTACTTTTAGGCCAAGAGCCAGCGACAAAAAAGTGAAATAATTTTGGAAAAGCTGTTACTTTCAGATCAGACACTATTTTGCCCATAGAATGCCAGAGTACAGTCAGCAGGCCGAATTTGGGACCCCTTGCGCTGGCGTACAAGGAAGGTGTACTTTTAATTAGTACCCCCAAAGGGTTTTGAAAAAGCTGAAAAATCATTACGTAGACAATGGATGCAATAAATAACTTGAAACATATGGTAAGACTGCTTCATGATCGAACGCGTTCCGTCAGCATGTCCATGCATGCCACGCATCGGTCTATGTATACGCATTGGTTCGCAATGGCGCAATATAATGGCTCTGCCCAGCGGCATACGCAGTTAAAGCAATAAGGCGGATGACTGATGTAGATACAGCAAGAATAGTTTGCTTTAGATACTTTCATAGCATTAGAAGCTATGGATCACGGCTATCAAGTAGACTTAGTCTACACTGAATACAGTAAAGCCTTTGACAGGATTGACTACAGACTACTCTTGATCAAGTTTAAGTTTATGGGTATGCAAAGGGACCTCCTCCGATGGTTCTCCTCCTATATCAATAATCGCTTCCAAGCTATCGTCATCGAAAACTTTATTTCTAGTTGGATTGCTATCCCATGCTGTGTACCGCAGGGCTCACTGCTTGGTCCACTGCTGTTCTTAATTTTCATCAATGATATAGCTAGCTGTTTTGTAAATAGTCACTTACTATGTTTTGCTGATGAAATAAAGATTTTCAAAATAATTAAATCGCGGTGATGTCTCCAACCTTCGGGCGAACCTTTCAAGATTGGACAGTTACTGTCTCTCTAATGAAATTCACCTCAATCCATCCAAGTGCACCGTTGTCACCTACACCCGTAAATAACTATTAACTCTATCCTGATACTCATTCAAGTTTCAGACCTTGCAGAGATGCAGCGTGGTTAAAGATCTTGGTGTCGTTCATGATTCTCATCTACTGTTCGATAATCACGTTCAATCTATTGTTTCTCAAGCTTCCAAAGCTTTAGGTTTTGTTATGAGGCGTGCAACTTGCTTTCACCGTGCTAAAACTTTCAAGATCCTTTACTGCACTTTTGTCAGAAGCATCTTGGAATATGCATCTCAGGTATGGAATCCTTGTTATGATAAATATATAAATAGAATCGAGCGCATTCAAATGAAGTTCGTGAAATATCTCTGCTTCCGTCTGAAAATCCCATACAGCTCATCTAACTATTTCAATTTATGCAAGAAATTTCATATCCTCCCCTTGATTAAGCGGCGTGAAACCGCGGACTTAACCTTTTTGCTAAAAATCACCTCCAATAATATTAACTGTTCCGACTTACTAAATAAAATTAATCTCCGTGTTCCTTACAAACTCAATAGACTTAACCCTGCTCTTCATGTTCCTCATGCTGGTACCAACTATAGGCAAAATGCATTTCTGTGGCGAACAAGTGACAATTTCAATGATTTGATTAAACGATTTGACTTTGATTTAATCTGTACGAGTATTAACTCAGCTAGGCAGCGGCTGAACAGTGAATTCTTTAGCATTAATTGTTGAATAATTTTTGATGTATTTTTAATCGATAGCTTTATTTGAAAGGTCACATAAATATGTTTTTACAACGTTACTTAAACGTGAAAACCTTTAATTGGCTCTCTGTTGTCCTACTCCGTCTTTTTGTTAAATTATAATTAGCTGTTGGTTTTCCTAAAAATAAATAAATAAATTATGTCCTATGGGATTCTTCTCTGGGGAAGCTGTGCGGACATCAATACCATCTTTATACTACAGAAACGTGCTGTAAGAGCTATATATAAACTTGGTCCTCGGGGTTCTCTTAGAGAAAAAATCGAAGAGATAAATATTCTTACTGTTCCATCACAATATATATACGAAAATCTGTTGTATGTCCACAAGAACCAATATTGACAAGTTTAAAAAAAAGCAACACTCATAATGGTAATATTAGACATAAGCATAACCTTGTTGTACGTGCTACTCGTCTCCACAAAATAAGCAATTCTTTTTTGGGTCAATGTACAACACACGCTTCTATAACAAACTTCCTCATACTATTAGAGAACTATCTGTAAATAAGTTTAAAGCCACCATCAAAGCAAAATTGTATAAAAAAGCATACTATACAATATCTGATGAGAGAACGGCTTGGGAGTAAGGCTTGGGCGCATCATAAGAACATACATTGAAAATTATATTTAATTGTGTCTATACGATAAGAACATTTGATTTGATTTTATTGAGATGCTGACGCCACGCGTTCGATTAGGGAGCAGTCTGGCCATATGTTTCGAGTTCTCAACCGCATCCACTGTCTATTGATGAATTTTCGACTTTTCCAAGACACTTTGGCGGTATACTGTCTGATCTGAAAGTATCAGCTTTTATAAATCTCTTGCACTTTTTTTGACGCTGGCTCCTCAACTAGTAGGCGTGTTATCAGGAATCGTCAATGGGGCTTACTTCGTAAATTGGACGTAGCAAAGACATCGTAGGGTATACAATAATAATAACAAATTTTATTAATTAAAGGTAACAATAATAATTAATAAATTAAAAGTAAAAAGAATTCATGCTTAGTAGAATGCACCTTTCCGAACAAATTAAAATTGACAAAAATTATACCTGTATTCAAAAAAGACTGTCGTAATAACATAGGTAACAATAGACCGATATCCATATTACCGGCCTTTAGCAAAAATTTTTAAAAGGTAATATTGAACCGCATTACTAAATTTTTCGACACTCACGACATTATTAACAGTTAACAGTTTGGTTTTCGGGCTGGATTATCGACTGTTAAAGCTACATCGAAACTACTGCATGAGTTATTGAATGGGTTGGATAGTTCAAAAACAGTTATTGGTCTATTTTGTGACCTATCAAAAGCATTTGACTGCGTTAACCACAATATTTTACTGAATAAATTAGAACACTAAGGTATTGGAGACAAAGGGCTAAATCTAATTCAATCACACCTACAAAATAGGTATCAAACGACAGAAGTAAAGGGAACAAGAAGCCAACCAATTCTGGTAACAAAAGGTGTACCTCAAGGTTCCATTCTAGGTCCATTTTTATTTTTAGTGTACACCAATGACTTGCCGGGATGTGTGTCATCCGAGAATGATGACATTACACTGTTTGCAGATGACATATCCCTTATCTTCTATGACAAAAATAAGGAATCATTAATAAATAGAATTAGGTATACGATTGATCAACTTTTGATCGGGTTTAATGCGAATGAATTACGTCTAAATATTACAAAATCAAAAATAATTCCTGCCAATGTTGACTATTTAAATGAATTACACGACTATTTTGAAATCGACATCACAGAAGATATACATTTTCTAGGATTAAGAATTGACAGTAAATTACAATGGACTGACATTGTAATTTACTGTCATTGTAATTACTGTGTACAATGGACTGACAAGAATTGACAGTAAATTACAATATCCTTTCGTTCTGACATTCAAAGAACGAAAGGATATTGTAAGCCTTTCTATTCAACAGGATGCTGAACTATCGTGTGTAGAACTGCAAAGAAACTACATGAAAGACTCCAGTTACATGAAAGACTCCAGTTGCATGAAAGACTTCAGTTACATGAAATACTCCAGTTACATGAAAGACTCCAGTTACAAGAATAACTCCAGTTACATGAAAGATTCCAGTTACATGAAATACTCTAGTTGCAAGAAAGACTCTAGTTGCAAGAAAGACTCCAGTTACATGAAAGACTCCAGTTACAAGAAAGACTCTAGTCACATAAAAGACTCCAGTTACATGAAAGACTCCAGTTACATGAAAGACTACAGTTACATGAAAGACTACAGTTACACGAAAGACTCCAGTTACATGAGAGACTCCAGTTACATGAAAGACTCCAGTTACATGAAATACTCTAGTTGCAAGAAAGACTCCAGTTACATGAAAGACTCCAGTTACATGAAAGACTCCAGTTACATGAAATACTCTAGTTGCAAGAAAGACTCCAGTTACATGAAAGACTCCAGTTACAAGAAAGACTCCAGTTACATGAAAGACTCCAGTTACATGAAATACTCTAGTTGCAAAAAAGACTCCAGTTACATGAAAGACTCCAGTTACAAGAAAGACTCCAGTTACATAAAAGACTCCAGTTACATGAAAGACTCCAGTTACATGAAAGACTTCAGTTACATGAAAGACTACAGTTACACGAAAGACTCCAGTTACATGAGAGACTCCAGTTACATGAACGACTCCAGTTACATGAAATACTCTAGTTGCAAGAAAGATTCCAGTTACATGAAAGACTTTAGTTACATGAAAGACTCCAGTTACATGAAAGACTCCAGTTACATGAAATACTTTAGTTGCAAGAAAGACTCCAGTTACATGAAAGACTCCAGTTACAAGAAAGACTTCAGTTACATGAAAGACTCCAGTTACATGAAATACTCTAGTTGCAAGAAAGACTCCAGTTACATGAAAGACTCCAGTTACAAGAAGACTCCAGTTACATGAAAGACTTCAGTTACATGAAAGACTCCAGTTACAAGAAAGACTCCAGTTACATGAAAGACTCCAGTTAACCTAACCCATCCGACGGCCTCCCCGCATGGGGTGCGAATCTTGGGTAGGACACTGGGTCAACCAGTCTCCCCTGGGAATCAAACCTCTGGCGCCCCTGGACGGTCTGCACACCGTGCGGCGCAAGCCAATCGATTGTGCTCTCCCACTAACAGTCGGGGGAGTCAGGGAACTGTATTGTTTCCTACAGAGCGGGGGTGGTTGTCTACCTTACGGCGACTGCTCTTGAAATGACCATTGGCCATCCGATCCCGGTTCAGAGTCGGGCAAAGGACGCCTTGGTCCGCGTCAGATTCGGTTCACTCCGTTTCACCGCTTCGTAAGGGAGAGGACCGCGCAAGCGACCTCGAACTCGGAACCAATCGAGAGACCGGAGAAATCTGGTCACAATTGGAAGTGAGGGCGCGAGTATCTCGAGCCCGCCGGGTTTATTCCTGGCTAACTCGCGGTAAGGCGTTGGACTCTCACGGGTTGGGACGTAGCTGGACGTAGAATTGTACTGTCCAAAGTCTTCTACGTTCACTGCAGGGCGACAGAACGACTAATCGTTAAAACGTCCTGTGGTGACGGGCTCGCCCGTTGTAGTCGACACCGCAAGATGTTTCCTACAGAGCGGGGGCGGTTGCGGACCTTACGGCGACTGCTCTTGAAACGACCATCGGCTACCCGATCCTGTGTGAACAGCCGGGCAAAGGATGATGTGGTCCGCGATAGATTCGGTATACACCATTTCACCGCTCCGTAAGGGAGAGGACCGCGCAAGCGACCTCGAACTCGTAACCAATCGAGAGACCGGAGTAATCTGATCGCAATTGGAAATAAGGGTGTGAGTTTAATCCCGCTGGGTAACACACCTGGTTATCTCGCGGTTAAGGCGTTGGCCTCTTACTGGCATGTGGCGGAGCTTGACGGTGGACTGTTTTGTCCAAGTCTTCTGCGCTCACTTCAGGGAGATAGAACGACTAGTCGTTAAAACTTCCTGAGGTGACGGGTTCGCCCGTTGTAGTTGACAACTCTAGTTGCATGTGCAACTGTGAAACGTTGCAGGATGATGACCAACTCCGATCTTGCCCGCAGCCGTCAACCCGAATTCGGACATCACGCTGAAATCCTTCCTTAAGACGATGGTTACATGCCGGGAAGGTGACACAAACGAATTTTACAAGCTTTTTTTATCTTGCAGTGTTTGTCAGTATGTTTGTTTATGTCAAGTCTTGCAAGCAGAATTATAATCACTTCCTCCTATCCTATTAGGTTGAAATTGTACATGTTGGATCAGTTCCGATGACAATGCATTTTTATGATAAGCATGACCTGATTCTGCATCCAAGATTGGCTCCCGACGAGGGGACTTGTCTGTGCTGTTGACCTCAACAGTCAACCGCACATACACGTCATTTTGTGAACGCATTCGATTATAATAGCCCGTTATAAGTTTCACCATGACATGACTGCTGCGCTCAAGATTAGCTCCCGACGAGGGAACTCCTCAACGGTCAAGGCACAGAAACGAAATTTTGTATACGCAGTTAATTATGATAGTCCATTATAAGTTATTGCTCTTCCAACAAATTAGACATCAATGTTGCCAAATGCTCTACCATTACTTTTAGTCGTAATTGCATTATTTTCAAATATGATGTGTGTGTGTATACCTATTACATAAAAGTGTATTTAGAAATGCACTTGTTAGGCACATTCGATTACTTCCCGAAGTGCATTTATATCGCTCATAAATCAAACTTGTTTAAGCGCCTATTACCTAGTACAATTCCTATAATAAAGGTATCGGACGTTAATGAATACTCGAGAATGAAATGGTAATTTAACAATTCTGCGAAAATTTCTTAATTTTATTAAAGGTAATTTTATTTAGGCGTTGTTCGCCTAAATAAACGTTCCTAAGGTTGTCAGCATTTTTAAATTACCCTAAGGCCCATTTTAAGGTTCTGAAGAGCAAACCGAGGCCTCTCGTATATAACGAGACCGACAATAACGAAGAATTAACTCAAGTATCCTCAACAAAGTTCTTGGGATTCGTAATAGATAATGAGTTACGATGGCATCTACATATTGATGCTTTATGTGATAAATTGGGAAGAGCTTTATACATCCTGAATACTTGGTCTATTTTTTTTTCGAAGTTTAAGCATTCTAGATAAGGCGGGAAAGAAACCCACGGAAGGAGAAGAATATCGGAAGAAATAGAATATTTTCGAATATATGGCACAGCTTTTTATTATTATTTTATTTATTTATTTATTTAAGAATTAATTACTATAAAACATTGATTAGCTTACAAAAATAACAGGAACCGAATGGCAAAACCTTAACCTTTTGCTTATTTGTTTCTGTCACCCAACTGGGACTAGTCCGTTCTAGGGTGGACAGGACTCCAATATTACAATCAAGTTTGCTTGATTGCTTGGTTGCCTACAAATGTACAAGTTTTAGTAAAAAGCTAATGACACTAAATTGCCCTAAAATGTGGTCTTCAGAATAAAATTAAAAAAAAAAATAATAAAAAAATATTAAAAATATATAATAAATAAAATGCAATTCCATTATTAAATCGGCAATAAATATAATATAAAATTCGATTAAATAATATAAATAAAGTTATATGTGAGAAAAGAAAGAAACAGTCATTAATATTTAATATTATGTTTTAAGTAATATAAGATTTAATATAAAAATACCTAGTCTAAAAGTATAATTCATTGTCAAAGTCAAATATTTTTTGGTATAATTATTTCAATGTTAAAAAACACTTATCCCTTCCGCTTTTAAAACTAAACGATATCACCATACCATTGTCGCAAAAAGTGAAAGATCTTGATCTAATTATCGATGAACATTTCTCCTGGCAACCACACGTGGACGAGGTAAGTCGTAAAATATTTGCTAGTTTTCACCCTCTGCAAACACTCAGAAGATTTCTTCCTATGGACACAAAAAAATCTCTTGCACAGTCTCTCCTCTTGCCTCTCCTTGACTATGCAGATGTGGCTTATCTCGATTTATCAGAGGAACTGCTCAACAAACTTGAACGTTTGCAAAATGTATGCATACGATTCATCTTCGGTCTACGTAAGTATGATCACGTGTCCGACTATAGGGCACAGTTAAAGTGGTTGCCAATACGCCAAAGAAGAAATGTTCATATACTGGCTCTCCTATATCGTGTACTCACCCAATTAACACCATCCTATCTCCAGGAGCTTTTTGAACCACTAAGTTCCCACGGTCTCGTACTTCGGTCAGCCTCTGACAGTTTATTAAAAATTCCGAGTCATAATAGTGATTTCTATTCCTATTCTTTCTGTGTCCATGGTGCAAGACTCTGGAACGATCTCCCAGCAAATATACGAAACTCGCCTTCTTTACCATCGTTCAAGACTCACCTTAAGGATTACTACCTTTCTAAGAAGTAACCAGTTCTTCCCTTTCTCTCCTGTTCCTCTCCCAATTTCCTCTCCTCGGGCACTATTAGTCTTAAATTCTTCCACTTGTCTGTATGTTATGTAATAATCTTTATTTTCACTATGCGCGCATGTACCACTATGTTTAGGTTAGCTGTAAGACATTGCCATGTGGCAATAAGCTCGCCTTTTTTGTATACTTTTTTTAAGTGCAAATAAAGAGTTTATTATTATTATTATTATTATTAACATATAAGTTTAAAAATATGTTAATAATTTGTTCACCTAAGTTTTATTATACTATTATTTCTAACATTTGATGTATGGCTTTACTCTGTAATGATTTAATATTATCTTATAATAGGTTTTTGGAGATATAAATGCAGTTGTTTTAGGTTGGTTTGCTAAAGCGTCTAAAGAGATTCATCGAAATGGTCAGAAAATGTGGTAATTGATTATATCGTCAAATATACCTCAAGAGCGTAGGCGTTGTGAAAAGAAGCATTTATTAAAATTTTAAAGGTCTGTAACGTAGCCAAATGCTTTTGTAAGATCTCAAAATAACTGTAATATATAAAATCGAAGACTATCGCGGTTGTTTGACATTATAAATAGGATAGAAAACGAATTTACCGCGTGAAATTTGTAGGACCCGACGTTTCGGTGACGTTGCAGCCGCCGTTGGTAGACTGAAGAGCTGTCAGTCCGTTGTTTTGCGGGTAGGCCGCATACCGCTGCTGCCACTGCGTAGGTTATAACTGCAAACCCCGGGTGTGTATAAAGTCGAATGCAGCTGCGGTCTAACCTACGTTGGACAAACGAAACGGCCCATAGCCACGCGACTGACAGAACACATCAAAGCTGTTAAAAACGTTCAGCGAGAAAAATCAGCGATCTGCGAACATATATTGGATAGCGGAAGTAACCACTGGATGCAGTTTCAAAATCCCATTGTTCTATCCGAGGAACAATTCCACTTTTCTCGCATGATCCGGGAAGCCATTGAAATAAGAAGAACTCCGAACTTCAATAGAGACGACGGCTACAAACTCTCTTCTACGTGGAACCCTCTTCTTAAAACGTTCCCGCCGCCGAACGCCGAACGCAAAGACGTAAAACAGGATACAGTGAGTGTTGTGTGCAAGACGGATTTTCAAAATTCCCGCGCTCCGAGCCCGGCCCCCCACCACCGTTATAACCTACGCAGTGGCAGCAGCGGTATGCGGCCTACCCGCAAAACAACGGACTGACAGCTCTTCAGTCTACCCTAGACAACGGCGGCTGCAACGTCACCGAAACGTCGGGTCCTACAAATTTCACGCGGTAAATTCGTTTTCTATCCTTTTTATAACTGTAATATGCACATGTTGCTTGGAAGTAATTCTGCCGCCGCAAGAGGCGGTGATGAGTGATATAGTTTGTGGTATGACACAAGGCTCCTGACTGTATCCTCTCGATTAGTAGTTAAATCTTCTTCTCCATCTGTATCCTAGTTGGTCGTTCACTGTCATTTTCTTATCTACACTGCAATATTTATTTATTTATATGAGTAATGCAAATATTAAAAATAACAGTAAACAATTTCAGCGTAGGAATTATGCATAGAAATACTTACAAAATTGAATCAAAAGCAGAAAAAAGAATACATCGCATAGTCGAGAATACATCGAGACTAAATCACCTAACTCAAATATTCATTCGCATAACACGCGAAATAAAGAGGACTTGCGTCATTTTAAGGTGCGTCTGAGTAAGGTTCGGAATAGCTTTCTCTGCCAATCTTACTTATTCTACAACAAACTTCCATTACACATCAGGGGCCTTGGGGAGGTTCACTTTAAGAAAAGGGTACAGGGTATTTTGACTAAAAATCCGACATTTCGACAACATCAATTTTTCGCAGCTCTATTGACCTACTTGACTATTATTATTCCTTATTTTTTCTATTATTCACTATTTTACAATTGCGTTTTTTTTTCTTCTTCAAACTATTGGCTATTGACAATAATTATTATTACTGATTTGTTTGTATTTGTGTTTTTTCTTTAAAATATCTTCCCGTATGATAATTTGGGAAATTATCCAATATTTATTTGATTATTTAGTACTTAGGATTATATAGAAAATTAGATAGAAAATTTTACGAAATTAATTAAGAATTTTGATTGAAAATAATGGAAAATGTTGTCTCCTTTATATAACCTAGAAAATCTGCGCTTGGATGTTCAACGTTCATACCTTGCAATACTGACGTTCATATGTTATACCTTAATAGGTATTTATTTAAATATTATACTTGTTATTTTCATTACTTTTGACTTAACCAAGTGTAGGAACTCCTATCAACTTTTTTGAAATAAAAAAAATAGAAGTCTAGTGGCAACGTCACCTAACTAGGCCGTGACCTGTTCTAAGGTAAACATTTATTTTTGAATGTGCTTGCAACAATACCGTGTTTATGAAAATGGCATATATTCCATGTATGCACAAAATAATAGAATTGCAAAACCATATTAAAAATGACTAAATACTTAAATTAAATAATTAAATTAAAGTTAGAAGTGGAAAATTAAAATGTCAGCAAATAAATCCAAATCAGAAGAAAAAAAAACCGTTGTCTGTAAAGTCGGTTTACTGACGATAGTTGAACGTGACAACGTCATAAGAAAATACTGATGGAATGGTTGCATTTGAAGCAGTTTCATTTAAGATTCTGATATTGTTTATTACAAACACCCAAAAATATATGCTTTTATACTCACCGATTTGACTACAACATGTAAATGTATTATTGTATAGCAGTATAATTGTATAATTGTTTATTGTTTAAAGTTTATCGTTTTTTTTATTTGAAAGTTTGAAATCTCAAACTGTTAAATAACGGTTTGACAAGCGTTTGAGCACGCTGCGCCATCTAGCGGTAGGTAATACGTCCTAAATAAACAATATCAGCGACATTTTACCAACCGCTAGATAGCGCATCGTAATGATAGCTTTTCATACTTTTTTATTTTTTTTAATAAAAGTTGCTTATTTTGTTGCACTTTGTTGTACTCACAAGAAAATTGTCCGTTCAGTAATAACATTCCGTATGTCAAGAATACATATAAAATTAAGTCAAGAATTTAAATCAATCTAGTGATTTTCATTCGTACTATTTTAGACTGAGGTTAGTAAATAATTCTTGTCGCAACCGGTAGATGGCAGCATTTATATTGAATAATAAATATAATAAATGGAACGCCTCAGAGCGAGGTAGCGCCGCATGAGTCATGTTTTTTTGTGCGTGCAGTAGGCTCCATCGAATTATAAGACGTTGTCATGTCAAAAAAAAACTAAACAATTTAAAATAGTAAAAATTAGAATAAGAGTTTAAACAAAATAGTCCTGCATTTTACTCATAACTAAGATAAAATAGGGTTAAAACTAAAACAATTTATCTCTTAACCTACGTTAAAAAAAATATTAATAAAAATAATAATAAATAAAATAATAATAATAATATACCATAATATAATAAAGGATTCGAAATATTCAAATGTCTGGGTTAGATTATAATTTTATTTATTTATTTATTTAGTAACACATCTAGTAAATGTCCAATATTTTTAAAATTCCTTGACTTACCTCTTTTACAAGCCAGTTTCTAAGCAGCCTTTTAAAGTAGGTCTTATTTTGTGCTGATTTTATGTCGCCAGGAAGATCATTGAAAAACCTTGGGGCAATGAATGTATAGGTTCGCTGACCAAAAGTAGTATACCTTCTGGGTACTATCATATTAATATCTTCGGAAAACCCCGTTGATAGGGTATTTTGTGAAAAATTATTTTTCTGATTGAACCTAATATGATAGTGATGTTTTTAAATATAGTTGCCTAATAGTTGCCTAATAGTTGCCTAATAGCACTATAGAATAAAATATTGTTGGAGACTCGGTCCAACATACCCACAACAAAAAAGTAATTTCTATAGAATCGAAATTGCAAACACGCTCGAATATACACGAGTCATCTGCAATTGATTTCCAACTAAATTCGGCATTTTATGCACAGTCAAACGATGACTAATGTCATTTTTTCTGATCGATACGAATTGACACACTTATTTCTCACCCCACTCATAACTATTGCATCATTACACACCATATAAAAAGCAGTACATTCGACACATATTTTATCATTCCCTGGCGGACAGTAACCGCTCATCTGCAAGTACTCGCGCTCTTCACTGTCTTCGAGTCAACCAAACTACGCATAGTATACGCGATCATCATTACCTTCGAATCTATCACGGCGCTTCAAACTTCGGACACACAACCACGACTTCACCTCGTGCCCACACTACCTACACACCGGCGAAATATCAAACAAGGCATTACGAACTGGCAACCTACTACATACCTTCTGATTAAATACTTCAACTTCAACTACGACGACTTTCAATAACGGAGAAAACTTCTTGATGAGAAACACCCTTCGCTCTCAATCAATTGGAGTCAAGTGAAGGGTGGCCACTCTCACAATATAATAATATACGAATAGGTTTTCAAATACTAATTAGTCATATAAGTCCTGGCTCTTCACGGCCTCCATTTATTATCCACGTATGGCTGAGCTTCTTGAAGAGACCTTTACTCTGGCAATTTAATATTATCTTTTAATAAGTTATTCGACATAAAATGCAGTTATTTTAGGTTTGTTTGCTGGATAGTCGTAAAAAATCATAGAAATGGTCAGAAAACTGTGATAATCGATTCTGTCGTCAAATATACCACAAGAACATAAGCGTTTCATATAAAAATAAGTATTTATTCGATTTTTACATGTGTGTGACATAGTCAAATGCTTTTGTAAGATCCCAAAAACGCGAATAGACATACTGTTTCGCTTGGGATTAATTCTGCTGCTTTGATAGACGGTGATGAGTGATATCGATGATGGGATGACGCAAGATTCCTTTGTATCCTCTCGTTTAATAGTATCCTCTTCTCCTTCTGTATCCTGGTTGGTCGTACGCTGTCATCTGCTTTCCTATTAACCCACCGCAGACGCTGCAATAGTGGTTAGCGTCCTTTAACGGTTCGATGCAGTATGGAATCCACATGCACGGTATGCACCTGAAAAT
Source organism: Micropterix aruncella (assembly GCA_944548615.1). Lineage (NCBI taxonomy): Eukaryota > Metazoa > Arthropoda > Insecta > Lepidoptera > Micropterigidae > Micropterix > Micropterix aruncella. Next base: position 14,720,146 of record OX155979.1, read on the forward strand.
AAACAGAAACCATCATATGAAATAAGAAGTAACACCCAAAATTCGCTAACATTGATAGTCTGCTAGTGTTAGAACTGACTAAAATACTTTGGACATTCAAGGAAAGTCTAAAACACTGGTACTCAAACTTTTTTGCTTCGTAGACCATTTTCTGTTTTCCGTAGACTCCCCTTGAATTTTCATAAAGTGACTAACTTTAACAGCTGATTTTGACAGCTGCTGGCACAGTACCCTACACTTACTTAGGATTTTTTGGTAAACTGGACAACTAGGGTTGCCCTACAGCTACAGCGGGCAAGCCCGTCACCTCAGGAAGTTTAAACGATCTCCCTGGAGTGAGCGCAGAAGACTTGAACAAAACAGTCCACCGTCTAGCTCCGCCACAAACCCGTAAGAGGCCAACGCCTTAACCGCGACATAGCCAGGGGTGTTACCCAGCGGGCTTACACTCACGCCCTTACTTTCAATTGCGACCAGATCACTCCAGTCTCTCGATTGGTTACGAGTTCGAGGGCGCTTGCGCGGTTCTCTCCCTTACGAAGCGGTGAAACGGTGTATACCGAATCTATCGCGGACAACGGCATCCTTTGCCCGGCTGTTCACCCAGGATCGGGTAGCCGATGGTCGTTTCGAGAGCAGTCGCCGTAAGGTCCGCAACCACCCCCGCTCTATAGGAAACAGTACTGCTTCCAGACTCCCCCGTCCAGGAGCGCCAGAAGGTTGATTCCTAGGGGAAACTAGCCCTAAGGCCTAGTGATGGGCGTGATTCTCAATTTTAAATCACGCGACGATCACGTTACTGGTATTTTATCACGCGTGATAATAACTGCTACTCGTGATTTTCGTGATTGTACTGAAATGTACTGTGAAACGTTAAGTAACAAAGTTTCGTCAATGTGATAACTAATAACAGAAACGCGCATTATATTTGCTTAATATTTATTAGTAATTAGAAGAATTAGCGTTCAGAAAGATTAACTCTCTCGTTCTTTTGGTGCTAAGCCGAGTTCGTCTTTCTGAAATAATGTAAGCCACTTGTCCCCAAAAGTTATTTTATTGCTTTAACAAATCATGAGCAAACTCATTTACACGAACGATTACGACGCGAGCGATAACAGTGTCCAAATTCATACGATAACAGTGTCCAAATTCACGTTACGAACGAAATGATCGCCCACTCATCAGTCATCGTCCAGCCGGCGCGGGCGTTCGCCAGAACGAACGGCGGACGTGCTGATCCACTGATCATATCACTGATCATATCACTAGTGATATAAGAATGAACGAAACCAAGTGAACGGTTCAATTAGGCGCTCACCGATCATCGTTCAGTGGCGCGCCGTGCGGTCGTTCGACAGCGATCAGTGAGAACGGCCAATCACTGATCAGTAATCGGTCGCGTCGTAGCGGCGCCGAGTGATGGCAACGTGGTGCTGTTCGTAGCCGTGATTCAAATAGCATGTTCTTTCAAATTCTCGTAACGCGTTCTTCATGATTGCAAATATCACACGTTATTGTTATTGCTATTCGTGATCACACCCATCACTACTAAGGCCAGAGTTTGTTTGAAAAGCTTTATTGCACACATAAGAGTACAATGTGGTGGGCTTATTGCCAAGTGGCAATATCTTACGGCCATACCGCCAGGGTTATTGTGACTAAAGGTTTATGTGGGCAAATTGATTCACAAGTAATAAATGAATACACTTACATAATAGTCATCATAGTATAAAATATAAAACAGTGATTAGTAGTGACGTATGCCAATTCGATATTGTAGGAAGGAGTCGAATATAGGGACAAGCAAAGGAGACGGGAGGGGAAGGGGGTATTTATGAGTTGAGTAAATGTCTCTTTAACGATTTTTTAAACCCGCTCAGGTTTTCAAGTTGTCTTATCGGTAAAGGCACGGAATTCCAGAGTCGGGCCGCCTGCACTGCGAAAGACCTAGACATGAAAGTTGTTGAGTGCTGAGGTATAGCCAGTAATAGATTTTCCTGAGAGCGCAATGGAAGGCCATGGGGTAAAAGTGGAGAGAAGAGATTATACAATTAAGTAGGACAGTTTGACTGTAGTACGCGGAAGAGTGGGACGAGTATGTGAAATTCCCGACATCGTATAATGGGAAGTCCTGTCCGGGCTCGCAATTCATGCGTGGAGGACGCCGGATGGGTGTTGACCCGTGAGTGTGACCAACCTGAACAGAATGGGTCTTCGTGGCCAACTCAGCAAGGGCCCATTAGATGATGCAGTAATGTGGTTTGACTCTTACCTGAACGGGCGCCGACAGTGTGTGAAATCAGCCGACACTTCCACCGATCTGTACGACCTTACTGCCGGCGTACCCCAGGGAAGAGTCCTTTTCCCTCTTCTCTTCTCTATATTTATCAGCTCTATTACTGAAAATCTTACCACCTCGTATCACCTTTATGCTGATGACCTTGAAGTATATATTCCCACAAAAATGGACGATATTGACTATGCCATACTCGATATGAACTCGGCTCTTGCCCATGTATCTTTTTGGGCTAAAAGTCATGGCGTTGTCTTAAATCCCACTAAGACCCAATCGATTGTAATTGGCTCTCAACAATTATTGTCTACTCTTTCCCTGTCGTCTCTGCGACAAGTAGAAATCGAAGGCAACGTCATTGGGTATTCTAATGTCGTGAAGAATCTAGGCATACTCGTAGACGAGACTCTTTTTTGGCAAGCACAAATCAATGAAATAAGCAGGTGAATCTATAATGGTCTTCGACGGTTGCAGAGACTCTTCCCTGTAAGCACTAAGCAGACCATAGCAAGGGCCCATTAGCTCCCTGTTTAATTATTATATATTGAGATGTCAACTACAACGGGCGAGTCCGTCACCACAGGACGTTTTAACGATTAGTCGTTCTATCGACCTGCAGTGAGCGTAGAAGACTTTGGACATAACAAATCCAACATAGCTACGCTGGACATAGCTACGCCACATACCGTAAGAGACCAACTCCTTACCGCGAGAAAGCCAGGAATTGCTTCCCAGCGGCTTGAGAAACTCGCGTCCTTACTTCCAATTGTGACCAGATTTCTCCGGTCTCTCGATTGGTTCCGAGTTCGAGGTCGCTTGCGCGGTCCTCTCCCTTACTAAGCGGTGAAACGGTGTACATCGAATCTATCGCGGACCAAGGCGTCCTTTGCCCGGCTCTGAACCGGGGTTGGATGGCCAATGGTCATTTTAAGAGCAGTCACCGTAAGGTACGCAACCACCCCCGCTCTACAGGAAACAATACAGTTCCCAGACTCCCCCGACTGTTAGTCGGAGTGCACAATCGATTGGCTTGCGCCGCACGGTTCGCAGACCGTCCAGGAGCGCCAGAGGTTTGATTCCCAGGGGAGACTGGTTGACCCAGTGTCCTACCCAGGTTCGCACCCCGTACGTGGAGGCCGTCGGATGGGTGTTGACCCGTGAGTGTGACCGACCCTGAACACATGGGTCATCGTGGCCACCTCGTCATGGGCCCGTCACCTCATCATGGACCAGTTAGTTTAATTATTGCTGTCACTATTGACATGATGACTAATATGATTTGATCGAATAATCTGATTTGACCTTACTCACATGATACTAATGCAGAGAACGACGGCTAGACCGTGGTTCTTGATCCCGTACTCTCTTCTGAGTATGGTTTTTTCAGTGGCATTGCAATGTGGGCACTGCATTACTCTCGACGCTGGCTCCGCGAAGACCGTATTAACCATGGGCTGGTTCGCCGGATTCAATGGGTTTGGCTGTATGATGATGGGACCTGAAACGAAGTATTAAGTACTAGCTGACCCGTGCCCACTTCGTTGGGCGGTAAAACTTTTTACCTGTGATGAAATTATGAGTGTGGTTCGGTTAGTACTGAGAGCTATTATGTATTTCCTGACTGCCGAAAGAAGGGTTATATTTTTACTGCATATGTATGTATGTATTTGCATGCCAATATGACTATATTACCGTTATTTGTGAGTGACTTCTTGTGAGTGTCTTATTTGTGAGCGTATTATCTCTTTAACCATTTATGCAGTAAAAGGGAAATTATATGCAGTAAAAGGGAAAAGTCTTTTGTTTTAACTTGAGACGATAAATTTACTTATTTTGATAAGAATTCATATTTGTTGATAATATGACCAATAAACATGACCTAACGATTTAAATTATTTAAAAAAATATAAAATACTACTTTTTGTGACTTATATATAAAAGTTAGATATATGCTGTCGCAGACTATTTTGTAGGCATTATCAAGCTCTACAACTATTCTCTAGAACTCAATCATATATCTCTCATCGTTAAGGCAGCGTTAGTTAGAAACGTTTTCGTTCGACCGCTTATTCTCCGACTTGCTTTGCAAATCCGACTACCACGGAAAAGTCTTTTCATTTTTCGGATTAATATATAGCCTGTGACACTCACAAATAAAGTGGCTTTCTATTGGTAAAAGAATTTTTAAAATCGGTTCCGTAGATCCAGAGATTACTAACCGGGGAGTTAGCCTCCTGCATGAAAACGCCAGCCCCACACCACGCGAGTTTCAAAGCAGCTACTGACATCGTTTGGATGGGATACTGTCACCAGCCCCCTTATTCACCCTACTTGGCGCCTTTGAACTATTATCTTTTCACCAAACTAAAGAAGGTTTTGGGTGGGAAACGTTTTTCTAACGATCAGGAGGTCGACAACGCTGTGAAGAAGTGAAGTGTCTTAAAGAGCTGACGGCGGAGGTCTATGACACTGGCATACAAAACCTGGTGCCCCGACTACAGAAAGATCTCGATCTCGACGGCGTTTATGTTAAAAATTGTTTAATATATTTGTGATGTATCCCGTGAATTTCAATTAACCCTTTAATTTGTGAAGTAAAAGCTCGCCCGTACCGTTTCGAACGAGAAACCGTCGAGCGTGAAATCGGCGTGAATCGACGGCCTTGAGAAAAACGTCCATAATTATAAACCACTATACGGATCATAAAAAGAAGAACTGTAAAATGATCGCATTGAATAAGATTTTTTTTAACTGCCCATTAGACATTTTGCCGTGGGTAGGCGATCGTCCCGAGCGGGACGTTACACATTGGAGACAAAACCATTTTTCGATCCTATATAAATATTGTAACCTTACTTTCTGAATGACCTTCCTAGATTTGGTTTTTATAAAATTTAAATTTCTGCATTTTTGTGGTAAAATATACAAGTTTTCCATATATCATGTAGGTTCTTATATAGGTTCTTAGTGGCTTCGTGTACTTTGAGTAGTGTTGGGTTTTATGTCACCTTGCCTTGCCCAACGTACGGTTCAACTCCCATCTGGTAGCTACCTAGAAGAGCGACTGAACCTGTCAGGGCCGGAGTAGTAGACCTACCTGGAGTAGTTCCAGGATATGCTTGATTGTAAGACGGTGGTGGAAGCAGCTCCTCAGCAGCTGCCATCACTGGTGGGGCAGTAGGATTTGCTGAATAAAAAATACAGAAAATAATTAAACTAGTAGTAAGCTGTGAGATTTTTAAGCTATTGCATAGCTTTTATCGCGGGCCTTAGGCCAGCGCGGCGACCGAATGAAGAAATTCCTTAACGAAAATTAATGATTTTAAACTGATAATTACGTCTAAACGAGTACTGTTTACGATTCAAAAAAAATATATGTTAAACAAGAACATTTTCCTAATATTCTTAGCTTTGAATATTTTAGATTTTGTTTATATTACATAGTAATATAAACAAAATCTAAAATAATGTAATTCATTTGTGAAATTAGGTCTAACCGAACACAAAAACGACTACTACGCAAATACTATCTGGCGTATTATTATGAAACCTGCACCATTTTAAAGATAATTTAATTATCTATCTTTTTATCTACGATTTTTTTCGAATAATTCGGTTTTTTTGCTTTATTGAATAAAAAATTCGTGCGCGGCGCTCTATCGAAAGACGTTTAAATTATTCCGAATCATTTGCTTCCGCAGCCGCAAATGATTCGGAATAAATTCAACGTTTTCCGATAGAGCGCAGGTTCGGGGGCTAACGGGCCCATGATGAGTTGGCCACGATGACCCATGTGTCCAGGGTCGGTCACACTCACGGGTCAACACCCATCCGACGGCCTCCTCGCATGGGGTGCGAGTCCTGGGTAGGACACTGGGTCAACCAGTCTCCCCTGGGAATCAAACCTCTGGCGCCCCTGGACGGTCTGCGCACCGTGCGGGGTTTGCTCCAATCGGTTGTGCTCTCCGACTAACAGTCGGGGGAGTCTGGGAACTGTACTGTTTCCTATAGAGCGGGGGTGGTTGCGTACCTTATGGCGACTGCTCTGGAATTGACCATTGGCCATCCGATCCCGGGTAAGAGGCGGGCAAAGGACGCCTTGGTCCGCGAAGATTGTACGGTCTGCGCACCGTGCGGGGTTTGCTCCAATCGGTTGTGCTCTCCGTTTCACCGCTTCATAAGGGAGAGGACCGCGCAAGCGACCTCGAACTCGGTACCAATCGAGAGACCGGAGAAATCTGGTCACAATTGGAAGTGAGGGCGCGAGTATCTCGAGCCCGCCGGGTTTACTCCTGGCTAACTCGCGGTAAGGCGTTGGACTCTCACGGGTTGTTGACGTAGCTGGACGTAGAATGTACTGTCCAAAGTCTCTACGTTCACTGCAGGGCGATAGAACGACTAATCGTTAAAACGTCCTGTGGTGACGGGCTCGCCCGTTGTAGTTGACACCGCAAGAAGAGCGCAGGTATCTGATATCAGAAAAAATAAAATAAATAAATAATTATAATTGCATAAGTTGTTAAAAATGCTATGCAATAGCTTTACCGTGGCAGTCCCCGAGTGCCACACGTATTTTTTTATTTATTATTTATTTCATTCTACACATCTTATCTTAAATACATATCTTATCTTATCTTATAGGAAAAACATGTTACTTTTTAATTAAAATAATGCCTGGTTCACCGACTGATCAGGAACAAATGGACGTTTTGGGGCAGGCGTGTATGGACTCAAAACGAACAGGCAATAATATTAAAAATTATATTAAAATTAACATCCCACTAATGAACTTTATAAGGAAGCTAAAGTTCTTGACTGTAGGCAACTTTTTCTAAAAACTTCCCTCTTAAGGCTATTTTTGGACAGTAACTCAAATTTAGGAATAATTCAGAACCGGCGACCAAAGAGACAAGTTTTCGAAAATAGCCTAATAATATCCAGAAGGAAAACATCATTTGGACAAAGACATTACTCTTTCATTGCGCCGAGATTTTACAATCTGATCAATACGGAAATAAAAATGAATTTGACATTTACGGAATTCAAAAATAAATTAAAGAAATGGTTATCGAATCATGACAGACTAACCATACATCAAATGTTAGAAATAATAGTATAATAAAACTTAGGTGCACAAATTATTAACATATTTTTAAACATATATGTTAAGTATATTTTAACATTGAACTAACTACCAAAAATTATTTGACTTTGACAATGAAGTATACTTTTTAGACTAGGTAATTTTATATTAATAAATATTAATGACTGTTTCTTTCTTGTCTCACATATAACTTTATTTATTTTATTTAATCGAATTGTATATGATATTTATTGCCGATTAAATAATGGATTTTTTTTATTTTATTCTGAAGACCACATTTCAGGGCAATTTAGTGTCATTAGCTTTTTACTAAAACTTGTATATTTGTAAGCAACCAAGCAATCAAGCAAACTTGATTGTAATATTGGAGTCCTCTCCACCCTAGAACGGGCTAGTCCCAGTTGGGTGACAGAAACAAATAAGCAAAAGGTTAAGGTTTTGCCATTCGGTTCCTGTTATTTTTATAAGCTAATCAATGTTTCATAGTAATTAATTCTTAAATAAATAAATAAAATAAATAAATATGCCACGGTTTTCCAAGCCGAGGTATTTTCCATAATGAAATGCATAAACTCCAAAGTCGACTTGACGTAAAAAAATAGAAAAATCCTCATCTGCTCTGACAGCAGAGCAGCATTGGACGCTCTGGCTAAAGTCACCACAGAATCTTCTGTGGTCTAGGGCTGTATGCAAGAGCTCAACAGATTGGGAAAACCCAACAAAATCACCTTAATTTGGACACCGGTCCATCAAGGCATACCCGGTAAAGAGGCCGACAGACTGGCATAACTGGGCACAATTGAATGTGCCCACACATTTAAGGGTGTCCGCGTATCCATATTGTTTGAAATCGAACAACGAGTTTTTGAGTTATTTTCAAATTTAAATTCAAATTAAAAATTCTTTAATAATCTATAATATTACATATATTTTTTTTATTCAAGGCCATCCTAACTAGGCCTCGCCTGTACTAAGGTAGGCTTAATATAAAAGAAGGTAGAGTGGTTTTCGTAACTTGCTTTATTATCTTTGTATATTATTATGGTGGTGAGCTAATGGGCCCATGATGAGGTGGCCACGATGACCCATGTGTTCAGGGTCGGTCACACTCACGGGTCAACACCCATCCGATGGCCTCCACGCATGGGGTGCGAACCTGGGTAGGACACTGGGTCAACCAGTCTCCCCTGGGAATCAAACCTCTGGCGCTCCTGGACGGTCTGCGCACCGAGCGGCGCAAGCCAATCGACTGTGCTCTCCGACTAACAATCGGGGGAGTCTGGGAACTGTATTGTTTCCTATAGAGCGGGGGTGGTTGTCTACCTTACGGCGACTGCTCTTGAAATGACCAATGGCCATCCGATCCCGGTTCAGAGTCGGGCAAAGGACGCCTTGGTCCGCGATAGATTCGGTGCACACCGTTTCACCGCTTCGTAAGGTCGCGCAAGCGACCTCGAACTCGGAACCAATCGGGAGACCGGAGAAATCTGGTCACAATTGGAAGTGAGGGCGCGAGTATCTCGAGCCCGCCGGGTTTATTCCTGGCTCACTCGCGGTAAGGCGTTGGATTCTCACGGGTTGTGACGTAGCTGGACGTAGGATTGTACTGTCCAAAGTCTTCTACGTTCACTGCAGGGCGACAGAACGACTAATCGTTAAAACGTCCTGTGGTGACGGGCTCGCCCGTTGTAGACGACACCGCAAGATGTATATTAATATGTTACATTTAAGAAAATAGATATGTCTCCAAAATAATAAAGCGTAATAATATTAAATTTAGGTATATACACATAAATATACACGTACATACATAAATAAATATATACTTTATAGATAGGTAAATATAAAAAATACTATATTGTATATATCTCACAAATCGTGCTCTATTTTAATATATATTTTTATTTATTTATTTATTTATTTATTTAGGTACTTAGGAGTAGGTATACAGTTCATTCATTGGTCATGTAATCTTATAATAATTATATAAATTATTTAATAATTAATATAGGGCGGTTTAACACATCTTACATGACCTTTACTGCCAATAGCACATCTAACTAGGCGATAATTTGGCCCGTCTCTAGATGTGCATATTTTTATGCAATTTTAAGAAATGAAGTGTTTTTTTTTTTTAAATAAATTATTTGGACCCACCACCTGTATATACACATAAATATACCAATTTTATAAAAAATATAGCTATGTAATAAATATATACATTTATAGTTGTAATTTAATAAAATTTAATTAAGAAAAATAGATAAGTGATACTAAATAAATTGTCGTGCGTTGCAAAGAAGTTGATCAGATTTTACATATCCCTTGTTAAGTAGCCATCTATTAAGGTTGGCTTTAAATATTTTTGTGTTAGGATAATTTTTCATGTTTTCACTAAGGGAATTATATAATTTATGTATAATTTATGTCTAATATATATCATTAATGTCTCCGTTTCTTGTCGACCCATAGTAAAAAGTGACTTAGTTAGGTTTTTCTTTATGCCGTGACTAGTCCTAGATTTCAGTCCTGCAGGAAAAACACTATTCATTTTGTTGATCAGCCGAGGAGCAATGTAAGAAAAGTGTTTTTGCGCAAAACTTGATCTCTTTTTTTGGTTGTTGTTACTCGTGTTCCTTTATGGTGTGTTGAATATAAATGATAATTCTCATGATTATAGTAGTGTATTTTGCAGTATATTTTTGATAGTAGTATATTTTGATCTCGGACAGACATACAGATGTAAAACAACAATGCTTACGTTCTATGATGTCCTTTTTAGTTTCCATCTTTTTAAGTCGGGTATTATAATCCACAGCCTGAAATAAACATAATCATAATCACGGATTTTAAAGTCAGATTCAGATAATAAATATATTAGAAAAATCGGTTGTGACAGTCACCCCATGAATTTTTCGGCAAATAGACCCTTCCTCGCCCGCCCCCTCGACAACCCCCCCCCCCCCCCACCTCCCCTGCGCGCTAATTTGAAGTATATTTGTATTATCATCCGTTGTTTTAAAATGGTAGTTTTTCTAAAATTATTTTTTATTTTCTTTTTCCCTTGATATATATACCTACCTACCATACCTACCATAGAAGATTTTTTCCGTATAGAAAGCTTTTGAAATTCTGAAGAAGAAAAAAAACGATCCACCCTAATATGCATATTTAGAGTCACCATACTGTTACTCCACGAAAGTCGCCATATTGAACATAATAACAGAAGAATAATATTTTTCTGCTATGAGTGTCATCTACACGTTGCGGTTCTTAGTAAAATCCTTGTTGCCAAATCGTAGTACGACGTTGAGCAATCGAATACGACATATAATCAATGCTACCACAAAAGGCAAGCTTATTGCCACATAGCGAAATCTTACATACAACTAATCTAATCACAGCGCATTTGTGGTTGTCGACTACAACGGGCGAACCCGTCATCCAGGACGTTTTAACGATAATGATCGTTCTATCTCCCGTGAGGTGAGCGTAGAAGACTTTGAAGCACAAATCTAGGACAATCTGGGTAGGACTCTGGCCTTATGGTTAGTTTCCCCTGGGTATCAACCTTCTGGCGCTCCTGGACGGTATGCGCACCGCGCGGCGTAAGCCAATCGACTGTGCACTCTGACTAACAGTCGGAGGAGTCTGGAAGCAGTACCGTTTCCTATAGAGCGGGGATGGTTGCGGACCTTACGGCGACTGCTCTTGAAACGACCATCGACTACCCGATCCTGGGTGAACAGCCGGGCAAAGGACGCTGTGGTCCGCGATAGATTCGGTAAACACCGTTTCACGGCTTCGTAAGGGAGATTACCGCGCAAGCGACCTCGAACTTATAACCAATCGAGAGACTGGAGTAATCTGGTCGCAATTGGAAGTAAGGGCGTGAGTGTAGGCCCGCTGGGCAACACTCCTGGCTATCTCGCGGTAAGGCGTTGGCCTCTTACGGGTTTGTGGCAGAGCTAGACTAATCGTCAAAACTTCCTGAGGTGACGGGCTCGCCCGCTGTAGTCGACAACCCTAGTTGTAGAATCAGGTCATGCTTACCATAAAAATACATGAATTGTCATCGGAATTGAACCAACATATACATTTTCAATTTCAAATAATAATATTTGAGGAGTTTTCTCAATTCCTCATGGATCCCATCACCAGAACAGGATTTTGATAAAAATGGGACCAATCTGTAAGTATATTATTTCGAATATAAAAAGAATTTTCCAAATCGTTTTTTAAAATGGCAGAGTTCTTAGGTAACAAACATTACATACAATCGAATTGATAACCTCCTCCTTTTTTTGAAGTCGGTTTAAAAATAGTCTACTATACAACAGGCGGTAGCCTAGTTAGGTTTTGACTATTGTAAATTTAAACTTTTGTAAATTTGAAAATGAATGAATTAATTTGAATTTAATTAGGATTTTTGAAGCTCATAAAATTTACCGTTGATTAGCGTCGGCCTTGTATCCGATCTTGCAGTTATTTAGATGCCGATCATTAATTGTGCCGACTTCATAACCTTGACAGTGCCAGTAGGTACTAAATTCATATCGGCGAGAAAATGGACCAACAACACGGCTATTTATTACTCGACAGCCTAAAAAAAAATCTGTGCAATATGTTCAGCGTTCATCTATGTATGTTTTCCTTTTCATTATTCCACCATAACTTCTAAACCATTGAACCGATTTAGAAGTGTGTGGTATAGATAAAAAATAAATAAAATACAAACGGAGCTGCCATGGAATTCACCGACCAAAAATCGGCCCATCATATATAATTATTACACTTCTGGGAGGTGAACGGTGGATTCCGGACTAACGACCGGCTGTGGTAGGTTTAGGACAGCTGTCTTGCCACATGTGAGCGTTCACCTTACCACCCATTCCCTCCCCCTTCGAAGCCATAGAATTTGAGATGCGGAAATCGCGGTTTTAGATATTTTTTCTAGAAAGGAGTTGATTATTTTCCTGGAGAGACGAAGATCTTTAAAAAGGTGAAACAAAGATTTAGCTGGCAGGCCACGAGCGCCAACTTCCACCGCGTGAAGGTGAACAGTGAAGCCGTTCCGGGTGACGGCATTTGCGAGGTCATGGTATTTATTTGATTTATACTCGTGGTGTTTTGGGATATTTGATTCCCATGGAACAGTTAATTCTACGATAAGGACCATCTTCCGAGATAGAGAGTAAAGAGTCATCTGGACGCAGGGCTGTGCATCCGAGACTTTCAGGGAATTTATACTGCTTAGAGACCGAATCGACCTCCATAATCCAATCTGAAGCTTTCTCGATTATTGGAGAAAGGTTTTGCAGTGAAATGTTTTTGCCTTTAGAGCCAACCCGCACAAACTGTATTGGGGGTTTGGAGGATACTGTGGAACCCTTGTTGCCACGAGCCACTGAGAGGCTAATTACCTCGCGAATAAAAGCAAGGACTTTGTCGTGGCGGTAAGTGTACCGTCCTTGATCCAATGCCACCTTCCAGCAAGCTAGAATATGTCTAGCTGTGCAAGGGGTGTTGCTACAAAGGGGACATGAACTATCTTCGGCATAGCTCCATCGAGCGAGGTTACTGGGGTCTGGAAGTGTACGCTGAAAGGCATTTAAATAAAATTTCAGCTTCTCTGGCGTCCAGTCATACAACATTACTTTCCAGTGCATTGGCGGAAGAATGCAAATGTTAGAATCGATATGTCATTCCGTATGTCATAGGGTACCTACCTTAACTGTCTAAAAATCATGTAAGTAGTTGTCCAAATTTTCAAATGTCAAAAATAAATATATTGTGTTTAGTGTCAAATGATATATATATATATATATATATATATATATATATATATATATATATATATATATATATATATATATATATATATATATATATATATATATATATATATATATATATATATATATATATATATATATATATATATATATATATATATATATATATATATATATATATATATATATATATATATATATAATTTTTAAATGAAAACTTTTAGCAACTTTTGGCAAAGGCCTCAATATTCAACATTAATGTTACAGACACATTCCATCCTATAGTATACACCTTTTTAATATATACATATATATATATATCTGTTTTTATACTCTCACAAACACACCCTCACAAACATACACACTCACACAAATAAACACACCCTCACTCACCCTCTCTCACACACACACACACACACACACACAGTGTAGATACAAATTACACTATATTTAATTCTTCCACCTATATATTCTCATACACTCTACATATTCTCATACACTCTACATATCATTATTTATTTCCACATTACCAAATTCTAAATCCAATATTTTATTTAAAAATGTATTTTCCCGCCCATTACACCCCTCTCCCAGCACCACAGAGGAATGCGGGTAGTTGCAGGTGACAGCTTCCACTGCAGTATTCTTCTTGCCGCTGAAGAAGGAGCCACGGGCTCCGAAACGTCCGGCAAAGGTACAACCTTCACTAACCTTACAATTAAATATAAATATATATATATATATATATATATATATATATATATATATATATATATATATATATATATATATATATATATATATATCATTATATATATATATATATATATATATATATATATATATACATATATATATATATATATATATATATATATATATATATATATATATATATATATATATATATATATATATATATATATATATATATATATATATATATATATATATATATATATATATATATATATATATATATATATATATATATATATATATATATATATATATATATATATATATATCTATATATATATATTTGGAAAACGGCTTTGCCGAAGTGATCAATAGTTTAATTTTTTATTTTTTCGCTTAATTCGTCTCAATTGAAGGCATTTTGTGTTGCATAAGGATAAGCCCTATTTATGAGATATATGGATGAATAGTGATCGTTAGTCGACTGCAAAAGGACCTTTAAACTTACATTGCACCGTCGAAAGTCGTGCACATCCGTAAGTATATCTCATTCAAACATAAGCATTTCCCAATACAAGCTGGGATTTCCTTCGCTACTTTTAAGTAGCTTTTACTAATTTTATTTTAAATAAAAACATCATCCTATAAACGGATTTCTTTACAAACCTTATCAAATATAATAATATTATACTGTTTTCTACAATATTTCTTTACAATTTTTTAATATTATACAATTTTATATAGGTTTACCCTATTTTGATAACATTATACAATCTTTATTATAAACTCCTCTGCCAGAAATTAAGATTGAAGTTTCTTCTTTCATTTCATTGAGCATATGGAGGTTTTTTTATTTTTATTTCGATTTAATGGCTCGTTGATAACAAACTCAGCCAATTGTATCATATTTTAAATGTTGGTAGCATTCGAAATTTGAATTATTTCGTAATGTCACTTTCATTTGGAAAACGGCTTTGCCGAAGTGATCAATAGTTTAATTTTTTATTTTTTCGCTTAAGAGCCCTATCACATATTTTTTCCAGAAAGGCAAAAAAAGTGGATTTTTGGCGTTCTAATTCCAAGAAATGAAGAGATTTCTACAAACTTTAATTACTGAATTACCTGGACCATTTCTTGATGTTGACCATAGCGGCCTTTAATTTTAGATATAACGAATATTATTTACTTATTCAGCCCATTTTCCGAAAGTCGTTATTCGTAAAACGCTCGGAAGGCAAACTTTGAGCTCCTTAATACAGTAATATCACTACAACGAAAACCGTATACTATTTTTTTTTATGTCCGTCATGTATTCTTGATGTACACTACGGCTTTATTTTTTCGTTTTTTGACCACATATCCAAGGTATACATTACTTACAATTACACAAAATAAAAAAAAAATCTTCCTGTATCATTCTAATTTTCTCAGAAATAAAATAAGATTCTTATATAATACTTATACTATATTAAAGTTCACTCTTTTAGCAATACGACATAATATAAATTATTGTCATTAGAAAGGAGAAAACACTGCAAAAAACAATTAGAAATTGTGTATATATTTGCTTGCGCAAGAGAAGAGCGCTCAGTGCCGCGGTTTTCTCCCAGGGTTGAATAGTTATTTATTTATTTATTTATTTATTTATCCTATCTTTTATAGTTACATCAAAAAAAAAATGCGTTCATTTTTTCAACTCATTTTAAAAGAATACCTACGCTATTTTGTAATAAGGCTCTTAATTCGTCTCAATTGAAGGCATTTTGTGTTGCATAAGGATGAGCCCTATTTATGAGATATATGGATGAATAGTGATCGTTAGTCGACTGCAAAAGGACCTTTAAACTTACATTGCACCGTCGAAAGTCGTGCACATCCATAAGTATATCTCATTCAAACATAAGCATTTCCCAATACAAGCTGGGATTTCCTTCGCTACTTTTTAAGTAGCTTTTACTAATTTTATTTTAAATAAAAACATCATCCTATAAACGGATTTCTTTACAAACCTTATCAAATATATATATATATATATGTATATATATATAAATATATATATATATATATATATATATATATATATATATATATATATATATATATATATATATATATATATATATATATATATATATATATATATATATATATATATATATATATATATATATATATATATATATATATATATATATATATATATATATATATATATATATATATATATATATATATATATATATATATATATATATATATAAGTCGGATTTGTTCGAACACTCGAGAACACTCGAGAACAGCTAGAGCGATTTTCATGGTTTTTGATTTGTTGTATTTGTCTCCGTCCCGAATAGCAGAATAACTATTAAAAACAAAAATTGGAAAATTGACGAAAAAATTAATTAAAAGAGAAAAAACACATACAAAATGTAAATCCATGTTTTTCCTATGGTCAGTTGTACGTAGCATGTTCACGTGTCGGCAAATCATCCGCTTTATTTGTTCTTACGCCTGATAGAAAATTATCGAGAATCAACCAATCAAACCAAGCATCCCATGCTGCGCAATATGTAAATAGTTTAATTCGATCATGTCTTGCTGACACGCGATTAATATAGTTATTTTTTTTAACTTTTATTTTTCAATGTTTTCAATTTATTTCCAAAAAAAAATCTTACCAGATTATAGAAACTTAATATCTAGGTACATTTAAATTACAGTCTATTAGTCCGTTTTTACAATATCTACATTTATCACCACGTACATACAGTTACTTCATTATTGCTTTTAGGACATCAAAATCATTTTTAAGATGTATTTACTAAAACCACAAATTAAAATAATCAATATAATAATCAAGAAATTAAAATCAGAAAAAGTTAGAATAATTAAAAAATGCTACTTAAAATTGTCAAAAAAATGGCCAAAAAAATTCAAAATTATTTAAACTTAACAAACTTAACGATCGAATAAAAAGCTTTGTCTAATAAGAATTCTTTAAGTATTTTTTGAATAAGCTTTCCACTTGAATTGTTTTTAAACTTTCCGGTAGCCTGTTAAAGTAATATGGCCCGGAGTATTTTGTGTCTTGCCTTGCTGTGTTTAGTTTAGTACATGGTATAAAGATGTTTAATATATTTCTCGTATTTTTAGTATGTGTATCTGAAAACTTTTTATAATGTGTGTCTTTATTCTTAAAAAACTCAGTCAGTAACTTAAAGAGATAGAGTAAGGTTAAGGTGAGGATTCTTAGCCTTTTAAAAATGGGTCGACACGACTCTTCCCTTTTCACCTTTGCAATTATTGGCACTGCTCTCTTTTGGAGTATAAATATGGGTTCCCTATGACAAGCATAACAATTTCCCCAGATTGTAATGGCATAACTTAGGATAGCTTCAATATATTTATTTTTGTGTTATTATTTTAATAAAGTAGTGAACTTAATATTTATTTTGTATTCATTGTATTATTTTCATAAAATCATAAATTAAGTTCAGTTAATCTGTAACACGACATTCATTGACTGTTAGGCGGTACGAAGTTCGCCGGGTCAGCTAGTTGTACATTTTCTGTCGGCAGTCGTGTTTTTTATTTATATTAATATATGTATTTCAGTATTCGTACTCACCGAAAACGTAATATTTTTTTAAGAATTTGTTATCGCGGATATTTCGCACTGGCCGCGCTTGAAAACCGAAAACGACTGGCATGTGCTACTAGAATGTTGCGTTCGATTTCTTCCTACTTTTGTAGGCGTGCCATCAGGAATCGTAAATCGGGGTTACTTCGTAAATTATACGTATCTAAGACATCGTAGGGTAGGCAGGGGACGATTGAAACAGTGGACAAAACAAGAACCCTTCGGCTACGTAACGATCAAATTTGGATGCACTTGAGAACACCGTGGACTAAGAAACGACCAATATTGGCGGATTGCTCCTGGAGCGCACAGTAATATTATTTTCTAATTCGATCGCATCCTAAAATCCATACCAAATATCTTATTATTACCATAGATAGATACATAGACGGCCGCTAGAATAATTTCGCGCGTCATTTCGCGGATATTTCCTCATTTTTTTTTTCAAGAAATCATCAAAATTTTTAATCATTTTTATGAGCTAATATCTAAATATTTTTGTATGTAAATAAGCAAAACGAAATATTACAATTAATAGAGAATCTAATAAAGATCACGATAGTTTTACAATTTCTAAATAGGGTTCTGTATTTTATCGTAACACAAGTACAAATTAGAAATGCTGAGTTTTTTTTTCACTTTTTTGACTTTCTCATTCATAATTATCTAATTGTTTTACAAAATGAGATTTCAATATTCTATATACTAAATTTCAATGCGATCATTGCACAGTAATATTATTTTTATGGTTGCTATAGTAGTTCCATAGTTATAGTACTTTTTGTCGAGCGCGGCGATATTGCAAGAAATTCCAATAAATTGCCGCGGTTTGCCATGAAATTATGCCGCTACTCTATACATAGACGGCCGCTAAAATAATTTTGCGCGTCTTGAACTGATATTTTATTTTATTTTATTTTATTTTCTTAAGGATAACTTACAGCCAATAATTTAGTAGTGAACAAAAATAGAAAGCTTAGAGCCATTTACAAGTTACCACTGATAATGATAATAATAATAACATGAATTTAGAACTGATATTAAGCATAAAGAAGATATTAAACAAGAAGATACTAAATTGTACAGTAGAAAACATGTTGACATAAACAAGACTGTAATAAAAGAAGAAAATGCTAAGCCTGGTCATCACAAAATCGCCCTACGCCCGTGAAAAAGGGGTCAATATCAATGTCAGCATTCAGGGTGTTGAAAGTTTCGCTTACCCTTATATAATATGAATTACGCCTGTATTTGGTTTTAAAGCCAGGTACATGAAGGGGTGCCCTATTTCTAAGTGCCCGGCTAGGAGTGCTGAGAGATATTTTAGATAGTAGTTCAGGACAATCAATCGAGCCATTTAAAATTCGTAGTAAAAGTGAGATGTCAGCTATATTTCTGGTAAAATTCCATTGTCAAACATGGAAGGGCCTTATTGTCAAACATCGAGTCTAGAACAGTTTTTTTGAGTTTTTTTATTGTTTTCAATTGGAATATGAAAAGAAATGTAAGTAAATTTGATTCTAAAACACTTAATCAACCGAATTCAGTGGTTTTATGTACATTTTATTCTAATTTTACCTGTTTTTTTTAGTAGAAAAAAACAGGTAAACGAGATCTAAACGAAACAAAGGCACATCTGTCTCAATATGTAATTATAAATAAAGAAAGTCGTATTATCAGGGTACTGCATTGTCAGGTATATATTCCATAGAAAAAGGTCGTAGAAAGGGTTCCGCCTTCCCAGTTTTTTTTATTTTTTTTTAATTTTATAAAATTATCCGATACATTACAATTGATTTTGCGAAGCAGTTAAGATTACATTTGTGTGGATTTTATCACCCCACTAGATTGTATATCTGTTCTGGGGTGATAGTATTTAAGACTTCACTTTAATCACAGTTACTTCACTTTCTTTTCTTTTTTTTTTCTCTCATTCATTCCGATCGCTCATACATTCTTATAAATTTTAAGGTTAATATAAATATATAAATATGTATATACATAAAGAACTAATACTAAATAAAGAAAAAGAAAATATTTAAGTTTATAGATAAGTAAAATAAATAAATATATAGATTAATATATAACTAAATTGACCAATAAAATAAGTAGCCTAAAAAGGTTTCTTACTATGCACATATAAAATTGTGAATTTAATTAATTAATATAATATTATCATTTTTTTTAAAACATAATCAACCGAAACATATTTCTTATCAAGTATCAGGTGACAGATATGGACCGAAGTTTGATCCCTCACCGATATCAGTACCTAATGTTTTAGCAAAAATTTTGGAAAAAATAGTAATTACAGAACTCTGTAATCACTTAGAAACCAATCACATGTCATCCGAAAACCAATACGGCTTCAGATCCAAAATGGGAACACAAGATGCAGTACTAAAAATGTCGGAGCATATCACTAGGTATGTAGACGCCAACAAAAAGTGTATTACTGTACCTACTTCCTGACCCGCGCGTATTACTGTACTTCCTATAAACCTAAGAGATAAATAAGTATTTAAGGGTTTACATATTTTAATGCAAAATATTTAATTACTTTTCTATTTAAAATGTATTTTAAATAAATAATTAATTATATATTAAGATAAATAATAAGTATTTTATTTAATGAGTTTTTAATAACACAAAGTAGGTAGGTAAGTACTATTAAATGAATATATTAGATATATGTAAAATGTTATTAAATACAATGTTTTAGCTAATGAATAATACAAATTATTCATTGCTAATGATATTTAAATAGGATAGAAAACGAATTTACCGCGTGAAATTTGTAGCACCCTACGTTTCGGTGACGTTGCAGCCGCCGTGGTCCAGGGTAGACAGAAGAGCTGTCAATCCGTTGTTTTGCGGGTAGGCCGCATACCGCTTCCGCCACTGCGTAGGTTATCACGGTGGTGGGGGGCCGGGCTTGGAGCGCGGGAATTTCGAAAATCCGTCTTGCACACAACACTCACTGTATCCTGTTTTACGTCTTTGCGTTCGGCGTTCGGCGGCGGGAACATTTTAAGAAGAGGGTTCCACTTAGAAGAGAGTTTGTAACCGTCGTCTCTGTTAAACGATGGCTGCAAACGGTCAACGGCGGCTGCAACGTCACCGAAACGTCGGGTGCTACAAATTTCTCGCAGTAAATTCGTTTTCTATCCTATTTATAATGTCAAACAACCGCGATAGTCTTCGATTTTATATATTTAAATGTTTTAATAACTTTATACAGAGTATTATTCACCGAGATTCACAGTTGACCTTGCATTACAGTATGTATGGCTGAGCGCTGCGCACTCTCCGCCCTCTATCTCAAAAACGGATACAAAATTTGTCGCAAATCGTATGCTCTACATTTTTTATTATAGATGTTAACATCATTGTAGCTATAGAAACCTAGATAATCGCGAAAAAACAATGTTGGTGATCTTTGACCTTGAATAACTTTCGACGCAGACAAGTGATTGTATGAGACTTTTGGGACAACTTATAGAACGCCGAAAAAAAGGTGTACACCAGTTTCCAGCTTATTATCTCTCATTCCGAGATTTACCCCCTTTCTTGCTGCAGTGACTGCACTATCTTGTTAAAAAGATGGGAGATCAAAGCTAGCGATTGGGAAACGTATTTTTCAATTTGTTTAGAAATAAACGTTTATTTCACAAAAAAAAAGTCCTGAAAAATAAATGTTTTTTATTTGCAAATTACAAAAATATACAAATTCAAATTCAAATTCTTTATTTATCTATAATATTACATGGATTTTTAAAATTCAAAGCCATCCTAACTAGGCCTCGCCTGTACTAAGGTAGGCTTAATATTTTAAAAAAGGTATAGTGGTTTTCGTAACTAGCTGTAATACATCTTTGTATATTATTATGTTACATTTGAGAAGTTAAAAATAGAATAAGAAAGTTTAATAATATTAAATTTAGGTATATACATATAAATATATACATACATATATAAATGAATATATACTTTATAGATAAATATAATATATATATATATATATATATATACTATACTATATATATATATATATATATATATATATATATATATATATATATATATATATATATATATATATATATATATATATATATATATATATATATATATATATATATATATATATATATATATATATATATATATATATATATATATATATATATATATATATATATATATATATATATATATATATATATATATATATATATATATATATATATATATATATATATATATATATATATATATATATATATATATATTTATTTAATTGTAAGGTTAGTGAAGGTTGTACCTTTGCCGGACGTTTCGGAGCCCGTGGCTCCTTCTTCAGCGGCAAGAAGAATACTGCAGTGGAAGCTGTCACCTGCAACTACCCGCATTCCTCTGTGGTGCTGGGAGAGGGGTGTAGTGGGCGGGAAAATGCATTTTTAAATAAAATATTGGATTTAGAATTTGGTAATGTGGAAATAAATAATGATATGTAGAGTGTATGAGAATATGTAGAGTGTATAAGAATATATAGGTGGAAGAATTAATATATAGTGTAATTTGTATCTACACTGTGTGTGTGTGTGTGTGTGTGTGTGTGTGTGTGTGTGTGTGTGAGAGGGTGAGTGAGGGTGTGTTTATTTGTGTGAGTGGGTGAGTGAGGGTGTGTTTATTTGTGTGAGTGTGTATGTTTGTGAGGGTGTGTTGGTGAGAGTATAAACACAGATAGATATATATGTATATATTAAAAGGGTGTATACTATAGGATGGAATGTGTCTGTATCATTAATGTTGAATATTCAGGCCTTTGCCATGGCAAGCTCCAAGTACCCAAATATGTCCCAGTTCCCATGTTTTGAGCTTAATTTCAGGCGTGTTCTCTGGGAAGGCCTTTACCACCTTAACCGTAAAACAGTCGTTAAAGAGTTTTCCATGCGACCGAGCGTGGAGTGGAATCGGAAGATTAGACAGATCGTTTCTCACTGAGGATCTGTGATTATTCATCCTCAATCTGAGAGCGTTGGTGGTTTCCCCAACGTAAAACGCCTCACAAAACTTACATTGAAGATAGTAAATGCAATTTTGCGAATTGCAATCTGCATGCGATTTGATCGAATAATTTTCGGAGGTGTTGGGGCTCGTGAACTCTTCTGTCTGGAGGTGGATCGGGCATGTTTTGCAGCGACTGCGATTGCAGGGAAATGATCCTGGTGGTAGCGATGATTGCGTCACGGGAGATGGAGTCCCTGTCTTAGACAAAATGTTGCGTAGGTTAGGTGGTCGACGATATGACACTGAGGGAGGGCCGGAGAAGAGACTTTTCGAGACTCTCGAGACTATATATATATATATATATATATATATATATATATATATATATATATATATATATATATATATATATATATATATATATATATATATATATATATATATATATATATATATATATATATATATATATATATATATATATATATATATATATATATATATATATATATATATATATATATATATATATATATATATATATATATATACATATATCTCACAAATCGTGCACTATTTTAATATATATGTTATTAATGTCTCCGTTTCTTGTCGACCCAGAGTCAAAAGTGACTTAGTTAGGTTTGTCTTTACGCCGTGACTATTCCTAGATTTTAGTCCTGCAGGAAAAACACTATTGATTTTGTTGAACAGTCGAGGAGCAATGTAAGAAAAGTGATTTTGTGCTAAACTTGTTCTCTTTTTTTTGGATTAAGTGCTGTCTGGTTGGTTGGTTATACGTAGCCACAGAAACTGAAATCAGTGTAACACTTTATCGTTTACGTTTGATTTATGAATAAGCCCGACGTAACCTTGATGACGTAATCGGCGCGCCGGCTAGTCGCCTCACGCCGGGTTCGTTATAAAATTGGTTTTTGTGTATGCGAAAAAATACGTGAAGGTATTTGTGAGAATCTGTATGAATCCGATTTTTAGTAGTGTATCTATAAATAGCTTGTATTAAAATAACAACAATAGATTATTATTAGTTCATTTTTAACCCTTGACTACACTCGCGGTTTTGGCACACGTATGTCCACTAGTGGGGTTGTTTTGTAACCCTTTTCTTTTTTAGGAAAATTTTAATATAAATGAGAAATTATATATATATATATATATATATATATATATATATATATATATATATATATATATATATATATATATATATATATATATATATATATATATATATATATATATATATATATATATATATATATATATATATATATATATATATATATATATATATATATATATATATCTTATTTTAGCATAGGAATAAAACGCCATTTGAGAATCGAATGTCTTTAATATTATTACAATTGGTAAAACATAACAAAACTTATATAAAATTTTAACAAAGACAACCGGAAATACTACCTTTTTCAAATAAAGTAAGTTAAGCTAAGAAAATATGTACTTTCACACAACCTTTAATCATGTTTAAATGTTTTTGAACTAGAAATAATAGTCGTTTCATAAAATAAAAAATGATAAAATTAGGCCTAATTTTAGAAACACACTCTCTGGCGACATCTTGAGGTGTCGACTACAACAGGCGAGCCCGTCACCACAGGACGTTTTAACGATTAGTCGTTCTATCGACCTGCAGTGAGCGTAGAAGACTTTGGACAAAAACAATCCAACGTCTAGCTACGCCACAACCCGTAAGAGACCAACGCCTTAACCGCGAGATAGCCAGTAATGTTACCTGGCGGGCCGACACTCGCGCCCTTGCTTCCAATTGTGACCAGATTTCTCCGGTCTCTCGATTGGTTCCGAGTTCGAGGTCGCTTGCGCGGTCCTCTCCCTTACGAAGCGGTGAAACGGTGTACACCGAATATATCGCGGACCAAGGCGTCCTTTGCCCGGCTTTGAACCGGGATCGGATGGCCAATGGTCATTTCAAGAGCAGTCTATAGGAAACAATCCGTCTTGCACACAACACTCACTGTATCCTGTTTTACGTCTTTGCGTTCGGCGTAAAACAGGACACAGTGAGTGTTGTGTGCAAGACGGATTTTCAAAATTCCCGCGTTCCAAGCCCGGCCCCCACCACCGTTATAACCTACGCAGTGGCGGAAGCAGTATGCGGCCTTACCGCAAAACAACGGATTGACAGCTCTTCAGTCTACCCTGGACAACGGCGGCTGCAACGTCACCGAAACGTCGGGTGCTACAAATTTCACGCGGTAAATTCGTTTTCTATCCTATTAATAATGTCAAACAACCGCGATAGTCTTCGATTTTATATAAATTATATATCCAATAGTAATAAAAACTTTATTTAATCTCTTGTAAAATAATTTAATTTAAATAAAGTAGGTACATGTTTACATAATTTTTAGGTTAATGTATACTTAGAAAACTACTTTTATAGGAAAAAAAAATACGTGTGGCACTCGGGGACTGCCGCGTTAAAGCTATTGCATAGCATTTTTTAACAACTTATGCAATTATAAATATTTATTTATTTTATTTATTTATTTTTTTCTGATATCAGATAACTGCGCTCTATCGGAAAACGTTGAAATTATTCCGAATCATTTGCGGCTGCGGAAGCAAATGATTCGGAATAATTTAAACATCTTCCGATAGAGCGCCGCGCACGAATTTTATTCAATAAAGCAAAAAAACCGGATACTATTCTTTGACTATTCGAAAAAATTCGTAGATAAAAAGATAGATAATTAAATTATCTTTAAAATGGTGCATGTTTCATATTAATACGCCAGATAGTATTTGCGTAGTAGTCGTTTTTGTGTTCGGTTAGACCTAATTTCACAAATTAATTACACTATGTAATATAAACAAAATCTAAAATATTCAAAGCTAAGAATATTAGGAAAATGTTCTTGTTTAGCATATATTTTTTTCGAATCGTAAGCAGTACTCGTTTAGACGTAATTATCAGTTTAAAATCATTAATTTTCGTTAAGAAATTTCTGAGGGGGGACGTCTTGCACTATATATCTAAAGGTATATGTATAAAAAGGCAAATAAACGCTACCCTACTTATTCAGACGGCAAATTAAGAAAAAAGATTCTAAACTTTACGCAAAGCGAAGCCGCGGGCAACAGCTAGTCTATACTAATATTATAAGAGGTAAAGTTTGTGAGGTTGTAGGAAGTAATCTGTGGATCTACTGAACCGATTTTGACAATTCTTTTACCAATAGAAAACCACGTTATTTGTGAGTGTCATAGGCTATATATTAATCCGAAAAATTAAAAGACTTTTTCGTGGGTCAGATTTGTAAAGTAAGTCGGAGAAAAAACGGTCGAACGAAAACGTTTCTAACTAACGCTGCCTTAACGATGAGAGATATATGATTAAGTTCTAGAGAAAAGTTGTAGAGCTTGGTAATGCCTACAATTAAGTCAGCGACAGCATATGTCAAAATTTTATATTTAGGTTACAAAAAGTAGTAGTTTATATTTTAAAAATAATTTAAATCGTTAGGTCATGTTTATTGGTCATATTATCAACAATTATGAATTCATATCAAAATAAGTAAATTTATCGTCTCAAGTGTTTAAAACAAAAGACTTTTTCCTTTTACTGCATAAATGGTTAAAGAGATAAGACACTGACAAATAACGGTAATATAGTCAAATTGGCATGCAAATACATACATACATATGTAGTAAAAATATGACCCTTCTTTTGGCAGTCAGGAAATAAATCATAGCACTCAGTACTAACCGAACCACACTCATAATTTCATCACAGGTAAAAAGTTTTACCGCCCAACGAAGTGGGCACGGGTCAGCTAGATTAATATGAAGATCACAGCAGCGAGTAAGGATTCCATTCCTGGATGCAATGTGTTGAAAAGTGAACACATCCATAAAATATTTTTTCTTATTATCGACAGACGCTGTTCATCGCGAGATGTTTTTCTAAGACTGGGCCAAGTGCACTGTATCAACTCTTGCAGAAGGAAAACGACCTGTGGGGATGTTGTCGTACCAGAACACCATTTAAATGTAAGTTTGTCGCCATCATTGATTATAAATGGTATTAGACTACTAGACTCCTTATTTATGATAGCAAATGGTTTCGTGCAGCTTGGGCCACAAGATCCATTTTGTTCTCGGATCGGCTCAGCTCACTATTCAGCTCCTATTCAGAAGCCTCCTCGTGCGGACGGCTACCCCGGGTAAGACTCTGGCGTCTCAGGCCGCACGGCTGGTGGACAACTTTCTCCTGGCGGGATTGCATCACGACGCTAATGGACGATTTGCGCACCGTTCGACCGCGCCAATCGGTTGTGCATTCTGACTAATTGCTGATGGAGTCTGTATATTATAAAAATATACTGTCTCCTAAGCAGCGGGTTGGATGTTGACCTGTAATAATAAATACAAACGGAGCTGCCATGGAATTCACCGACCGGAGTCGGGCCCATCATAATACTATTTTTTTATACACTTCTGGTGGGTGAGCAGTGGATTCCGGACTTACGAACCGGCTGTGGTAGGTTTAGGACAGCTGTCTTGCCACATGTGAGCGTTCACCTTGCCACCCATTCACTCCCCCTTCGAAGCCATAGAATTTGAGATGCGCAAATCGCAGTTTTACATAATTTTTCTAAGAAAGAGTTGATTATTTTTCTGGAAAGGCCAAGATCTTTAAAGAGGTGAAATAGAGATTTAGCTGGCAGGCCACGAGCGCCAACTTCCACCGCGTGAAGGTGAACAGTGAAGCCGTTCCGGGTTACGGCATTTGCAAGATCATGGTATTTATTTAATTTGTACTCGTGGTCTTTTGGGATATTTGATTCCCATGGAACAGTTAATTCTACAATAAGAGCCACCTTCCGAGATAGAGAGTAAAGAGTTATATCTGGACGGAGGGCTGTGCATCCGAGACTTTCAGGTAATTTATACTGCTTAGAGACCGAATCAACCTCCAGAATCCAATCTGTAGCTTTCTCGATTATTGAGAAAGGTTTTGTAGTTATTTTTTTTGCCTTTAGAGCCAACCCGCACAAACTGTATTGGGGGTTTGGAGGATACTGTCAAACCCTTGTTGGCACGAGCCACTGAAACAACGTATAGGCTAACTGATCCCGTGTGGCACTACAGGCAAAGGACGCCCAGGTCCGCGATGAATTCGAATTGAATTACCGCTGTAATATAACAGGTAGAGACAGCGTAAGCGACTTCGGACCCGTAACCAGTCGGGAGGACGGAGGTATCCTGAAGGTTAACTCCAGACAGAGATATTCTACCAAAACTGGTAGTTAAAGGGCGAGGCTGCCCGCTGGGACCTTTCCCGGTGCCTTGCCATAAGACGTTGGCCTCTATCGGGCTTGTTGGCGGAGATAGACAGTAGATTGTCTTGTCTGACAGTAGATTAGATTGTCTTGTCTTTTACGTTTATCCCACGGCCGAAAGAACGATCACATATCGTTATACCAGCCTGGAATGACGGATTCGCTCATTGTAGTCGACACCGCCCTACTGCTCAACTCCTTAGTATAATTCGGCACACCTTCTGCGCCGGCGAAATATAGGTGGCGCTGATAGCAGTGTACATCAAACTAATTTACTTGGCCGTTTGTAATAACATTGATAAATAATGTTTTTTTTATATACAAGGAAATGATTGAACATAACAATGGGCCCTTGCTGAGTTGGCCACGAAGACCCATTCTGTTCATGGTTGATCACACTCAAGGTTTAACACCTATCCGGCGGCCTCCACGCATGAAGTGCGAGCCCGGGCAGGACTCTGGCCTTAGGGCTAGTTTCCCCTAGGAATCAACCTATTGGCGCCCCTGGACGGTCTGCTCACCGTGCGGCGTAAGCCAATCGATTGTGCATTCTGACTAACATCTTGCGGTGTCGACTACAACGGGCGAGCCCGTCACCACAGGACGTTTTAACGATTAGTCGTTCTGTCGCCCTGCAGTGAACGTAGAAGACTTTGGACAGTACAATTCTACGTCCAGCTACGTCACAACCCGTGAGAGTCCAACGCCTTACCGCGAGTGAGCCAGGAATAAACCCGGCGGGCTCGAGATACTCGCGCCCTCACTTCCAATTGTGACCACATTTCTCCGGTCTCTCGATTGGTTCCGAGTTCGAGGTCGCTTGCGCGGTCCTCTCCCTTACGAAGCGGTGAAACGGAGTGCACCGAATCTTGATAAATAATGTTTTTTTTTATATACAAGGAAATGATTGAACATAACAATGGGCCCTTGCTGAGTTGGCCACGAAGACCCATTCTGTTCATGATTGATCACACTCAAGGTTTAACACCTATCCGGCGGCCTCCACGCATGAAGTGCGAGCCCGGGCGGGACTCTGGCCTTAGGGCTAGTTTCCCCTAGGAATCACCCTACTGGCGCCCCTGGACGGTCTGCGCACCGTGCGGCGTAAGCCAATCGATTGTGCATTCTGACTAACAGTCGGGGGAGTATTGTACTGGAAGCAGTACTGTTTACTATAGAGCGGGGGTGGTCGCTGACCTTACGGCGACTGCTCTTGAAACGACCATCGACTACCCGATTCTGGGTGAACAGCCGGGCAAAGGATGCCGTGGACCGCAATAGAGTTGGTAAACACCGTTTCACCGCTTCGTAAGGGAGAGAAACCGCGCAAGCAACCTCGACCTCGTAACCAATCGAGAGACTGGAGTAATCTGGTCGCAATTGGAAGTAAAGGCGTGAGTGTGAGCTCGCTAGGTAACCCACCTAGTTATCTTGCGGTTAAATGAATTTGTCCTTCTATAATAAGATTCCAGAGCAAATAAAAAGCCTCGGAGAGGACCAATTTAAAAAAAATAAATATAAATAATTTTGTAAGAAACCCAATTTATGGTGTAAGGGAGTTTGAAAATTTTGAGTTTATTTTCCATGTTGATAATTAAACATAACGGTATTATGATAGCTGACATTCTAATTCTCATATAATTTAGTATATATGAGAATATATATAAGAAACCAGCAAACAATCTGCACGCGGCAATCCCGAACTATACATTTTGACGTCCCTCGAATGCAGACCACTTTTGGGCAGAGGCATTTTGTGTACATAGCCCCCAGGATCTTTAATATGCTAGATGAAGATTTAAAAATGTATGTGCCGAAGTCTTCTTCTTCTTTTAAAGCCAAAATTAATTCCTGGCTAAAATATGACGCCCGGCAAAATATCCACAAATTAATATACCGAGACAATTATCCCTGACATTTCTTATTATTATAATTATTTTCTTTGACTTTTTTATTTTTATTTATTACTATTACTTATTCATAAATTTTGGTGACTATTGTTTGATATCATTTGACATTTTATTTTATTAACACGATTATTTATTTTTGTGTTTTATTTCCTGTTGTGATCATTAGTTAGTGATTATTAGTTATAATTTGTAATGGTGACGGGAATATATATATTTCTTTTCCTTTTTATTTTTTTTATTCATTGCCGAATATATGTGATATAAAAACTAGAGAGCTAGCTGCCCTGAAACAAGTCCTGGCACTTAGTTGGGCAGCAGCAGTATTTAAATGCTAATGCTCATTTTATTGATATGATTATTAGTGATACTTGTGCACTTGTAAATGAATTGTTAAATTAATTAAATAAATAAATAAATAAATACATCTATTTATGTTTAAAAAATACGAAGGCATATTGTTGGATTGACTATAAAATTATTTTACGTTGATTATTCTACATAGAATTTGCATTTCTATTTTAATATATTATGATCTCTTACTATTTAATGACATTAGTATATTTTGATTATTTGTAAGTAGGTAATATTGAATATAATATTACAGCCATGACAACTATCATGATAGTTATGTTTTTAATAATTAAATTTTAAGCTTTTAATTTTGTGACGCATCCAAGTGTAGGAATGCCTATCTACAGGAGTATCATATTGTATTGTATCGTAAGGCGTTGGCCTCTTATGGGCATGTGGCGGAGCTTGACGGTGGACTGTTTTTGTCCAAATCTTCTGTGTTCACCTCACGGGGGATAGAACGATTGTTATATTACTAGTATAAGGAAACTGATCAGCGTTAATCACACCAAAATAATATACTTTGCCTATTTCGAGTCAAT
The DNA here is from genome assembly GCA_944548615.1 of Micropterix aruncella. Classification (NCBI taxonomy): domain Eukaryota; kingdom Metazoa; phylum Arthropoda; class Insecta; order Lepidoptera; family Micropterigidae; genus Micropterix; species Micropterix aruncella. The sequence goes on from OX155979.1 coordinate 14,750,841, forward strand.
TCTTCGTTACGGGATTCCCTTCTGGTCACATTGTACAGTAGTTTTAAGGCAACATATTTTCTCTCTCCAAAAACGAGCCATAAGAATATTGATAAACCTTAAACATAATGAATCATGTCGTGGTCACTTCAAAAATCTCAGTATTCTAACGCTGCCATCACTATACATATTTGAATGCATAAAATTAATATTAAAAAACATTAATTAACTCATTAATGACTTATGGACTACTATTTTGGGGAAATGCTGCAACCAGTAAAAGAATCTTTCTTTTGCAAAAAAGAGCACTGCGCAGCATGTATCAGGTAACGACTATTTCAAAGTATATAACGACTCATGCAAAGTATATTTCAGCAAGGCAAGGGTAATGACTATGTATTCGGTGTTCATACACCAGTGTTTAATGTATGCTAGACAGCACCTAACTGAAACACCAATTAATGCAGACATTCACTCGCATCATACCCGCGGTAGCTCCCTTTTATGCGTACCCCGAATACGACTGGCTAAAGTACAGAAAAGCTACTTGTACCTTAGCATAAAAATTCTATAATCTACTCCCTACAAAATTTAAACAGCTGGAGGACATAAAATTAAAAAATATATCAAGGAGATGCTGATAGGCCACCCTTTCTATAATCTGGCCGAATTTGAGGGCCATGATTTTTCAAATATTGTGCCCATTTAAATTACTTAAAAAAGTAGAGCCTTATTGTGTGATTATTTTATATGGTCTTATATTATATATATGGTCTTATGGGGAGCTAATTGGCCCATGATGAGGTGGCCACGATGACCCATGTGTTCAGGGTCGGTCACACTCACGGGTCAACACCCATCCGATGGCCTCCACGCATGGGGTGCGAGCCCGGGTAGGACACTGGGTCAACCAGTCTCCCCTGGGAATCAAACCTCTGGCGCTCCTGGACGGTCTGCGCACGGAGCGGCGCAAGCCAATCGACTGTGCTCTCCGACTAACAATCGGGGGAGTCTGGGAACTGTATTGTTTCCTATAGAGCGGGGGTGGTTGTCTACCTTACGGCGACTGCTCTTGAAATGACCATTGGCCATCCGATCCCGGTTCAGAGTCGGGCAAAGGACGCCTTGGTCCGCGAAAGATTCGGTGCACACCGTTTCACCGCTTCGTAAGGGAGAGGACCGCGCAAGCGACCTCGAACTCGGAACCAATCGAGAGACCGGAGAAATCTGGTCACAATTGGAAGCAAGGGCGCGAGTGTCGGCCCGCCAGGTAACACTGGCTATCTCGCGGTAAGGCGTTGGCTTCTTGCGGGTTGTGACGTAGCTGGACGTTGGATTTGTTCTGTCCAAAGTCTTCTACGTTCACTGCAGGGCGACAGAACGAGAAATCGTTAAAACGTCCTGTGGTGACGGGCTCGCCCGTTGTAGTTGACACCGCAAGTTGGTCTTATATGTGTACTTTTAGTTTAAAATGCATAACGTAGATTTAATTTGATTATTTAACATTTTACTGACAATTTGAATATTACGATAAATAATTTTACTACGTATCATTTCGAATCACTAACTACTTCAAATATTAAACTTCTATTTTGATTATTTATATTTATAGTTGGACAATCTAGTAGTTAATTCTTGACTAACTCTGTATGTTCAGTAAAGAGTAGTAACGAAATTTACTACATAACCCAATTATTTTGACACGTCCAAGAGCGGTCTTTAGCCGTCAATTGGACACGACGAAAATGTAATGTAATATTTTCTCTCTCCAAAAACGAGCCATAAGAATATTGCTAAACCTTAAACATAATGAATCATGTCGTGGTCACTTCAAAAATCTCAATATTCTAACGCAACCATCACTATACATATTTGAATGCATAAAGTTAATATTAAAAAACATAGGAAAGACCCAAAAAGAAATTCACTCGCATTTCACCAGATGTAGGCACAATTTAGCATCTCTGGAATTATTCAATCTCTGGAATTATTCAAAAGGGATCCAAATTACGTTGGAATGACGTGTTACAATGGCGTGTTACAGATTGGATTCTGGAGGTTGATTCGGTCTCTAAGCAGTATAAATTCCCTGAAAGTCTCGGATGCACAGCCCTCCGTCCAGATATAACTCTTTACTCTCTATCTCGGAAGGTGGCTCTTATTGTAGAATTAACTGTTCCATGGGAATCAAATATCCCAAAAGACCACGAGTACAAATTAAATAAATACCATGATCTCGCAAATGCCGTAACCCGGAACGGCTTCACTGTTCACCTTCACGCGGTGGAGTTGGCGCTCGTGGCCTGCCAGCTAAATCTCTATTTCACCTCTTTAAAGATCTTGGCCTTTCCAGAAAAATAATCAACTCTTTCTTAGAAAAATTATCTAAAACCGCGATTTGCGCAGCTCAAATTCTATGGCTTCGAAGGGGGAGTGAATGGATGGTAAGGTGAACGCTCACATGTGGCAAGACAGCTGTCCTAAACCTACCACAGCCGGTTCGTAAGTCCGGAATCCACTGCTCACCCCCCAGAAGTGTAAAAAAAATAGTATTATGATGGGCCCGACTCCGGTCGGTGAATTCCATGGCAGCTCCGTTTGTATTTATTTATTGCCTGAGAATATCAAAATTATATGTAGAAACGGAAAAATAACCCAATTTAAATCGAAATTAAAAGACTACCTTATTGCGAGAGAATTATATAATATTAACGAATTATAATTAGATTACTGACAATTTCCATCTCGATTTTTTTTAAATTTAACTTGACATTTGTACCATTTTATTGAATATTATATTATTACTATTATTTCTAATTGTCTCCCATAATCAAATATATTTTTTATTTATAGGACCATTTAATTTTAATATTATAATTTCATGACTATCTGTAGTTATAAATATCTAATATAACTCAATTGTGTGGTGAGTCTCTAATGAAATATTTAGTATACATTTTAAAGTTATTTTAACATTAAGCGGCTATATAAAATGTCTAAACAACTATGTAAAAGTTTTTGAAGACAATAAATGCGATTTGATAGTTCTTGTGACTAAAATCTGTAAAGTTGCGAAAACGTTGCCGTGACCTTTATATAGCCAAATTGTGCTACTTGGGATGGCCTCATCTCATCCATGCACACCCACCTGTCTGGATTCGACTTGTGCCGTAGTAAAATACTAGTTGTAAAAATGCATATTTACTGTAAAAATGGACACCGTATCGTTTAAATCTCCCAATGCATTCGTTTGTAACGGACCTTAATTAACCCTTCCTCTCGCGAAGTAAAAATTCAGCTATCACTTTTGCGCGCGACATTTTCGCGCGTAAAATCGGCGCGAGTCGACCGACCTTGATACAAACGACCATAACTTGAAAACCACTATACGGATCATTAAAAAAAATACTGCAAAATGATCGCATTGAAATTTGACATATAAAAAATTATAACCTGGAAATTGGGGGAGTCCGCCGTTGGTCCCGCAAGGGATGTTACGGAGCTACCGGGTGTCCATTACATGCGATCAACAAATGCATCGACTTCCAGTGAAATCCACTGACACAATTCAGCTATTATTTTAACCCGTGCAGCCATGAATCAGCACGATGAAACAATACTTTTACTCGGAATATTTTGAATTGCATCATTTATCGGCCTATATAAACGTGCGAAAAAGCAACCAAAGTATCATTCCCTGAGTGATCACCTTCCCCCAAGGTTGCGACGGCATATTCGGCAATCACTCTCACGAGTTAGGTCAACGAATCCGGCTCTTTGGTTTCTTTTCCTTATTCAATTCAATTCAATTCAATTCTTTATTAAGAAATCACACAGTATTACAGTATAATATATTTTTTAATGTATGCAGATTTACAACAAATAAAACCGGTTACGGATTTCATTAAAATTACATATATTACGTTTTTTTTAAACTACTTTATAAAACTAATGTACCTTCAATTTTAGAGCTATATAAGAGTTTAGTATGCAGGGTGTGTGTGTATGTGTTTGTGGGAGTGTGTTGAGCGTGTAAGTGTGGAGTGTGACCATGTATGATATTAGTATTTGCCTATATAAAATATAATAATAATAATAATAATCAATAAAAATAGCTAAAAACGAATAGTCAGCGTATTATATCGGTTAGGGTTTGATTTACGGAGTATTTGTAAGTGATTATGGAATTATTAAACATATCAATACCATTTGAATGGGTATTATAAAGCTCACAGCAGCGTGTGAGTACTCCATTTCTTGATGCATTAGTTTTAAAACGCGGCCATCGAAACAGGTCAAATTGGCGTGTGGTCCTCATTGGGGTGTTAATATTGATCGCTCCCACCAGGTCAGAGCAATCGAATATACCATTCAATATTTTATTCCTCTCTAGTCGCGAAGCATCAGTCTGTAATCCCACAGACTCGAGCCGTGCACAGTACAAGATACTAAGAGCACACATACAATCCTCATCCATATACCTATCCTCGTAACCGCGGTCGCGCATCTATACACTCGTGTCAACGTAAACTGTTCGGGAAGCGTTATAACTGGCAATATTCAAACCTTCGATCAATAAATGCCTTCTACTTCACTCAAAACCGCCTTTCAATACGGAGATAACTCGTAAGTTGATACCGCCACCTCACACCGAACAATTTGGAGTCTTGTGAGGGGTGGTCCCTCACACACTTGTAGGAGCCTGTCGCTCCACATACCCACAACAAAAAAGTAATTTCACAGAATAGAAACCGCAGACTCGCTCAAAGTTACACGAGCCAGCTGCAGTTCATTTCCAACTAAATTCGGCAAATTATGCCCAGGCAAGCGACACATGTCACGCCCCACTCGTAGCTATTACATCACCGCTCAACCTATAAAACGTAGTACATTTCAATCGATCGATCAATACACTCGCGACAACATAACCTATTCGGGAAGTGTTATAACTGGCAATATCAAACTTTCAATCGATTTATTAAAATAACTTCTGCTTCACTCAAAACCGCCTTTCAATACGGAGATAACTCGTAAGTTGATACCACCACCTCCACCGCACAACTTGGAGTCTAGTGAGGGTTTTATTTATTTATTTATTTATTAGTTTCAAATAGTATTCAAGGGCATTACAGATGAATCCAATTCGCCCTTGAATATTAAAGCTAGAGTGGAAGTCTAAAAATAAATGACTACATAACTAAATTAATGCTAACATTGAACAAGAAAAAAACATAAAAATATAAAACTAAATAAAAGACAGATTATGATAAACATGAGATAGCAGGGAGTTGCCTTTTTAGCTGCCAAAGGGATATTCAAAAGATATCTATTTCAGTGGGTAAGGAATTAAGAAGAGCTATAACCCTTCCCACTGGCCTGTCTACAAAAATATTTGTACGGTGGTACGGCACATTAAACAATAGATGCGATCTCCTCGCTGTGTAATTTACCGGTACGTACAATTCAAACTTACATAGTATCTCTGGCAAATAAATCGTTCCTTGAATAAGTTTATATGCAAATATAATTAGTGAAATATATCGACGAGTTTCAAGACTGTTGTATCCTACCATTCCTAGCACAAAATCTGACGGAAATAAGTATGGATAAATATTGTATTTTCTGTAATAAATATATCTTAAAAATTTTCTTCGAATACGCTCTACCATCTGAATGTATTTGTTTTCACTTGTACACCAGATGACCGAGTTATATTCAAGTATGCTACGGACTAAACAATTATATAGTAGAAACATTACATGAATATTATTAAACTGTTTGCATATGCGAATAACAAAACCGACCATTTTGCTAGCACGATTGCAAATATTTGTAATGTGTGCACGGAAATTCAACTGCGTATCAAATGTAATTCCCGGGTCCCTCACCTCGGTTGACCTTTTTAAAATTGACCCGTTTATTGTGTATGGGAAAAAGCAAGGTGTTTTCTTGGTTGACCATTTGATGATTTGCATCCTACATTTCTGTTTCAGCCGTGTCTTGTCTGCAACGCGACTGGTCATGAATGCGGGGAGCTTCCCCGGGGACAGTTCTCCTTGTCTGAAGACCTGGACATGAATGCTGACGACAACGCTGATCTGGAACTAGACGCCGAGAACGAGACCGATACGAATGACAGCATGCAAGAAGTTAGTACAATCGCTCTATCTCTTTCTACAACCATTTATTGAGCTTCACTAGGAAAGCGAACCATTCGCGGCGGCAAAGATCCCTAGTATTTTACGCCAAGACCACATCTCCAGTGCATCGATTACTACTATGGGGTAACTTAAGCGATACTACTATGGGGTAATGCAACCGATACCCATCGCGTTTTTGTGCTACAAAAGCAAGCCGTTAGGACAATTTTTGGTGTCAGCAGAGAAACACATTGCGCCCCTTTTTTTATTAAAGCTGGTATCCTTACCATGTCGTCTATGTACATATATCAGTGCCTTTTATACGCCAAAGAGAATATTTTAAATTGCGAGCTTCACTCCACTCGGCATAGCCATAATACGCGACATAAGAACAATGTGTTATTGCCTAAAGTACGCTTGACTAAATATCAAAAAACATTTTTATATATAAGTTTTAAATTGTTCAATGCTTTGCCATCATCTACGAAAAGACTTGAGATGGCAGCATATAAAATCTGCTTGAAAAATCAGTTAGTCAAACATGCCCTTTACAAACTGGACGACTTTTATGATATTGCGTCCACAATTGCTTGATTATAAATATCCATATTATGACTATACTTTCGAACTAAGTTTTAGATTTTATTGATATTGTTTTTAATTACGCATGTTTCAGAATTTTTCTTTTTATGGTATTGATTATTATTTGTTTGATTATTGATTATTTTGTAAATTTGACTATTTTTAAGTAATCACCTCTGATTACAATTATTTTTTTCCTTTTAATTAATCAAAGCGGTTTTATCATCCGGTAAATTATGATTGTAAAATTTGACATGTTCCTCAGTATTGTGACATGCTTTTATGGAATGAATAAATGATGATGATGATGATGATGATGATGATGATGATTTTGGTGCGTATCCGAGCCTTCAGGGTCCATGTCTCCGACTCCGATGCATAGAGAAAGATCGAGAAAACCAGAGCTTGAACCAGCCTGACCTTGATGCTCTGACTTATACCCGATTCTTCCACAGCCTTTCTAGCTTGGTTGCGTATACACAATTTTGTGTCTGAGCTGTTGACCGTTGAGGAGTTCCCTCGTCGGGAGCCTACCCAGACTGTAGAATCCGGTCCTACTTGCCAAAAAAAAGTGCATTGTCATCAAAATTAAACCAACATGTAAATTTTCAACTTCATATGATAATATTTTAGGATTTCCCGTAATTCCTTATGAATCTCATCATTTATTTATTTATTTATTTATTTATTTAAGAAATAATTACTATTAAACATTGATTAGCTTATAAAAATAACAGGAACCGAATGGCAAAACCTTAACCTTTTGCTTATTTGTTTCTGTCACCCAACTGGGACTAGCCCGTTCTAGGGTGGGCAGGAATCCAATATTACAATCAAGTTTGCTTGATTGCTTGGTTGCTTACAAATATACAAGTTTTAGTAAAAAGCTAATGACACTAAATTGCCCTAAAATGTGGTCTTCAGAATAAAATAAAAATAATATTAAATGATAATATAATAAATAAAATGCAATTCCATTATTTAATCGGCAATAAATATCATATAAAATTCGATTAAATAAAATAAATAAAGTTATATGTGAGAAAAGAAAGAAACAGTCATTAATATTTATTATTATAAAAATACCTAGTCTAAAAAGTATACTTCATTGTCAAAGTCAAATAATTTTTGGTAGTTAGTTCAATGTTAAAATATACTTAACATATATGTTTAAAAATATGTTAATAATTTGTGCACCTAAGTTTTATTATACTATTATTTCTAACATTTGATGTATGGTTAGTCTGTCATGATTCGATAACCATTTCTTTAATTTATTTTTGAATTCCCTAAAAGTTAAATTCATTTTTATTTCCATATTGATCAGATTGTAAAATCTCGGCGCAATGAAAGAGTAATGTCTTTGTCCAAATGATGTTTTCCTTCTGGGTATTATTAAGCTATTTTCTAAAACTTGTCTCGTTGGTCGCCGGTTCTGAATTATTCCTAAATTTGAGTTACTGTCCAAAAATAGCCTTAAGAGGGAAGTTTTTAGAAAAAGTTGCCTACAATCAAGAACTTTAGCTTCCTTATAAAGTTCATTAGTGGGATGGCGATATGGTCTACGTAGAATAAATAATCATCATCAGAACAGGGTTTTGATAAAAATGGGACCAATCTGTAAGTAGATCCTTTCAAAAAAGAAAAGAATTTTCCAAATCTATATATGTATATATATAAAACAAAGTCGGGTTTGTTCGAACACTTATAACTCTAGAACGGCTGTACCGATTTTCATGGTATTTGATTTGTTGTATTTGTCTCCGTCTCGAATAGCAGAATAACTATTAAAACCATTAGAAAATTAAAAAAAAGGAAAAGACATTTTATTATTATTATTATTATTATTTCATAGCATTAGCAGCTTAAGCTGATGCATGCATTTCACTTTTTTTTCTTATTTTTTAAATATTTGTCCAATTGGTTTTTAAATCCGTTCACACTTTTAGCACAAATGACCTCCTGCGGTAGTTCATTCCAAGAGTCCACAACTCTGTTCACCGAGAAATGTTTCCTCGGGTTATAATTAAATCCTGAACGATTCAACTTTAAGCAGTGTCCTCTAAGCTGTGTATTGGTATTCCTTATAAATATTTCCTCGAGCTTTGGTACGTCGTAGTAATCATTGAAGATCTTATATGTCTCAATGAGATCTCCTCGTTGTCGACGCTCCTCTAGGCTGCTGAGTCCGAGTGCTTCGAGTCGGCGTTCGTAGTCTTGTTGTTTGAGCTGTGGGACCATTTTTGTGGCCCGCCTTTGCACACGCTCCAAAAGTTCTACGTCCTTCCTAAAGTACGGATTACAAATCAGAAAAGCATACTCCAACAAAGGGCGAACATATGTTTTATACAGTTTAAGGAATAGCTCTGCATTTATGTAAGAGAATGCCTTCCTAATCATGTAGAGCAGGGATTTGGCTTTCTTGGCAACCTCTATAATGTGTGTCTCCCACTTCAGATCATCGGATATTGTAACACCGAGGTCGCGCTGCGTTTTCACTGCCTGTATAGGTTTTCCATCAATAAGGTAAGCGTGCTGGGGATTTTTAGGCCCGAGGTGGAGTACCTACAGTGCATTTTCCGGCATTAAGCGACAGCAACCACTCCTTTGTCCAACCAGTAATCCTGTCAAGAGTATCCTGAATTGTTTTCCTGGCGATAACGGGGTTAGCGAAAAACTTTTCCCAGACATATTTTTTCCGAAAAAATAAAATAAAAGAAAAAACATTTTCCCATACATATTTGTTTTTTATATATATATATATATACATATATCTATAAATCTATATATTTATATAAAACAAAGTCGGGTTTGTTCGAACACTTATAACTCGAGAACAGATGGACCGATTTTCATGGTTTTTTATTTGTTGTATTTGTCTCCGTCCCGAATAGCAGAATAACTAATAAAAACAAAAATTGGAAAATTCTCGCAAAATTAAAAAAAACAAACATTTTTCCATACAAAATGTAAATCCGTGTTTTTCTCATGGTCAGTTGTACGTGGCATGTTCACGTGTCGACAAATCATCCGCTTTATTTGTTCTTGCGCCTAATAAAAAAACAAAAAATTTCGTATATCACAATGTGCTTCAATGAAGAGAATTAAAACCGAGTGCATCCCATGCTGCGCAATATGTAAATAGTTTAATTCAATCATGTCTTGCTGACACGCGATTGATATACTTAATGTTTGTAGTTTTATGTTTCTTTTTGTGTTATTATCTTAATAAAGTAGTGAGCTTAATATTTATTTTGTATTCATAAATACAAAATAATCATAAGTTAAGTTCAATTATTAAATCATAAATTAAGTTCAGCTAATCTGTAACATATTACCTCAGAACTCCGTCATTTATGAACCGATTTAGAAAACTCTTTTTTTTATTTGAAAGTATATTTGTACTTCCAAATTGGTCAAAACCCTGTTATGATGATATGATCCATGATGAATTGAGGGACCTCATATTATCATATGAAATTGAAAATTTACATGTTGCTTCAATTCCGAGGACAATGCATTTTTTTATTGTAAGCATGACCTGATTCTACAACTTGAGTTGTCGACTACAACGGGCGAGCCCGTCACCGCAGGGAGTTTTAACGATTAGTCGTTCTATCTCACTGGAGTGAGCGTAGAAGACTTTGGACAAAACAATCCAGCGTCTAGCTACGCCACAACCCGTTAGAGACCAACGCCTTACCGCGAGATAGCCAGTTATGTTACCTGGCGGGCCCGACACTCGCGCCCTAACTACCAATTGTGACCAGATTTCTCCGGTCTCTCGATTGGTTCCGAGTTCGAGGTCGCTTGCGCGGTCCTCTCCCTTACGAAGCGGTGAAACAGTGTATACCGAATCTATCGCAGATCATGGTGTCCTTTGCCCGGCTCTTCACCCAGGATCGGATGGCCGATGGTCATTTCAAGAGCAGTCGCCGTAAGGTCCGCAACCACCCCCGCTCTATAGGAAACAGTACAGCTTCCAGACTCCCCCGACTGTTAGTCGGAGTCTAACGGGCCCATGATGAGTTGGCCACGATGACCCATGTGTACAGGGTCGGTCACACTCACGGGTCAACACCCATCCGACGGCCTCCTCGCATGGGGTGCGAGGCCTGGGTAGGACACTGGGTCAACCAGTCTCCCCTGGGAATCAAACCTCTGGCGCCCCTGGACGGTCTGCGCACCGTGCGGGGTTTGCTCCAATCGGTTGTGCTCTCCGACTAACAGTCGGGGGAGTCTGGGAACTGTATTGTTTCCTATAGAGCGGGGGTGGTTGCGTACCTTATGGCGACTGCTCTGGAATTGACCATTGGCCATCCGATCCCGGGTAAGAGGCGGGCAAAGGACGCCTTGGTCCGCGAAGATTCGGTGCACTCCGTTTCACCGCTTCATAAGGGAGAGGACCGCGCAAGCGACCTCGAACTCGGAACCAATCGAGAGACCGGAGAAATCTGGTCACAATTGGAAGTGAGGGCGCGAGTTCTCGAGCCCGCCGGGTTTACTCCTGGCTTACTCGCGGTAAGGCGTTGGACTCTCACGGGTTGTGACGTAGCTGGACGTAGAATGTACTGTCCAAAGTCTCTACGTTCACTGCAGGGCGATAGAACGACTAATCGTTAAAACGTCCTGTGGTGACGGGCTCGCCCGTTGTAGTTGACACCGCAAGATGTTAGTCGGAGTGCACAATCGATTGGCTTGCGCCGCACGGTACGCAGACCGTCCAGGAGCGCCAGAGGTTTGATTCCCAGGGGAGGTCCTTCGCCCGAACGTCCTACCCAGGTTCGCACCTCGTGCGTGGAGGCCGTCGGATAGGTGTTGACCCGTGAGTGTGACCGACCCTGAACACATGGGTCTTCATGGCCAACCCAGCATGGGCCCATTAGCTCCCGACCCGATTCTACAGGAGGGCGGTGTCAAGTACAACGGGCGAACCCGTCACCCCAGGCTGTTAAGACGATATAGATCGTTCTATCAGCCGTGGGATGAGGGTAGAAGACTTGGGGACAAGACAATCTACTGTCTAGTTCACTAGAAACCCGTTAGAGACCAACGCCTTACGGCGAGGCACCGGGAAAGATACACAGCGGGTAGCCTCACCCCCTATCTACCAGTTTTGGCAGGATATCTCCGTCTGTAATTAACCTTCAGGATACCTCCGTCCTCCCGACTGGTTACGGGTCTGAAGTCGCTTACACAACCTCTACCTATTGTATCACAGCGGTAATTCAGTTTGAATTTATCGCGGACCTGGGCGTTCTTTGCCCTTAGTGCCACACGGGGTCGAGTGGCTCAAGGTCATTTCATTAGTGGCATGACAACAGATCAACATCCACCCCCGCTGCTTAGGAGACAGTATATTTCCATATTTAAATTCTATAATCTACTCCCTACAAAATTTAAACAGCTGGAGGACATAAAATTAAAAAAAAAAACATCAAGGAGATGCTGATAGGCCACCCTTTCTATAATCTGGCGGAATTTGAGGGCCATGATTTTTCAAATATTGTGCCCATTTAAATTACTTAAAAAAGTAGAGCCTTATTGTCTGATTATTTTATATGGTCTTATATCTGTACTTTTAGTTTAAAATGCATAACGTAGATTTAATTTGATTATTTAACATTTTACTGAAAATTTGAATATTACGATGAATAATTTTACTACGTATCTTTTCGAATTACTAACTACTTCATATATTCGGCTTCTATTTTGATTATTTATATTTATAGTTTGACAATCTAGTAGTTAATTCTTGACTACCTATATATGTTCAGTAAAGAGTAGTAACGAAACTTACTACCTAAGCCAAATATTTTGACACGTCCAAGAGCGGTCTTTAGCTGTCAATTGGACACGACGAAAATGTAATGTAATGTAAAGTCTCCAGTCCACCAGCTGTCAGTCTTGAGAATTGGGAGTCTTACCCGGGGTAGCCGGGTAAGATTCTATTCTACACCCAGGATTGGCTCTTGACGAGAAGACTCCTCAACGGTCAACAGCACAGATAGCCCATTCTAAGTTTCACAATGACATAGCTGCTGCACTTATAAAAAAAAATGGAGTCAGTTTTTTTTTTGTTAATTTTTTTTATTATCTCTTATATGTGATTATTTATTTTAGGTACGCTTCAGTGTGACGGGGAGTGTCATCGCTAGCGCTGGCGACTCAGACAGCATCGGAGTATCTGATGCTGATTTCGTACTCTACGTATCGGCTGTAGATACGGAGCGTTGCAAGCGAGGACTAACGGTACGTAGATTGACATGTTGTATGGAGCTATGCTCGCTCGCTCGTTGGAGCTATGCCGAGGATAGTTCATGTCCCCTTTGTAGCAATACCCCTTGCACAGCTATATATATATTGTAGCTGGCTGCAAGGTGGCCTTAGATCAAGGACGGTACACTTACCGCCATGACAAAGTCCTCGCTGTTATTCGCGAGGTAATTAGCCTCTCAGTGGCTCGTGCCAACAAGGGTTTGACAGTACCCTCCAAACCCCCAATATAGTTTGTGCGGGTTGGCTCTAAAGGCAAAAAACATCTCACTGCAAAACCTTTCTCAATAATCGAGAAAGCTTCAGATTGGATTATGGAGGTCGATTCGGTCTCTTAAGCAGTATAAATTCCCTGAAAGTCTCAGATGTACAGCCCTCCGTCCAGATATAACTCTTTACTCTTTATCTCGAAAGGTGGCCCTTATCGTAGAATTAACTGTTCCATGGGAATCAAATATCCCAAAAGACCATGACTACAAATTAAATAAATACCATGACCTCGCAAATGCCGTCACCCGGAACGGCTTCACTGTTCACCTTCACGCGGTGGAAGTAGGCGCTCGTGGCCTGCCAGCTAAATCTTTGTTTCACCTTTTTAAAGATCTTGGTCTCTCCAGGAAAATAATCAACTCCTTTCTAGAAAAATTATCTAAAACCGCGATTTCTGCATCTCAAATTCTATGGCTTCAAAGGTGAACGCTCACATGTGGCAAGACAGCTGTCCTAAACCTACCACAGCCGCTCGTTAGTCCGGAATCCACCGTTTACCTGCCAGAAGTGTAATAATTATATATGATGGGCCCGATTTTTGGTCGGTGGATTCCATGGCAGCTCCGTTTGTATTTTATTTTATTTTATTTATTCTCTGGCAAATAAATAGTTCCTTGAATTAATTTATATGCAAATATAATTAGGGAAATAAATCGACGCGTTTCAAGACTGTTGTATCCTACCATTCCTAGCACAAAATCGGACGGAAATAAGTATGGATAAATATCGTATTGTGAAGTAAATTTTGCAACGATTCCAAAAAAGTCACTGTGCTTTGCAGGTGGCATACGCGGCTCACTGCCAACAAGAGGCGGCGATGGATCGTCCCATAGCCGGTCATGCGAATTTCTGTCCTTCGGAACTGAGAACGGGTGCGGAAGACGCGGAGTCTTTGCTCGCTACCGTCAAGCATGAAATGTTGCACGCCCTCGGTTTTAGTGTATCGCTATTCGCTTTCTACAGGTATGTATTGCTCGGCAGGAAACTCACTCATCGTTTCTTATTCTTATTCTTAATGACCTTTCTATCGATCGTAGTAGAATGTTTTAGTTGTTTCCTGACAAAAATAGATGCCAATTTCTGACACTCTAAAGGCTTGGATATAAATGGGAACTACTAAACTCATTTGTCATATTCTTATTTACGATTTAACCCTTTTTTATTTACGATTTCACCAAACCAAACTGTCCCGTCTTAATGCGAGCCTGGGTAGGGCTCTGGCCCTTAGGGTTAGTTTCCCCTAGGAATCAAACTTCTGGCGCTCCTGGACGGTCTGCGCACCTTGCAGCATAAGCCAATCGATTGCGCTCTCTGACTAACAGTCGGGGGAGTCTGGAAGCAGTACTGTTTCGTATAGAGCGGGGGTGGTTGCGGACCTTACGGCGACTTCTCTTGAAACGACCATCGGCTACCCGATCCTGGGTGAACAGCCGGGCAAAGGATGCCGTGGTCCGCGATAGATTTGGTATACACCGTTTCACCGCTACGTAAGGGAGAGAACCGCGCAAGTGACGTCGAACTCGTAACAAGTCGGTAGAATTAACCTGGTTATCTCGCAATTGGCATTGGGTTCTTACCGGTGAGTGCCGTAACTAGAAAGTAAACTGTTGTCGTCCCAAGTCTTCTACGCTCACCTTACGTGAGACAGAGCGATCAAATTTCGTTAAAACTTCCTGAGGTGACGGGTTCGCCGTTGTCGTTGACAGCTCTAGTTGTCTAACTACGCCAACGCCTTATTGCGAAGCTCTGGAAAGAGGAGCCAGTGGGTAAACCTCGCTCCCTTACTATCAGATTTGGACGCGTTTCTCCATCCTCCAATCTGGTCGATGCGGTCCGTGATATATTCGGTATACGCCGTTTCACCGCTTCGTAAGGGAGAGAACTGCGCAAGCTACCTCGAACTCGTAACCAATCGAGAGACTGGAGTAATCTGGTCGTAATTGGAAGTAAGGGCGTGAGTGTAAGCCCGCTGGGTAACACTCCTGGCTATCTCGTCGTTAAGGCGTTGGCCTCTTACGGGTTCAAGGCGGAGCTTGACGGTGGACTGTTTTGTCCAAGTCTTCTGCGATCACTCCAGGGAGATAGAGGTGACGGGCTCGCCCGTTGTAGTCGACAACCCTAGTTGTCCCGTCTTAATGATGGTGAACGGTTTGTTGCAGCTTGGGCCACAAGATCCATTTTGTTCTCGGATCGGCTCAACTCACGATTCAGCTCCTATTCAGAAGCCTCCTCGAGTGGAAGGCTACCCCGGGTAAGACTCCCGTGTCTCAGGCCTCAGATCTGGTGGACCGGTTTCTCCCAGCGGGATTGCATCCCGGCGCCACTGGACGGTTTGCGCACCGGCGAAGCAAATCGGTTGTGCATTCTGACTAATTGCTGAAGGGGTCTGGAGACTATGGAAATATACCTACTGTTTCCTAAGCAGCGGGGGTGGATGTTGACCTGTTGTCATGCCACTCTTGAAATGACATTGGTCCACTCGATCCCGTGTGTCACTACGGGCAAAGAACGCCCAGGTCCGCGATAAATTCAAAATGAATTACCGCTGTAATACAACAGGTAGAGGTTGCATAAGCGACTTCGGACCCATAACCAGTCGAGAGGACGGAGGTATCCTGAAGGTTAATTCCAGACGGAGATATCCTGCCAAAACTGGTAGTTAGGGGGTGAGGCTGCCCGCTGGATACTTTCTCCGGTACCTCGCCGTAAGGCGTTGGACTCTAACGGGTTGCTGGTGAACTAGACAGTAGATTGTCTTGTACCAAGTCTTCTACGCTCATCCCACGGCTGAAAGGATGATCTATATCGTTATACCAGCCTGGGGTGATGGGTTCGTCCGTTGTAGTCGACACCGCCATCCTGTCCCATCTTAATGCGCCAGTGACGGCTAGTTTAAAATTGGATTAGCCTTAGCCAAACCGGCACCTCTCCACTCTCTTCAGGTCCAAACAAAATTTTGGGCTAGCTCTAAAACTGCTCTCTCTGCTCTATGCCACCTCCAGAATAACTAAAACTTAGATTCCGTCCACAATAATCCGGCAATATCGCAGCACTTAATAAGGGGCCGTAGTAAATCAAATGATCTACAAGCCCGTGTAGACTTCCACAGAAATTTTCTTGCTGGAATCAGCCAGAATGGCCCAGGTCTGGGGCGGTACAACCATGAGCGATAGTGACATAAAGAAGTCACTCTTCCGAGGAGATTACAACAACAACAGCATGAAATGCTATTGGCCTTCAATGCGAGAATGACTGGATAACTATTGGGGACTTTATCATTCCTCCTCCGATTGACTGGAAGGTATTGTTCATATAACTGGACGCCAGAGATGCAGAAATTTTATTTAAATGCATGTCATCATGCACTTCTAGACCCTAGTAACTTCTCTCTCTCTCTCTGGAGCGGGGTTAATAGATAGAGTGGGGATTCATAAGATAGTTAATGTCACCTCTGTGGCAATACCCCATATAGACATATTTTAGCTGGCTGCAAGTTGACCTCATACCAAGGACGGTACACCTACCGGCATGACAAAGTCCTTGCTGTTATTCGCGAGGTAGTTAGCCTCTTAGTGGCTCGTACCAACAAGGGTATGACAACGCCCTGCCCAGATTTTTTTTTCGGGGGGGGTCCAAAAAAAAAAGACCGGCTAATTCAAATTCAATTTTATTACCCTTACATTATGACGGGAGAAGCCCGCCACTGAAAATACTGTAGGTACTAACTACTAACTAACATTTTCGTTTTTAAACCTAAAAACCTAAAGATTTTTTTTATTTATACACACCATCCACCACTTCCTATTAGGCTTTTAACTTTATTTTGGAGTAATTTGCAGCAAAACAACATGACTGACTGACTACTGCCGCGGCAACAGGAACAACATCGTCGTCATTATCAGTTTTTTACATTATTTTAGGTAACTGTTCAAACATTAGACGTATCACGTACGTCAAACGTTTGTTACACCGTCTAATAGCAAGGCGCTGGCCATGCCAATCGTCCAATAATTGACTCAAGCGATGGAGACAAACATTTGAGTCTTGAGTCTTTTGACAGCTCTACGCTCTTTTCGATCGAACAGGGGTAGTTTATCTGACGGCAACTGCTCTTGAAACGATTAAAGGAAGAGGACCGCGCAAGCAACCTCGTGCTTGTAACCAGTCGGCAGACTGGAGTAATCTGGTTGCAACTGGAAGTTAGGGCGCGAGTGTCGGCCCGCTGGGTGATTAATCTGGTTATCACGCGGTAAGCCGTTGGCTTTTTACGGGGGTGTGGCAAAAACTAGACAGTCGACTGTCCTAAGTTTTCTACGCTCACCTCATGGGAGACAGAACAATCTCATATCGTTAAAACTTTCTGAGGTGATGGGTTCGCCCGTTGTAGTTGACAGCTCTAGTTGTAGGGTAAGGCCACGAAAAATTGTACCATAACACATTAGAAAACGTAACACACTTAATTCAAAGGTAACACACATAACACACTAATCATGTGTCACCTAATAAAAACTGTAACACACGTAACACACTGGAAGTAACACAGTATGAAATTCTAACCTCAAAACTAAATAATGCTTTTAATAAAGGTTATTTTGGCCAGTTTAATGCTTTGTTTACTTAATCTAACTATTTACTGATGGAATAAAATGCTTTGATAATAAAATTACACGACGTAGGGTGCCTGACCCGGCTTTGGCCACTTTAACCCTTGGAGTAAATGGGTATTTTCATGGATGCATCTGTCTCTTTTGCAGGATTTTCGGCGACATCGACCTTAAAGTACTATAACTACGAAACTACTACACCAATCATAAAAAGAACAACTGCATAATGATTGCATTGAAATTTCGAATATAGAATATTGAAATATCATTTTGTAAAACAATTAGATAATTATGAATAAATATGAGAACGTCAAAGAAGTGAAAAAAACGCGGAACCAGATCTGGTCGTATCATACTCAACGGATAATTGTTTCAGAACCAGATTTGGTCGTATCATACTCAAGGGGTTAAGAAAATTTTCAAGTTCTGATATGGACTACTAAAGTAATTATTTATAGAATCTGTTTTTTTTTCACAGATATAGCAAAAACCACTATCTGTCTTTTAGAAATGTTTATAACTTTATGAAAAATATATGCCAAAAAAAATAATAAAACCCTCTAAAAAAAATGAGAAATGTATTAGTTTTGGCCACTTTTCCCCAGTATTGGTCACGTATTTGTCCCAGTTTTGGCCATTTAAATTAATATTAGATTAAATATTTTTTATACGTACAAATAAAATACTGTTTCAAAGAATACAAAGTTTATTGAAAATTTTAGCGAACATTAAATCCAGACATATTTATTTCAAATATATAAAAGGAATTTTGCCTTTTTGTTGCTCCTGTGAATAGCGGAGGTGGAAGGATCATTTTAATGTCAGTTACAGCAACAGATGCAAGATCTGGGACCTGTGGCATGATGAACTGGTTACCAGTCCTATATTTTCGGAGATAACTTATGTGAAGTTCGTTACTTTCGTCTTTTGGGCCTATTATTCTTCCCACATAGTATAGTGGCCTTTTAGTGTCTTTAAACTCGACGAGAACATAATCTCCTTCTTCTCGAGGTCGCTGCAATTCTTCAAAGGCAGAGGGTCTTGGCTGTGGAATCCAGTCCTCGCCATCCGATGTGTCTGAGTCATTATGTTATTCCGACGAGTCTGATGTTGTTTCCAAGACTGTCTTTTTAGTTTGAATAGCCTTCCTTTTTCTTTCTTCCGTTCTATTTTGCTCCTCTTTTTCTTTAGCGTCTTTTTCATTTTCCTTGGCCGTCATTATTTCCTTCCACTTATCTGACGTTAAAACAGATGGTACATATTCTCTTTTTCGTTTTAACGTAGTCGTTTTCTTCTCAGGCCACATCACACAGTTTCTAACAAGATCCATTGCTTGAGTTGGACTTTGTACAACGTTTATTGCAACGACCTTTGACGTCGAAGCAGGTGTATCTGGAAACTCTGCATTTTGAGGTGTTGATGATGGGGATTCTATGATAAGGACATCGGGAGTTACTGTCGCTGCTACTGTTGCATTAGGGTAGGCTTGAATCACGTGTCCAGCTTGCTTTAAATGATTGCTCGCCTTTGATAGGGCTTTGTCTGAAGGCATAGTATTATCATCGTCTTTGCAGGCCAACCACACCTTGTACAACATCGATGCTTCAGGACAACCTTCCCAGTCCAATCCAGCATTGTAAGTTTCACGGAAATCTTCAAGAATCTTTGGTTCGATTTTGCCTTCTATGTATTCCAGATAATTTGACTCCACTAAACGCACCTGGTTCGCTTCATCTTTGTTAGTTTGTTTAGTACTAGATATTATTCATTTATAGTCTACAAAATCTGCACCAAACGGATATATGCCACAAGTTTTGAAGCCAGCCTTCACATTGTCAGTTAACTTGTTATCATTAATGATAATGTTGTGCAAAGCAGTCGGGAGGTTGAATTTAGTTATTTCTTCCCCGTCATGATCTACTCGCCACCTTCGAATGTACTTTATCCATCCCTGCTTCAGAGGATAAAACACTGCTACGTCTAATGGCTGAAGCATATGAGTGGTGTTAGGGACTAAAGATACAACAATGATACCGTTGTCTCTACATAGTTTACTGAGGTGTAGTGTAAGATGGGATTTGTGGCCGTCTAAGAATAAGATTACTGGAAGTGTAATGTTCTTTGTTTTCAGGTAAGGCAAGAACACGTTTCCAATGTATTCATAGAAAGCTTCTGAGGTCATCCATCCTTTGTCAGTTTTTCCAATCGACCAACCACTTGGTGCATTTTGGGCTATTTCTTGGTTCATCCTTTTATACTTATATAAGGTTAGCGGTGGAGCTAGTTCTCCTAGAGCATTCACCGTGAACAACGTAGTAATGTTCTCCTTATCACTATTTTTGGACGTCTCATACACATGTTCCCCTTTAGGGGCTAGTATAAGTCCTCCTTTAGGGGCTAAAAAGAACGATGTCTCATCACAGTTCCACACACGCTCGGGATCTTCAAGAATTTTGCACCCTTCAGGACCCAGCAACTCGACAACTTCAGCAAACCAATCTCTTATTTTCTCTTCGGTGATCAAAGCTCGCGCCCTGTTTATGTATTCAGCATGTTTTCTGCTCAAGTCAGGATGCCTTCTCATAAAAGCATCGAACCAAGATCTGCCAGGTCGATCGTTTACGAATGGGTTTATTATATTGCCTTCAGTGACTATCTTTCGTACAGATTCCAACAAATTATCCTTATTAATCGGAAATCCCGCACGAGCACAATCTTTAATCCACACGACGAGTGAGTGTTCGATGTCTGCTCCGAGGACTGCTTGAGGCCCCACGTGGCCTGAAGTTAATGGTGATCGACCAGCTAGCTTATTCCGTAGAGCAGTTCTCGGCACGTTAAAGTTCCTACTTGCTTTTGCCACTTTCATACCTCCGCGTATTGCCTCCAGAGCGGAATCCACTTTGGAGGGTGAGTATCCGAAAAACTTCTTTTTTTCGCGGATGCCGCATTCTTTGTTGTGTGTAGAGGCCATGGCTCTTTACCTACCACAGAAAACCACATATAATAAGTAAATGGCCAAAACTAATACATACAACATTAGTTTTGGCCAGCTGATGGCCAAAACTAATGTTCTATGGGAGTCAGTTTTGGCCATATTGGTGGCCAAAACTGATGCATTTGCTCAGATTTATGTACTAGTAATGGCCACGCAATAAAAATATGAAAAGAACATACATTTCTACAAACTTAAAATTGAATTTGCATATTGTTAATTAATAAGACGAACATATGTCCAAAGAAAATAACACGATGATGTTTGAGATATATTCGGATTACTAACCTTAGGCGTCTTAACGTTTTGCATAAGTATCTCGCCAAAATATGCCGCAACTCCCTTTGACATCAATCACGCACGAGTGGACATATTTGACGTTTCAAAAGTCACTTGTCAAACAAAGGAATACCTGGAACCGTAGTTTGTCATACTGTATTTGACTGTCACATTTCTGACACCTTATTTTAAGCCAATTACATTTTGAAATGGCCAAAACCGGTGCAGTGGCCACTACTGGGTCCGTCACCCTACCTTGCGAAATAGTGTCGATAATATTAAATATTTTCGGGACCAATTTCTTGCGACACAGAAACCATCAGCTAACATGACATACAAAATGGCGACGGGCAATGGTTTAGTTTCGTCTGGAAATAGATAGGGTTGCCAGTCTGAGAATAAATTTGAGTGTTACCATCCCCACAGAATAACAAGATACCATAAGAAACACTCTTTGTAACACACGAGAACAAATTTGGGGACACACATTTAACCTAGTATTATGTTATTAAAAAATCAAGTAATTTAAATATCGCAGAATAGAAATGAAAGCTTTTTTATTATGATAATACTCAAAATAAAGACTCACGCGATAATTATTTTATATAAATTTTTTTTAAATAATTCTCGTGGGTCGGCAGTAAGGAGACACTTATTTTTTGTATGGAGCCCTAAACCGCACTGCTTTGAAAATAGAAATATTTTCATAATTCCTCTATTTTCTTTGTTCTTATTATTATAAACTCATAGTTTATGAGCACTTCTAGGCAGTATATACTAAGTATATGGTAAAAGATATCAATTGGCTTAAAAAAATCGACTTTAAAAAAGGGACACGCAAAATTTGTGTATGGTACAATTTTTCGTGGCCTTACTCTATATGTACATTTTAATTTATTTATTATATTTATTTTTTTCAGAGACGAAAACGGAGCGCCTCTTACACCGAGACGCGCTGACATCGGCAGTCCACCGATAAATGAAGAGTAAGTAATCGCTAAAGGTGTGGTAATATCTTCCAAACTATTTATGATATAACAGATCTCACATCACATCACAATTTATAGTCGAGTATTGGTCAATACTTCACTAATGGCCGAGACTTGAGTCATTCTTGAGTGCTAGTTTTCTTTTTATAGTTGTGTCCAAGATGGCAATTGATTCTTAACCCCTCAAGCGGCGGGTGTAAATGTTGGCAGCGACCTGTCATTACTGAGAGTTGAAGGTCAAAAATATAGCACTTTAGAAAAACAATCATAAGAAAGAAACTACTTGATGGATCATGAAAAGAAGAATTGTAGAATGATCACATTGAAATTTGAAATATAAAACATTAAATTCTCACTTTGTAAAACAATTAGATAATTATGAATTGATAATTAGAAAGTTGGAGAACTGTAAAAAACTCACTTATTCAGTGATATCCACGTTTTATCTCAAAATACGAAACCCTATCTAGAAATTTTAAACACATTTGTGTACGTTATAACATGCTTTATCAAACCTATTAGTTCGTTTTATTTATTTTCATACGTATATCCGAAGAGAATATCCGAAGAGAAGCACAGATTTGAGCAATGGCAGCACTCGACTAAGTGCCCCCAGAATACAAACAATTAAATCAGGGATTCTAGACTGCGAGAAGCACGACTGCATAATTGTATAATACAGAATGTATCCGTCTTTCTCACACATATCTAACAGGGGGTGGTAGCACTATGACTTTGGTGTATATTAAGTTCGTTGAGAGCGCGGTTTTTCGCTTCGCGCTTATACCCGTTTTGGGACGTTATTGGGCATTGACTACAATAAATCGTACCCGATTCGGGACGTTACTGTCTTGAGGGTTTAAGTAGTGGTTCGGTGCTAAGTATCGGACCACCTCGACTTGAGTATAACTTCGTATCAGATGCCATTTTTGTATAATGTCAGATGCCATTTTTGCTCGTTGTGCGTTGTTGTGTTTCGGCTTTCTTGTCAATTTCGATGTTATTTCACATTATTAAAGACCTGTTGTATTGTTTTTGGATTTATTTTTTTTTACTATTGAATTGAAAACTTCTATTTTGTTATTTTAAAGACCTTGTCTGATTAACGATGATATGAATTTTGTCTATGTTGCCCATGCGGTTATCGTGCAAAAACGCAAGTTATTACAGGAATCTGGAAAACCAGGAGAGTACGACAGCGAACGCGGACACGATCAACACAACCAACATGGGGACCATGCGGCGACCCACATGGCTAGGTTTTTTATGACACTGAATTTTCCGCGTGAAGTTTGTAACACCCGGTGTTTAGTTTGTTACAAAACATCTTCAGAAATTTCAGATTTCAAAGTGACGAGGAGAAGTGACAATACTCTCGAACATACAGTATATCGAAAAACTCACATACGGACAGATATTTGCATGCAAGCTCACACCATTATCCCTACCACCTACGTTCAGTGCAAACGTCGCTCGTGAATCGAGCACGCGATCTATGCGACTGTGTGTGCTCCTCCACGATAGCGCCCAAACCCTTAATCGGATTGAACTGAAATTTCGAATGCAGGTTCATTTGGTCGTGGAAAGAGATGAAAAGGTTCTGAGAGGTTCCACATCATTTCAAATTGACTCACCAGGTATGAAATCGGAGACTATCGCAGTTATTTGACATAAATAAGATAAAAAACTAATTTACCGCGTGAATTTTGAAGCACCCGACGTACTCATAAAAACCTCCAAAATTAGGCCCATTCTCTGGCTTCGCTATGTGGACAATACCTTTTGCATCCTGAAGGGTAACATCAAGGCCGTGCCCAGGGGGGGGGTCCGAGGGGTCCGGACCCCCCCCGAAATGAAATGGATTTACACTAGATAGAATCGACTTTCCAAAATGAAATAGATCTACACTAGATAAAATCGACTTTTAGGTGCAAAAACTACATTAGGAGTATTCCGCTAAAGTTTTTTTTTTTTTTGACCCCCCCCGAAAAAAAATTCTGGGCACGGCCTTGGGTAACATAGAAACGGTGAAAGAATTTCTGGGTCATCTAAACTCCATACACCCAAAAATCAGATTCACCTATGAAGTAGAGAAGGACAGCTCTGTAGTATTTTTAGATGTCAAAGTGAGGAGGAGAAGTGACAATATTCTCGGACATACGGTATATCAGAATCCCACACATACGGTCAGATATTTGCATGCAAGATCACACCATCAACCCTACCATCTACGCTCAGTGCACAAACGTCGTTTGTGAATCGAGCACACGATCTTTGCGACGCTGAGCATCTTCCGAAGCAGATGGAAATGTCAATGATGTCCTTAGGATAAATGGATAAGGAAAATATCACGAGACACGCACACGATCTAATACAGACGAAACTCAGAAACCGAGCAGAGCAAGAGCATTCTTACCATACGTCAAGGGCGTGACAGATCGAATAAGTAAGATGCTAAACAGATTCGATGTAACAACGATCTTCAAACCGACCCAAAATATAGATCGATTTTTGAGGCCTGTAAAGGATGTAATACCACTGAAAACCACTCACTAATAGATCGATTTTTGTTCATTTTCTGCATGGCATCAACGGAGAATGCTACGACTGATTATAAAAATCATCGCTGAAGCATAATTTTTGTTTTTTTTTTTCTAGACTACAGGTACATTCGTGGTCAGATCGCGTGGTGAAGGACTTTAACCGGCCAAGATGGTTAGTCAGAGGTGGATACGTTAACAGAACGATCAGCATGATTGTTACGCCACGGGTTGTTCAAGCCGTAAGTATCCTTCTTTTTACTTTTCTGGCAAGGAAAGTATTGTGGATGCGCTTCTGTGTGTGTGTCTGTCCGTCTTTCTATGTGTATTCCTCCACGAGAGCGCCCAAATGATTTGTCTGATTGAGCTCGGGAGTTAATGGGCCCTTGCTGAGTTGGCCTTGAAGACCCATTCTGTTCAGAGTTGGTCACTCACGGGTGAACACCTATCCGACGGCCTCCACGCATGGAGTGCGAGCCTGGGTGGGACTCTGGCCGTATGGTTAGTTCCCCTGGGAATCAACCTTCTGGCGCTTCTGGACGGTCAGCGCACCGTGCGGCATAAGCCAATCGATTGCGCACTCTGACTAACAGTCCGGGGAGTCTGGAAGCAGTACCGTTTCCTATAGAGCGGGGGTGGTTTCGGACCTTACGGCGACTGCTCTTGAAACAACCATCGGCTACCCAATCCTGGGTGAACAACCGGGCAGAGGACGCTGTGATCCGCGATAGATTCGGTATACACCGTTTCACCGCTTCGTAAGGGAGAGGACCGCGCAAGCGACCTCGAACTCGTAACCAATCGAGAGACCGGCGTAATCTGGTCACAATTGAAAGTAAGGGCGTGAGAGTAAGCCCGCCGGGTAACACTCCTGGCTATCTCGCGGTTAAGGCGTTGGCCTCTTACGGGTTTGTGGCGGAGCTAGACGGTGGACTGTTTTGTCCAAGTCTTCTGCGCTCACTCCAGGGAGATAGAACGACTAATCGTTAAAACTTTCTGAAGTGACGGGCTCGCCCGCTGTAGTCGACAACCCTAGTTGTCCGTTTGAGCTGGCATTTGGCATGCAGGCATTATTTGTTCATGGCAAGAGTCAAAAAGATTGTGGTTGAAATCGCTCGACCAGGGGGCGCTCTAGTCATACTTCAATCTCGAGATGCCTCGGACTTAGAGACTTGGAATTCGGTAGAGAAGTTGCGAAATTTTGGTTGGATTTTGGGAAATCAATTCAACGTGGGGGGAAATATTTTGATATGGCAACTTTAGCCCTTATGACAGCAGTTTTTTACCCTCTTAGCTCAGTTCATGAATTTGCGTTCATTTTGTCATTGATTTTGGGAGCTAATGGGCCCATGATGAGGTGGCCACGATGACCCATGTGTTCAGGGTCGGTCACACTCACGGGTCAACACCCATCCGATGGCCTCCACGCATGGGGTGCGAACCTGGGTAGGACACTGGGTCAACCAGTCTCCCCTGGGCATCAAACCTCTGGCGCTCCTGGACGGTCTGCGCACCGAGCGGCGCAAGCCAATCGACTGTGCTCTCCGACTAACAATCGGGGGAGTCTGGGAACTGTATTGTTTCCTATAGAGCGGGGGTGGTTGTCTACCTTACGGCGACTGCTCTTGAAATGACCATTGGCCATCCGATCCCGGTTCAGAGTCGGGCAAAGGACGCCTTGGTCCGCGACAGATTCGGTGCACACCGTTTCACCGCTTCGTAAGGGAGAGGACCGCGCAAGCGACCTCGAACTCGGAACCAATCGAGAGACCGGAGAAATCTGGTCACAATTGGAAGTGAGGGCGCGAGTATCTCGAGCCCGCCGGGTTTATTCCTGGCTCACTCGCGGTAAGGCGTTGGACTCTCACGGGTTGTGACGTAGCTGGACGTAGGATTGTACTGTCCAAAGTCTTCTACGTTCACTGCAGGGCGACAGAACGACTAATCGTTAAAACGTCCTGTGGTGACGGGCTCGCCCGTTGTAGTCGACACCGCAAGATGTCATTGATTCTCGTTATTCATATTCTTTTGCATTAAAAATGAACAAAATTATTCGAATCGGAGCTAGAGAAGTCGTTTTCAGTGTCTCAAAATGTACATTTTGACAATAAAAAAAAATACAAACGGAGCTGCCATGGAATTCACCGACCGAAAATCGGGCCCATCATATATAATTATTACGCTTCTGGGAGGTGAACGGTGGATTCCAGACTATAGACCGGCTGTGGTAGGTTTAGGACAGCTGTCTTGCCACATGTGAGCGTTCACCTTGCCACCCATTCACTCCCCCTTCGAAGCCATAGAATTTGAGATGCGCAAATCGCAGTTTTAGATAATTTTTCTAAGAAAGAGTTGATTATTTTTCTGGAAAGGCCAAGATCTTTAAAGAGGTGAAATAGAGATTTAGCTGGCAGGCCACGAGCGCCAACTTCCACCGCGTGAAGGTGAACAGTGAAGCCGTTCCGGGTTACGGCATTTGCAAGATCATGGTATTTATTTAATTTGTACTCGTGGTCTTTTGGGATATTTGATTCCCATGGAACAGTTAATTCTACAATAAGAGCCACCTTCCGAGATAGAGAGTAAAGAGTTATATCTGGACGGAGGGCTGTGCATCCGAGACTTTCAGGGAATTTATACTGCTTAGAGACCGAATCAACCTCCAGAGTCCAATCTGTAGCTTTCTCGATTATTGAGAAAGGTTTTGTAGTTAAATGTTTTTTGCCTTTAGAGCCATCCCGCACAAACTGTATTGGGGGTTTGGAGGATACTGTCAAACCCTTGTTGGCACGAGCCACTGAGAGACTAATTACCTCGCGAATAACAGCGAGAACTTTGTCATGGCGGTAAGTGTACCGTCCTTGATCTAAGGCCACCTTGCAGCCAGCTAGAATGTGTCTAGCTGTGCAAGGGGTATTGCTACAGAGGGGACAAGAACTATCCTCGGCAAAGCTCCAACGAGCGAGGTTACTGGGGTCTGGAAGTGTATGCTGAAAGGCATTCAAATAAAATTTCAGCATCTCTGGCGTCCAGTCATAGAGCATTACCTTCCAGTGCATTGGAGGCGGAATGCAAAAGTCACCAATTGTTGTCCAGTCATTCTGGCATTGAAGGCCAATAGCATGAGCCATACTCTTGCTGTCGTAATCTCCCCGCAAAAGAGACTTCTTCAAGTCCACGTCGCTCGTGGTTGTACTGCCATACCCCAGACCAGTGCCATTCTGGCTGATTCCTAAAAGGCGTATTGTACATAGACTAGTGTTTCTGCTCCTTTACTGATTCTATCACGCGGCTACATCGACGTTTGAATGATTGTGAGCTTTGAAGAAAAGGAAAAACGGTGATCTTGCTTCTGTTAAATAATCATTAAATTTGACCACAATTTGATCAACAAGTTGTGGTTAAACTATACGAAATGTCACACAAAACAGACTGAACAGACGAAATGTCACACAAACTCTTGCAAGGAGATTGCGACAGCAATAGTATGGCTCACGCTATTGGCCTTCAATGCTAGAATGATTGGACAACAATTGGAGACTTTTGCATTCCTCCTCCAATGCACTGGAAAGTAATGTTGTATGACTGGACGCCAGAGATGCCTTTCAGCATACGCTTCCAGACCCCAATTACCTCGCTCGTTGGAGCTTTGTCGAGGATAGTTCATGCCTCCTTTGTAGCAATACCCCTTGCTCAGCCAGGCATATTCTAGCTGGCTGCAAGGTGGCCTTAGATCAAGGATGGTACACTTACCGCCACAACAAAGTCCTTGCTGTTATTCGCGAGGTAATAAGCCTCTCAGTGGCTCGTGCAAACAAGGGTTTGACAGTATCCTCCAAACCCCCAATACAGTTTGTGCGGGATGGTTCTAAAGGCAAAAAACAATTCACTACAAAACCTATCTCAATAATCGAGAAAGCTACAGATTGGATTCTGGAGGTCGATTCGGTCTCTAAGCAGTATACATTTCCTGAAAGTCTCGGATGCACAGCCCTGCGTCCAGATATAACTCTTTACTCTCTATCTCGGAAGATGGCCCTTATCGTAGAATTAACTGTTCCATGGGAATCAAATATCCCAAAAGACCACGAGTACAAATTAAATAAATACCATGATCTCGCAAATGCCGTCACCCGGAACGGCTTCACTGTTCACCTTCACGCGGTGGAAGTAGGCACTCGGCCTGCCAGCTAAATCTTTGTTTCGCCTTTTTAAAGATCTTGGTCTCTCCAGGAAAATAATCACCTCCTTTCTAGAAAAATTATCTAAAACCGCGATTTGCGCATCTCAAATTCTATGGCTTCGAAGGGGGAGTGAATGGATGGTAAGGTGAACGCTCACATGTGGCATAATAGCTGTCCTAAACCTACCACCGCCTGTCGTTAGTCCGGAATCCACCGTTCACCTCCCAGAAGTGTAATAATTATATATGATGAGCCCGATTTTTGGTCGGTGAATTCCATGGCAGCTCCGTTTGTATTTTATTTATAATGAGCTTTCAGGGAATAAAGGGAATTCAAGGGAAATCAATAATGACTAAGCCAAAACATTACAGTCTTGTGAAATACATAACTGATGGATTGAAATATTCTGATAGATAAAAGTAGCGATTGCCATCGATCCATCATAATCCATCGATACATCGATAATCCATCGATACTGCTATTATTATTTTTAAAACAGGCATCCCCATAGTGCGAGCGAAAGACAGCGAGTGTGAGCGAAAGGTTTTCACCAGATGTAGGCACAACTTAGCATTACCCCGTCCATCTCTGGAATTATTCAAAAGGGATCCAAATTACGTTGGAATGGCGTGTTACAATAAACTGCCTGAGAATATTAAAATTATATGTAGAAACGGAAAAATAGCCCAATTTAAATCGAAATTAAAAGGCTACCTTATTGCGAGAGAATTATATAATATAAACGAATTATAATTAGATGACTGACAATTTCCATCTCGATTTTATTTATTTAACTTGACATTTGTACCATTTTACTGATTATTATATTATTACTATTATTTCTAATTGTCTCCCATAATCAATTATATTTCTTATTAATAGGACTATTTTATTTTTATATTATTATTTCATGACTGACTGTAGTTATAAATATCTAATATAACTCAATTGTGTGGTGAGTCTCTAATGAAATATTTAGTATACATTTTATAGTTATTTTAACATTAACCCTTGGAGTAAATGGGTATTTTCATGGATGCATCTGTCTCTTTTGCAGGATTTTCGGCGACATCGACCTTAAAGTACTATAACTACGAAACTACTACACCAATCATAAAAAGAACAACTGCACAATGATTGCATTGAAATTTCGAATATAGAATATTGAAATATCATTTTGTAAGACAATTAGATAATTATGAATAAATATGAGAACGTCAAAGAAGTGAAAAAAACGCGGAACCAGATCTGGTCGTATCGTACTCAACGGATAATTATAAATAGGATAGAAAACGAATTTACCGCGTGAAATTTGTAGGACCCGACGTTTCGGTGACGTTGCAGCCGCCGTTGTCTAGGGTAGACTGAAGAGCTGTCAGTCCGTTGTTTTGCGGGTAGGCCGTAAACCGCTGCCGCCACTGCGTAGGTTATAACGGTGGTGGGGGGCCGGGCTCGCCGAACGCAAAGACGTAAAACAGGATACAGTGAGTGTTGTGTGCAAGACGGATTTTAAAAATTCCCGCGCTCCGAGCCCGGCCCCCCACCACCGTTATAACCTACGCAGTGGCGGCAGCGGTTTGCGGCCTACCCGCAAAACAACGGACTGACAGCTCTTCAGTCTACCCTAGACAACGGCGGCTGCAACGTCACCGAAACGTCGGGTCCTACAAATTTCACGCGGTAAATTCGTTTTCTATCCTATTTATAATGTCAAACAACCGCGATAGTCTTCGATTTTATACAACGGATAATTGTTTCAGAACCAGATTTGGTCGTATCATACTCAAAGTTTTTGAAGACAATAAATGCGATTTGATTTGATTTGAGGTCCGGCCTAATGCTTTATGACTCCAGGTGCACGTTGATTTTGGCCCTACTATAGTTTATGGAGGATTGTCCCAAAGTGGAACTGATGTGTACTTCTCATGTTAAAAAATGAAATTATTCCAGGTTCGTGAGCATTTCAACTGCAGTACTCTTGAAGGAGCAGAGCTTGAGGACCAAGGAGGTGATGGAACAGCTTTGACGCATTGGGAGAAGAGAATATTTGAGGTGAATATTTTTGACAGTTTCTAGGGATGCTCAGATTGTTGATATACCGTGTGATATAGGTGTCATTGCTAAGCGACGACTGTAGCGACTCCAGCCGCGCGGCTCGAGCCGCGGGACTGTGACTCATACTGCTTCGCATGTAAATAAACGAAACCCATTCCTATGACGCGGCTGGCGCCGCGCGACGGAAGCGTCTCTAGTGAGGCGGCTCGAGCCGTACGGCTAGACTGCTTGCATGAGCAGTCCAGTCGTAACAGCCGCGACGGCTGGAACTCTGTTTATACGGTTTTGGTGTTTATTTCCGTATTAAATCATGGATGACTCGAGACATCGAACTAGTGCGTGAACAGCCTCGTGTTTTCAACCCAAAACACCACCTGTATAAAGATGGAAACGTCAGAGATAAGGTCCTTAGCGTCAATCCCAGTTTTTCTGCAGGGCTGATGGGCTGTTTGACTTTGTTACAAGATTTTCTGTTTAAACCACTTTCGATGCACTCAATGTAATCAAACTGGACTCTATTCAAACGAAAAAACCTTCTGAACATTGAATCGTCCCGTAGAATATGTCTGTTAATTAAAATGTTTTGATACCCCTCTTCGCATCTCGATAGGTACAATGAATGTGGCTTTTCGTTCTTTTTCAGCTTCATCAACAATAACTCTTCTTCCTCCTTTTATGCAATAAAAGATAGGTTAACGCCAACAGTGATGCATCTGACATGATGTCCAAGACGGTTCTACTCTAGTCGCTCCTTTTTAAGGAATGTACTTGGCGACAACAAAATCAAAATCAAAATGTTCTTTATTCATATAGACACAATTAAATATAATTTTTAATTTACGTTCTTATGACGCGTCCAAGCCTTACTCCCAAGCCGTTTGGTCATTTACATAATCAGATATTGTATAGTATGCTTTTTTTATACAATTTTTCTTTGATGGTAGCTTTAAACTTATTTACAGACAGTTCTCTAATAGTATGAGGAAGTTTGTTATAGAAGCGTATACATTGTCCCAAAAAAAATTGCTTATTTTGTGGAGACGAATAGCACGTACAACAAGGTAATGCTTATGTCTAGTATTGACATTATGAGTGTCGTTTTTTTTTTAAACTTGTCAATATTCTTGTGGACATACAACAGATTTTCGTATATATATATATATATATATATATATATATATATATATATATATATATATATATATATATATATATATATATATATATATATAGAAATATTTGATAGTTTTGTGTATCATATATTCTTTTTAGAATTGATCAATAAGATGATTATAAAGTAAATAATTATAAAAGCCACTTACATCGTGACGAAGGATTCCCTTGATCGGATTCGGGAATGCTTTAGGTGTTAACGAGAATG
Source organism: Micropterix aruncella (assembly GCA_944548615.1). Classification (NCBI taxonomy): domain Eukaryota; kingdom Metazoa; phylum Arthropoda; class Insecta; order Lepidoptera; family Micropterigidae; genus Micropterix; species Micropterix aruncella. The sequence goes on from OX155979.1 coordinate 14,783,115, forward strand.
ATGAATGCCTCTCACTTGCGGAAAGAGGAGTAGGTTTAAGTTGGGCCCATTTTACAACTAGTAACGCTCACCCTTCATCCAATTATCTCAAAAATTAAGCTACAATCCTTCTTTATACGTAAACTTATATATATATATATATATATATATATATATATATATATATATATATATATATATATATATATATATATATATATATATATATATATATATATATATATATATATATATATATATATATATGTATATATATATATATATATATATATATATATATATATATATATATATACTAGCTGACCCGGCAAACGTTGTTTTGCCATATAAATAATTTTTAAGTAATTTCTAGTGTAGACAAAAAATAGCTTACTTATTGTAAGTGTGTAAGAATGTGGTATATGCGTGAAATAGGCATGGAGCACTGTGAACGATGAGGGAATATAAAAATAACAAAAGGCAAACATTATTTTTAAGTTATTATAATTTATTCCTTAAAATTATATATCATTAATTAATCAATTACGACAGTAACACTAACAAACAATATCAATCTCTTAATGCTATAGCGTGAACAATATTTTTTGTTAGTCCATCTTTAGCTAACACAAACAAACTGGATGGTTTACCCACTCGAGAGCATGCCACGTATAATTGTCCGTGTGAAAAACATGCTGTTCTCAAATCTAAGCCACAAATAGACATCGTTTGACCTTGGTATTTGTTGATTGTCATTGCAAATGCCAATCTAATCGGAAACTGAATACGTTTGAATTGAATTGGCACATCTGTAGGTATAATAGGAATCCGTGGTATTAATATATTTTCACCTCGGAACTTGCCATTTAAAATGCTGGCTTCGATCACGTTTTTCATTAATTTTTGAATGACTAATCGCGTACCGTTGCACAGCCGGGGCGGGTTCAAATTACGAAGCAAGATAATCGCAGATCCAACCTTTAATTGTAAATTATGCGGTGGGATGCCTGACAAATCCAGTGAGTTCAAAAACTCTGTGGGAAAATTTACTGCTTCGTTGTCGTCGCAAACTGTATCAATAGATTTATATGATACCAAGTTCCCTGGCAACAACATTTGTATCTTCAGATTTAAATTGTCAACGTCTACATTTTTTGCCGCTAAAATTGCTCTTTCTGCAAGCCACTCATGATTTATGTACTGTGTGTGTACATCGGGAAATATTTGTTCAATGAGAGTATCTTGCGAATCAGCGATTGTGCAGAAATCGGTCGGTAATTTTACGTATCCAGTTTCATCTATAGCAACTTTTCCATCACCGATATCTAAGAGTTGTTTTAAAAATGTTACAGTGGATGGATCTTGAAGCATTTGAACGCGCATATTTACTTTCAGCTGTACTTTTTCAACATTACGCCACAATGGAGATGATTTTAAGCAAGCGTTGATCTCATCAGCGTATGTTGAACGTGGAATGACTGGAAGTGTTTGCCTGAAATCACCTGAAAGGACCAACAGAGTTCCGCCAAATAGTTTGTCGTTGTTTTTAATATCTTTCAATGTACTGTTCAACGCCTCAAGCGAATGTTTGTGTGCCATAGTACATTCATCCCAGATGATAATTTTACACTGTTTTAGCACGGTGGCCATGGACGATTGTTTCTTAATGTTGCATACTGCGTCAGGGTTATTCTGAATATTTAGTGGCAGCATACTGAATGAGCTGTTCTGCCTCCATCCAATTAAGTTGCTGCAATGCCCGATGATGCAACGGCCAATGCGATGCCATTATTTGATCGTATTTCAGCAAGAATTAGCGAAATAACGAATGTTTTGCCAGGTCCACCCGGTGCATCCAAAAAGAAGAACCCACCTTGTCCAGCTGAAACTGCGAGCATAATGCGATCATAAATGGTTCTTTGTTCCTCATTCATTAGTGGGACATTGCGGGCAACAATCGCTGCCATTTCTACAGTGCTGTACTGCAGTTCACGATTCATTTCAGTATTCATTAAATCAGATGCAGTTCGATTTGGCGTACTTCATTGCGTTCAGCTCGTGTATCTTCTGACTCTTCTTGACGCAATTGCGCCATTCTGACACGTGCATCAGTATTTTGTTGCTGGATTTGTTCTTCGGTTCTTTCGGATCTTCTATTTCCCAAGCTTCGAGATTTACTTGTATTACGGCTCAAATCAGTCCCTTTGCGTTTTCTTGGCATTGCTCACTGTACAAAACACACATAAATAGAATTAATGAAATTACTTAATGATGAAAAATGTTAAAGGTATAATTAGGGCCAGGATTTTTGCCGCAGTTTTGAAATGATTAGTTTGAATTTATGAAATTATACCAAAAATATAAATTTTATGAAAAAAATTTTCAGACAAAAGTTGTAAAAAATTAAATTTCACGAAAAAAATTGTCTCTTATAATTTTCTCATACAACCAATATTTCCATCGATATTTCAAAATAAAGATTCATAATGATTGATTCAAATTTTTGGAAACTATGAAAATCTTAATTGTTAAATTAAATTTTTTTAATAAAATAAAATTAAAATTACATTTTTATAAGATCAAATATATTTGCCGTAATGTCAAAAACTTAAGAGCATTAATTGTAAAATGTTAAAATGAAATCACGGCAAAAATCTTGGCCCTAGTTATAATGTATTTAATATTTGGTTGTACACACATTCATTTACATATTCATGTAAACATTAGACTGTTTTACAAAAGCGAAAATTTTTATTTTTCATAATCATATCGAAAATATATGGTTAGAAATGGTAAAAAAAAATTAATACTAAAAAAAGTTTGCCCAATTTTAATAAAAATTAAATTCCACCGAATCTTTTTTGACCGTTTCCAACAACATTTTCGATATAAATAAAAAAAAGTATACTTACAACACAAAAGCCGTTGTTGGTGGAAGCTCGTGCCACGTGTTGAGTACTTTTGAGGTTATGAAAATCACTTGATTAACTAATCGTGCAAAATACACTCTAAATTGATAATTTTATTATTATTAATAAAATAGGAATGATTAATAGTTAATATGAGAGTTACACTGAGATAGCAAAATAATAATTGTCAACGTTACTACTACACTTGATGCATAAACAATAATGATGGCCGACAACTGTGTACTGTTTACTGGGTCAGAAGTGACACCTGTAGACAACTGGCGGGGATAACTAATTAAATGACGATTGATCAGTTATCGACCGGGGATGAAAAATGATTAAATTACTAAAATGGCTATTAAAAAATAGGGGTTGGTGATAAAAGGGTAAAAATTTAGGGTTGTATGTATTTTTTAATGCGACATAATAAAAAAATAAAGAAATTTAAAAAATGTCTAAAAATTAAAGAAAAATGTTAAGGGTGGACAACCCTTATCACTAAGGGGTATAAAAAATAGATGTTGGCCGATTCTCAGACCTACTCAATATGCTCACAAAATTTCATGAGAATCGGTCAAGCCGTTTCGGAGGAGTACGGGAACGAACATTGTGACACGAGAATTTTATATATAAGATATATATATATATATATATATATATATATATATATATATATATATATATATATATATATATATATATATATATATATATATATATATATATATATATATATATATATATATATATATATATATATATATATATATATATATATATATATATATATATATATATATATATATATATATATATATTGTGACGCAACAGTAAGAATATTTATCTCTTTGAAATTTTCTCTTAGTGAAACTCGAGGACCAAGTTTATATATAGCTCTTACACCACGTTTCTGTTGTATAAAGATGTTATTGATGTCCGCACAGCTTCCCCAGAGAAGATCCCATAGGACATAATGCTATGAAAGTAACTAAAGTATACTATTCTTGCTGTATCTACATCAGTCAGCCGACTTATTGTTTTTACAGCCGTACGACTCTAGCCGCGGGCCTCGAGTCGTACGGCTGGAGTCGCCACAGCTGTCGCTTAGGAATGGCACCTTTACGATTCTAATTGGGATAGTTTAAAAAAATACTCATAAAATAATACAAAATTTGTTCAGGGTCGGTCACACTCACGGGTCAACACCCATCCGACGGCCTCCACGCACGGGGTGCGAACCTGGGTAGGACTCTGGCCCTGGTCAGTTTCCCCTGGGAATCAAACCTCTGGCGCTCCTGGACGGTCCGCGCACCGTGCGGTGCTGACTAACAGTCGGGGGAGTCTGGGAACTGTATTGTTTACTATAGAGCGGGGGTGGTTGCCTACCTTACGGCGACTGCTCTTGAAATGACCATTGGCCATCCGATCCCGGTTCAGAGTCGGGCAAAGGACGCCTTGGTCCGCGATAGATTCGGTGCACACCGTTTCACCGCTTCGTAAGGGAGAGGACCGCGCAAGCGACCTCGAACTCGGAACCAATCGAGAGACCGGAGAAATCTGGTCACGATTGGAAGCAAGGGCGCGAGTGTCGGCCCGCCAGGTAACATTACTGGCTATCTCGCGGTAAAGGCGTTGGTCTCTTGCGGGTTGTGGCGTAGCTAGACGTCGGATTTGTAATGTCCAAAGTCTTCTACGCTCACTGCACGGTCGATAGAACGATGAATCGTTAAAACGTCCTGCGGTGACGGGTTCGCCCGTTGTGGTTGACATCTCAATATGTTAGTCAAAGTGCACAGTCGATTGGCTTACGCCGCACGGTGCGCAGACCGTCCAGGAGCGCCAGAAGGTTGATTCCCAGGGGAAACTAACCATAAGGCCAGAGTCCTACCCTGGCTCGCACTTCATGCGTGGAGGCCGTCGGATGGGTGTTGACCCGTGAGTGTGACCAACCCTGAACAGAATGGGTCTTCGTGGCCAACTCAGCAAGGGCCCATTAACTCCTGATTAACTCCAGATATATAGTGCATGACGTCCTTCCTCAAATGCACGCTACCGATCTCGTAGACATGCGCGTCTTGTTCTGCTGTACGCTGACCTTGCTGGGCCAGCACCCGCCGCCGCCCGCTCGGTATTTTGAGGTCTTTGCACGCGTTACTATACAGAACGTTTAAATATAGAAAAAATATAGAAATATAGAATATACAGTTTAAATATAGAAAAAACAAAATCAGTTACTCTTAGTATTAATGTTAAAGGTCAACCCTCATTGGAACACAATGTTGTTATACATACATGCAACAGACAGAATTGGTTGCAGCTGTCATATTATAGAAAGAGTGGAATTGTCGCGGAGCAACAAACACACACAAAACCCACCTACTCAAAGTACTATAAACGGAAAGGACCGCAAGAAGACTCCACCCGAAAGCGGCAGGAAATGGTATCGCCGAGGTGCAATGGCAACACCGGAAATAAGGAGATGGCGATGTGCAATGCCATCACTAGGAATACTTACCCCGAACGCCCAATAATCAAACGCATCTTAAGTGCCTCCAACGAGGCGTTTATTTTATCATCACAAACAAGCCGTCAACGAGAAGCTAAAGCAAACACCGAAATCAGTGGAAGAAAGCAGTACAAACCGTCGCGAATCTATCTGCCGTGTTTCGCACGCAAAGGTCACGAAGAAAACAAACGAAAACCACATCGCAGCGACTTCTTAGCAGAGAGCTTTTCACCTTATACCACGGCAGCCCGAAGACTGGTGGCGAAGGGGAAGGTAACAACTGAGGGCGCCGCGACGCAGCATAAACTCAAAAACACGAAGGAACTACCGCGCAAACACGAATCGCTTCTGGCGACTTTCCAGTCCAGAGCCTTTCATCCGGTGGCTACTCGAAGTAGGTCGGGGGAGGGTAACGACTGGTGGCGTCCAGAAGCGAAAAACTTGCGAAATTAAATGTGCGATACACGACACAACCGAAGCTCAAGCGCCGCCCGAGGAACGTCAACACATGGGCGCAGACGGCAGGCGACTGGCATATCGCGCGCCGGGCCGGGGTATATCTAGCGCCCGACCGCGAGTGAAGGAGACGGCGCGAGGAGCGAGGGAGACGAGGCGACCGCGGTCACGTCGAATAATATATATAGGCGATAGTATGTAAGAAAAGTATTCAATTTGTACTCCGCATTTTCGAACGAAATAAACGACTACTGCAATTCAAACATCGATCGCGAGTTTCACTCTTTACGACGGAAACCCTCGCGACAGAGTCAATTAAATATCTCAGTATCACCATAGATAATAAACTAAGATGGCAACAACACACGGATAAATTAGCATCTAGAGTTCTTAACCCCTCCTGTTGCGAGGTAAAAACTCGTAAATTGTAAATATAGTTATGTTCTTTATTAAATGCTTTACCAAAACGATATTTTTTTTTTACTTATTTGCATACAAAAATATTTATTTATTCAGCCAAGAAAAATTTTATGTATTCTCGTAAAAAAAAAAAATTTTTATTTTTAATTTGTGACTACTTATGGTATTTTTTTATATGAAATTCTTTCAAAATAACTTTATTACTACATCACACTTCTTAGAAATCACACCAGAACTTTGAGCTTTGTCTGATATTATAGAAAAATCTAAAGTTTTGAGAGTTTCCTCGTCCGAACTTAATAATAAACTTTGAATGCTCATAATATTAAATTCGTTAGATTTTTTCAATTATATTGTCTTATCATAGACTTATTATATGTCTAATAACTAATTACTATACTCCAAAGAGTCACATTTCATCGAAAAACTATGGAAAATCGCACTTTATTCTCTCATAGTAATTATCAAAACAAGTTTCTTTGCGCGATGCATTTTACAAAACAAGATATAATTTTCAAAATACGCCTAATTATGTGATAACTTAGGATGTAAATGAAACAATACTTATTTTGTTAGTAAATTAAAGCGACATTACGTCATATTTCGCAATATATCGGGATATTTCATAAACATTACAAAATAATAACAACCATTTTTTCGCGAGCCGTTTGTTGTCGCAGAAGTGTTTTCTTTAAAAATTCGTGAAAAACAGCAAATGGACTATCTCAATTGACTAATCCTTATGCCTAAACTAATTAAAAATGCAAATTACTCACTTTTATCCAGTAAACACTGCAATTTTATCCACAAAACACTGCACAAAACCAACATTTCGCGGAACTACGCGGCCGAGGCGCTGGCCGATCGAGACTGCCGTTTTGACGTCTATGCTGACTTTTTAATTCGCCGATCGATTTTATCGCCGTTGGCCGCCGAATTAAAGATTATTTGGCCATGTCGTTCCGCCGTCAGAAAGCATTAAGTACGACGTTTCGAATCGTAAATTGCATTTTTCGCAGCGGCGAGCGCGATATCCCGTAGCGGATGTTACGGATTTTAGGCGCCGCCATACATGTCCCCAAATGGATGTTACGGATTGAGCGGGTTAAACTAGGATACACTTTTAAAGAAGTAAGAAGTATTTTAGGCCCGAAAACACAGCAAGGCCCCATTAGCTCCCTACTTCTACAACCAGAATCGGATTCTACAACCAGGATCGGCTCCCGACAATGCTACTCTTCCACGGCTAACAGCACAGACACACAATTTTGTATACGCATTCAATTATGATATATATGCTGGTGCACCTAGGGTTGGCTCCCGACGAGGGGACTTTTCAACGGTCGACAGCACAGAAACGTGTCCAAAAATGCTAAAATAAAGTTTTTTCTTTCAGAATGAAGCAATGACAGGAACGCACACTCCGGGTGCTGTGTTCTCTCCGATAACCCTGGCTCTGATGGAAGACACCGGGTGGTACCGCGCTGACTATTCCTCTGCCACCGACCTCTCTTGGGGCAAGGATAAAGGATGTGTATTCGCTACTAAAAGCTGCAAGGAATGGATCAGCAATAAATCCATCAAGTGAGTACACCCTTGAATAGTAACTGCCCTTGGCAGCTACGGTTCCTAGCAACTTGGGTCATTATGATTTGCTCGTTACGTTGGGTCAGCTCAACTCACTGTTCGACTCCCATTCGGTAGCCTCCTTGAAGATGGACTAACCTGGAAAGGACTCTTTTCTGTCACGGCTGTGTCATGGACTAGTAGGATCAATCCTCTGGGGGAATACTTATGCGAAACTGGGCAGTTTGCGGATCGTGCGACGTTAGCCGGTAAATAACCAAGGGTGTCTGGAAACTGTCTAATACGTTTCCTGAGCATCAAGGCTAGTTGTTGATCTGTTGACCTGATGTCAGCCACATTTGAAACAATCCATTGGCCACCCGATCCCGTGTGATATTGGAGGGCAAAGGGCACCTTGGCCCACGATAAATTCGAACCGAATTACCGTCAGCATCAGGTAGAGACCGCGCAAGCAACCTCGAATCTGTGACCAGATTGGAGGATGGAGAAACCCGTCCAAATCTGATAGTAAGGGAGCGAGGTTTACCCACTGGTCCTCTTTCCAGTGCTTCGCGGTAAGGCATTGGCGTAGTTAGACAACTAGAGCTGTCAAAACAACGACGAACCCGTCACCTCAGGAAGTTTTAACGAAATTTGATCGTTCTGTCTCCCAACAGGTGAGCGTAGAAGACTTGGGACGAAAACAGTTTACTTTCTAGTTACGCCACTCACCCGTAAGAAGCCAACGCCTCATTGCGAGATAACCAGGTTAATCGGCCAGTAGGCCGACACTCGCGCCCTTACTTCCAGTTACGACCAGATTACTCCGGTCTCCCGACTTGTTACGAGTTCGACGTCGCTTGCGCGGTCCTCTCCCTTACGTGGCGATGAAACGGTGTCAACCGAATCTATCGCGGACCGAGGCATCCTTTGCATGGCTATTCACCCGGAATCGGGTAGCCGATGGTCATTTCAAGAGCAGTCACCGTAAGGTCAGCAACCAACCTCGCTCTGTGGGAAAAGTACTGTTTCCAGACTCCCCCGACTGTTAGTCAGAATGGCTACCCTGAACAGAATGGGTCTTCGTGGCCAACTCAGCAAGGGTCCATTAGCTCCCCGTAGTAGTTAGATAACTTGGGTTGTCGACTACAATGGGCAAGCCCGTCACCTCAGGAAGTTTTAACGATTAGTCGTTCTATCTCCCTGGAGTGAGAGCAGAAGACTTGAGGACAAAACAGTCCACCATCTATATATGTCACAAGCCCGTAAGAGGCCAACGTCTTAACTGCGAGATAGCCAGGAGTGTTACCCGGCGGGCTTACACTCACGCCCTTACTTCCAATTGCGACCATATTACTCCAGTCTATCGATTGGTTACGAGTTCGAGGTCGCTTGCGCGGTCCTCTCCCTTACGAAGCGGTGAAACGGTGTACACCGAATCTATCGCGGACCACGGCATCCTTTGCCTGGCTGTTCACCCAGGATCGGGTAGCCGATAGTCGTTTCAAGAGCAGTCGCCGTAAGGTCCGCGACCACCCCCGCTCTATAGGAAACAGTACTGCTTCCAGACTCCCCCGACTAAGTCAGAGTGCGCAATCGATTGGGTTACGACGCACGGTGCGCAGACCGTCCAGGAGCGCCAGAAGATTGACTCCTAGGGGAAACTAGCCCTCAGGCCAGAGTCTTACCCGGGCTCGCGCTTCATGCGTGGAGGCTGCCGGATGGGTGTTGACCCTTGAGTGTGACCAACCCTGAACAAATGGGTTTTAGTGGCCAACTCAGCAAGGCCCATTAGCTCCTCGAAGTCTTTCTCGCTCACTCCATGGTAGACCTGATGCTCTTGTAACTCCCTGGGGTGACATGTTCGCCTGTATTGCATTGAGCAATCCAATACCCTATATAATCAATAGTATTATCTACCATTTCCCAATCCTAACATCGACTCTTTTGTGCCGCCATTTTGACGGCTTTAATTGAAATCAGAAATACGTTGATATTTATGCATGAGTTCTGCACACGCCCATATAGCACGATACAACTTGACTTGGATAGTCTAAATAAAATTATATTTTTGTATTCTTGCCAGCGAGGAGGATCACGTCGTGTCCGACGGGACATCGGTTATACTAAGGTAAACATTATAATGCATGAAAGACCTTTTTACAAACTGTCAAATAAATACTGAGTATCGTTCATTTTGAACTGCAAAGATCCTGACACGTATAATCTTCAACATCTTTCTCGCCGATCCCCATAGTACTATTACATTCGGAGACCTAAGTTTGAAATTTGTCTCCGACAGTGCCTCCGTGCTACAAGCGCTAGCAAAAAACACTATAACCTCTGTCCTTGTACTGGAATACCACAATGCGCTTCAATTCATTGCAGGGTCAAATAGAGTGACCCTGCAATGGATTGAAGGGCACGTTTCGGCAATGTTGCAACCACTGTTGTCCAAGGTAGACTGAAGTCCTGTTAATCGTCATCCGTTTTTCTGCGGGTAGGCGATAAACTGCTGCACAGATTATAACAGTGATGGGACGGCGGGTTCATCGCCTTCGAATTTTGAAAATCATCCATGCACACAACACTGTATTTTGTGTTACGTCCTTACGTTCGGCGATTAATATTATAATAATTAGGGCTTACGACCGTAAGACGGCCCGTGAGGCCTTATCGCAAAATAGGAACAATCTACGCATACTGGTGAGGGCGCTCACAGGGCATTGTGGCCTTAACAAACACATGTTCAACCTCAAGCTCAGAGAAACTAAAATGTGCAGGTTCTGCCAAGGAGCAGAGGAAACTCCCCTGCCTCTCATGTGCGAGTGTGGCCCGCTGATGCGTAAAAGATACACCCATTTGGGTGGTCATTATCTCCAGCCTGAGGAGGTAAAACAATCTGGTGCCAAAAGCCTGCTGCGATTGTTAAATAACACAAGGCTTAGCGCAGAACTATAGTAGGTGGCGAACACAATAGATCAGCAATGGTCGCAGTGTTACAAGGCTCATAAAGACCTTAGGAAAGCCCCACTCAACAAATAATAATAATACGTTCGGCGATGGGTATTGAAAACATTAAAAAAAAGAGATATTGAGAATATCAGGATAGTCTAATATTGGCATTAACGGTTTCTATAACTTTGGTCTTCTTAACCTCCACTGGTAAATATCTTTGCAACCGCCGAAGACCCTGAAAACCGGCAAAGATGCGTTTGCTGACTTGATTGATCTGTGACTGCTAAGAGAGATACTGATTAATTAAAAGAATATGCAAGTTTCTTCGTTTACGTATTCGAAGCTAATGAAGTCTGCTTCTATAATCAGAGACGAGATAAAATTTTCTCGCATTATAAAAGGTCATTCGTGGACGGTCATGGCGTGGACGGAAGATTGGTTGCTTACCTTAAACGTTGAGAAATGTGTAGTGCTTCATATCGGGAAAAGCAACCCCAACAAACAATATTTTCCGGCAAACGCCCAAATAGAAGCAGTCAAGCAACAAAAAGATCTTGCAATAACAATTGCTGATGATCTCAAATGGGAGAAACACATAATTGCAATTGCTAAGAGAGCCAACTCTACTCTCTATCTAATAAGAAGGGCTTTCCAACATCTGTCAATAGAGGTTTTTATCAAGATCTACAAGGCATATGTGAGACCTGTTCTTGAGTACGGCTATCAGATCTGGAACCCTTACTTTTGCAAAGATGTAGATATTCTGGAAAAGGTTCAGCGAAGGGCAACCAAAATGCCAGTGGGCCTGAAGAATAGGAGTTATGAAGATCGTTTGAAATTACTTGAAATTACTACACTCAAGCGAAGAAGACAAAGAGGGGACCTGATTGAGACATATAAAATTCTAACACACTATTACGATGTACCTGCACTGAAGAATGTTTACAAATTCAACGTCAACACAAATCTTCGAGGTCACAACAAAACGCTCAACCGTACAAAATTTAAATCTAATCCTCTTAAAGAACGTTTTGCCAAATAGAGTGGTGGACATGTGGAATAAACTACCATTTGAAGTGATTAGTGCAATCTCTGTCAATCAATTTAAAAACAGACTTGATTTGTACCTAAAAACTTGTTAATATTGTTTATATTATATTGTTAATATTGTTTAGCTTTACAAGATCTGATCTGGACGTATCAGCAAAGCTCTGACAGATCTTGTAACAAGATCTGTTTTTTTTTCAAATAAGCCAGTTGGTGGGAATCCCTACGCTTGGTATAGTCAAATTGAAGGGTCCCATCAAACTTGCAGAAGGCAAATTTGCAGACGGCAATCTTGCAGACGGCATTCTTGCAGGCGGCAGTTTTGCAGAAGGCAATCTTGCAGAAGGCAGTTTTGCAAATGTCAAAATGACCTAACCTAACCTAACAGAAAAACTTAAAACATTTTTTTTAATGTTTAGTTTGATGTATAAAAGTCATCCACTACAAGGATGCCGGTAATTAATGTCACTTCGATTTTAGGGAAAGAAAAACCTAACCTAACCTAACCTAACAGAAAAACTTAAAAACTGTACTGAAGGTTGCCGCCTGCAAGGTTGCCGCCTGCAAGGTTGCCTCCTGCAAATCTGCCCTCAACAAATTTGGAACTGTCAAAAGTGACATTTGTGCAAAATTGCCGCATGCAAAACTGGCGCCCCCCAAATTGAATAACTGGTATTATACCTTATGTGGTATAATATTTTTTTTTAAATTTCGACTATTATTTTTTAATTGTAAAACAATTAATATTTCAATTTAAAATGAACATTTAAGATCTTTTTAAAATAATTGGAGCTGCTAAAATACTGCAGATAGTCAAAATATAAAAACGAAGAGTCGGTTATAAAACAGTAAAATTAAAATTATAAAAAATATAAAATTAAATCAATAACAATGTCGCAATAGAAATAGTCAATATATTTTTTTTATATTATAATCCATCTTTGATAATAAATGATTGTATTTAGTAATGTAAATAATCAAAATTAAAAAAATTAAAAAAAAATTATATAAGAAAAGATTGTAATATAAATAATTATGGAAGATTAGGAAAATCAATACTCTCAAAGTCCTTAACAGAATCATTGGGTTCTTAATAAGCATATCCTGGACCTACTCTTAAATTGAACGTCTCCAAGACCCCTGACGCACAATGGAATCTTGTTATAAAAAATATTGGACTGATACAGGAAACTATTTCTAACCTTACTTAGTCGCACTTTACAAGGACGCAAGTCTTATAAAATCGAAGACTATCGCGGTTGTTTGACATTATAATTAGGATAGAAAACGAATTTACCGCGTGAAATTTGTAGGACCCGACGTTTCGGTGACGTTGCTCCTACGGACTCTCGGACATACGGTATATCGGAAGCCCACACATACGGACAGATATTTGCATGCAAGCTCACACCATCATCCCTACCATCTACGTTCAGTGCAAACGTCGCTCGTGAATCGAGCTCGCGATCTATGCGACACTGAGCATTTTCCGAAGGAGATGGAACATGTCAATGATGTCCTTAGGAAAAATGGATACGGAAAATATCACGAGACACGCACACGATCTAATACGGACGAAACTCAAAAACCGAGCAGATCAAGAGCATTCTTACCATACGTCAAGGGCGTGACTGATCGAATAAGTAAGATGCTAAACAGATTCGATATAAAAACGATCTTCAAACCGACCCAAAATATAGCTCGATTTTTGAGGCCTGTAAAGGATGTAATACCACTGCAAACCCCGGGTGTGTATAAAGTCGAATGCAGCTGCGGTCTAGCCTACGTTGGACAAACGAAACGGCTGATAGCCACGCGACTGACAGAACACATCAAAGCTGTTAAAAACGTTCAGCGAGAAAAATCGGCGATCTGCGAACATATATTGGATAGCGGAAGTAACCACTGGATGCAGTTTCAAAATCCCATTGTTCTATCCAAGGAACAATTCTACTTTCCCCGCATGATCCGGGAAGCCATTGAAATAAGAAGAACTCCGAACTTCAATAGAGACGACGGCTACAAACTCTCTTCTACGTGGAACCCTCTTCTTAAAATGTTCCCGCCGCCGAACGCCGAACGCAAAGACGTAAAACAGGATACAGTGAGTGTTGTGTGGAAGACGGATTTTAAAAATTCCCGCGCTCCGAGCCCGGCCCCCCACCACCGTTATAACCTACGCAGTGGCGGCAGCGGTTTGCGGCTACCCGCAAAACAACGGACTGACAGCTCTTCAGTCTACCCTAGACAACGGCGGCTGCAACGTCACCGAAACGTCGGGTCCTACAAATTTCACGCGGTAAATTCGTTTTCTATCCTATTTATTATGACGCAAGTCTTGTTTGTTTCGCGTGTTGTGCGAATGAACATCCGCTAATCTGGACGCATTAGCAAAGCTGCCTGTCCAGAATAAATAATAATAATAAAATAATAATTCAACCGACATTCACACATTTCACAACTGCCTCAAATTATCAACAAAATGCCTATAAGAAATTTCTCGACGGCTGGATATTCGCTGGTAGGTATAAGTATATCACACCAATATGATGATGAAGCCGATACTTTGTGTGTTATTGAACGTTTACCGGCTTTTATTTGACAGAGAAGTATATGTGTGTTCTATGTCTTTTGGTTTTAGTGTTTCCTAGATATATTTCTTTGTCACGAGCATGCCGAAGTCTAGCAGGAGATTGTGGAACACTTTGTTAATTGCACGTGTGTTGTTTTTTCTTTGCAACCAATAGCACTCGATCGACACAGTCGAAAGCATTTGACGAATCTTTAATTGAATATTTATTTTATTTCCATTATATTAATTACATGTTTAAGAATTAAGGCTCGTCTTCTAAACTTTACGCTTAACGGTTTTTCGATATACGGGTGAGTTTGTATAACCCTTCGGCTACGTAACGACCAAATTTGGTTCCACATCAGAACACCGTTGACTACTTAACGACCAATATTAGCGGCTTGCTCCCGGAGCGCACAGTAATATTATTTTCTAATTCGAACGCATCCTAAAATCCATACCAAATATCTCATTATTACCATAGATAAATAGACGGCCGCTAGAATAATTTCGCGCGTCATTTCGCGGATATTTCTGGTAAAATTCTATTGTCAAACATCACCATTTTTTTTTTTTTTAAATCATCAAAAATTTTATTGGTTTTATGACCTAATATCTAAATATTTTTGTATGTAAATAAGCAAAACGAAATATTAACTTTGATAGAGAATCTAATAAAGATGACGATAGTATTTACAATTTCTAAATAGGGTTCCGTATTTTTCCGTAAGACAAGTACAAGTTAGAAATGTTTTTTTCACTTTTTCGAATTTCTCATATTTATTCATAATGGAGAATGTTACTGGGTCTGCAAATTCGCTTGAAACTTCGTCATATTAGAGCTTATATGTATACAAATACATTAGTTTTTGTTTCATTAAAAAATATCAAGTAGTTTTTGTTTTGCACACATTTAAAACCCCGTAAATATTGAATCCGGCGCTCGGGCGGCCGGCTACTGTGTGACGTCATTTTCAAATACTCCGATCGCTCGCGCGCTCTCGTTATTAGAGCATAGTGTTGAACTATGATGTCACACGCAGCGAGCGCCGGCGGAAGAAAAAATTCCATATCTCGAAAACTAATGGACGTACGGAAATATTTTTTTCACACGATATTTAGAAGACAATACGGAGAGCTAAAAATAAAAATTAGTGAACATTCTCCATTATCTAATTGTTTTACAAAATGAGATTTCAATATTCTATATATGAAATTTCAATGCGATCATTGCACAGTTATTATTTTTATGATTGCTAGAGAATTTCCATAGTTATAGTACTTTTTGTCGAGCGCTGCGTTATTGCAAGAAATTCCAATAAATTGCCA
The DNA here is from genome assembly GCA_944548615.1 of Micropterix aruncella. Classification (NCBI taxonomy): domain Eukaryota; kingdom Metazoa; phylum Arthropoda; class Insecta; order Lepidoptera; family Micropterigidae; genus Micropterix; species Micropterix aruncella. Next base: position 14,798,857 of record OX155979.1, read on the forward strand.
CGGTCAAAGTTCAAAGTTCAAAGTTTATTTATTCCAAAAAACCCGGTAAGGGTATAGAACTTACAATTAATAAATACATTTTTTATAATATTCATATTTTAAACATATCATATATCTGGCAAAAATAAAATTAAATCAAGTTAGAAATCTGAAAGTCAATAAACTATACAAAATCAACCATTACATTGTCTAAATATTAAAAAGATCATTTAGAAATATCAAAAATAGAAATACCAAATCCAAAAATAAAAAAATAAAAAAGTATAAATCTTTAAATAAAAAAAACAATAATAATAATCAAGGAGTCCAATTTGGAAAGCATCAAATAATAATCAGAGTAAAAATATAAAAATTAAAGCAATAATTCCTAAATCATGTTACATAATCAGTAAGTAAATTGTCTATAAAATGAAGTGTTCAGAATAGGATTAAAATGGAAGTTAAAAAAAAAAAAAAAAAAAAATTAAATAAACAAGTAGTCAATTGTGAATATAAAATTTTAAAAGTCCGTGCCATATAAACATTTTTGCAGTAAAAATTCCTTGGTAAGTTTTTTGAATAGTGTATATGTTTGTATATTTTTTAATTCATCTGGTAACCTGTTATAAAATGTTATGCTTCTGTATTGAGTTGTCCTTTGAAATTGTGATGTTGCAGGTATAGAATTATGAGTATACATCGATTTGTGCCTTGTATTGTGGGAATGTATGTGGGCAAGAGTTTGGTGCTTTCCTTTATTTTTATAGAATTCGCACAGGCTTTCGTGAATAAATATGGCATAAACGGTGGGGATCTTTAGTTCAAGAAATAGTGGTTTGCAAGATTCTCTTCTATTTAATCCACGTATTGCTCTCACGGCCCTTTTTTGTAAAATGAATACCTCTTTAATATCAGTGCCATGAAATTATGCCGCTACTCGAATGGTTAAACTAAATTATCTTGCCTTGAAGCTTTATTTGTATGAAACATAAAAGCAATTCTTTGTCAGTGAGCTACCCATTCCGCGATGGCAATATATGAGAAAAGCGGTCGAAGGCTTAGAAGGGATCGGAAATTAATTGCTTCCTTTGTGTGTTGAGTAGGGGAGCGAGAACAGCTCCGTGGTGCTCCCGCGTGAAGAAGGAACCTCTGAGGACTTCCTGTTCGGCTCAGCGGCAGGCGGTGACTCTTTGCAACCTGGTGAGGCACGATCGGCCACTGCCACAACAGTATCAGGTTTGTATAACTAAATTTGTTATCTATTGTAATAGCAGCTTTGGGAGGTAATGGGCGCTGTTGCAGTTTGACCACAAGCACCCATGTGTTCAGGGTTGGTCATACTCACGGGTCAACACCCATTCGGTAGCCTCCACGTAGACGTGCGAGCCAGGGTAGGACTTTAGCCTTCAAGCCAGTTTCCCCTAGGAGTCAACCTTTGCGCGCTCCTGGACGCTTTGCGCACCGTGCGGCGTCAGACAATCGATTGTGCATTCTGACCGACAGCCGGGGGAGTATATTATTCATATTTATATTCATATTCATTTTATTAGTATACTGGTATACAAGAATCGAATACGTTCTTCGAATACGGTCTTTTTCCAATGCCAGAATGATTGGACAACAATTGGGGACTTTTGCATTCCGCCTCCAATGCACCGGAAGGTTGCATTGGAGGCGGAATGCTGAAATTTTATTTGAATGCCTTTCAGCATACACTTCCAGACCCCAGTAACTTCGCTTGTTGGAGCTATGCCGAGGATATTTCATGTCCCCTTTGTAGCAACACCCCTTGCACAGCTAGACATATTCTAGCTGGCTGCGAGGTGGCCTTGGATCAAGGATGGTACACTTAACGCCACGACAAAGTCCTTGCTGTTATTCGCGAGGTACTTAGCTTCTCAGTGGCTCGTGCCAACGAGGGTTCCACAGTATCCTCCAAACCCCCAATACAGTTTGTGCGGGTTGGCTCTAAAGGCAAAAAACATTTCACTGCAAAACCTATCTCAACAATCGAGTAAGCTTCAGATTGGATTATGGAGGTCGATTCGGTCTCTTAAGCAGTATAAATTCCCTGAAAGTCTCAGATGCACAGCCCTCCGTCCAGATATAACTCTTTACTCTTTATCTCGAAAGGTGGCCCTTATCGTAGAATTAACTGTTCCATGGGAATCAAATATCCCAAAAGACCACGAGTATAAATTAAATAAATACCATGATCTCGCAAATGCCGTCACCCGGAACGGCTTCACTGTTCACCTTCACCGCGGTGGAAATTGGCGCTCGTGGCCTGTCAGCTAAATTCCCAATCGATTGTGCATTCTGACCGACAGCCGGGGGAGTATATTATTCATATTCATATTCATATTCATTTTATTAGTATACTGGTATACAAGACAGATACATATTAGCAAACAAACATTTTCTTTTTATCGTAATGAAAAGTTAAAATAAACAAAACAAAACGAAAAAAAAAAACAATAATATAAAAAGAAGAAATACAAGACACAATGCAAAGAGATCATTAAATACTTTAGCCACCAAAGCATTTTAGACTACACTCTAGTAATATTCCTCCAGTGAGTAAAACGCTTTATCTGTAAGGTATATCTTAAGGCGTCTCTTAAACACGTCAAGAGATTGCGCCTGTCTAATGTGCTCGCTGAGTTTGTTGTAAACCGCTGGGCCGGCGATATAGGCTAGCCTCTCCGACTTGGATAATGCGTGACTTACCGAACGTAGCATGCTACGGGATCTTGTTGGATAGTGATGATGCACACCATTCACTTCAAAATCGGGTAGATTTCTGCGAACGAACAGCGCTACTTCCATTATATGAATGGACGGCAGCGTCATGATGCAGAGATCTCTAAACAGAGGCCTAGTTGGCGTATCAAGCGCCACACGCGCTATTGTGCGGACTGCACGCTTCTGCATAACGAAAGCCCTCTGCCTGTCGGCTGCTCGCCCCCATAACTCCGCGCCGTACGTTAGCAGTGAATGAACCTATGCAAAGTAACACATGCGCAGCGCGGATAAATCGAGAAATGAAGCAATGCGATAGAGTGCATAGCACGCTCTTCCCAATTTATCACATAAAGCATCAATATGTAGGTGCCATCGTAACTCATTATCGATTACGAATCCCAAGAACTTTGTTGAGGATACCTGAGTTAATTCTTCGTTATTGACGGTCACATGTATTTCGGTTGTAGTAGGTCTAAGGCTGAAATACATAACATTAGTTTTGTTAATGTTGAGTATCAGGCCATTAGCGTCAAACCATGCACCTAACTCATTCAACACAAGTTGGGTATTGCTGGTTAACGATGGTACACTCTCGCTCTCTATATTACTGCGCATGTGTCATCTGCGTAAAGTATCAGCTCAGCTTGCGATGTGGCAGATGAGATGTCATTCATGTATAATAGGAAAAGAGTGTTACCCAAACAAGAACCCTGCGGTATGCCTATCGCTATCTCGGAAATAGAAACAGTACTGTCTCTGCTATATCAGTATATAAACAGTACTGTCTCCTGTAGAGCGGGGGTAGTTGTTTACTTTACGGCAACAGCTCTTGAAACAACCCAGCTCTTGCTCTTGAGCAAGAGTATGGCTCATGCTATTGGCCTTCAATGCCAGAATGACTGGACAACAATTGGTGACTTTTGCATTCCGCCTCCAATGCACTGGAAGGTAATGCTCTATGACTGGACGCCAGAGATGCTGAAATTTTATTTGAATGCCTTTCAGCATACACTTCCAGACCCCAGTAACCTCGCTCGTTGGAGCTTTGCCGAGGATAGTTCTTGTCCCCTCTGTAGCAATACCCCTTGCACAGCTAGACACATTCTAGCTGGCTGCAAGGTGGCCTTAGATCAAGGACGGTACACTTACCGCCATGACAAAGTTCTCGCTGTTATTCGCGAGGTAATTAGTCTCTCAGTGGCTCGTGCCAACAAGGGTTTGACAGTATCCTCCAAACCCCCAATACAGTTTGTGCGGGATGGCTCTAAAGGCAAAAAACATTTAACTACAAAACCTTTCTCAATAATCGAGAAAGCTACAGATTGGACTCTGGAGGTTGATTCGGTTTCTAAGCAGTATAAATTCCCTGAAAGTCTCGGATGCACAGCCCTCCGTCCAGATATAACTCTTTACTCTCTATCTCGGAAGGTGGCTCTTATTGTAGAATTAACTGTTCCATGGGAATCAAATATCCCAAAAGACCACGAGTACAAATTAAATAAATACCATGATCTTGCAAATGCCGTAACCCGGAACGGCTTCACTGTTCACCTTCACGCGGTGGAAGTTGGCGCTCGTGGCCTGCCAGCTAAATCTCTATTTCACCTCTTTAAAGATCTTGGCCTTTCCAGAAAAATAATCAACTCTTTCTTAGAAAAATTATCTAAAACTGCGATTTGCGCATCTCAAATTCTATGGCTTCGAAGGGGGAGTGAATGGGTGGCAAGGTGAACGCTCACATGTGGCAAGACAGCTGTCCTAAACCTACCACAGCCGGTTCGTAAGTCCGGAATCCACTGCTCACCCGCCAGAAGTGTAAAAAAAAATAGTATTATGATGGGCCCGACTCCGGTCGGTGAATTCCATGGCAGCTCCGTTTGTATTTATTATTATCCGATACCGATTCCGGGTGAAAGCCGGATAAAGGACGCCGAGGTCCGTGATAGATTCAGTAGACACCGTATCACTGCTAGGTAAGAGTGAGGACCGCGCAAGCGACCTCAAACCTATAACCAGACAAGAGACCGGAGTAATCCGGTTGCAACTGGAAGAAGGGCGGTCGAGTGTCGGCCCGCTGTGTGATTAACCTAGTTAGGCGTTGGCTTCTTATGGGCATGTGGCGTAACTAGACGGTGGACTGTTTTGTCCTAAGTTTTCTGCACTCAGCTCACGGGAAACAGAACGATCTAATATGACAGAACGATCTAATGACTGGACGCCAGAGATGCTGAAATTTTATTTGAATGCCTTTCAGCATACACTTCCAGACCCCAGTAACCTCGCTCGTTGGAGCTTTGCCGAGGATAGTTCTTGTCCCCTCTGTAGCAATACCCCTTGCACAGCTAGACACATTCTAGCTGGCTGCAAGGTGGCCTTAGATCAAGGACGGTACACTTACCGCCATGACAAAGTTCTCGCTGTTATTCGCGAGGTAATTAGTCTCTCAGTGGCTCGTGCCAACAAGGGTTTGACAGTATCCTCCAAACCCCCAATACAGTTTGTGCGGGATGGCTCTAAAGGCAAAAAACATTTAACTACAAAACCTTTCTCAATAATCGAGAAAGCTACAGATTGGATTCTGGAGGTTGATTCGGTCTCTAAGCAGTATAAATTCCCTGAAAGTCTCGGATGCACAGCCCTCCATCCAGATATAACTCTTTACTCTCTATCTCGGAAGGTGGCTCTTATTGTAGAATTAACTGTTCCATGGGAATCAAATATCCCAAAAGACCACGAGTACAAATTAAATAAATACCATGATCTTGCAAATGCCGTAACCCGGAACGGCTTCACTGTTCACCTTCACGCGGTGGAAGTTGGCGCTCGTGGCCTGCCAGCTAAATCTCTATTTCACCTCTTTAAAGATCTTGGCCTTTCCAGAAAAATAATCAACTCTTTCTTAGAAAAAATATCTAAAACTGCGATTTGCGCATCTCAAATTCTATGGCTTTGAAGGGGGAGTGAATGGGTGGTAAGGTGAACGCTCACATGTGGCAAGACAGCTGTCCTAAACCTACCACAGCCGGTTCGTAAGTCCGGAATCCACTGCTCACCCGCCAGAAGTGTAAAAAAAAATAGTATTATGATGGGCCCGACTCCGGTCGGTGAATTCCATGGCAGCTCCGTTTGTATTTATTTATTGTTAAAACATCCTGAGGTGACGGGATCGCCCGTTGTAGTTGGCAACTCTACTTGTTGTTATGACAGTTTTAAGCTCCGTGCTTCTTAGTTCTGTGTTTCTTAGGTCGTCGAAACTTACAGTACAATTTCTATCCGGTAGCATCCTCAAAGAAGGAAAAACCTGGAAGGGCCGTCGTGAACTCTGTCTGCGGCTGTAACCTATAGTCGCCATTGGCATCACCAGAGCAGCACAGGCAGTTGCAGCCAAAGATGTCGGAGACCTAAGTGTGAAATTTGTCTCCGACAGTGCCTCCGTGCAACAAGCGCTAGCAAAAAATACTATAACCTCTGTCCTTGTACTGCAATGCCACAATGCGCTTCAATCCATTGCAGGGTCAAATAGAGTGACCCTGCAATGGATTAAGGGGCACAGCGACTCACTGGGCAACGACGCGGCAGACGAACTGGCCAAAAGGGGATCAAAGAAAATAGTATATGGACCAGAACCCTCGATGCCCATACCCTAGGCCCAAATAAAAACATGGCTACGCAGGAACACCGATGAAACCCACCTTACAGAATGCAAAAAAATGCAGGATGCAGGCAAACAAACAACGTGGATCCGGAAGCGTATAAAAAACTTGCCCACAACCTCATCTAATTATAATTCGTTTATATTATATAATTCTCTCGCAATAAGGTAGCCTTTTAAATCCGTAAAGTCATAGGTACTATGACAGGCCACTGTCCCCTAAACAAACACCTGTTTACCATAGGTGTGACAGACAGCCCTCTATGCAGAGGATGCATGGAGGAAGAAGAAATGCCACAGCATGTGCTCATGGAATGCAGGAGCGTGGCAGAGCAACGGGCAAGAATACTACAATCTCCAGCATCTGTCCCGGAGGCCTGTAGCAACCCAAACAGGCTGCTAACCTTCTGGGACAGCCTGGGTTGGCTGGAGTAACATAAATAGAAACATGAGCCACGCACAACGGCCCAATCAAGAGGCCAAGTGCGGGAAAAAGCCCAGATAAACTAACTAACTAACTAACCTACAGTCATACACAGTTGTGATCATAGGTTCTGTTTCGGAAAACACCTCGGGCAGAAATGGACGGTTTGCGCAATATGCAGCGTTAGCCAATCGACTTTGCTCTCTGGAAACTAATCGGGGAACTAGATCTGTTGACTACAACGGGCGAATCCGTCAACTCAGAAGGTTTTAACGATATTGATCGTTCTGTCTCCCGTTAAGTGAGCGCAGAAGACTTGGGACGAAAAACAATCCACAGTCTAGCTACGCCACCTGTTGTCAGAGACCAACGCCTTACGGCGAGGCACCGGGAAAGGTATCCAGCGGGCAGCCTCGCCCCCTGACTACCAGTTTGGAAGGATACCTCCGTCTGGAATTAACCTTCAGGATACCTCCTACCTCCTCACTGATTACGCGGTGATACGGTGTCAACCCCACTCTATAGGAAACATTACTGTTCCTAGACTCCCCCAGTTGTTAGTCGGAGTACACAATCGATTGGCTGACGCAGCACGGTATGCAAACCGTCCAGGAGCGAGGTAGACTCCTAGTGGAGACTGGCCTGCAGGCCAGCGTCCTATCCTTGCTCTCCCTTCTGCGTGGAGGCCACCGGATAGGTGTTGACCTCTTCTATCTAACGGGCTACTAACGGGCTTCTATCTAACGGGCTATAGAACGCTATCTATTGGGCTACTGAACATGAGAGAAGATTAATCAATGTTTAGAACTATGAGTGTTATCTACACGTTACGTTTTGCAGTAAAATTCAAGCTGCCAAAATGTAGTGCGGCATTGAGCAATCAGTATCCTATTAAATCAATGGCAGTGCTTTTATTGTCTGTTGTTAACCTTGGAGCCTACATTCATTTATTGTGATTTTGCAGTGTCGTCTAATATATGATGTATTTTCTTTTCCAGCATTTTGATTATCTCCCGGATATAAAGGCAGGAGAAGAGGGTTACTACGGTGGAGCCGTGACCTTAGCGGACTACTGCCCTTACCTTCAGGAGTTCACTTGGAGGCACAAAGGAGCTACCGTTAGAGGTTCTAAATGCACTACACCGGACAATACGCCAAGTAAGTATCAATATCAATATTCTAGCTGGCTGCAAGGTGGCCTTGGATCAAAGACGGTACACTTACCGCCACGACAAAGTCCTTGCTGTTATTCGCTAGGTACTTAGCCTCTCAGTGGCTCGTGCCAACAAGGGTTCCACAGTATCCTCCAAACCCCCAATACAGTTTGTGCGGGTTGGCTCTAAAGGCAAAAAACATCTCACTGCAAAACCTTTCTCAATAATCGAGAAAGCTTCAGATTGGATTATGGAGGTCGATTCGGTCTCTAAGCAGTATAAATTCCCTGAACGTCTCAAATGCACAGCCCTGCGCCCAGATATAACTCTTTACTCTCTATCTCGGAAGATGGTCCTTATCGTAGAATTAACTGTTCCATGGGAATCAAATATCCCAAAAGACCACGAGTACAAATTAAATAAATACCATGACCTCGCAAATGCCGTCACCCGGAACGGCTTCACTGTTCACCTTCACGCGGTGGAAGTAGGCGCTCGTGGCCTGCCAGCTAAATCTTTGTTTCACCTTTTTAAAGATCTTGGTCTCTCCAGGAAAATAATCAACTCCTTTCTAGAAAAAATATCTAAAACCGCTATTTCTGCATCTCAAATTCTATGGCTTCGAAGGGGGAGTGAATGGGTGGTAAGGTGACGCTCACATGTGGCAAGACAGCTGTCCTAAACCTACCACAGCCGGTCGTTAGTCCGGAATCCACCGTTCACCTCCCAGAAATGTAATAATTATATATGACGGGCCCGATTTTGGTCGGTGAATACCATGGCAGCTCCGTTTGTATTTTATTTAACAATACAAGAAATGAAGATCCTTCCAACTACCTCTTTTCAATACTATCACATTTAGGAATAGAATTACTACTGTGATCTTTAAAATAAACAACTAGGAAATGTTGATATAAGAAATAAGAAATAAGAAAAATTTATTTTCATAAACCCGATCTGGGTATAGAAATTACTTTACAAAAAAATATTATATATATAATAACATTACGAAATTACAACAAATAGTATTTCTACAAATGAAATTACATTTTAAATTATAAAAAAAAGTGTATAAAAAGTTCTGCGATCTAAGCTAACAGTGTATAAAAGTTCTGCGATCCAAGCAAAGCATTCGACTGTATAAACATCAATACCCTGGTAGACAAGCTAAACCATCATGGAATTAGAGGAGCGGCCAATTCACTCATTAAATCGTACCCACAAAACAGGCAGCAAGTGGTGGAGATTAAAATAATTGATGGAATTGAGGAAAAGGCTGAGCAATCGAGTTGTGAAATAGTAAACACCGGTGTGCCTCACGGCTCAACATTAGGACCTCTCCTCTTCAAACTCTATTGTAACGATTTAGCCACCAACATAACATGTGCCAAGACTGTCCAACTCGCAGACGACACCACGCGCATTCTTGAAAGTGACTATAGAACAAAAATGGAGGATCCAACAAGCGAAACACTTTTTGAAGTCAATGACTAGTTTAGAGTGAACCCGATGTCGCCAATTTAAGCAAAGCAGTGTTGATAAACTTCTCAAATAAAAAAGAAAAACAGTTAAATTACTCTATTGAGATTGCCAAGTCCACTAAATTTCCAGGAACTTACACCGACTAAAACATGTCACGGAAAACCCACATAGACCAGCCCAAACCAAAATTGTGTTAAGCCCGCTATGCGGTATCCAGATCGAGAAAGATATTGGACGAAAAGGAAATTGAGAGTGCATACCATTCTCCGGCCGAATCCCACTTGGGACATCGGATCCTATTGCTGGCAAATGCCACTGATATTAAAGAGCTATTTATTTTACAAAAAAGAGCCGTGAGAGCAATACGCGGATTAAATAGGAGAGAATCCTGCAAACCACCATTTCGTGAACTAAAGATCCCCACCGCTTATGTCATACCTACCCACGAAAGCCCGCGCGAGTTCCACAAAAACAAAAATAAGGGAAAGCACCAAGCTCTTGCCCAATTACATTCCCATACAGCTCTTGCCCAATTACATATACACATACATATACATATATATATATATTAAAATTCCTTAAGGTCATATAAGGATTTCTCAATTAAATATTTTTTCGTCTCTTTCCTGAATTTGTCATAATTTTCAATATCTTTCATGTTTTCTGGTAATTTATTATAAAAATTGAGGCTTATGTAATGAGAAGTACGCTGGAATTCAGTAGTTGATGGGTGCAATGCCTGGACGTATAGGGACTTATTCCTTGTATTATGGTAATGCATGTCAGCGTGCGTTACATAACTGTTTCTGTGTTTGTAAAACTCGCACAAACACTCATGAACATATATACCAAAAACGGTGAGAATACGCAGTGTTTTAAAAAGAGGTTTGCATGATTCTCTTTGTCCTATGCCTCTGATTTGTCTCACCGCCCTTTTTTGCAGTATGAAAATATCCGTTATATTTATAGAATTACCCCACAACAATATACCATATCTCAAATGAGATTCCACCAATGCATAATATGCTCCAATAACCTCCCTTTCTTCCATAATGTTTCTCATCTTAGATATAGCATAGCAGGCGGAAGATAGCTTTGCCCTAAGCTGGTCCCTGTGTACTCCCCAAGACATATTCTCATCCATATAAATACCTAGGAATCTAGTAGATTCTACTTTCTCTATAGGGAAATTGAGTTTTATGTTGGTTGTTTCTTTTTTACTTGAAAAATTAACCAAGGCGGTCTTATCAATATTTAAAGACATTTTATTTGCCCTAAACCAGTCTTCTAACTCGTGAAGGGTAACGTTAATCCGCTCCTCCATGTTTGCTAATGTATCACTTTCAAGTACGCACGTTGTATCGTCAGCAAATTGTATGGTCTTGGCCATGCTTATATTCATAGATAAGTCATTGGTGTATAAAGTAAAGAGTAATGGACCCAAGATCGAACCCTGAGGTACACCCATGTTTATCAGTTTTACTTGGGATCGACTTATAATTTCATTATAGCCATTGATAGTCCTGATTTCCACGATTTGCTGTCTATTTTGCAAATAAGACTTTAACAGGGAATTAGCCACTCCTCGAATGCCATAGTGATGCAGCTTCTCCAGCAATAGCTCGATGTCAACGCAATCAAACGCTCTGCTTAAGTCACAGAAAATACCAGAAGAAAACATCTTGTCATTGCGACTAATTTGAATAATTCTACATGCGGACAACACTGCATCTTGTGTAGATTTGTTTTTCCTAAATCCGTATTGGTTGTCCGTCAGTACCGCAAATTTTTCCATGAATTTGTTTAATCTATTTTCTATAATTTTTTCAAGAATCTTTGAAAAATTATTTAATAACGCCACAGGACGATAGTTTTCGATATTACTTGCCTCTCCTTTTTTAAACAAAGGTACAATTTTTGCCACTTTATAAACGTCGGGAAATACTCCGTTAGCAAAACTTAGATTAAATAGGCGCGTTAGGCATGGTGCAAAAATGTTTTTATAAGATTTAATAATACAGGTTGGAATTTCATCTAAACCCGCTGACTTTTTGTTCTTAAGAGAATCTATGCACTTGTCTACCTCCTCAGTCGATACAGGATATAGATATATGGAGCCGTTAATTTTGGTGTTTTTGAAATATTTCTGAGAAGCAGAGTTAATTGGTGGTGGTATTTGTGATGCGAGTTGAACTGGTTTAGAAATAAAAAATGTGTTGAAAGATTCACATATTTTATCTGGATTGATAATCACGTCTCCATTTATTGTCAAGGTTATGTTTTTTTTAATTGTCCTGTTTTTCCTATTTAATTCATTATTTATTATCTGCCATGATTGTCTAGTTTTATTTGAAGAGGTTTTTAATAATTTTGAATAATATTGCTTTTTAGCTAATTTAATTTCATTCCGTAGCTCTTTTGTCATTTTTAATATGTATGTTCTGGTCGTTGATATGCTTTTTATATAACGATTCCTGTAGTATTTTCTTTTCAATTTACATTTAGCTTTTAGTTCATTCGTGAATACTTAAATTAGCAGTTGGGCAGTGTCGACTACAATGGGTGAACCTGTCACCCCAGGCTGGTATAACGACATGCGATCATTCTTTCAGTCGTGGGATGAACGTAGAAGACTTAGAAACAAGACAATCTACTGTCTAGCTTGCCAACAAGCCCGTTAGAGGCTAACGCCTTACTGCGAGGCACCGAGATAGGTACACAGCGGGCAGCCTCGCCCCCTAACTACGAGTTTTGGTAGAATATCTCCGACTGGAGTTAACCTTCAGGATATCCCCGTCTTCCTGACTGGTTACTGGTCCGAAATCGCTTACGCAAACCTCTACCTGCTGTATTACAGCGGTAATTCAATTTAATTTATCGCGGACCTGGGCGTTCTTTGCCCGTAAATGTACAGTACAATAAAGAATTCTAACTGAATTACCGCTGTAATACAACAGGTAGAGGTAGCGTAAGCGACTTCGAACCCGTAACCAGTCGGGAGGACGGAGGTATCCTGAAGGTTAATTCCAGATGGAGATATCCTTCCCAACTGGTAGTCAGGCGGCGAGGCTACCCGTTGGGTACCTTTCCCGGTGCCTCGCCTTAAGGCGTTGGCCTCTGAAGTCTTCTGCGCTCACCTCACAGGAGACAGAATGATAAATTTCGTTAAAACTTGCTGAGGTGACGGGTACGCCTGTTGTAGTTGACAGCACTAGGTGTACATTGTTTTAAATAGATAAAAAAAATATTTAAAATAAAAATTGCTTTAATTACTATTTCTTACAGCCAACCTTAGTGGAAGTGAAAGAATTTAGATGCCAGTAGAGTAAATAAAAAAAAAGTTATATTTAACAACAAATTATCAAGTAACAAAAGTGCATTTTTTTTAATTATTAGAATATATATTAGTAGTAGTAGTAGTAGATACGAGTGGGGGGCTTGTTTCCAGCCCTTGATGTCACCTAGATCTATAAGATCTTTTGTAACTACCCACTATGTGGTTAGGTCAGTGGTCAGCTAGTAGCCCAGTACTTCTTACCAGTCCAAGTAGATCACTGACCTTCAAGTTGGGCAGATCGCTAGGTTCGAGAAAGGCTCGTCCCAGTAAACTGTCTTTTAGCGGCGAGGCCTGGGCAGCGACCAACGATGTGTATGCTGTCTTCAGGTTCTTCGCCACATATTTGGCAGTCCTTGCTCTCGGTCAAGCCAAGGTTGAATAGATGTTCTCTAAGGGTCGTGTGTCCGGTGAGGAGACCGACAGTGGTTCTAAGGTTCTTCTTGCTCATGTCAAGTATGGCCTTGGTTTTCTTTTCTTTGGAAGTGGTTGCTCCATCATGGCTTTTGCCTGGCGACATCCCTGGCTCTGTTTCCAGGATGCCCGATGTTCCTGCTCCAAGCAGTCCCTGATGATTTTCTTACCTGTAGCGAAGGGGACCCCTACAGCTGGCTCCACTGGGCATTCCAGTGTGCCCAGTTTTGCCAGTCTGTCGGCCTCTTCGTTGCCAGGAAAAAAAATTAAAATTCTTTCCTGTTTCAGAAGCGGACAAAAACTTTGCATTGGAAAACTATGGTTCGAAATCGTTATGCTTCGACCACAACGACCATATGTGGGAGCAGAGATCGTGCACGCAGGTACGTCGTTACGGCCTTACCAACTTCCTTTTCTGTGAGGGTCCATGTTTCCATCTTATATTTTACTTGGTTTTTTTTTCTAGATGCGGCAGTGGCAACACTGGGGATCCGGTTGCTATGAGTACAAGTGTGAAGACGGAAGAATAACCATTGTGGTAAATATACAGCCTGTTCTTTTTTAATATGATCTACTCTCTATTTTTTTTATTTGTGGTTTGGGGCTTTTCTAAGGTCTTTGAGAGCCTTGTAACACTGCGGCCATCGCTGAGCTATTGTGTTCACCACCTACTATAGTTCTGCATTAAGCCTCGTGTCATTTAAGAACCGCAACAGGCTTTTGGCGCCAGATTGTTTTACCTCCTCAGGTTGGAGGTAATGACCACCCGAGTGGGTGTATCTTTTACGCATCAGCTTGCCACACTCGCACATGAGGTGCAGAGGAGTTTCCTCTGCCCATTGGCAGAACCTGCACATTCTCGTGTCCTGACGCTTGATGTTCTACATGTGTTTGTTCGGGCCACAATGCCCCGTGAGCGCCCTCACCAGTATGCGTAGATTGTTCCTATTTAGCGTTAATGCCTCACGGGCCGTCTTACAGACGTAAGCCTAATTAGCGCTTTAGAATGATTCAACCCTGGCGTGTTGTTCCAGTGGTTGACGGATTTTTCTAAACATATTTGTTTGAGCATTAGGTTTGCTGGGCTTTTCGGTACGCTACAACAAGGTTCAGGGTCGTATAACGTTCCCTCCGTCTACTCTCTATCTAATAAGCATCTTATCTTAACATAAGAAGTTTAATAGTCGCAGTCCTGTCATTCCTCTGGAAGTACATCAGGACCGCTCTTATGTATAACAATAATAATAATAATAATAATAACAGATTTTGAAAGAGGAGTAACATAACCCTGAAATAAAATTAATTTGATTTTAAAATTTTTACTTAAAACGAAGTTATCGGAGTTCGAAGTGACAATTGTGAGATGATGGCAATTTCTAAATGTGTGTGCTTTTCCTAGGTGGATAAGTACAAATACTCTTGCTACTTCGCCGGCCAAGAGATATGGATACGGATAGTGAAGAGTGGATGGCTCCATAAAGGCGCTGTTATATGCCCTCCATGTAGCCAAGTTTGCGGCCAGTACTTCCAGGTGAGTTCTGTCAATTTTCAATCTATCAATCAAATCAATCAATCAATATCGAGATGCAAACAAGCAAGCTCTATATCTCTTTGGTTGCTAATGGTTCCTTTTAGGAACCTGATGGCTCCTAATTATATCATATTCCATAGCCTTCTATTTTCTAGGTCTTTAGATATTTGTGGAAAATCAGTAATCCGAATGTAATCGGAATCGTTGGAAGATGTATTATTATTATTTGTTGTTTGGCGCTTTTTTAAGGTCTTTGTGAGCCTTGTAACACTGTGACCATTGCTGTTCGCCACCTACTATAGTTCTGCGCTAAAGCTCATGTCATGTAAGAACCTCAACAGGCTTTTGGCGTTAGATTATTTTACCTCCTCAGGTTGGAGGTAATGACCAGCCAAGTGGGTGTATCTTTTACGCATCAGCGGGCCACACTCGCACATGAGGTGCTGGGGAGTTTCCTCTGCCCCTTGGCAGAACCTGCACATTTTTGTGTCTCGGAGCTTGAGGTTGAACATGTGTTTGTTCAGGCCACAATGGCCCGTGAGTGCCCTCACCAGTATGCGTAGATTGTTCTTATTTAGCAATAATGCCTCAAGGGCAGTCTTACGGTCGTAAGCCTTAATAATTGCTTTGGAATGATTTAAACCTGGCGTGTTGTTCCAGTGGTTGACGGATTGTTATAAACATATTTCTTTGAGCATTAGTTTGCAAGGCCACAGCAAGGATCATGGCCGTATAACGTTCCATTTGCTCCCGGCTTTTTCATTTCCCTCGATTCCTGCATGGCCGGGAACCCATTTTAGAATACCCTGTTTCTTTCACCCAGGGAATTCAGTAGTGATATGCAGTTTTGCACAATGGTTTCGAAGCTAGTGCCATAAAATCTGCCACATTCAATAATGGCGTATACCTCCGCTTGGAATATGGAGGCGTATTTCCCCAAGTTTGGAAGATGTAACATGTATTTTTTTATTTTTTTAGGCGCGTAATCAGTCCTGTCACCCGGGCGAAGAACCGCTGCCTTCGAATATGATGCCGAGAGACGATCTGACCTGCGGCTCAACAGCCGCTAGAACATCCTCATTTAAAATAGCCATAATATGTATTATACTCAGTATTGTATTAAATGCGAAGGAATAGGAATAATATTTTTAAACACTCGGGTAAAATTGTCAGTATGTCTGCCGTTACAACAATAATGAGCGCATCTGACAATGGAGAAAAATCTTAAACTTGAAATTAAAGGCTAGCTATATCGACTTTGAAGCTATAAAGACTAGTTATAGGGAAAGTCGGGGTATTCTTGGACACACTTTTATTTTGGCCAAAACTCGCAAAAAAAATACTTTTTAAAAAAAATTCAAACCTTGGTTTTGTAGTACGAGAAATAACCTTTCTTTTGGTATCGGCAGTTCGATCAAATTGTTTAAAATTGCACACTTTATATCAGTTGGCGCATACAATCTATTTTTGAGATTTTGCAAATGGCAGTATTTAAGTAACACGATGCAAACTTCATACAAAATTGTTTTGTGCGTCGGAGGCTTAGTTAGTTAGTTAGTTTGTCTGGGCTTTTTTCTCGCACTTGGCCTCTTGATTGGGCCGTTGTGCGTGGCTCTTGTTTCTATTTGTGTTTATGTTACTCCAGCCAACCCAGGCTGTCCCAGAAGGTTAGCAGCCTGTTTGGGTTGCTACAGGCCTCCGGGACAGATGTTGGAGATTGTAGTATTTTTCCGTTGCTCTGCCACGCTCCTGCATTCCATGAGCACATGCTGTGGTGTTTCTTCTTCCTCCATGCATCCTCTGCATAGAGGGCTGTCTGCCACACCTATGGTAAACAGGTGTTTGTTTAGGGGACAGTGGCCTGTCATAATACCTGACTACGGATTTTTTCCCTTTTTAATCTGGTGAGATTGCGGGCAAGTTTTTTAGAAGCTTCCGGAACCGCGTTCTTTGTTTGCGTGCATCCTGCGTTTTTTTTCCATTCTGTAAGGTGGGTTTCATCGGTGTTCCTGCGTAACCATGTTTTTATTTGGGCCTGGGGTATGGGCATGAAGGGTTCCGGTCCATATACGATTTTCTTTGATCCCCTTCTGGCCAGTTCGTCTGCCGCGTCGTTGCCCAGTGAGTAGCTGTGTCCTTTAATCCATTGCAGGGTCACTCTATTTGACCCTGCAATGGATTGAAGCGCATTGTGGCATTCCAGTACAAGGACAGAGGTTATAGTATTTTTTGCTAGCGCTTGTTGCACGGAGGCACTGTCGGAGACAAATTTCAAACTTAGGTCTTCGTCGGAGGCTTAAGGTTCCACGACTATTATAAATATATTTGCGTCAGTTGGTTTGTCGAAAAATGTGATCAAAATAAAGAAATACGTTCAAAGTATCAAATTTCTCTTTGCTATGGCAGCGAGGTAACAGTGTGTGTACACAGGTCGAGTGCTCAATGGAAAATGAGCTCATTAATGAGCTTAGCATGAGGCAACTCGATGACAACTAGAGCTGTCAACTACAAAGGCGAACCCATCACCTCAGGAAGTTTTAAGTAAATTTATCATTCTGTCTCAGAGGTGAGCGCAGAAGACTTGGGACCGAAAACAATCCAGTCTAGCTACGCCGCCTGCCCGTCAGAGGCCAACGCCTTACGGCGAGGCACCGGGAAAGGTACCCAGCGGGCAGCCTCGCCCCCTGCCTACCAGTTTGGAAGGATATCTCCGCCTGGCATTAACCTTTAGGATATCTCCTGCCTCCTCAGGATCGATGTCGCTTGCGCAGACCTTTCCCTTATGCAGTGGTGATACGGTGACAACCGAATCTGTCGCGGATCGTTTGCCCGGCTTATTCACCCGGGATCGCGTTGCCGAATGGTCATTTCAAGAGCAGTTGCCGTAAGGTTAACAACCACACCTGCTCTATAAGAAACTAGCGCAGCTGCAGAGAAATCTAGCGCAGCTGTACTTAATATTTTTCGAAAAATAGAAGAAATAAAGTCTTTTCATTTAAGCAAATCTTTGAAATCATTCCCATTCACGATCTGTTTTCTTAGTATATGACTGGAATTAAAATTCGTACAAATATGGAAAAAATGTCAGTAGCACTCATTTTCTTGTGACGGTAGATATTGAGATAAGTCGACCAATTCCTAAATGATGACAAGTAGCTTTTCTAAGCCCACTTTTTACAACATTTAATTTAGTATAAATGATATTTATTGTTAATATTTATATGTCCAACATTGTATTATAAATTATTTCTTAAGTACTTAATAATTATTATTATAATTATATAAAAAAATACAATATTTTAAGTTACTGCCAGTGTTTTAATTTATTATTTAAATTGATAGCCATTGATTTATTGTACGATAGCAGACGTGATTTATTGTACGATAGCAGACGTGATTTATTGTACGATAAATCAGCTGGAGTAATGCTAACAGTCTTTTAGTCAATACTATTAACCCTTCGGCTACGTGACAAACAAATTTGGTTGCACATCAGAACAATTTATTTATACAGGGTGTTATTACTGCACGGGCTTTATTTTTGGGGGTGAATCAGTACAACGAAATAAGCAACTTTAAATTAAAAAAAATGAAAAAAACTGAAAAAAAAACTTTTTTTTGAAAATTTGTTTTTTTTTAATTTTATTTTTAACCCTTGGAGTAAATGGGTATTTTCATGGATGCATCTGTCTTTTGCAGGATTTTCGGCGACATCGACTTAAAGTACTATAACTACGAAACTACTACACCAATCATAAAAAGAACAACTGCACAATGATTGCATTGAAATTTCGAATATAGAATATTGAAATATCATTTTGTAAAACAATTAGATAATTATGAATAAATATGAGAACGTCAAAGAAGTGAAAAAAACGCGGAACCAGATCCGGTCGTATCATACTCAACGGGTAAAATATTATGAAAAGCTATGATCACTGCGCTATCTACCGGTTGGTAAAATGTCGCTGATATTGTTTATTTACAACTTATTACCTACCGCTAGATGGCGCAGCACGCTCAAACGCTTCTCAAACCTTTATTTAAAAGTCAACTTCTTCAAATTTTCGATTTAAAAAAAAAAACAAAAAATTTTTTTTTTTGGGTTTTTCCAAAAATTTTTATCAAAAAGTTGCTTACTACGTTGTACTGATTCACCCACAGGAAAAAAGCCCGTGCTGTAATAACACCCCGTATATTATTAACGTAACGACCAATATTGGCGGCTTGCTCCCGGAGCGCACAGTAATATTATTTTCTAATTCGATAAAATCCATACCAAATATCTCATTATTACCATAGATACATAGACGGCCGCTAGAATAATTTCGCACGTCATTTCGCGGATATTACTAGTATAATTCCATTGTCAACCATTTTTTTTTTTCGAGAAACCATCAAAATTTTTATCGGTTTTTGAGCTAATATCTAAATATTTTTGTATGTAAATAAGCAAAACGAAATATTACCTTTGATAGAGAATCTAATAAAGATCACGATAGTATTTACAATTTCTAAATAGGGTTCCGTATTTTTCCGTAAGACAAGTACAACTTAGAAATGCCGAGTTTTTTTCACTTTTTCGACTTTCTGATATTTAATCATAATTATCTAATTGTTTTACAAAATAAGATTTCAATATTCTATATCGGGAAATTCAAAGCGATCATTGCACAGTTATTCTTTTTATGATTTATATAGTAGTTCCATAGTTATAGTACTTTTTGTCGAGCGTGAAATTATGCCGCTACGCAAAGGGTTAACATTAGAATTATAGGCAGGGAGTTATGACTCCTGCGCCTTTAGCTATTGCTCTGTATCTCGGTAGAAATCCAGATGATTTTTAACCCTTCAGGCCTCGCGACTCGCAGTTAACCCTCAGGTTGACTGCGATATCGAAGTCGCGGGGCCTGAAGGGTTAAACTGATTGAATGTCACCAGCAATCTTTTCTCAAGCTCTATTGTACAGGTTGTATTAACCAGCATCATTCAAGGTGGTTATTCAGTATGTTTTTTGTTTAACTAAAAACTTGACAAACGTTTGAGCGGGCTGCGCTATATATCGGTAGGTGAAATATTGCTAACTAGCTGACCCGTGCCCACTTCGTTGGGCGGTAAAACTTTTTACCTGTGATGAAATTATGAGTGTGGTTCGGTTAGTACTGAGTGCTATGATTTATTTCCCGACTGCCAAAAGAAGGGTTATATTTCTACTGCATATGTACGTATGTATTTGCATGCCAATTTGACTATATTACCGTTATTTGTGAGACACTTCTTGTGAGTGTCTTATTTGTGAGCGTATTATCTCTTTAACTATTTATGCAGTAAAAGAGAAAAAGGAAAAGTCTTTTGTTTCAAACGCTTGAGACGATAAATTTACTTATTTTGATAAGAATTCAAAATTGTTGATAATATGACCAATAAACATGACCTAACGATTTAAATTATTTTTTTAATATAAAATACTACTTTTTGTGACTTAAATATAAAAGTTAGGGATATGCTGTAGCTGACTCTTTTGTAGGCATTATCAAGCTCTACAACTTTTCTCTAGAACTAAAACTTATATCTCTCATCGTTAAGGCAGCGTTAGTTAGAAACGTTTTCGTTCGACCGCTTATTCTCCGACTTACTTTGCAAATCCGACTACCACGAGAAAGTCTTTTTCATTTTTCGGATTAATATATAGCCTATGACACTCACAAATAACGTGGCTTTCTATTGGTAAAAGAATTTTCAAAATCGGTTGAGTAGATCCATAGATTATTTCCTACAACGTCGCAAACTTTACCTCTTTATAATATTAGTATAGATAAACAATATTAGCGGTATTTTACCTACCGCTAGATAGCGCATCGTGATCAGCGCTTTTTATACTATTTAAAAAATAAAAAAAATGTTCAAATTTTAAAATAATATATATTTTTTAAAAGGGGGGGGGGGGCGGGCTGACGTCAAAATATATAGTGGGAATATTAAAGTCAGTACTGTTGTGACAGCGCTGTACTGACTTAAAATCAATTTATGACAGTACCGGGTCAGCGCTGACTTGTTTTGAATTTGAAGTCAGTAACTGACTCAATGTAAATCAGCCTTAAAGTGTGTTTTATTTGTTGTTGTACCCTTAAAGTGTATGTCTCTCTAATGTTGCTTAAATCCCTCATATTTATAAAATTTTGATACATGTTTCCACCGCGTTATCTAAGAACAGACAACTGAAGATATCGTTGTAGAAATCCGGATAGTATTCGCAGGCTCGCTGACAATCCGGCATCCAGTTGATCTCCAGGATTTTTGGCTGTATCCTCGTTTTTTCATTATCTGAGTCCCACGCGAGCATGACATCAGCGGCGTACAGTGCCCTCGATTGTGGATTCGGCGCAATTCCGAAGGGCGGCGCGCGCGACGTTGCACACCGGAATATCTCGCGAAACATCTCGAATATGTCTGCCTCGACGTCGTCCCATTCAATGCTCGGATACTGCTTCTCCCATTCGCGTTTGAACTCCGCGCATGTCACTGCGTATAGCTTGTCCGGAGTCGAATAGTTCATGACGGTGAAGTGTCGTTCGTATTCTTCGAGGTTTGTCAGCGCGAATTCGACGTTCGCGAAGCGCAGAAAGAAATTCGTGTATATATAAACAGACGTCGGTGAAACGCTGCGCAGCATGATCACGAATCGAATATCGAATTTGACGGATCCGGACGTAGGTCGATGATACAAGACGGGATCTTCGATGTATTTCTGCGCTATTTTCGGTCCGGTCTCGCGCAACCGTATCACGAAATCCAGATTATCGGTTACGTTCGTATCCAACGCACGCGCCAAATTAAACGGCTTAACGATCCAGTGGTTGTCCAATCCATCTTCGGCGCGTTTTCGAAACAGGGAAACGAATTCGTTCAATTCTGTTTTAAGATTGTATGTCAGCGGGAGAAATTTCGCATTCGGGCTTCTTCGACACACCGCAGCGAGGAGATCTTTTATATTCAAAATGTACTCAAAGGGGAATTGATTTATGAGTTTCGACGTAGCGCTTAATTCGCGAAACGATTTAAAATGCGTCGTCAACCATAGAATATCAGCGTCCGCTTCGTTTTGAATTATCGCGAAGCTTGGATTTGTTAGATATTCGTTTATGAAGCTGTACTGTGAAAACACGGTCAATTTAGTTTTTTTTGCTTCGGTTTTGGTGGATGTATCTTCCGGGAGAGATTCCGGAGCGTGTCCGCTTAGGAAATACGACGCATCCGGCTCGGTTTGCGAGGGATTGCAAGGGACGAACGCGTCCAGTTTCCAAGGGACGAGCGCGGCGCTTCTGACTGTTCGATCGCTGATATTTTCGACATAATCGCGAGTAACGACATCACCGTAACCAACATTATCCAACGGATACAGTAATGAGTAAGCGAAGCCGTCGATAACGTTCAGAAACGGTACGACTCGGAAATTCGGGGTATCGCTGTGAGCCACGCTCGAACCGAGCTCGTCCATAACGTACCAAACTGCCATTTTGTCCTCAATCGCTAACCCGTCGGAATTCAACGAGTAAGTTTGCGCGAATTTCCACAAGCGTTTGCGGACAAGTTCGACTTGGCGTGCGGTTTCGTCTGCGTCGACGCGCATCAACGCGCTCAACCTCTCGAGCAACCTAGGAGTCTTCGTCAATTCTTCGGTTACTCTATCGGCCGTGAAGGTCCACGCATGATCAATGAGGTATAACGCAGACGAATCATCGGCTTTGATGCCATCTTCGCAGATCACGCGAACGTTGTATGGTGAATATCCTAAAAAAGAGAAAAAAAAACATCTAAAGTCTCCATTGCAACTGCAATTTAGTGGATCGTGATGCGTTTGATGATCTGATGGAAAACTTTAAATTGGATATCAGACTTCTTGAATGGCCGGACCTTCCAAGTGAAAGTAGGTGACTATCTACAAGGCATATTTGAGACCTATTTTTGAGTATGGCTTTCAGATCTGGAACCCTTACTTTTACAAAGATGTAGATATCCTGGAAAAGGTTCAGCGAAGGGCAACCAAAATGCCAGTGGGCCTGAAGAATAGGAATTATGAAGATCGCTTGAAATTACTTGGAATTACTACACTCAAACAAAGAAGACAAAGAGGGGACCTGATTGAGACATATAAAATTCTAACAGATTATTACGATGTACCTGCACTGAAGAATATTTACAAATTCAACATCAACACAAATCTTCGAAGTCACAACAAAAACCTCAACAGTACAAAATTTAAATCTAATCCTCTTAAGAACGTTCTGCCAAATAGAGTGGTGGACATGTGGAATAAACTACCATTTGAATTAATTAGTGCAATCTCTGTCAATCAATTTAAAAACAGACTTGATTTATACCTAAAAACTTGTTAATATTGTTTATATTATATTGTTAATATTGTTTAGCTTTACAAGATCTGATCTGGACGCAGCAAAGCTGCCTGTCCAGAAGAAAAAAAATAATAATAATATAAATGCGAATATTTCACTGTATCCAGTGGAGTGGTTGCTAATGGCTCCATGTAGCTATGTCACTAAGACCCATCTCGTTCTAGGGGTTGGCCCAACTCACGGTTCAGCACCCATCCGGTAGCCTCCACGTAAAAGTCTGAGCCTGGTAAGGACTTGTACCGGACCTTAACCCTTGGAGTAAATGGGTATTTTCATGGATGCATCTGTCTCTTTTGCAGGATTTTCGGCGACATCGACCTTAAAGTACTATAACTACGAAACTACTACACCAATCATAAAAAGAACAACTGCACAATGATTGCATTGAAATTTCGAATATAGAATATTGAAATATCATTTTGTAAAACAATTAGATAATTATGAATAAATATGAGAACGTCAAAGAAGTGAAAAAAACGCGGAACCAGATCTGGTCGTATCATACTCAACGGATAATTGTTTCAGAACCAGATTTGGTCGTATCATACTCAAGGGGTTAAGTCCATTACATGCGATCAACAAATGCATCGATTTCCAGTGAAATCCACAGACACAATTCAGCTATTATTTTGACTCGTGCAGCTATGAATCAGCACGATGAAACAATACTTTTACTCGGAATATTTTGGATTGCATCATTTCACGGCCTATATAAATCGGCTAAAAAGCAACCGAATTATCATTCCTCGAGTGGTCATGTTTTTCAGATAGCGACGGCACACTTCGGTGTCCCGGCTTCTCGGTCACACGTCATTCCCCGAGTGATCACCTTCCCCCAAGGTTGCGACGGCATTCGGCACTCTCTCTCACGAGTTAGGTCAACGAATCCGGCTCTTTGGTTTCCGTTCCGCATTCTCCCTGAGTCTCGAAGCATCAGTCTGTAATCCCACAGAATCGACCCGTGCCCAGTACAAGATACTAGGAGCACACGCAGAATCCTCATCCACTATTCCCGCATAACCTCCGTCGCGCAACCCTCACGTCTCGATAAAGTAATCCGGGCACTCGTTACTTCGGCAAATTCCTTCCACTTCATTCAAAACCGCCTTTCAATACGGAGATAACTCGTAAGTTGATACCACCACCTCACACCGAACAATTTGGAGTCTTGTGAGGGGTGGTCCCTCACAGACTCTTGTCCCCCCTGCAACTGAGTCAGTTTCTCCTGGGTAATATTCTTTGAGCGCAACTGGACGGTTCCTGCATCGTGGCATTTTGGCAAGGACGTAAAGGAAGAGATAGCATTGGGATTTATCTCCTCTATAGCACCTCTCAGTCTCAACGGACCGAGGGTGGGTTTGACACGATGCCGAGCCAATCTCGTCCGCTGAGGATACACAGAGAATCCAATATGCAATTGTGGAACGCTGCAGGATGAAGCCCCCCTCCAATCCTGCCCGCAACTAGCAACCCTGATCACACACCTATGAGAGGTAAATGTTAAGGCCAACCAGGTTGCATATTTTTGGAGAGACGAGTCCTGACCTGGCCCGGACACATTAACAAAATAACGAACCCCTGATCCGACGATCCTTGAGTGTGGGCATCTTGCGGTGTCGACTACAACGGGCGAGCCCGTCACCACAGGACGTTTTAACGATTAGTCGTTCTGTCGCCCTGCAGTGAACGTAGAAGACTTTGGACAGTACAATCCTACGTCCAGCTACGTCACAACCCGTGAGAGTCCAACGCCTTACCGCGAGTGAGCCAGGAATAAACCCGGCGGGCTCGAGATACTCGCGCTCTCACTTCCAATTGTGACCAGATTTCTCCGGTCTCTCGATTGGTTCCGAGTTCGAGGTCGCTTGCGCGGTCCTCTACCTTACGAAGCGGTGAAACGGTGTGCACCGAATCTATCGCGGACCAAGGCGTCCTTTGCCCGACTCTGAACCGGGATCGGATGGCCAATGGTCATTTCAAGAGCAGTCGCCGTAAGGTAGACAGCCACCCCCGCTCTATAGGAAACAATACAGTTCCCAGACTCCCCCGACTGTTAGTCGGAGAGCACAGTCGATTGGCTTGCGCCGCTCGGTGCGCAGACCGTCCAGGAGCGCCAGAGGTTTGATTCCCAGGGGAGACTGGTTGGCCCAGTGTCCTACCCAGGCTCGCACCCCATGCGTGGAGGCCATCGGATGGGTGTTGACCCGTGAGTGTGACCGACCCTGAACACATGGGTCATCGTGGCCACCTCATCATGGGCCCATTAGCTCCCCATGCATTAGCAGAATACTACTGCCCCATGAGTGAGGGCAGTAGTATTCTGCGGGGTCTTTCCGAGTAGTTAGTTAGTTTAGTTAGTTTTCCTGGGCTATTTCCCGCACTTGGCCTCTTGATTGGGCCGTTGTGCGAGGCTCATGTTTCTATTTATTTTATTCCAGCCAACCCAGGCTGTCCCAGAAGGTTAGCAGCCTGTTTGGGTTGCTACAGGCCTCGAAGACAGATGCTGGAGATTGTAGTATTCTTGCCCGTTTCTCTACCACGCTCCTGGATTCCATGAGCACATGCTGTGGCGTTTCTTCTTCCTCCATGCATCCTCTGCCTAGAGGGCTGTCTGTCACACCTATGGTAAACAGGTGTTTGTTTAGGGGACAGTGGCCTGTCATAGTATCTAAAACTTTACGGATTTTGTCCCTTTTTAATCTGGTGAGGTGCGGGCAAGTTTTTTAGACGCTTCCGGAACCGCGTTCTTTGTTTGCCTGCATCATGCGTTTTTTTTCCATTCTTTAAGGTGGGTTTCGTCGGTGTTCCTGCGTAGCCATGTTTTTATTTGGGCCAGGGGTATGGGCATCAAGGGTTCCGGTCTTTCCGAGTATTCCAGCTTTTTAAAACCCATTGGCTTCTCGGTCGCTCTGCGCTGGACTTTCTCAAGGAGACACTCATCTTTCACAAAGTAAGGATTCCATGATAATATATGGGAGATCTTGACCGAGCGGGGTCGTTCGGACGTCTATCGCCACTTACCAACAACATCTGCCGTATCTTCGTCTTCTTTCGGCGAAAGTATGAACGCCGCACCCGAGTCGAAATCTTGATCGGTGATTTTTCTAAAAATTGTCTTCCAAAAGCTTTCCGGGACAGCTGAATACTGCAACTGCAACTTGTGCGCATCGAGAAACGCCTTAAACTGCTCGGAATCGTGCATTTTTGCGATTATTATTGACCAAAAACAAACTGGAAAACGCCGGTTTCGAGTTTATGTGTTTTTGACAGCTGACAGTTTGAATTTGACCTTTGACGTTTAACGTTACCGCAATGGAAACTAGCGTATTGCACCATATTATAATTCTGAACATTCTGCTATAATTTTTATATTGCGAAGTAAGTAATAAAAAATATTTATTGTGATCAATAATATTAATTTAATAATACAACCTAGTAATAAAACAACAGTAATGATGTGCGTGTCGTGTTGGCAACTTTTACGGAAAGATAAGAAGGATGCATAAGTCATTCGAATGTACGATAAGTATGCAGCCCGGAGAAATCAATGTTAAGTACAAGAGGGTTGTTTGATCCGGTGTATTATTATAAATTTACCGTCCATTTTATTATTAGAGTATATAAAAATACTAAGGTAATTTTGCTAGTTCGGTTGTTTAACTTAATTTTTTACTTTTATCTTTGGGTATTCAAAAAGTAGGTAAAAATTCGTTGGGATTTTTCATACATACCTACCTACATTTTTTTCATACCTTTTACGTTTCAGCGTGATTGAACCGCAAAAAATATTATTTTCCAATTGTTTAATCTAATAAATGCAAGTATGATTATACAATGATTACACGTTTTAAAATTACAAGTAGTAAATAAGCAAAATTGATAATGCATCGTAAGCATGTGACTAACACAGTTTCCGAATAAATATCTGCCTGATATTGGGCGTGGGTTGTCCTTATAGACTTCTTACAAAGAGTTACATTTTTTTAATGCTACGGAGGGGAGATATCCCCTTTTTCGTTTAATCTTATTTTAATGTTCATCGGCCTGCTCCCGGTCGTAAAACTAATGGAGATTGTTTTAAGATTCTAAACAAGTGGTTTATGTTTCGATCCAAAATACAGTGGATTTCTTTGTTGTCACCCTTTCGTTAAGCGTCTACTTTAGCATTATCTAAGATACTATTTAATGTTTCCGTCTGCTAGCTAATCTTAAATTGCAGTGATGCTGCTAAATATCAGTTATGTTTAAACAAGAGAGGAAGCTCTTGTTTTGCTATTTATATAATATTACTCTTAAATCCTTATTCTAAACGAATCGCTAATATTAAATGTTGACTTGTGCGCAAATACGTATTATACAATTTACTTATTCTATCTTTAAGCAACAGTCGAACCAACCGATTCGTTGATCCACTTAATATATTATATTCGTATCGGCATTGTCGGTTTCCTTTAAATAAGTGCGGTCCATTGCTGTCGTGTAGCGATGATGATGGTTAGGTATTATGTCGTCTCATTATTGGGGTGGTTGTGAGGACGGGCGTAACACATGTTTAAAAAAATATTACATTAAGCAGTAAAATAAGCGTATTCTTGCGTCAGGAAATAGTACATAGTTGGTTTGATATTCAAATTTGAGTCTGACTGGTTTTTGTTAATGAATTCTAGAATCTGACTGTTTTTGTTACTAACTTCAGGCTATAGCGTCACCAAAAGCACAGAAGAGCTAATAGATTCGCCAATAATCAGCATGGCAGTTTTCGACAATTTCTTTGCTCTGATTGGTCGGTACGAATATGGCGGCGTTTGTAAACTGTTTGTCATGGAAATGACGGAGTTTTAATGCCCCCGGTGACTCCCTAACATCCCTTGCGGGACCAACGGCCGACTCCCCCAATTTCCAGGTTATAATTTTTTATATGTCAAATTTCAATGCGATCATTTTACAGTATTTTTTTAATGATCCGTAGAGTGGTTTACAAGTTATGGTCGTTTGTATCAAGGTCGTCGATTTTACGCGCGAAAATGTCGCGCGCAAAAGTGACAGCTGATATTTTACTTCGCGAGAGGAGGGGTTAATGCTTGGAATCTGGCGTAGTTTGAAACAAAATCAACTTTTGCCAACATAGAACTCAAGTACAGGGTCCGCCATGTAACGTTTTTTTTTCAACTAGTGCTTATTTCGTGTATGGCAACACTTACCTCACGTCTGATTTGACAGATAATTAGTTTTATCCTTCCGCTGAACGAATATGGTTGTGTATACGCTTGAACAACGCTGGGAAATCTTGCGACATTACTTTGAAAATCATGGTAATGTTGCAGAATGTGTGCGAAAATTGCGTACGGATTTTGGAAGAAGAGAAGCACCGTCAGCTACGTATGTTCGTTACCTTGTGAAAAAAGTGAAAGAAACTGACATCCTCATCGATAAACCAACGCGTGAAAAGCCAAAAACAGTGCGTACACCCGAGAATATTGCTGCTGTGGCCGAAAGTGTGCGTGAATCGCCATCAACATCAGTTCACCGTCGTTCTCAACAAATTGGACATTTCGCAGACATCATTGAGACGAATTTTGCGTAAAGACCTTGGTATGACGCCGTACAAAGTCCAATTGGTTCAGGAGTTGAAGCCAACTGACCATCCAATGCGTTTTCGCTTCGCTAAGTGGGCCTGCGGTCGACTTGCAGAAGATGCGGATTTTGCCAAAAAAATCATCTTTTCAGATGAAGCTCATTTCCATCTTGGCGGGTATGTAAACAAGCAGAATTGTCGCATTTGGGGCACAGAAAACCCGCACGCATTCATTGAAAAGCTGGTGCACCCAAAACGAGTCACTGTTTGGTGCGGATTTTTGTCCAGAGGCATAATTGGGCCATTTTTCTTCGAAAATGAGCAAGGAGTGGCCGTTACCGTCAATGGCGATCGTTATCGGGCCATGTTGAACGAATTTTTGTTCACAGAAATTGAAGAGGAGGATATTGGCAACATTTGGTTTCAACAGGACGGCGCTACCTGCCACACAGCCAACGCTACACTTGATGTTTTGCGCCCTGTTTTTGAAAATCGCATTATCAGCCGCAGAGCTGATGTCGTTTGGCCACCTCGGAGCTGCGATTTGACACCGTTGGACTACTTTTTGTGGGGTGCCGTCAAAGATAAGTGTTACGCCGACAAACCAGAGACAATTGACGCTTTAAAGGACAATATTCGTGAAGCCATTGGTGAAATACAGCTGCACACAATCGATAATGTACTTAAAAATTGGACCCATCGTGTAGGCTACTGCATGGCCAGCCGAGGCAGCCATTTGAATGAAATTATTTTCCATCATTAACCGGAGGGATTGTACTTTCAAATAAAAGAAGAAATTTGAAAAAATATTCAGTAGTTTTTTTTTAGTTATTTGGCGGACCCTTTACAATAAGACCATAGAGTAAAACTATATTTTTTTATATCTGGTTCTGTTGCAGTTTGAAATTAGACGACACACATTTCACAAGTGTCAGTTTTTTATATTACGGTATTTGTATTAGATTAGATTGCTCAACACTATATTGGATTTAACGATCCTTCTAAAACGGTGAAATGTAGGTGGCGTTAATAGCATTGACGGCGAAACTAATAGGAATTTATTTGACCGTCTCTAATATTATTGATAATAAATGGTTTATTTTAGAAAGGACTGATTGATTATTAAACGGCATTTTTTCAAAATATATAACAATAATTATATATAATAAAAAATAGACATTCAATTATTTGTGCATTTATTGCATTTTTATATAGACTGATTATATCACAAAAATAAAAGGAGAGATAGAATGCCATCTATTAATCGTAGTTTTTAGACTTTGGAAACTGTATACCACATAATAATTGACATATTTATAGATATAAATAATATTAAAATAATAAAAAAAAATACGTGTGACGCTCGGGGACTGCCGCGGTAAAGCTATTGCATAGCATTTTTAACAACTTAGGTATGCAATTATAATTATTTATTTTACTTTTTCTGATATCGATAACTGCGCTCTATCCGAAAACGTTGAAATTATTCCGAATCATTTGCGGCTGCGGAAGCAAATGATTCGGAATAATTTAAACGTCTTCCGATAGAGCGCCGCGCACGAATTTTTATTCGATAAAGCAAAAAAACCCGGATTATTCGAAAAAACTCGTAGATAAAAAGATATATAATTAAATTATCTTTAAAATGATGCAGGTTTCATAATAATACGCCAGATAGTATTTGCGTAGTAGTCGTTTTTGTGTTCGGTTAGACCTAATTTCACAAATTAATTACACTATGTAATATAAACAAAATCTAAAATATTCAAAGCTAAGAATATTAGGAAAATGTTCTTGTTTAACATATATTTTTTTCGACTCGTAAGCAGTACTCGTTTAGACGTAATTATCAGTTTAAAATCATTAATTTTCGTTAAGAAATTTCTTCATTCGGTCGCCGCGCTGGCCTAGGGCCCGCGATAAAAGCTATGCGATAGCTTAAAAATCTTGAGCCTTGAAAATTCGTTTGCTATTCGAAATCAAGAAATCGGTTGAATCTTATTATTTTATAGTGTATAGGAGTGTTTAGAACGCCATCTTTATTGCGCCGCGATACCGTTATACCACAAAAGTAGCCACCTTGAACATAATAAAAAAAAATATATATTTTCAAATACGAGTGTTTTGAAATGGTCATCACACCATGCAATGCTAGCACTGATTAGAATATTTCAATGTTCCTTGAATTTTAAACTGTTTTTTTTGTATCCGCAATACTAATTTTAATAAATAAATAGAAATACACATTTTTTCTTTAATTTAACATTCAATACAATGTCCGATATTAATCGGACTCAGTAACGTGTCGCAAATAATAACTTTTAAGCTATGATACGTGACACAAGCTTAAACGCCATTATTGAATTAAATATTTGTTAATTTCATTAAAATTTATATATTTAGGTATATTAAAATAAGTACCTACTTGTATCATGGACTTTTTTATTGCAGGTTAAAAGTTTAGAAATATTGAAAAAATGTAATTAGTACTGAAAGTGCATGGTGATCCTAATGTGATGACCACGGTACAAAGGCAGGATGAGCTTTATATAATCGGCATGTAGGTGTATCAGTACAAGTAAATGTAGGTATATCAGTACAAGTAAATGATCAACTTTTAATAAAAATTTCACTTTCAACAATTTAATAGTTATATAAGAGTTTAACATGCATTGAGCGCGTTCCGGCATCTAGCGGTAGGTAAAATAACGCGAATATTGTTTATTTGAGTGATTTGCCTACCGCTATATGGCGTAGTGGGCTCAACGCTTTTACTACTTTTTTCAAAAAAGAAAATTTTAAAAAATCTTTCCGATTTTTTTTTTTGGTTTTTTCCACATTTTTAAAATTAAAAGTTTCTTATTTGCTCGTACCGATTCACCCACTTTTAGGATGCAGATTAACTAAAACTCAACCTTTAAATATAAATGATTATTTTACGTTTACTTAAACGTACGATAATTTATAATTGAGTAAAAATCAATTCCTATTGCTATCAAAAAAGATGGGTCCCATCAAACTTGCAGAAGGCAAATTTGCAGACGGCAATCTTGCAGACGGCATTCTTGCAGGCGGCAGTTTTGCAGAAGGCAATCTTGCAGAAGGCAGTTTTGCAAATGTCAAAATGACCTAACCTAACCTAACAGAAAAACTTAAAACATTTTTTTTAATGTTTAGTTTGATGTATAAAAGTCATCCACTACAAGGATGCCGGTAATTAATGTCACTTCGATTTTAGGGAAAGAAAAACCTAACCTAACCTAACCTAACAGAAAAACTTAAAAACTGTATTGAAGGTTGCCGCCTGCAAGGTTGCTTCCTGCAAGGTTGCCTGCTGCAAATCTGCCCTCAACAAATTTGGACCTGTCAAAAGTGACATTTGTGCAAAATTGCCGCATGCAAAACTGGCGCCCCCCAAAAAGATCAACTATTCTTGAAACGTCACTTGATCGAAAATCAACAAAGGAATTTGGTTATTTTCTGCGTTTTAGTTTTTTGCTAGAAAACGATGTTATGCACAATTATTAATGGCGAAAAAACAGCGGGATGACTTTTCCGAAGATAGACGGCTTCGTTGTCGTCGAAAAACTGGGCTCTGGTAGCTATTCGACCGTTTACAAGGCTTACAGTAAGGTTAGGTCTTTCTCGTATTTAGGGTTTTCTCGTATTCTCGTATTTTTAGTTACTTTCCCGAACTTAGTATATAACAGTAAACTATTACGAGCATGCTAAATTAAAATTTTAAATTTTCAGTTGATTGGCAGTGTGTTACTGAAAATATTACTGAAATTGTAGGTAATTAGTAATTTATTAGGTGATACTACCTCCACTTTTTTCAAACAAAAAAAAAAGTGGGTATAACTGCAGTATAGGAACCTCTCCTGGATTTTTGATTTTTAACCCCTTGAGCGGCAAACGGGACAATTGTCCCACAATTGAAATTACCGTAGAGTGGCAAAGGGGACATCTGTCCCAGCCGAGATCGGCGCCGATATTTTCCAATTATTTACCCTTGATATCTCACATAAATCATACGGCCTGTGGTATGTGCGAAAAGAGGAGAAGATTCTCTGTCGTTAACTAGTTGGTTCATTATTTTTCATACAGTCGCCATTTTTTAGTCTATGATTGAACCAAACCAAACCAAAAACTTCAATATTCATGTTGATTTTCAACACCGAATATTTTTTTATTTTGGTATGGGTATAAGTAAAACGAAGAATTATTATAAAAGTATTCACAATTTCTTGTATAGGGTGATTAAATTTCCACAAAAAACAAAGAAATGTTGGACAAGGCAGTTTTTTTCTGTACCACAACTTTGACAGATGATTCTGAATAATGCTTATAATAATAAATACAAACGGAGCTGCCATGGAATTCACCGACCGGAGTCGGGCCCATCATAATACTATTTTTTACACTTCTGGGGGGTGAGCAGTGGATTCCGGACTTACGAACCGGCTGTGGTAGGTTTAGGACAGCTGTCTTGCCACATGTGAGCGTTCACCTTGCCACCCATTCACTCCCCCTTCGAAGCCATAGAATTTGAGATGCGCAAATCGCAGTTTTAGATAATTTTTCTAAGAAAGAGTTGATTATTTTTCTGGAAAGGCCAAGATCTTTAAAGAGGTGAAATAGAGATTTAGCTGGCAGGCCACGAGCGCCAACTTCCACCGCGTGAAGGTGAACAGTGAAGCCGTTCCGGGTTACGGCATTTGCAAGATCATGGTATTTATTTAATTTGTACTCGTGGTCTTTTGGGATATTTGATTCCCATGGAACAGTTAATTCTACAATAAGAGCCACCTTCCGAGATAGAGAGTAAAGAGTTATATCTGGACGGAGGGCTGTGCATCCGAGACTTTCAGGGAATTTATACTGCTTAGAGACCGAATCAACCTCCAGAGTCCAATCTGTAGCTTTCTCGATTATTGAGAAAGGTTTTGTAGTTAAATGTTTTTTGCCTTTAGAGCCATCCCGCACAAACTGTATTGGGGGTTTGGAGGATACTGTCAAACCCTTGTTGGCACGAGCCACTGAGAGACTAATTACCTCGCGAATAACAGCGAGAACTTTGTCATGGCGGTAAGTGTACCGTCCTTGATCTAAGGCCACCTTGCAGCCAGCTAGAATGTGTCTAGCTGTGCAAGGGGTATTGCTACAGAGGGGACAAGAACTATCCTCGGCAAAGCTCCAACGAGCGAGGTTACTGGGGTCTGGAAGTGTATGCTGAAAGGCATTCAAATAAAATTTCAGCATCTCTGGCGTCCAGTCATAGAGCATTACCTTCCAGTGCATTGGAGGCGGAATGCAAAAGTCACCAATTGTTGTCCAGTCATTCTGGCATTGAAGGCCAATAGCATGAGCCATACTCTTGCTGTCGTAATCTCCCCGCAAAAGAGACTTCTTCAAGTCCACGTCGCTCGTGGTTGTACTGCCATACCCCAGACCAGTGCCATTCTGGCTGATTCCAGTAAGGAACCTTTTGTGGAAGTCTAGTTCGGGCTTGTAGTTCATTTGAATCACTACAGCCACTTATTACGTGCTTCGATATTGCCGGATCTTTGGAATTGCACAGAATCGAATTTTTGGTTATTCTGGAGTTGGCGTAGAGCAGAGAGGGCAGTTTAAGCGCTAGCCCAAAATTTTGTTTGGACCTGAAGAGAGTCGAGGGGTCAGCTGGTTTGGCTAAGGACAGCCAGGATTTTAAACTAGCTGTCACCAGTGCATCTAGACGGGACAGTTGGGTTTTGGTAAAATCGTAAATAAGAAAGGGCCATGACAAATGTGACGTTAGATAATTGTCATAGATCCAGGCCTTACGAGGGCCAGAAATTAGCAAGGCATCTATTTTCGCCAGGCAACTTTTGAAATGCTCTATAACATGATCGCCCGAGACGTCTTTTCCCTGATGGGTGATTTTTCTGCCGAGGAATTTGAAATGATTGTTTGGGTCTATAAGGGAGATATTAGAGCCCTTATAGACCAATTTGGGGTCATAGGATGTAAATTTTGTGCCCATGCGGGCGAGTCCAAGGCAAAAACATTTGGAGGGCTTCACTTTTATACAGCCTGACCAGTCGCAGAAAAGCTCCACTTTCTGTAATAGCAGGGAAAGCTGCTTGGGGCTTCTGGTGATGAAAGTTAGGTCGTCGGCAAAAGCGAGGCACGACGAGGTGTATTGGCCGTCTGTTTTAAAACGGTAGCCCCACTTCCTGTCAAACTGGCTCAGGCTTTCCAGAAGTATATTAAAAACTATATTAAAAATCGTCGGGGAGAGGCAACAGCCCTGAAATAGTCCAATTGAATATGGTATAGAGCGGGTAGTCCATTCTTGCGTTTTAACATGGAAAGTCAGACAGTTGTAGTAGGAGGCTACAATGTCACGCACGACTGGTGGGAAGTTGTACCAGCGGAGTGCAAAGTGGAGGAGACTGTGTCGGACTGACCCAAAGGCATTCTCTAGGTCGAGCCAGCATACATTGATTTGGCGTTCGTGCTGTCTCGCATCCTTGATGGCAGCAGCCAGGAGAGAGTTTTGCTCGAGGCAGCCCGAGACGCCGCGCATGAAGCCTTTTTGAACTGATACTCCAAGGTACTCATTCCGGTGCATGAATTCGCTCATCCTCGTGTGGACTATGCTAAAAAAGATTTTGGCCACAGTGTCTGTGAGAGCAATGGGCCGAGCGTCCTTTGGTCCGGTGCAAACTGGGACCTTCGGAATTAAGATGACTGTCGCTCGGCCAAAATTCTGTGGGACTACACCGCTATTCCATATATTTCGGAAGATGGATCCTAAATATTGCAGAAGGCAGGGGCATTTTTTGTATACTAAATAGGGAATACCATCGGGACCCGGAGTAGAGCCCGACGGCTTCCTCTTTACTTGATTAAGAATCTCATCTAGTGATGGAGGTTGAGAAGCAAAAGCTACCGTAGGCAGGGGCGGAGGTGTAATGCCCGGCGGAGGGCTGTAATTATGGAGCCGCTTTACAAAACGACGTTACACGTATCTAATAGCAAATTTCAACAGGAACATAAAACAGGTCTTCTTTATACGATCCGTATAGTAGTTTCGGAGTAATCGTAGTTTTCCTGAAACGCTATATTTTTGTTGTGATGTAATCTTCTTCTTTGCATTCTCTAAGAGAAACTACAATTCAAACGTCAGCGCTCGAGGTATTAAGCGTCACCGGACTATATTCGCCACGCAGATTCCGAATCTGCAATAATCTTTTGTCGCTCTCAATAAATAAGCGAGATATAGGTATTTAAAGTTTGCATACTAAACGTCAAAAAAACGGCCATATTGCTTCAAAAAAGTAGTGTCGGAATATAGTCGATATATCGTGAGTTCTCTAATATCGATAACAATTTGCGATATTATAAAAATGATGGCATAGTCGTGAAAAAACATGTGCAATATTTTAAAAAAATAGACTATTTTCGAGGTTTTTTTCAATGACTTTGCGTTTTGATAACACAAGGTATCCTGAAACAATAGAAAATTCCTAAATATTTGAACATCACCGTAAGTAAAATTTTTTTGTAGGCATTATCAATGTCTACAACTTTTCTCTAGAACTCAGTCATATATCTCTCATCGTTAACCCTTCAGCCGATTGACAAGTTGCTGTCGCAAAATAAATTAGTAAAAAGTAGTAAAAAAATTGAATTACGACACTGTCTCACCAAAACATTAATTACTGCCAAACCACTGTACCCATAATTAAAATGAAACATATTAACATAATAAAATCAAACAAATTAAATTAAAATAAAATTAAAACGGGGCCGTCACGCTGAATCGTTTTGTGGTCGATATCGGCCAATCGGGGCTTGAGGGGTTAAGGCAGCGTTCCTTAGAAACGTTTTCATTCGACCTTTTTTTCCGACTTACTTTGGAAATCCGACTGCCACGAAAAAGTCTTTTCATTTTTCGAATTAATATATAGCCTATGACACTCACAAGTAACATGGCTTTCTATTGGTAAAAGAATTTTCAAAATCGGTTCAGTAGATCCAGAGATTACTTCCTGCCACGTCACAAACTTTACCTCTTTACCTCCAAACGCGATTAAAACTATAACAAAGGTATTTTAGCGACTTTCCGGTACTTTGTGCAACATAATTGTGACTTTTACCTAAAAATGGTCACTTGGGTGTTACGTATCATTAAGGGTGTGGGAGGGGGTACAGTAAAACGTTATGGTGCATTATATGGGATGGGGGGAGGGAGGGTCATATAAATAAAAATAAAATAAAATATAAATGGAGCTGCCATGGAATTCATCGACCGAAGTCTGGCCCATCATATAGTATTATTACACTTCTGGGGGGTGAGCAGTGGATTCCGGACTAACGACCGGCGGTGGTAGGTTTAGGACAGCTGTCTTGCCACATGTGAGCGTTCACCTTACCACCTATTCACTCCCCCTTCGAAGCCATAGAATTCGAGATGCGCAAATCGCGGTTTTAGATATTTTTTCTAAGAAGGAGTTGATTATTTTCCTGGAGAGACCAAGATCTTTAAAAAGGTGAAACAGAGATTTAGCTGGCAGGCCACGAGCGCCAACTTCCACCGCGTGAATGTGAACAGTGAAGCCGTTCCGGGTTACAGCATTTGCGAGATCATGGTATTTATTTAATTTGTACTCGTGATCTTTTGGGATATTTGATTCCCATGGAACAGTTTATTCTACGATAAGGGCCACCTTCCGAGATAGAGAGTAAAAGTCTTGAAAAATTGCAATAACGTAATACTTTTGTATTGTACTTGTAACGGCCCTTAAGTACCGTCACATGCAATCAACAAATGCATTGATTTCCAGTGAAATACACTGACACAATTCAGCTATTATTTTAACTCGTGAAGCGATGAATCAGCACGATGATACAATACTTTTACTCGGAATATTTTGGATTGCATAATTTCCCGGCCTATATAAACCGGCGAAAACGCAACCAAAGTATCATTCCTCGAGTGATCACCTCCCCCAAGGTTGCTACGGCATACTCGGTACCCCTCTCACGAGGTCGCTCAACGAGTTCGGCTCCTTGGTTTCCTTTCCCTACCTTTTCCAGTCGAGAAGCATCAGTCTGCATCCCCATAGACTCGAGCAGTGCCCAGTACGAGATACTAGGAGCACAAGTAAAATCCATATCCTCACATCCTCGTAAACGCATCCATTCCGCGAGTCACTTCATCCGCGTCAATATTACCTATTCGGGAAGCGTCATAACTGGCAATATCAAACTCTCAATCAATTCAATAAATACCTTCTGATTCACACAAAATCGCCTTTTAATACGGAGATAACCCGCAAGTTTGTATGGTCTCCCTGTTATCAGGTCCACATTAACAGACTGCAAAATATCCAAAATAAGTTCGTTCGATACTTAAATTTCAATACGAAAAGTTATTGTAATACTACTAGTGAGGCGGCCTTACTATTTAAAATAAATTCGCTATGTTATCGGCGCAACTTGAATGATGCTCTGTGCCTCTATAAAATAATGAATGGTATATTCGATTGCTCTGACCTGGTGGGAGCGATCAATATTAACGCCCCAACGAGGACCACACACCAATTTGACCTGTTTCGATTGCCGCGTTTTAAAACTAATGCATCAAGGAATGGAGTACTCACACGCTGCTGTGAGCTTTATAATACCCATTTAAATGGTATTGATATGTTTAATAATTCCATAATCACTTACAAATACTCCGTAAATCAAGCCCTAACCGATATAATAAGCTGAATATTCGTTTTTAGCTATTTTTATTGATTATTATTATTATTATTATATTTTATATACGCCATTACTAAATATCATACACGCTCACAGTCCACACTTACATGCTCAACACACTCCCACAAACACATACACACACACCTTGCATACTAGACTCTTATGTAGTTCGAAAATTGAAGGTACATTAGTTTTATTAAGTAGTTTAAAAAAAAAGGTATTTATTATGTAATTTTAATGAAATCCAAAACCGGTTTTATTTGTTGTAAATCTGCATACATTTAGAAAATATTATACTGTAATACTGTATGATTTCTTAATTAAGAATTGAATTGAATTGAAAAAAATCGGTTGTCTGTAAAGTCGGTTTACTGACGATAGTTGAACGTGACAACGTCATAAGAAAATACTGATGGAATGGTTGCATTTGAAGCAGTTTCATTTAAGATTCTGATATTGTTTATTACAAACACCCAATAATATATGCTTTTATACTCACCGATTTGACTACAACATGTAAATGTATTATTGTATAGCAGTATAATTGTATAATTGTTTATTGTTTAAAGTTTATTGTTTTTTTTAATTTGAAAGTTTCAAATCTCAAACTGTTAAATAACGGTTTGAGAAGCGTTTGAGCACGCTGCGCCATCTAGCGGTAGGTAATACGTCGTAAATAAACAATATCAGCGACATTTTACCAACCGCTAGATAGCGCATCGTAATGATAGCTTTTCATACTTTTTTTTTTTTTTAAATAAAAGTTACTTACTTCGTTGCACTTCGTCGTACCCACAATAAAATTGTCCGTTCAGTAATAACATTCCGTATATCAAGAATACATATAAAATTATGTCAAGAATTTAAATCAATCTAGTGATTTTCATTCGTACTATTTTAGACTGAGGTTAGTAAATAATTCTTGTCGCAACCGGTAGATGGCAGCATTTATATTGAATAATATATGTAATAAATGGAACGCCTCAGAGCGAGGTAACGCCGCATGAGTCATGTTTTTTCGTGCGTGCAGCAGGCTCCATCGATTTATAAGACGTTGTCACATCAAAAAAAGTTGATACCACCACCTCACACCGCACAACCTGGAGTCTAGTGAGGGGTGGTCCCTCACACTGGTGACCCCGACGTGAACATACATAGGAAAGAACCTAATATATTTTTTTCTTTGTAGTCTGGCCAGAAATCTGTGGTGGCAATAAAATGCGTGGAGAAATCTCGCTTAAAGAGATCCGGCTCGGCGGTTGATAACCTGATCACCGAGATACGGCTATTGAAAACACTAAAACATCCGTACATCGTGGAGATGAAGGACTTCAGCTGGGATGAAAAGTAACACTTTATTTTTATTCTTCTTCTCCGTCGTTCCCTCATTACTGAGGATCGTGGCCACTAGACAACAGTTTGCCTACGAGGCTCCTCCACTTCGACCTGTCTTTTGCATGGCGGGTCGCAGATTGTATTGACCCTTTTCTAACTTCTTTGATGAGGTCGTTCCATCTGGCTCTGCTTGTTCTTCCCTCCACTCGACCCCGGAAAGCATTTTCTCCAGATTCTCTGGGTTTCTCCTGGCAACATATATCAGTGCCTTTTATACGCCAAAGGGAATTTTTTAAATTGCGAGCTTCACTCCACTCGACATAGCCATAATACGCAACATAAAAACAATGTGTTATTGCCTAAAGTACGCTTGTCTAAATATCAAAAAACATTTTTATATATTAGTTTTAAATTGTTCAATGCTTTGCCGTCATCGACGAGAAGACTTGAGATGGCAGCATATAAAATCTACTTGAAAAATCAGTTAGTCAAACATGCCCTTTACAAACTGGACGACTTTTATGATATTGCATCCACAATTGCTTGATTATAAATAACCATATTATGACTATACTTTCGCACTAAGGTTTAGATTTTATTGACGTTGTTTTTAATTACGCATGTTCCAGAATTTTTCTTTTTCATTGTATTGATTATTAATTATTGTTTGATTATTGATTATTTTGTAAATTCGACTATTTTTAAGTAATCACCTCTGATTACAATTATTATTATTTTTTCCTTTTAATTAATCAAAGCGGTTTTATCATCCGGTAAATTATGAATGTAAAATTTGACATGTTCCTCAGTATTGTGAAATGCTTTTATGGAATGAATAAATGATGATGATGATGAGGATGATGACATGACCGAAGAACTGCATGACCCTTCTCATGCATACGGTGGAGATTCTCACTTGGATGCCGAGTTCTTCCAGGACAGATTTGTTGGTGCGGCGTGCTGTCCATGGGATTCCTAGCATTTTACGCCAACACCACATCTCCAGTGCATCGATTTTGGTGTGTATCCGAGCCTTCAGGGTCCATGTCTCCGATGCATAGAGAAAGATCGAGAAAACCAGAGCTCGAACCAGCCCGGCCTTAGTCCGCTTGCTTATACCCCGATTCTTCCACAGCCTTTCTAGGTTGCTCATGGCCGATCTTGCCATCTGGCTTCTGCGTGAGACTTCCTTTTCACAGTTTCCATCGTTGCATATTTTTATTACCTACCTTACAAATACGAAGAGAGGCTTACCCTGTCAGGGCCGCTGCGAGCTTCTGCCGCGGCTAATCCTGCAGTCGGAGGCGGTTAGGAGTCGGATCAGAAGATTCAGGGGAATACCTCGGGCGGAACTGGGCGGTTGGAGCACTATCTGCACTTGTGGGAAAAACGAAGAAAGCCCCACAGACAAATAACCAGGGTTGGTAAAAACCCGGGTTTTATCAAAAAATATCTGCCCACTGGGTTATTTCGGGTTTTTCTGGGGATTTTCGGGCTTTTTCGGGGAATTTTGGGTTTTTTCGGAGTTAATGAGAATTTCAAATGAATATATGTATTTTAATTTTACATTTTATTTTATTTTATTACCATTTTATTGCATTTTTTCTCCCAATTCAAATCTTATTTACTACTAAATAAAGTTGTAACACTGCCATGAACGGAATTTCCCCTGAAAATCGTTATCGTCAGTTGTCAGAGAGATCCCCTTTATTTTCACAACAGTTGTTTATCTCGAATTAACACAAATATGTTGAAATTCGCATGGATATCGAAGCTAATCCTGACCCGCAAATACAGTTCGATGTAGGGGCAGCTCGTGTGCTTGTCAATGTTGGGCTTCATACACAAGCCATCCAACTTCAGAAGCAATTGAAGGAAGTTTCCGTGGCGTTGGACAAACTACAGGCTGACGATACAACTATATCTGATGCAGTTGAAGTATGGCTTGATCTGATGGAAAGTAATGAACTTGAGCCCTACAGGACGGCCATAAGTGCGAGGTTCAATGATGCGATGCAACCTTTTCACTTCTTAGCGAATATGATGGATCCGCGATATTACGGTCGGCGCCTGAAACCAGATCAAGAGAAAATGGCTGAAGAATGGGTAACGAAGTTTTACCCTGAGTTTATGGCTGGTGTTTTGGCATTCTCAATCAAGGACACTGATGTATACCCGTCTACTTTATTCCATG
Source organism: Micropterix aruncella (assembly GCA_944548615.1). Taxonomy (NCBI): domain Eukaryota; kingdom Metazoa; phylum Arthropoda; class Insecta; order Lepidoptera; family Micropterigidae; genus Micropterix; species Micropterix aruncella. Next base: position 14,840,846 of record OX155979.1, read on the forward strand.
AAAATGTAGTCTCAAAAATTTTACGCAGTAAATTGTGGAAAATCGTGGGCCAAAAAACGGAAAACATGGAGGTGGTGATTGACCAAAGCAAATGGATTTTGGTCATTTTTCTCCGCGTTACACACTTGTCCGTCCAGTTCTGTCACAAATACATCCTATTTTTCTTTTTGATAAAATATAATATCAATGCTATATCCGTTCATTGATTTAATTATTATAAAAAGTATTTTTTCAAAAACCCACATTCGTCAAAAACCCTCGGGTTTTTTCAGGTGGGTTTTACCCAATTTAACCCAGTGGGTTTATTCAGGTTGGGTAAAATCAAGCCAACCCTGCAAATAACCAACAGGTGAACCCATCACCTCAGGATGTTTTAATGATATTAGATCGTTCTATCTCCCGTGAGGTGAGCGTAGAAGACGGGACGAAAACAGTCCACTGTGTAGTTACGACACTTGCCCGTAAGGAGCTAACGCCATACTGCAAAACACCGGTATGTGCACCCGGCGGGTAGAACTCGCTCCCTTACTACCAGTATTCTCCGGCCTCCCGACTGGTTACATACATACACTGCTTGTTTCCTGTATGTGGAAATAAACTATTTCCTAAGCAGCGGGGGTGCATGTTAACCTGTCGTCTTCCACTTTTGGAATGATTATTCAGCTACATGATCCTGAGTTCAGAACCGGGAAAAAGATGCCATGGTCCGCGATAGATTTAAACTGAATCAACGCTGAAAATACGGCAGGTAGGGGACCGCGCAAGCGACCTCGAGCCCGTAACCAGTCGATAGGACGGAGGTATCCTGATGGTTTAATCCAGATGGAGATATCCTGCTAAAACTGGTAGTCATAGAGCGAGGCTGCCAGCTGTTCACCTTTCCGATGCCTCGCTGTAAGGCGTTGTCTTCTGACGGGCATGTTAGCTTTGCTGGACGGTAGGTTTGTATCGTTCCCAAGTATTCTACGCTGACCTAACGGGAGACAGAACGATCATTATCGTTAAAACTTCCTGGGGTCACAGGTTCGCTCGTTGTAGTCGACACCTTCAACTGCCTACTGATAGAGCGCTGCAACTCCAGAGTGAATCATTAATATTTCAAAATTACTGATCAATTATTGGCTATTTTTTGCAGAAATATTTTCATACAGACTGAGTACTGCAACTGTGGCGATCTGTCAAAATACATACATCACAGTGGAAGAATCTCAGAGAGGCAGTGCCTCTTGTTTCTGCAACAGTTGGCCTGCGCACTCAAATTTCTTAGGGATAAAGGTGTGTAAATTTCGAGACTTTCTAAAGCCTTTGACTGTGTTAACCCTTCGGCTACGTAACGACCAAATTTGGTTGCACATCAGAACACCGTTGACTACGTAACGACCAATATTGGCGGCTTGCTCCCGAAGCGCACAGTAATATTATTTTCTAATTCGAACGCATCCTAAAATCCATACCAAATATCTCATTATTACCATAGATACATAGACGTCATTTTACGGTTATTTCTGGTAAATTTCCATTGTCAAACGTCATTATTTTTTTTTCGAGAAATCATCAAAAGTTTTATCGGTTTTTATGAGCTAATATCTAAATATTTTTGTATGTAAATGAGCAAAACTAAATATTAATTTTGATAGAAAATCTAATAAAGATCACGATAGTATTTACAATTTCTAAATAGGGTTCCATATTTTTCCGTAAGACAAGTACAAGTTAGAAATACCGAGTTTTTTTCACTTTTTCGACTTTCTCATATCTATTCATAATTATTTAATTATTTTACAAAATGAGGTTTCAATATTCTATATACGAAATTTCAATGTGATCATTGCACAGTTATTCTTTTTATGATTGCTATAGTAGTATCATAGTTATAGTACTTTTTGTCGAACGCGGCGATATTGCAAGAAATTCTAATAAATTGCCACGGTCGTCTGCCATGAAATTATGCCGCTACTCGAAGGGTTAAAATGAAAATGAAAATAAAATATATTTATTGTCTGAATTATGGTGTTACATTTATGTTGATAATGCAGCAGATTATGTTTCTCATAATTCCCTGTTATCGCAACAGATCGGCAATTTTACTTATTTTCTAAGTTTAGTAATAACCAATTAATTAATAGCATTATTCATTATTCTACATAGAAATTAAATCATAAAAAAACAAAATACTAACCATCTTTCGATAAATAAAATCGTAATGTTCATTGAATGACCTGAAATAACATTTAAAAAAAATACAACATGAAATAATCGAAACAGACCGGATTAAATAAGTAGGACTAACAGTAGAAAAAATAAATGAAAATAATTCACCCATAATATAAAAAAATAAAGGAATATTAAAAAATCAATAAATAATCAAAAATGCACATATAAAAGAATTCCACATATAATTCGTAAGCATCGTTTTTGTACGATGAATATTTCCTCTGTGGTTACCAAATTACCCCAAAGCGTAATTCCATATTTTATACGGGCGTAAATATATGCATAATATGCCATAATGGCTGTTTTTAATCGACCATTAATCATCAGATTTTTGGACTTTTTGAAAATTTTGCGCCATTAGCATGAATCAGCCCCGACTCTATTGGGGAGATGGGGAGGAGCAAACCAGAGTATCCGACCTGGGTGGTAATTTAAGGGACGTCAAATTACTGTGGTAACAAAACTTGTTTCGCTAAGGTGCCTAGATTTTTCATTTAATTATAGGTTATACACGTTAATTACACGCATAAGTGCGAGTCCGGGCACGACTCTGGCCTGCGGGCCAGTTTTTTCCTAGGAATCAACCTTCAGGCTCTCCTGGACGGTTTTCGCACTGTGCGGCGTCAGCCAATTGACTGTGCATTCTGACTGATAGCCCGGGGAGTCTGGAAACGGTTTTGTTTAGTATAGAGCGGGGTTAGTTGTTAACCTTACGGCAACTGCTCTTGAAACGGCCAATTGGCTATCCGATACCGGGTGAAGAGCCGGGCAAAGGATGCCAGTTCCGCGATAGATTTGGTAGATACTGGATCACTGCTATGTAAGGGGAACCCTGCGCAAGCGACCTTAAACCCGTAACCAGTCGGGAGGCCGGAGAATCTGGCCGAAACTGGTAGCCGCTGGCTTACCTTTTTAGTGCCTCGCCGAAATATGTAAAACAAGTAAATGCAGGTATACTAAAATGAAAAAAAACACGACTGCCGTTACAAAAAGTGAACTACTGTATTTATGACTAGCTGACCCGTGCCCACTTCGTTGGGCGGTAAAACTTTTTACCTGTGATGAAGTTATGAGTGTGGTTCGGTTAGTACTGAGTGCTATGATTTATTTCCTGACTGCCAAAAGAAAGGTTATATTTTTACTGCATATGTATGTATGTATTTGCATGCCAATTTGACTATATTACGGTTATTTGTGAGTGTCTTCTTGTGAGTGTCTTATTTGTGAGTGTCTTATCTCTTTAACCATTTATGCAGTAAAAGTGAAAATATACGCAGTAAAAGGGAAAAGTCTTTTGTTTTAAACACTTGAGACGATAAATTTACTTATTTTGATAAGAATTCATAATTGTTGATAATATGACCAATAAACATGACCAAACGATTTAAATTATTATTTTAATATAAAATACTACTTTTTGTGACTTAAATATAAAAGTTAGACATATGCTGTCACTGACTTTTTTGTAGGCATTATCAAGCTCTACAACTTTTCTCTAGAACTTAATCATATATCTCTTATCGTTAAGGCAGCGTTAGTTAGAAACTTTTTCGTTCGACCGCTTATTCTCCGACTTTGTAAATCCGACTACCACGAAAAAGTCTTTTCATTTTTTGGATTAATATATAGCCTATGACACTCACAAATAACGTGTCTGTCTATTGGTAAAAGAATTTTCAAAATCGGTTCAGTAGATCCAGAGATTACTTCCTACAACGTCACAAACTTTACCTCTTTATAATATTAGTATAGATAATTTTTATTATGTTTTTTTTTTATGAAGTGTTTGGTGGTTCATGTATTTATCCTTATAGATACATATATATTTTCGGAATGTATTCAATGAAGACTTTCATTTTATACTAAACACAATATATTTATGTATTTTTTTTGGCTTTTGGAGATTTGGACATTTAGACAACAACTTACTAGATATTTGGATAGTTAAGGTACCCTATGACACTCGGGATATTTTTTTATTTTTTTATTTGTTGAGTAGGGCTTTTCTAAGGTCTTTATGAGCCTTGTAACACTGCGACCATTGCTGATCTATTGTGTTCGCCACCTAATATAGTTCTGCGCTAAGCCTCGTGTCATTTAAGAACCGCAGCAGGCTTTTGGCGCCAGATTGTTTTACCTCCTCGGGTTGGAGGTAATGACCACCCAAGTGGGTGTATCTTTTACGCATCAGCGGGCCACACTCGCACATGAGGTGCTGGGGAGTTTCCTCTGCTCCTTGGCAGAACCTGCACATTTTGCCAGAACCTGTGTCTCTGAGCTTGAGGTTGAGCATGTGTTTGTTCAGGCCACAATACCCCGTGAGCACCCTCACCAGTATGCGTAGATTGTTCCTATTTAGCGATGAGGCCTCACGGGCCGTCTTACGGTCGTAAGCCTTAATTAGCGCTTTGGAATGATTCAACCCTGGCGTGTTGTTCCAGTGGTTGACGGATTGTTCTAAACACATTTGTTTGAGCATTAGGTTTGCAAGGCTTTTTGGTACGCCACAGCAAGGTTCAGGGCCGTATAACGTTCCCTTTGCTCCCGTCTCAGCAAGTTAGTCGGCTTTTTCATTTCCCTCGATTCCTGCATGGCCGGGAACCCATCTTAGAATTACCCTGTTCTTTTCGCCCAGGGAATTCAGTAGTGATATGCAGTTTTGCACTAGCTTTGAATTAATGGTATTCGAGGCTAGTGCCATAAGAGCTGCTATGCTATCCGAGTGGATATAGATACAGTGGTTGGCGTAGTTCTTATGGAGGTTGATATCCGCACATTCAATAATGGATGACACTCGGGATAACATAACGGTTCTAACGATATTGCATACTTTTAAATAAGTTCTACCGTTTAGAAGTCATGGTGGAATAAAGAAACGAAAAACATACATATATGAACTTTGAACACAACACTCCTTTTTTGTGTGGCAGTCAAGATGATAACAAAATATGCCATTTTTTAAAAATATATTGAGGATTGGAAAATATTTGCAAGGAGCAGAGGACGGGAGAGAATGGGATGATACGTAGGATAACTAGAAATTTAATAGATAATTAGATAACTAGATAACTGCGCTGGAAGCTTAGAAGGAGGACGAGACTCTTGTGGAGGCGATAGTGGTGGACCTGTGCAAGTGAAGATAGCTGACAACCAATGCCTCTTCAACCTAATCGCCGTTACCAGTATTGGAAAGAGCCCTTGCGGAAGTGCCAAGGGACCTGGCATATACACTGCCGTGAAGTCATGTGAAATAAATGGCGTTTTAGGAGTATGTCTACCGCCGGAAAATTGTCCAAAAACTGACGGGGATTTGCCAAAAGGGAAACTATCACAATTTTGTATAATGTCGGAACAAGAGACTGTATGCTGTATTCAACACAGCCCCATGAGCAACAACACGAGATCAGCAGAAAACCAGGATAATTCCAATAATGCATCTTCTACATCACCGCCTACTCAGTGGCGGTCTCTTCATATAAGCCGAAAAGCCGGGCTTGCCTATTCTTCGTAATTAACAATTAAATAAATTAATAACACAATTCGTAAAAAAAAACAATTAAATAAATTAATTTGCTATCTAACGAGTGCTATCTAGCGGACGGAGCTCGCTCCACTCGACGAAATTCGTTATGGCCGCGCGTCGATAAAGCAGCGTGCGATTGCAGCTGTGTACCGACGTGTCCTCTCGCTCGCTCGCACATGTGGGCTTTCAATGTGGCTTTCAAAATCAGTGTACCTCTCGCTCTAACCAGTGGCAAATTACGCAAAACAATTATAAGTATATAGAGGATTTTACTATGGAAACCAAAGCCGTGCTTGCCCATGAAGGTGACAGCGAACGTGTCAAATGTCGCAATGTGAGACGATGAGCGCGAACTTCACTTGACTGTAGTTAGTGTAGGTTTGTGCGACTGACATCACGGTATTTTTTATTGTGGAATTTCAATTCATTTGTGGTTTTTAGTGCCTGATAAACAATGGAGGAAATTGTCCCTTGTGGTGAGTTATGTGTACGACTTTTAATCGGCGAAGACAAAGTAAAATCTTTGAGTTTTGAGCAAAAGAAGTTACTAATTTCTGGACCTAAACCTACACCCGATTTGTGTATTTCTCAGACAAGTAAATCGCATAAAAGACAATTTAATAGATCAGTGTACAAAACTCACTGGGTAGTTGGATGCTCACATGTCAATAAATTGTTTTGTTACTGTTGTATTTTTTTTTCAAACGACTTAAATGTTTGGAATTCGTCCGGTTATGATGATCTAAATAATTTAGCCGGCGCGATAAAAAGACACATGAATTCGCAAAAACACATGAATGCGCTTATTTCGTTTAGTAATTTTGGTAAACAACGAATTGAGACATCTTTATCTCGGCAGTTAAATGATGAAATTTTGAAGCACAATATTCGCGTTGATCAAAATCGTAGTGTTTTTCAGAGATTAGTGGATATTGTTTGTCATTTAGCTCAACAAGAACTTCCATTCAGAGGTCACGATGAGTCCAAAACTTCGTTGAATAAGGGAAATTTTTTAGAACTCGTATCACTTCTTTCGAAATACGATATCGTTTTAGAAAAACACATGCAGCTTCAACAGTCTGATAAGCGAGGACCGAGTTATTTGTCTAATAAAATTCAAAATGATATTATTCATTCCGTAGCGGTTGTTATGAAAACTCGCATTGAATTTGAAATCAAAACAACAAAATTTGTTTCAATTATTATTGACGAAACTCCCGATATCAGTCACAAAGAACAATTATGCCTGATTCTTCGATATTATTTTGGTAACGACATTCATGACCGTTTTTTGGGGTTCGTTAATGTATCTGAAAGTCGTATAGCAGACACACTGTGTAATATTATTTTAGAATTGCTAAATAAACAGGAGTGTACCGCAAAATTAGTAGCACAGAGCTATGATGGCGCTAGTGTTATGTCGGGTGTTAGAAACGGAGTGCAATCAAAAATAAAAGATGTTTGTCCACAAGCAATTTACATTTGGTGCAATGCACACATTTTAGCCCTGGTGTTGTCTAAATCATGCAACAGAATTGGAGAAATCAGTTCGTTTTTTTCAACACTACAGTCTTTGTGTAATTTTTTTAGCCACAGTACAAAACGATCTGCCTTTTACGATACTCATTGTAGCAAAAAATTACCTCTTGCCCCCGCTACGCGTTGGGCGTATATCTCGCGAACTGTAAACACAGTTTTTGTGCAAAAAAATAATCTTATTACATTGTTTTCTGACATATGTGACAACCCTCAGGACTGGGACGGGGATACGGTTTTAGCAGCGGAGAATTTTGAAAACTCGTTGAGATCATTCCATTTAAATTTTTTTCTCCTTGTTTTCCACCGAATTTTTGAATAAACTGATAGCTTGTACAATATCCTTCAAAAATCACAAGTCGATGTAGGTTATTGTAGCAATAAAATAAAGGAATTTCAGACTTGGTTACGTGTTGAATTTCAATCAGAATTTGATCTCCTTTATGAAAACATTCTGCAAAATAACTCAGCTCCTCGTTTGAGACGTAACGTACGCTGTGCTTATACTGAATATAAGCGACTTTTTGTCCAGGTAATTGACAACATATTCTGCGAGATTGAGGATCGATATTCGGAAATTTTCAAATTGAAATTTTTCCAACTCTTCAACAACAAACTATATGAGAAATACCGTTTAGATTTTCCTACAGAGGCATTAGATTCATTATTTGACATTTATGCAAACCATTTTGACAAACAAGTTTTAAAGAACCAATTGATTTGTTTGTACTCCTCTCCTGAATTGAAAGATTGCAATGTTTTTGAACTAATTGTTTTCATTAGTCAGAATAGCCTCGAAGACGCCTTTCCCCAATTGTTGAAGTTAGCGTATCTTGTCGTAACTATTCCTGCTACAAGTGCTTCCGCGGAACGTGCATTCTCATCTCTTAAACGTATTCATACTTACCTAAGAAATACACAGGGTCAGGAACGTCTATCTGAGTTATCAATGGTTGCTATTGAAAAACAGTTGTTAATAGAATTAAAGCGTTCGCCATCATTTTACTCAGACGTAATAAACTCATTTTTGAAAAAAGATAGACGCTTCGATTTAGAATATAAATAAGCTAGTTAAAGCTATGTACCTAGCACCTAATTACTTTTTGTTCCCTTTTTTTATAAAAAAGTCTTACAGCTCATACAAGCAAGGGTCAACTTCTTAACTCGATGTCACTCGCTCAAGCAAATAAAACGGTTTTTCTTAAAGCCACCGGAGGTATTCGACTGCTGATAAGTGTATGTTAAATTCTGTCTAGCAGTAGTATGCCTTCAGTGTGCTTTATTGAATCTACGACACAAGCAGTAAATTTCAAATTGAAGATTGAAGAGGAAAGAGGTACTACTTTTTGTTACTATAAAAAAACACAAAAAGGTATGTCGGGCTTGCCCCATTCACCAACCCCGGGCACGCCACTGCGCCTACTACAACAACTACCAATAAGTCACCGGTCATCTCTACAATAGCTCCAGAAAAACCTTAAAAATCACCACAAGCCATAACTACCAATTTCATAAATGACAGTGTGGAAAAACGAACTAAATCCGAAAAAAATAGCTCTGCAATATTGAGTATAAATTTAACAATGACAGCCATTGCTGTGTTGGCGATTAATTAATTTATTTTATTTTATCTGCATCCAAACTTTTCTCTGGTCGTAACGGTCTCCATTCCATCGGGTTCAGAAGAGGGAGGAAAAGCGAGTGCACCCGTGGTCGCGCGCCCACCTGTGCACTATAATATAGCCTGCGCACTTGACTGCTTAACCCTTCAGGCCCCGCGACTGCGATATCGCAGTCAAACTGAGGGTTAACCGCGAGTCGCGAGGCCTGAAGGGCTAGGAACAATGGACTCTGAGAAGACTAAAGAAGTCACTAGAATCTACAATGCAGTCGCTATGGCCGATCACGGCTAGAAGGATAGAACTAGAAATTTAAGGGCATGAAATGAGACCTATTCTTGAGAATGGCTATCAGATCTGGAACCCTTACTTTTGCAAAGATGTAGATATCCTGGAAAAGGTACAGCGAAGGGCAACCAAAATGCCAGTGGGCCTGAAGAATAGGAATTATGAAGATCGCTTGAAATTACTTGGAATGACTACACTCAAACAAAAAAGACAAAGAGGGGACCTGATTGAGACATAAAATTCTAACACATTATTACGATGTACCTGCACTGAAGAATATTTACAATTTCAACGTCAACAAATCTTCGAGGTCACAACAAAAAACTCAACCGAACAAAATTTAAATCTAATCCTCTTAAGAACGTTCTGCCAAATAGAGTGGTGGACATGTGGAATAAAGTACCATTTGAAGTGATTAGTGCAAGCTCTGTCAAGCAATTTAAAAACAGACTCGATCTGTACCTACCTAAAAACTTGTTAATATTGTTTATTGTTTTAATATTAATATTGTTAATATTGTTTAGCTTTACAAGATCTGATCTGGACGTATCAGCAGAGCTGCCTGTCCAGAATAAATAATAATAATAATAATAATAAATGCTTTATCAGAGATGCTTGAAAAGTAGAAACCGTTGATGCGTTTCTGATATTGGACGGGAGCTAGTTTTATAGTCTAGCTGCATGAACGGTGGAGGAATATGTAAAAACAGAGGAATAATGAGTAGGAATCACAATTTTACTATCCTGACTTAAACGGAGCAAAATTCGATGACTTCATAAGTCATAAGTGAGCTAACCATTTTTGGTTAGACGCTTACAAATGCTAAAATTGTATCTAACCAGTATTGGTTAGGTCGCTCCGCCCTGCGTGAAATACCAACTTTTTAAATATTTATTCATTATTATCTTAATTGTTTGACGAGATAAGGTTATAATATTTTATATTTCAAATTTCAATGCGATCATTTTACAGTTATTCTTTTTACGATCCGTATAGTAGTTTAAAAGTTATGGTCGTTTTTCTCCAGGCCATCCACTTCACACGCAAAACTGTCCCGGGCAGAAGTGACGACTAAATTTTTACCCCGCTTTAAGAAGGGTTAATAAAATCTAATTGGTAGAAGGGAGCGGTAGGATTGTTGAGGATGCTATAAAGAAGGACAAAAGGAAAGAAGTGAATGGCTAAAGGCGAGTGGTCAGATGCCTGGCCACCCCCCCCCCCCCCTATTCATCTATATCAATTTATCATCATCATCATCAGCATGGTCTCTACTCATGTTGAACTATATTTCTTTTTTTTCAGATGTGGTTCATATGGATTTGAAGCCCCATAATCTTCTACTGCATCGCAATACTGATGGAAAAATTACTCTGAAAGTGGCGGATTTTGGGTAATTTACTATGATATTTACAAATATATACATATGGGGTGAGTTTTTATTAACTGGTATCCTAAAAGAATACGAGCAACTGTACAACTTTTTCCCTAAATTTTTTTTTTTTTTTTGAATTTAGTTTTTTTTTTTTTTTTTTAATTTACAAATTTAAGAACTTGACTATTCAGTAAAAGTTTGACAAGCGTTTAAGCGCGTTGCGCATTTATCGATGGGTAAAATATTGTTAAGAAACAATATTAGCGATATATTACCTTCAGATAGATAGCGCATCGTGCTCAGCGCTTTTTATAGTATTTTTCAGAAGAAAAATAAAATCACAAATTAAAAAAAAAACATTTTTTTTTGTTTTTCCCACAATTTTTATTAAAAGTTGCTTATCTGCTCATACTAATTCACCCCCTTCAAGGATGCTGGTTAACCCTTCAGGCCTCGGCCCCTCAGCCGATTGACAAGTTGCTGCCCCAAAAAATTTAAAAAATGAATTACGACACTGTCTCACCAAAACATTAATTACTGCCAAACCACTGTACCCATAATTAAAATGAAACATATTAACATAATAAAACATAATAAAATAAAACAAATAAATTGAAATAAAATTAAAACGGGGCCGTTACGCTGAATCGTTTTGTGGCCGATATCGGCCAATCGGGGCCTGAGGGGTTAATTAAAAATCACCTCATATACAGGAAGAGTTCCTTAATAGCGTCTATCTTTATAGTACGAGCAAATAACCAACTTTTATTACAAAATTTAAAAAAATGTTTAAAAAAAAATTTATTTTATGTTTTGCGAAAAAAAGTATAAGATCATTGCCTATTTGGCGGTAGGTAAAATATAGCAAACAAACAATATTTGTAATATTTTACCTACCGCGAGATTAAATGTGCTTAAAAATAGGATTTTCTAAAGTTCAGCTAGTATATTTATTTCATGGAAATATATGCAGTAATTCCAAAGTTATCAAAGTTTTTACTCTACAGTCATTAGCAGAGAAGAAAAGAAGTAAAAAATATGCATGGTAACACATACAGCCGTATTCACAGTCGATACTTAAGTACACCTTAAGGGAACACTCACTCGAGTGACACTCAAGTACTGCCCTCAAATTTGCTATTCATAGTCATTACTTAAGGGCTCCCTTCAGTGAGTATGCACTTAAGGGACCCTCAAGCAATTGGATTCATTTCTAATTCGAAACTAATACATTCCTATTACACGGTCTATAGAGTTTTCGTTGTCTTTGAACAAAATGATTGTGCTCTATTGTTGAAAATACCCGTTGGTGCATCAGCTGTTGTCACTGACGTTTGCTCGACGTCGGAGTATTTTTCTTGTCGGTTTCTTGATCGATTTCCTCGATGCGCTCTTTCGTCTTTTTCGTTTTGCCTTTTGCTAGTTCGCCCCGAATTTCGATGCAGAATTTCTTTACCTAGGAATTAGCAAAAAAAATGGGTAGAAATAATAGCTGTGGTTGGTATGGCTAATTGCCGGTGGTAAAGAATTTCAGTGCCAGCACTAACTGCATCAGGCGGAATCGGAAATCCGCGGTTTTCGTTAAAACCCAACAGAATCAGAAAACATTTGAATGGCGAGGCGAAAATGTTTTTTAAACTCTCCAGGAAAGTAGAAGTCAAGGAGATTGTTGAAATCCCTTACGTAACGACGCGTGCGACGCGGTAAATACAGCTTATACAATCTGTCAAATCATTATAAACCATATAGTTATAGAAATAATGGATTTAATTCACAAAAAACACGCATTAATTAGTGGAATTCACAAAAAACGCGCACTCGCCAAAGTTAGCTCGAGACCACACTTCAATTTGACAGTTCAAAACTTATGAAATGTCGGCCATTTTAGCTTCCTCGACACTCAAGTATTGTCTCTGAATACAAAAATGTATGGAAGATGCCTCCCTTAAGGGCACACTCGAGTAGCCTACTTGAGTGCTTACTTAAGTATGGTTTCTGAATAGTAATCTGACAAGTTAGGGCACACTTGAGTTGAGGGACCCCTTGAGTGTCGACTCTGAATACGGCTGTTAGGGTCTCTCTTATGAGTCCATCTAATTGATTCGTGGATAGCCTCAAAAGATGAACACTTTTACCGTAACGGTATTCGAGCTCTGCCAAAAAGATGGGGAAGAAGTTATAGCTTGCGATGGGCAATACTTTAAATTATTTATTTGTAACAATTCTTTCACAATAAATTTTCATTTTTATAAAAAAACACAACGAGAACTTAGTTCTTGCAAAATGTTCTCATAAATATGGATATTTTCATACATATATCTGAAGGGAAGCTACATAATATCCGAAGAGAAGCACGGATCCGGGCAATGGCAGCACTCGACTAAGTGCCCCCAGAATACAAACAATTATATTAGGGATTCTAGACTGCGAGAAGCACGACTGAATAATTGTACAATACAGAATTTATCCGTCTTTCTCACACATATCTAACAGGGGGTGGTTGCACTACTAGGGTTGTCGACTACAGCGGGCGAGCCCGTCACCTCAGGAAGTTTTAACGATTAGTCGTTCTATCTCCCTGGAGTGAGCGCAGAAGACTTGGACAAAACAGTCCACCGTCTAGCTCCTCCACAAACCCGTAAGAGGCCAACGCCTTAACCGCGAGATAACCAGGAATGTTACCCGGCGGGCTTACACTTACGCCCTTACTTCCAATTGTGACCAGATTACTCCAGTCTCTCGATTGGTTACGAGTTCGAGGTCGCTTGCGCGGTCCTCTCCCTTACGAAGCGGTGAAACGGTGTATACCGAATCTATCGCGGACCACAGCGTCCTTTGCCCGGCTGTTCACCCAGGATCGGGTAGTCGATGGTCGTTTCAAGAGCAGTCGCCGTAAGGTCCGCAACCACCCCCACTCTATAGGAAACAGTACTGCTTCCAGACTCCCCCGACTGTTAGTCAGAGCGCGCAGTCGATTGGCTTACGCCGCACGGTGCTCAGACCGTCCAGGAGCGCCAGAAGGTTGATTCCCAGGGGAAACTAACCATAAGGTCAGAGTCCTACCCAGGCTCGCACTTCATGCGTGGAGGCCGTCGGATAGGTGTTGACCCGTGAGTGTGACCAACCCTGAACAGAATGGGTCTTCGTGGCCAACTCAGCAAGGACCCATTGACTCCCCAAGGTGGTTGCACTGTGATTTTGGTGTAAATTCAGTTCGTTGAGAGCGCGGTTTGTCGCACCGCGCTCGTACCCGTTTTGGGATCTTACCGAGCATTGACTACAATACATCGTACCCGATTCGGGACGTTACTGTCTTGAGGGTTTAACTTATATAATCCTTATTAGAAAGTAAATATTTACTTTGATTAAGCAGTTTTTGAATAAACTAAGAATATTTTACTGGGTCCAGTGGACCCGGTAGTGCGTTCTTATGCTATAAATTAGGGCACGACTCGCCAAGTGTTAATAGTTAAAAGGTTACTTTGTTGACAGATTTGCACAGCATATGTCGGATGAAGCACGCAATGAATCGATACGGGGATCACCGCTCTATATGGCGCCGGAAATGATTCTGAAGGAGAAGAACAGCGAAGGACAGACCGGCTATGATGCCACCGTTGACCTTTGGAGTGTAGGTCAGATTTACACACATATATCATCTTCTTCTGGTTTATGTCTGCTACCAAACGTTGACTATAACAACTGAATTGGCCGCTGCTCGAAACATAGATTTCTGAGAGATTTCTGAAACTTTCCCATAGGCTTTCAAACTTTCACGGAGCCGGGAAGTACGTCCCGGCATTGATTATATAGCGTACTAACTAGATATGTCAACTACAACGTGCGAAACCGTCACCTCGTGAAGTTTTAACGATATTTATCGTTCTGTCTCCCGTGACGTGAGCGCAGAAGACTTGGGACGAAAAACAATCCACAGTCTAGTTACAGCGGAGGCACCGGGAAAGGTACCCAGCGGGCAGCCTCGCCCCATGACTGCCAGTGTTGAAAGTATATCTGCATCTGGAATTAACCTTCAGGATACCTCCTACCTCCTGACTGGTTACAGGATCGAGGTCGCTTGCGCGGTCCTCTCCTTTATGAAGCGGTGATACGGTGTCTACCGAATTTATCGCGGACCATGGCATCTTTTGTCCGGCTTATTCACCTGAGATCGGGTGGCCGAACGGTCGTTTCAAGAGTAGTTGCCATAAGGTTAACAACCACCGCTCTATAGGAAACATTACTGTTCCCAGACTCCTAGGGTTGGTCACACTCACGGGTCAACACCCATCCGGCGGCCTCCACGCATGAAGTGCAAGCCTGAGCAGGACTCTGGTCTTAGAACTTGTTTCCACTAGGAATCAACCTTCTGGCGCTCCTAGACGGTCTGCGCACCGTGCGGCGTAAGCCAATCGACTGTGCACTCTGACTAACAGTCGGGGGAGTCTGGAAGCAGTACTGTTTCCTATAGAGCGGGGGTGGTTGCGGACCTTACGGCGACTGCTCTGCTCGACCATCGGCCATCCGATCCTGGGTGAAGAGCCAGGCAAAGGACGCCGTGGTCCGCGATAGATTCGGTATACACCGTTTCACCGCTTCGTAAGGGAGAGGACCGCGCAAGCGACCTCGAACTCGTAACCAATCGAGAGACTGGAGTAATCTGATCGCAATTGGAAGTAAGGGCGTGAGTGTAAGCCCGCTGGGTAACACACCTGGTTATCTCGCGGTTAAGGCGTTGGCCTCTTACGGGTTTGTGGCGGAGCTAGACGGTGGACTGTGTTGTCTAAGTCTTCTGCGCTCACTCCAGGGAGATAGAACGACTAATCGTTAAAACTTCCTGAGGTGACGGGCTCGCCTGCTGTAGTCGCCAACCCTAGTTGTTAGTCGGAGTACACAATCGATTTGCTGACGCCGCACGGTGCGCAAACCGTCCAGGAGCGCCCGAAGGTTGACTTCTAGGGCAGACTGGCCCGCAGTCCAGCGTCCTACCCTGTATCTCCCTTCTGCGTGAAGTCCGCCGGATGGGTGTTGACCCATGAGTATGACCAACCCTGAAAGAATGGGTCTTCGTGGCCAAAGAGCAACAGGGCTTATTAGCCCCCGAAATGTCGAATGATACCCGGCGATGCCTGGGTATCCGTTTCATTTTCCCTGTCACTCCTCCTTTCTCTCCTACCCCCCCCCCCCCCTCCCCCAAAGTATCCTATGTTAATCCCCATTCCTTCCACTTTTGAATTTACAAAATTTTCATGGCAATTGGTTGAACGGTATAGAAGTTGACCTGCTGCAGCGCCAGCAGTGGCAAGTTACAACAACGTTGATAGCGCGAAAATATTATCCGTGCTCAAATACCTATGTCTACCAATTTTCACGGCGATTGGTTGAACGGTATAGAAGTTGGCTTCTACGCCATATGGTGGCGAGTTGCAATACGGTAAATAACGCGAAAATATAATGCGTTCTCAAATATCTATATATACCAATTTTCGTGGCTATCGGTTGAGTGGTTACACTGATCTATCATCCTTTTCCTCGTAACGTCATTGTATTTAGACGTTTTATCCAGCTGTTTTTGCTTCAATATCCCTTCCGCACTGCTTTAGCCTGCCTCGTCAATGTTGTTTCTCGATTTATGAATGCAGGGCACGATGGCGTCATGCCAGAGAATAGTGTATTTGTGGGGAATTCAGTATTCAGTATTCAATTTATTCATTCAGAATATACAATAAAAGCATGAATTATGAATTAAAGCTATAGTAATATATTAATATATGTAGATATAAAACTATTAAAGCATAAATATTAATTCGACAATAGCGTTGACTAAAGTCGGCTTTACACGGCAGACAAATTAAATAGAAAATAAAAAAATAGAGCTGAATCCATGTACATGAGTATACATATAAAATAGATAATTATTATAAGAATATTAATAGTCATCTTAGGCACTTTATACAAAAAATAATCTCACAATAGGAAGTATCAAAACAAAATTGGAAAAAAAACATCGTATGTATATGATCAGGTATGTTACATTACACGCAGAATGCATTGGCATCACCAGAGCAGCACAGGCAGTCGCAGCCAAAGATGTCGGAGACGTAAGTTTGAAATTTGTCTCCGACAGTGCCTCCGTGCTACAAGCGCTAGCAAAAAATACGATAACCTCAGTCCTCGTACTGGAATGCCACAACGCGCTTCAATCCATTGCAGGGTCAAATAAAGTGACCCTCCAATGGATTAAAGGGCACAGTGACTCACTGGGAAATGACGCGGCGGACGAACTGGCCAAAAGGGGATCAAAGGAAATAGTATATGGACCGGAACCCTTGATGCCCATTCCCCAGGCCCAAATAAAAACATGGCTACGCAGGAACACCGAAGAAACCCACCTTACAGAATGGAAAAAAAATGCAGGATGCAGGCAAACAAAGAACGCGGTTCCGGAAGCATCCAAAAAACTTGCCCGCAACCTCACCAGATTAAAAAGGGACAAAATCCGTAAAGTCATTGGTACTATGACAGGCCACTGTCCCCTGAACAAGCACCTGTTTACCATAGGTGTGACAGACAGCCCTCTATGCAGAGGATGCATGGAGGAAGAAGAAACGCCACAGCATGTGCTTATGGAATGCAGGAGCGTGGCAGAGCAACGGGCAAGAATACTACAATCTCCAGCATCTCTCCCGGAGGCCTGTAGCAACCTAAACAGGCTGCTAACCTTCTGGGACAGCCTGGGTTGGCTGGAGTAACATAAATGGAAACATGAGCCACGCACAACGGCCCAATCAAGAGGCCAAGTGCGGGAAAAAGCCCAGTCAAACTAACTAACTAACTGTTACATTACACATTGTAATCTACATATTAAATATTAAATTCACAATATAATTATTAAACAATAAGAACTAAAATGAGGTACCTGAAAATTACATATTGTATGTTCTTGCCATTCTCGTAGTCTTCTTCCGTTCCGTTCCTTGCTAGGTTTACACGTTTGTATTAGGGTTTTTTCGATCGCATTTTTGTGATCGCGGAGGTAACCGTGGAGCTAATGTGACCGGGAGCTAATGGGCTGAGTTGGCCACGACGACCCATTCTGTTCAGGGTTGGTCACACTCACGGGTCAACACCCATCCGGCGGCCTCCACGCATGAAATGCGCACCGTGCGGCGTAAGCCAATCGATTGCGCACTCTGACTAACAGTCGGGGGAGTCTGGAAGCAGTACTGTTTCCTATAGAGCGGGGTGGTTGCGGACTTTACGGCGAATGCTCTTGAAATGACCATCGGCTATCCGATCCTGGGTGAACAGCCGGGCAAAGGATGCCGTGGTCCGCGATAGATTCGGTATACACTGTTTCATTGCTCGTAAGGGAGAGGACCGCGCAAGCGACCTCGAACTCTTAACCAATCGAGAGACCGGAGTAATCTGGTCGCAATTGGAAGTAAGGGCGTGAGTGTAAGCCCGCTGGGTAACATTCCTGGCTATCTCGCGGTTAAGGCGTTGGCCTCTTACGGGTTTGTGGCGGAGCTAGACGGTGGACTGTTTTGTCCAAGTCTTCTGCGCTCACTTCAGGGAGATAGAATGACTAATCGTTAAAACTTCCTGAGGTGACGAGCTCGCCCGTTGCAGTTCACAACTCTAGTTGTCAATAAGTGTTGTGGTTCACAATTAGTTTTGTTGAATTTCTAGGTGTAATTATGTACGAGTGCCTCTTTGGAAAGGCGCCGTACAGTTCCAACTCGTTCAAGGAGCTCATGGACAAAGTGAGGGCAAAACAGAGGATCGAGATTCCGCATAATTCATCAATTTCGCCCGAATGCGAGGATCTCCTGCTTCGGCTGCTGCAGCACGACCCAAAGAGGAGGATTTCATACGAGGATTTCTTCGCTCACGAGTTCCTCGATCTTAAACACATGCCCACTAAGGAGAATCACGATAAGGTAGACAGAGATTTTACTTTCATGGCCAACCAACGGTTTTGAAACGCGCTAATACAATATTTATTTATTTATTTATTTTTAGGAAAACCAACAGCTAATTATAATTTAACAAAAAGACGAAGCAGGATAACAGAGAGCCAATTAAAGGTTTTCACTTTTAAGTAACTTTGTAGAAACATATGTGACCTTTCAATTAAAGCTATCGATTAAAAATATATTAAAAATTATTCAACAATTAATGCTAAAGAATTCATTGTTCAGCCGCTGCCTAGCTGAGTTAATACTCGTGCAGAATAGATCAAAGTTTAATAAAATCATTGAAATTGTCACTTGTTCGCCACAGAAATGCATTTTGCCTATTACATTACATTTTCGTCGTGTCCAATTGACGGCTAAAGACCGCTCTTGGACGTGTCAAAATAATTGGGTTAGGTAGTAAGTTTCGTTACTACTCTTTACTGAACATACATAGGTAGTCAAGAATTAACTACTAGATTGTCAAACTATAAATATAAATAATCAAAATAGAAACCTATTATTTGAAGTAGTTAGTAATTCGAAAAGATACGTAGTAAAATTATTCATCGTAATATTCAAATCATCAGTAAAATGTTAAATAATCAAATTAAATCTACGTTATGCATTTTAAACCAAAAGTACACATATAAGAAAAATCATGGCCCTCAAATTCGGCCAGATTATAGAAAGAGTGGCCTATCAGCATCTCCTTGATGTTATTTTTTAATTTTATGTCCTCCAGCTGTTTAAATTTTGTAGGGAGTAGATTATAAAATTTAATGCTAAGATACAAGTAGCTTTTCTGTACTTTTGCCAGTCGTATTCGGGGTACGCATAAAAGGGAGCTACCGCGGGTATGATGCGAGTGAATGTCTGCATTAATTGCAGTTTCTGCGAGGTGCTGTCTAGCATATATTAAACACTGGTATATGAACGCCGAATACATAGTCATTACCCTTGCCTTGCTGAAATATTCTTTGCATGAGGTCCTAGTCGTTACCTGATACATGCTGCGCAGTGCTCTCTTTCTCGCAAAAGGAAGATTCTTTTACTGGTTGCGGCATTTCCCCAAAATAAGACAAGTGGAAGAAATCATACAGACAAGTGGAAGAATTTAAAACTAATAATGCCCGAGGAGAGGAAATTGTGGGAGGAAGAGGAGAGAAAGGGAAGAACTGGTTACTTCTTAGAAATGTAGTAATCCTCAAGGTAAGTCTTAGACGATGTTAAAGAAGGCGAGTTTCATATGTTTGCTGGGAGGTCGTTCCAGAGTCTTGCACCATGGACACAGAAAGAATAGGAATAGAAATCACTATTATGACTCGGAATTTTTAGTAAACTGTCGGAGGCTGACCGAAGTGGGAGACCGTGGGGACTTAGTGGTTCTAAAAGCTCGTGGAGATACGATGGTGTTAATTGGGAGAGTACACGATATAGGAGAGCAAGTATATGAACATTTCTTCTTTGGCTTACTGGCAACCACCACCAATATCTGTTTTATTTTTTGGAAAATAAGATCATCTCCACTGGTCGGTGAATTTCATGTTGGCACCTTCTGAATTCATTATTTATCTCTTGCAGGCTGTGAAGCTGGTGAAGCAGGCTGTGGAACTGGACGGTAAGGGACTGTACGAGGAGGCGTTTCACGCGTATTGTGAAGCGCTTACACACCTAGTGCCTTTGGTGCGTCTCGAAGCGGACGGAGTACGCAGAGCGGCTCTGCGAGCGAGGGTGGATCGATACGTGCGAAGAGCTGAACAGCTGCAACCCTTCACTTGCACCACTCGTGATTCACTCAATACTGGAGCGAGCTCAGCCAACACAGACGCACAGGTATTTTTTTTTTGTGGAGTGGGGCTTTTCTAAGGTCTTTATGAGCCTTGTAACACTGCGACCATCGCTGATCTATTGTGTTCGCCACCTAATATAGTTCTGCGCTAAGCCTCGTGTCATTTAAGAACCGCAGCAGGCTTTTGGCGCCAGATTGTTTTACCTCCTCAGGTTGGAAGTAATGACCACCCAAGTGGGTGTATCTTTTACGCATCAGCGGGCCACACTCGCACATGAGGTGCTGGGGAGTTTCCTCTGCCCCTTGGCAGAACCTGCACATTTTTGTGTATCTAGGCTTGAGGTTAAGGATCATATATGTTTCAATGAGATTACCCCTGATCCGACGATTCTTGAGTGTAGGCAGTTGCAATCTGCGGAGTCGTTCCGCATATTCCAGATTTTTGAACTCCATCGGCATTTTGGTCGTTCGGCGCTGGACTTTCTCGATGAGATCCTCATCTTTCACAAAGTACAGATTCCATATCTGCTATATATTCCTGTTCCCTGCTATATATTCCCTGAAGGCCCTGACGGCCCTGCTATATATTCCTGTTCTTTTTCAGAACTATTCCAACAAAAGTGTATCCTGTTGCGTCTTCAGGAAGAGCCCTACCCTCGCTGCCAGAAATCCTAATAACTCTGCGAGTAAATCTTCGGGTAATTTGAGTAACGCCGTTGATGATGTCTCGAACGCTGTCGTCTCGGTCAATTTGGAGAATTTAGATCCCAGCACTCCAAATACGGTGAACCAGGACGAAATAGTCGCTTATCAAGGCGAAAACACGGATAAATTTCAACAATTATGTAAGTAGCTATAGCATAGAAAGTCTAGGTAGATTTGCTTTCATATTTTAGGCAGGGTTACATACCATCTAGATGCTATCATACATTTTTGCCAGGCAACTATTGGGTGTGTGAATATGACTCTGTCCTTTTTTTAACACGCTTTTATTAGGTCGACCTGTATGTATGTAACTATGTAATGGAATCTAAGGTAACTAATTTAACAATCTTCCAAGGGCCGTAGCGTCATGAAAATTGGCAGCTGTATGTAGTTCTGATGACAATACAATAATATGGTACTGTCGAACTGATCTGATGATGGAGTCGGAAGATATGAACTGGAACTTCATGACGGAACATCGTATCATAGCTGTGTTTGGACTTGTTAGAAAAGTCTTGGAATGAACTTTGACTACGGTTAGGTTTCAAGGTCTGATGATAAAGCCGGAAGATAGGCACTGGCATTCCATGATGAAATATCGTATCATAGCCGTGTTTGGACTTGTTAGAAAGGTCTTGTAATGAACTTTGACCACGATTAAGTTTCAAGGTCTGAAGATGAAGCCGGATTTTTTGGTTTTTATGTGCATTTATAAAAGCGTGTTTTTAGTGTTTTTTTAACTATTAATTTATTTGTTAAAATAAAACACATTATAATGAATAAATATTTCTTTTAATTGTATGCAAACATTTTTCTTTCTTTTGTGAGAAATGTTTTCTTTTCCTAAGGGCCCAAAAAAAAATTTTATACGGGGCCCCGCCAAGGCACGCTACGCCACTGATCGGTAGACATCACCATTGACAGTTTTACCTGATTCCAGCAGTTCATAATATACCACACCTTTCTTATCACACCAGAAACAGAGTGAATTGCAATGAATATCTCGTTTTGATTGTAATGGACCAGCTTCACCAGGTTTTACCCAAGCTTTTTTACTTTTCGGATTCTCGTAATGAATCCATGTTTTACCTCCAAAAATTTTTCATGCAAAAACCCTTTTCTTTTCTGTTTTTGAAGCAACATTTCACCAATGGTTTCTCGACGTTCGATTTCTCTTTGTTTTAATTCAAGTGAAACCCAGTTACTAACTTTACGAACCTTTCGCACTGCTTCTTCTTCCCTCCACTTGACCCTCGGAAAGCATTTTCTCCAGATTCTCTGGATTTCTCCTGGCAACATGACCGAAGAACTGCAGGACCCTTCTCATGCATACGGTGGAGAGCCTCTCTTGGATGCCGAGTTCTTCCAGGACAGATTTGTTGGTGCGGCGTGCTGTCCATGGGATTCCTAACATTTTACGCCAATACCACATCTCCAGTGCATCGATTTTGGTGGGTGTCCGAGCCTTCAGGGTCCATGTCTCCGATGCATAGAGAAGGATCGAGAAAACCAGAGCTCAAACCAGCCTGACTTAGTCCGCTGACTTAAACCCCGATTCTTCCACAGCCTTTCTAGCTTGCTCATGGCCGATCTTGCCATCTGGCTTCTGCGTGAGACCTCCCCTTCTGCGTGAGACCTCCTATACTTATATATGCAAGGTCTACAAATATTCAAAGGAAAGAAAAAGGATTATTTCAAATTCGTAGACCAGAATACCCCCTTAATTTTGAAGCACTTCAATGTTGTAGATTTTCTACGCTTCATTAGTATAATAGAGAAATGAAGAACTAAACTGATACGCTTATGGTTTCAGATGAGCTGTGTATTTCCACACCAGCAATTAGTAATTGCTTAGAAGTGGGCCGGGCAGCCGAACGGTATGCAGCTCAAGGAGACTACGCCACCGCTTTACAAAGATATAAAAGCGCACTAGATGGGCTAGTAGCTGGCTTGAAGGATGAGCCCCAAGGCAGCCGGAGAGAACTACTGGTAGAGAAGGTTTGTTTATTTGTTTATTTCTACTCTTTATTGTGAAGTTTTTAATGGGGTGGATTATTGTAATAGGAAAATGTCTTACAACCGACCCGGCTACGAAATGTGTATTATTATTATTTATTTATTTATTTATTTAATTTAACAATTCATTTACAAGTGCACAAGTATCACTAATAATCATATCAATAAAAAAAAATATATAATTAAAATTAAAATTAAAATTAAACAGCCGATATGAGCATTAGCATTTAAGTACTGCTGCTGCCCAACTAAGTGCCAGGACTTGTTCCAGGGCAGCTAGCTCTCTAGTTTTTATATCACATATATTCGGCAATGAATAAAAAAAAAATAAAAAGGAAAAGAAATATATATATTCCCGTCACCATTACAAATTATAACTAATAATCACTAACTAATGATCACAATAGGAAATAAAACACAAAAATAAATAATCGTGTTAATAAAATAAAAATAAAATAAAATGTCAAATGATATCAAACAATAGTCACCAAAATTTATGAATAAGTAATAGTAATAAATAAAAATAAAAAAAGTCAAAGAAAATAATAATAATAATAAGAAATGTCAGGGATAATTGTCTCGGTATATTAATTTGTGGATATTTTGCCGGGCGTCATATTTTAGCCAGGAATCAATTTTGGCTTTAAAAGAAGAAGAAGACTTCGGCACATACATTTTTAAATCTTCATCTAGCATATTAAAGATCCTGGGGGCTATGTACACAAAATGCCTCTGCCCAAAAGTGGTCTGCATTCGAGGGACGTCAAAATGTATAGTTCGGGATTGCCGCGTGCAGATTGTTTGCTGGGTTCTTATTGCGGTCTCTAAATTAGTTTGATAGTCACAGAGCGCCGTTTTCACGTATAGGTGTGGTACATCTAGCACGTTATATTCTCTGTAGAGATAGATCATCTGAAGAGTATCTCCAAGGCTTTCTCTTTATAATTTTAAGTATTAGCTTTTGAGCTCTAATCAAGGGCTCCATATGAATTTTCGCTGCACCTCCCCACCCTATGATCCCATAGGTTAGGATAGATTGGTACAGGGCATGGTATACTATCTTATTATTATATATTAAACAGGCAGGCAGCTTAAGCTGATGCGCCTGAGTCCGTGCTTGCATTACAATTTCTGTGGAATAAGTCCAGTCTATTTTTATAGCCATTGACACTTTTGGCATTGATCACTTCACTTGGAAGAGCATTCCATTCGTTTACCACTCTACTGCTGAGGAAATGTTTCTTGGGATTTTAATGGAATGATTCACGCTGGAGTTTCTGATGATGCCCATGCAGATGTGTGTTAGTGCTCATGGTGTACATAGTCTGCAGCCTAGGAATGTCATACGATGCAGTCAGGATCTTATATGTCTCGATTAAGTCACCCCGTGCCCTGCGTTGTTCCAGAGCGGTCAAACCGAGAGCCGGCAATCTTTTCTCGTATGTTAGATGCTTCAAGTTAAAAGGCAATTTAGTCGCTCTTCGCTGGACCTTCTCTAGAAGATGGATATCCTTCCTAAAGTATGGATTTCAGATCTGATAGGCGTGTTCCAAAATGGGTCTTACAAATGACTTATAGATTTTCAGCATCAGTTCCTCTGTGATATGGTGAAAAGCTTTTTGAATTAGAAACAATAGAGAGTTTGCTTTCTTTACCAATGCAGTCACGTTTTCTTCCCATTTTAGGTCTTCCCATTATATGTGTGTTTCCGTGTAACATGTATGTAAGTGTGTGTCTTGTTATTGCATTCGATCAACAGAATTGAAATGCAGTTCCGTTAATTTTATCCCAATGGAAAACCTTTCTCAATAATTGAAAAAGCTTCAGATTGGATTATGAAGGTCGATTCGGTCTCCAAGCAGTATAAATTCCCTGAAAGTCTCGGATGTACAGCCCTGCGTCCATATATAACTCTTTACTCTCTATCTCGGAAGATGGTCCTTATCGTAGAATTAACTGTTCCATGGGAATCAAATATCCCAAAAGATCACGAGTACAAATTAAGTAAATACCATGATCTTGCAAATGCCGTCACCCGGAACGGTTTCACTGTTCACCTTCACGCGGTGGAAGTAGGCGCTCGTGGCCTGCCAGCTAAATCTTTGTTTAACCTTTTTAAAGATCTTGGTCTCTCCAGGAATATAATCAACTCCTTTCTAGAAAAATTATCTAAAACCGCGATTTCTGCATCTCAAATTCTATGGCTTCGAAGGGGGAGTGAATGGGTGGTAAGGTGAACGCTCACATGTGGCAAGGCAGCTGTCCTAAACCTACCACAGCCGGTCGTTAGTCCGGAATCCACCGTTCACCTCTCAGAAGTGTAATAATTATATATGATGGGCCCGATTTTTGGTCGGTGAATTCCATGGCAGCTCCGTTTGTATTTTATTTTTATTGTGACCCAGCCGGGAATTGAACTCGATGTTGAGGTGGTTCCTGATGATTAGTGCAGCTTGGGTGGTGTTTGCCAATCTCTATGTTATCTGTCTTGCCTAACTCACTGGGGAGCTAATGGGTAATTCAATTCAATTCAATTTTGGTATCTGAATTTGATAAAAAATTAAACTTAAAGAGCGTCAATTAGAACCCAAATTCAAGTTCACTGACTGGGCGACTAAAGGCATTCGTAAAAGCAGAGGTCGGTTATTTGAATTGTATGATGAAAAGTCATACAATCAAAGTTTGCACTTTGTAAACTACGTAAAGACATATTCAAGGATTTTTAAGAAAGTATGTTTAGTAGCTAAATCAAATTTCATAAAGCGCAAGGTTATTAATTCAGAAAATAAAGCTAAAACTGTTTGGAAAATTATAAATAGTGAGACCAAAAAAAAACAGCATTCAATAAACAGATCACATTAAAGACATCTCATGGTAAAGTTAGTTCAGACAAGGAAGTGGCACAAGAATTTGAAACGTTCTTCACAAACATCCCATTAAAAACTACTGGACATCTGAGTTCCTCCATTTCAATAGCAAACAATCTACTAAAGTCAAATATTGGCCGATGTGAGGCTGTATTTGATTTTAAGCAAATAGATTCCGAGACAATAGTCAAAGCGTTCCACGTTTTGAAACTAAAAAACACTGAGGATTTGTGGGGTATGTCTGTTAAGTTTTGTGAATATATTATAGACGACATTGCGCCGTATCTAGTAACAATCCTAAACGGATGCATTGAAAATGGCGTGTTTCCGGATTTACTAAAGTGTAGCAAGGTTGTACCCTTGTTCAAATCTGGCAATACAGAAGATCCTGGAAATTACAGACCGGTGTCTATATTGCCAGTGCTAAGCAAAATATTTGAAAAGATTTTATTAAACCAAATGCTTCCTCATTTCAACTTAAACCGACTACTTCATGATCAGCAATTTGGCTTCACCAAAGGACGTTCCACCACAGATGCTGGGGTAGCGCTACTACAAAACATCTATAGTGCCTGGAATGACTCGCAGGATGCTATTGGAATATTCTGCGACTTATCTAAGGCTTTTGACTGCGTAGATCATAATACGTTATTACTAAAACTAGATCACTACGGTATAAGGGGTAAATCTCTTAGCTTGCTTAAATCATATTTGACAGATAGAATCCAAAAAGTACAGATAAATGAGACAAAGTCACAAGGATCGCAAGTTAAAATGGGCGTACCACAGGGTTCTATACTGGGACCGTTTCTGTTTTTAGTATACCTAAATGACCTGCCCTTTATGGTACAGAGTCTAACTAAAATCACACTATTTGCGGATGACACCTCGTTAATTTTCAAACTAAACAAACAAAATACAAATGTGGACGAAATAAATATTGCTCTTGCACAGATTCATGACTGGTTTGCTTCTAACAATCTGGTTTTAAATTCAAATAAAACTAAATGTATTCGGTTTTCGCTTTCTAACAGCAGAAATAACTTTAATGTTACTCTAAATAATGAAAAATTAGACTTCATAGAACAGACCGTATTCTTGGGAATCACGTTGGATTCTAAACTAAAATGGGATTCACACATTACCAAACTGTCAACAAGGCTTAGTTCAGCCGCATATGCTGTTATGAAAATCCGTCAAATTACCGATGTTGATACTGCGAGGCTAGTATATTTCTCTTATTTCCACAGTATTATGTCTTACGGCATCTTACTGTGGGGACAAGCTGCAAGTATGCCCTCAATCTTTATTCTACAAAAACGGGCGGTTAGAGCCATATACAACTTGCGCAGACGTGATTCCCTAAGAGAATTATTCAAAGAAATTAACATTCTTACTGTACCTAGTCAATACATATTTGAAAACATTATGCATGCACGAAAAAATATATCTCATTATTCAAAAAACTGTGACAATCACAAATACAATACTAGAAATAAAAATAAATATATAGTGACAAAATTTAGACTAAGTAAGATAAGCAATTGTTTCATGGGAAACTGTATACAGTTCTATAATAAAATTCCAGAGGACATACAGGGTCTATCAGACATTCAGTTTAGAAGTAAAATTAAAAATATTCTATATAAGAAGGCTTACTACAAAGTAGTAGATTTTATTAATGATATTGATTTTTTTTTTGAATGATTATAAAATCGAATATTCTTTTCTTATTTTATTGAAAATTGTTAACTGTGTAGGTATATTGTCTTTTTATTTTTTATTTTTTACTATTGTTATTAATTATGACTATTTTAAATTTTATGACTATTTTAAATTCTAACTGTACCTATACTTTAAATTGCTTTTAAATATTTCTGTTGTTAAATATTTTATATCATTATCTATAATATAAACCGTACATTGTATCTCACTTTTGACGTCACAAAGCAATTTTATACAAATTCTATTGTGAATAAAAAACATTTTGATTTTGATTTTGATTTGATTTGGGCCCTGTTGCAGTTTGGCCACTAAGACACAGTTGTATAAGGTCGGTCAAACGCACGGGTCAACACCCATCCGGCGGCCTCCACGCAGAAGTTCGAGCCCGGGTAGGACTCTGGCCTGCAGGCCGGTTTCCCCTAGGAGTCAACCTTCGGGCGCTCCTGTGCGGTGGTTTGCGCACCGTGTGGCGTCAGCCAATCGACTGTGCATTCTGACCGACGGCCGGGGAAGTCTGGATACTGTCTCCTATAGAGCGGGGTTAGTTGTTCACCTTACGGCAACTGCTTTTGAAACGACCAATCGGCTACCCGATACCGGGTGAAGAGCCGGGAAAGATGCCGTGGTCCGCGATAGATTCGGTAGACACCTTATCTCCTCTACGCAAGGTAGAGGACAGCGCAAGCGACCTCGAACCTGTTACCAGTCGGGACACCGGAGTAATCTGGTTGCAACTGGTAGTAAGGACGCGCGAATCGGCCCGCTAGGTTATTAACCTGGTTATCTCGCGCTAAGGCGTTGGCTTCTTACGGGCGTGTGCTGTAACTAGACGGTGGACTGTTTTTGTCCCGAATTTTCTGCGCTCACCTCACGGGAGACAGAACGACCTAATATCTTTAAAACTTCCTGAGGTGACGGGTTCGCCCGTTGTAGTTGACAGATCGAGTTATGCAAGAAGTATTGCTACAAATGGGAGGGAGCTAAGGGGCCCTTGCTGAGTTGGCCACGAAGACCCATTCTGTTCAGGGTTGGTCACACTCACGGGTCAACACCCATCCGACGGCCTCCACGCATGAAGTGCGAGCCTGGGTAGGATTCTGGCCTTTTTTTAGTTTCCCCTAGGAATCAACCTTCTAGTGCTAAGCCATAATCCAATCGATTGCTCACTCTGACTTACAGTCGGGGGAGTCTGGAAGCAGTACTGTTTCCTATAGAGCGGGGATGGTTGCGGATTTTACGGCGACTCCTCTTGAAGCGACCATCGGCTACCCGATCTTGGGTGAACAGCTGGGCAAAGGATGCCGTGGTCCGCGATAGATTCGGTATACACCGTTTCACCGCTTCGTAAGGGAGAGGACCGCGCAAGCGACCTCGAACTCGTAACCAATCGAGAGACCGGAGTAATCTGGTCGCAATTGGAAGTAAGGGCGTGAGTGTAAGCCCCCTGGGTAACACTCCTCGCTATCTCGCGGTTAAGGCATTGGCCTCTTACGGGTTTGGTGGACTGTTTTGTCCAAGTCTTCTGCGCTCACTCCAGGGAGAATAAACGACTAATCGTTAAAACTTCCTGAGCTGACGGGCTCGCCCGTTGTAGTTGACAACTCTAGTTGCTACAAATGGGACGTGAACTATCTAACGTCTAAACAACGAGGTTACTGTTGTTTATAGGTCTTTCCCATGTATCATAATTATTTTCTTTTTATTTCAGATAGATGAATGGTTGCTCGAGGCCAAGAGCGTGAAAGCACTGCTATCCACCATAAAGCTAAACAACGAGAAAGAATCTGAACCCGTTAACTACCAATGTTGTCTACAATAAGTAAATAAATAAATGAGATATAGTATTATTTATAATTATTTGTCTTTTTTTTCCTTATCAAAAGGCAGGACAACGTTACTGTGATGCCAATTATTTATTTAAAATATATTATTTGCAGTGAAGATCCATAAAATATAATATTCTATGATGTACGGTCACTGGGCACACCATGTCTGACAGCTGACTTTAGTATATTAGATACGTCAGTAGACATATTACAGAGGTCAAGCAACATATCCCAGAATTTCCCATCCATATACTGCTGACAAACTTCATCATTCTTAGGAATATATAATTTGTACTCACGCAGTGTTATGTACTTTATCGTTTTGGCTCTTCTGCAATGGTTTTCGTTTAAACAGTTATTACAAATTTCACAAAGTATAAAGTTCACCTTCACGCGGTGGAAGTTGGCGCTCGTGGCCTGCCAGCTAAATCTCTATTTCACCTCTTTAAAGATCTTGGCCTTTCCAGAAAAATAACTCTTTCCTAAAAAAAATATCTAAAACCGCGATTTGCGCATCTCAAATTCTATGGCTTCGAAGGGGGAGTGAATGAGTGGTAAGGTGAACGCTCACATGTGGTAAGACAGATGTCCTAAACCTACCACAGAAGGTCGTTAGTCCGGGATCCACTGCTCACCCCCCAGAAGTGTAAAAAAAATAGTATGATGGGCCCGATTCCGGTCGGTGAATTCCATGGCAGCTCCGTTTGTATTTTATTTTATTTATGCCTGGAGGTGTTAGGTGCCCTAGGTTATAATCTAATTAGCCAAATTTAAAGAATATAACTCAGAAGCAACTCATAATTGAGATGATGTTATGCTAGTAACAAATGTTTTACATAAAAAGATATTTCCATTGGTATTTGATAAAAAGCTATGAAAAAGTGGACCCAAAATAGCCATTATCTTTTGCACTAGACAGGATTCGACAGGATTGCTATAATATCAATTCAAATCAATTTATTTTAATACAATCTTAACAGATTTTTGAAATCTAGCTTATATATAGAAATACTCCAAAGTTGGCACTTAACCCGTTGAGTATGAGTCGACCAAATCTGGTTGCGAAACAATTATCCGTTGAGTATGAGTCGACCAGATCTGGTCTCGCTCGGCGCGCGCGCTTTCGAACTCTTTTTTTACCATCGAAAGCATTTTGTCTCTTTCATGCGTATGGCAGATCGGTACAGAATTAAATTCTCTCTGTTAGCATTCGCAGCAGCAACTGCGCAGTCCATGTAACATATTACGGACCGCAGCAAATCGAACATCCGCCTTCACGAAACGTCAAGTCCGCCGGTGCGTGTGCCGCCATTTCGGAAACGTTTTTCGTGTAGTTTTCGGTGTTTATTTGACCGAAACGTAAGTAAAACCATTTCTACAACATCATATAGTCCCCCTAAACTGATTAGATGTACCATTTATCGTGTATATAAAGTATTTCGGGTCTTTGAATGTCGCGTCGCAAATGCCAAAGTCGGCCATTGTTTTTTCACTTCTTTGACGTTCTCATATTTATTCATAATTATCTAATTGTTTTACAAAATGATATTTCAATATTCTATATTCGAAATTTCAATGCAATCATTGTGCAGTTGTTCTTTTTATGATTGGTGCAGTTGTTCTTTTTATGATGTCGCCGAAAATCCTGCAAAAGAGACAAATGCATCCATGAAAATACCCATTTACTCCAAGGGTTAAATACAGTGAATATTGTCTAATAATAAACCAAGAAAAAATATATATTTAAAAAATTGCGTTTGATCGTTCTGGTTTTTAGTTTCCTACTTGGGTAAAGCCAAAATTTTTGACACCTTTTTTTTTTCGTCTGGCATCATACAAAGAAATATATTACTATTCTATTGGGTTTTTGTTTCCGATTGGGCATTGATATATTAGCTTGCTAAATTTATACGTTAAGAGCCCTATCACATATTTTTTCCAGAAAGGCAAGAAAAGTGGATTTTTGGCGTTCTAATTCCAAGAAATGAAGAGATTTCTACAAACTTTAATTACTGAATTACCTGGACCATTTCTTGATGTTGACCATAGCGGCCTTTAATTTTAGATATAACGAATATTATTTACTTATTCAGCCCATTTTCCGAAAGTCGTTATTCGTAAAACGCTCGGAAGGCAAACTTTGAGCTCCTTAACCCCTCAAGCCCCGATTGGCCGATATCGGCCACAAACTGATTCAGCGTGACGGGCCCGTTTTAATTTTATTTTAATTTAATTTGCTTTATTTTATTATGTTTTATTATGTTAATATGTTTCATTTTAATTATGGGTACAGTGGTTTGGCAGTAATTAATGTTTTTGGTGAGACAGTGTCATAATTCAATTTTTTTACTAATTTTTACAAAATTTTTTTGGGACATCAACTTGTCAATCGGCTGAGGGGCCGAGGCCTGAAGGGTTAATACAGTAATATCACTACAACGAAAACCGTATACTATTTTTTTTTATGTCCGTCATGTATTCTCGATGTACACTACGGCTTTATTTTTTCGTTTTTTGACCACATATCCAAGGTATACATTACTTACAATTACACAAAATTAAAAAAAAATCTTCCTGTATCATTCTAATTTTCTCAGAAATAAAATAAGATTCTTATATAATACTTATACTATATTAAAGTTCACTCTTTTAGCAATACGACATAATATAAATTATTGTCATTAGAAAGGAGAAAACACTGCAAAAAACAATTAGAAATTGTGTATATATTTGCTTGCGCAAGAGAAGAGCGCTCAGTGCCGCGGTTTTCTCCCAGGGTTGAATAGTTATTTATTTATTTATTTATTTATTTATCCTATCTTTTATAGTTACATCCAAAAAAAAATGCGTTCATTTTTTCAACTCATTTTAAAAGAATACCTACGCTATTTTGTAATAAGGCTCTTAATTAAACAGTAATCATTGCATTTTAATGATAAAACTTGAAAGTCATGATGAAATAATGTCCATTTTTGACACCCAGCTGTATTTGTAGTCCTAGTGAAATTCAATACTTGTGTACTTTTTTATTGTTTTATTCGCCTATCTTCAGCTTTTGCACTTTTACGTTACTCTATTTATGTTATTGATTTTTTAATAAACATTCCTAATGAAATATAGTGGTGATTATTCTTTTTACACTGGCAACCCTTATTCCATCTGTTAATGTCGAAATAAGGTTAAAATTAAAGCCATCTGCCATTTTGTTTGTGGTCGTCACTGAATAAGTATGATGCTTCAGATTTGTTTAAAACACTGTTAAACGTTTACGTGTGATTTCCAAGGTACGTCTGTGTATATTTATCTGTTTCTTTATGTAATATCAATATTTAAACACTTAAGTATCATACAAATCTTACCACGGCTCACAATTTCTTCTCGTTTCAACATAAAGTTATAGGAAAGCTATAGATAGGAACTTTTTATGTTACTTTTGCATTACTTTTACGTTACCGCTTGCAAAATAGTATATTACGTAACATAAAAGGCGAATACAACAAAAAAACCCTAGTTCTATTATTGATATTTATGGTCTCTATTATAAAATCGATATTCCAGTAACCACAGCTCATAATACGAACCAAATCAATTAGCGTAGACACGTGTTAAATTTCACTAGGACTACAAACACAGCTGGGTGTTCAAAAATGGACATTATTTTTTGCATGAAAATATATTTTTTTTCATCATGACTTTTAAATTTTATCATTAAAATGCAATGATTACTGTTGAATTAACGTATACACTCAATAGCATAGTGATATATTTCTTTGTATGATGTCGGACGAAAAAAAAAGTGTAAAAAATTTTGGCTTTATCCACTTTACACCAGGTTGCATCGAAC
Source organism: Micropterix aruncella (assembly GCA_944548615.1). NCBI lineage: Eukaryota > Metazoa > Arthropoda > Insecta > Lepidoptera > Micropterigidae > Micropterix > Micropterix aruncella. The sequence goes on from OX155979.1 coordinate 14,874,132, forward strand.
TATTAAAGAATTTGATATTGTATTTGATAATACCTAAATCTACTACTAGGTTTTTTAAATTTTATTTATTATGTTTCGGATTCCCCTTAATAGTTTCCCTAATACAGATCTCATTCTCATAATACCTAAATCTACTACTAGGTTTTTTAAATTTTATATATTATGTTTCGGATTCCCCTTAATAGATTCCCCTTAAAAATGGACATTTCGGAACTATACTTGAATAATCAATAATATAAAAATAGTCTATAATAAAAAGTATTCAATCAACAGCCAAGAGGTAATAAAATATTAAGACCTTGCATTGATAACTTCGATTTTCTAAGAAATCCCTTAACTTATATTTCTAGTCATTTACTAAATTGCAAAATACTTTATGTCAAAGCGTCATCATTATAGGCTTCAATTATCAGTCTGTGTCATTTCGTTGAAGTGTCAACAACGGTAATTTTGTTAGCTTCGAAGATGTCGAAATTTGAGCCGACCAAAAGTAATTTGCGGGAAGCAATGCTTTTCTGCGAGGGCGCAGCACGAAATTCATCAAATTAGGGTGTAGCGTTTTAGTTATTCCCCTAAAACTACGCTATAAAAAGCAGTGAAAAAAAACACTCGTTTTTATCAATAAGTCATTTATAAGGTGACATAATAAATTTGGCAATAGTGTGCATAGTTTTTTATAAAAACACACGAGAAAATATACAAAAATGGGCGCGGGGTTTTAATCCTCACTGGTAAAATAATTAATAATTTGAATTACAAATTATTATAATAGAAAGTTAAATGATATATCTTTACTATACAATATTAAGATTTCAAGTATTATAATAACATTGTATACAATAAATCCTAGAAAATCAGGTCTCAGATTCTCCATACATTTTTTGTATGGGCGAACCGCGTAAATAAATACACATGCGCGCTATGAAATAGATTTACTTCCCTGCTGCTATCGAAAGTGGGAGCACGCCGGTTTCGTTAGCTCCCGTCACTCGCGCGGACGTAATATTTTATTCTTCTAGACAGCTGCACGGCTGTCGTTCGGCGTCGTCACTCGTCGTCACGCGTAGACACGAAAAAGCAGTAAGTATTTTTTTAAATATTGTTTAGTAATATTAGGGTTTTATTAATGGATGTTTATGACAACTTTGTTATAACTTATTATAATACTCTACATGTATTTTAGTTAATGGGGAAGCGCAAGGAAACATATTTCATGAAAACACGAAAAGGAAAAACAAAGAAGACAAGAAGGTTAGTTTCATATTCTAAACTATCATGGTTTTGGTAGATTCAGTACATTCAATACACATTTTTCTCATTTAGTGTGTACAAAACATGTTATAGTTCATATTTAGTATTTAATATAAAGGTATTGTCAATTTTGAGCACAATATTTGTAAATTTCGCAAATCTTTATAGTATAAGTTTTAGTGTAAGTATTATTTGTGATTGTTGCTGTGTTTTTTTATAATAAAATAAAAACATGAAATATAAATTATAAAATGTATGAAAACACATGTACGCATTTCGGGCGTAAATGTTACGGCGTCCATTGGAATTTGAGCCCTCTCTTGCTGAGATATGATAAAAAAAATATTGGTATAAGGATTTTTTGGTATTTGATATTTTTTTTACTATATTTATTTATTACCTGACTGGATTTAAACTCAAACTGCCACCCGTCTTTAGATGAGAACCATAGACAATTTTTTTTCGAAATTAAAATAAAAACAAGTTTGACATTTTTGTTTTTATACTCGTGTGTATGGAGTTTTTAATACTCGTACCGTATTTATGTATGGAGAGCAGAAGTTTCTAAATTATTTTATTATTTCTATTTAAATGGTGCTTCGGATATAAAAACTTTGTATGCGAAGTGTGTAGGGTCTGCTAACTTAGGTCATGAAAAAATTGAAAATCATTTCTTCCTAAAAAGTACGTACCAATTCTTTATCTACCTACTTATATGCTTATTTATAGAACTGCGATAATGTCGCTATGTTACCCAGTTACCTGTACATGATGTTCAAAAATATACCAGCAATATTTTAGGGGTGATCAGAATCAGGTCTCTAGCATACAGGAAAAATATTTTTAAAAATCCATTGTAAATTGTATTTTTTTTACCTAAAATATTTTGTATAACACGATATATAACAAAATAAAACAGCCTGTATAACACGACATCATTTCGTTGCTATTGTCAGTAAAACTTGCATTCAATAGCATACAAACATAATAATTTTAAAAAATTGTATTTACCGACACATTTTTTTAATCAAATGACGTGTTTGTTTAATTTTAGGTCCATTCCAGCTGCAAATCTTAGTAATGAACCTTCGATGGATTATGTTGTGAGTTATTTTATTACGTAGTTTGATTCTTTAAAACAACTCATGTTGTATTTATTTCATTTCAGGACTCACTAAAAGATTTGGACTCAGATTCTGAATTAATCGTAGAGAAAGAAATTGAAAATCAAGAGGAACACGTGATAAGTGGGAATAGAATAGTAGATTTTACGTACACTTATCAACAGTTGCAAGAAATTTCTAATCACAGCTCAGTATTTAATTGTAATTTGAGTTATTTGAAAGTTACTAAAGAGGTCAAGAAAGGGTTTCTTTCAAAATTTCATTTGACTTGTCAAATGTGCCAGCAAAAATTTGAATTAAAAAATTGTAGGGATAATAAAAATTCAGCAAACCTCAACCTCAACCTCAACGAAACAGCAGTAAGCAGTTTCATGTCTATTGGTGCAGGATTTTCAGGCCTGGAACAAGTTGCAGCCTCTCTTGATATACCATGTATGTCTGGTAAATTGTATGCAAAATGCCACACCAAGGTCTGTGAGCTCTGGGAACTTGCCAAAGAAAAAGTCATGGCGGACGCAGCTAAGGAAGAGTATGATCTGGCTGTAATCAACGGCGATGTTGATGTCAATGGCGTACCGTTTATAACTGTAGTTGCTGATGCTTGCTGGTCAAAGAGATCCTATAGAAAAAACTACAATGCGTTATCGGGTGCCGCAGTTATCATAGGCTACAGGACAAAGAAAATTATATACATGGCGGTGAAAAATAAGTATTGTATGATTTGTGCTAGAGCTGAAAATAGAAAAGAGACAACTCCCGATCATACTTGCTTCAAAAACTACACTGGTTCTTCTAGCGGCATGGAGGCAACAGCGCTCGTGGAAGGTTTTAAAACCTCAGTACAAACTCACGGATTGATATATTCTAAACTCATAGCTGACGGTGATTCAAGCACGCATAAAAATATTGAAAAAGCAAAACCGTATGGGAACGTATTAGTAGAGAAGATTGAGTGCACTAATCATTTATTGCGGAATTACTGCACGAAGTTACATGAGCTGACTAAAAATACGTGCTACCCAATAAAATATCGAAGAGCTGTTGAAAATAATATAATGCGCCTAAGGCGTTCAGTCACTGGAGCAGTAAAACACATAGGCTCTCACAATAATAAAACTTTTGAAGAAAAGGTCTTAGAGCTGAAGCAGGATTTATTGAATTCACCGCATCATGTATTTGGTAACCATGCTTGTTGTAAACCCTATTATTGCAAAAAACTGACTGAAACTGAATCACCAGAAGAAAATTTAATACCAGCAATGAAAAGGAACGAGGGCGGCCTAATTTTTTCAGATATAATGAAATTTCTTCTAAGACTAGTAAATAATGCAAAAAGTCTAGTGCATAACGTAAATAGCAATATAGCTGAGGTTTTCAATAGCGTAATTGCAAAATTTATTGGGGGCAAACGTATTAACTATTCAGGCAGACAATCTTATTCAGGACGCTGTGCTGCATCAGTAGTGTCTTTTAATTCAAGAGAACCAAATACCTACCTCAGTAAAACGATTTTGTTGCGAAGCCCAAACAAATTAATGACACGTCTGGAAAGCAAAACAAGTAGCAACCGCAAAACGCAGAATTCACCAATCACGCACTTTTTCAAATAAAAAGCTTACCACTTCCGAGAAGGACAAAAATTACGGCGAGTCTTGTCAAAAACCTGACCTGAATGAGGAAGATTACCAGTTTGCCAAAACAGAGCATATGAAACGTATAGCTTTGTCCGAAGAAGATCGCTACGCATTAGAGAGACGAACTATTCTGCAGGCTGAATCAATCGAATGGCGTCAGGAGCGAAAACTGAGACTTACGGCATCTGTGTTTGGAAAAGTGTGTAAACGGGGGCTGATCAAATGCGGTCCCTTAGTTAAAAATTTAGCGACCGAAAAAAAATTCAATCATATCAAATCCATTAAATATGGCCAAAATTATGAACATCTTGCGCGAGAGCAACTAGAAAGTTATCTCAAAGTTCCCATAAAAACGTGCGGTTTATTTGTCGACAAAGATCTGCCTTTTTTAGGAGCAAGTCCAGATGGACTGGTAGAAGAAAACAAAATTGTGGAAATAAAATGTCCGTACTCTGCGAGAAGTAAGACTGTCAATGATGCCGTCAAGGATAAAGAAGTAATTTTTTGGAAAATAGATAAAGATGGTATTGCCAACATAAATAAAAGACATGATTGGTACTTCCAGGTTCAGGGACAACTTCATATTACACAGAGAAAAATATGCATATTTGTCGTTTGGACGACAGTAGACATGAAAATAGAACTAATAGAAGAAGATAAAGTGTTTTGGAGTGAGATGGAGGAAAAATTAAAAATGTTTTACTTTGATTGTTTATTACCAGAAATAATAGACTCTAGATTAGACAGACAAATGGAAATTAAGGAACCTAACTACATTCTTCAAGCATTAAACAAAAGAGTGGTTAAGAGTGATATTAAGCGTAAAACTAATGAAGGCAAAACTATAACAAAATATAAACGCAAAAAACCAAATGAAAGTCAATAGAAATAATATAATTATAATAATAATATATAGAATATAAATAGAATAATAATAGGAATAATATGCCAATTCTTTCAAATGGGAATAGCAATAATATGTAACTTTCAGGTACCTCATTTTAGTTCTTATTGATTAATAATAATATTATGAACTTAATATTTAATATGTAGATTACAATGTGTAACGTAACATACCTGACCATATACATACTTTGTTTTTTTTTTTCATTTTTATTTTGATATTTTCTATTGTGTGATTATTTTTTGTATAAAGTGCCTAAGATGACTATTAATAGTCTTATAATAATTATCTATTTTATATGTATACTCATGTACCTACATGGATTCAGGTCTTTTTTTTTAAATTTTATTTATTCGCCGTGTAAAGCCGACTTTAGTCAACGCTATTGTCGATTTAATATTTATGCTTTAATAGTTTTATATCTACTAATATTAATATATTACTAGCAACTGGCGAATTCTAATATGCGATAATTAGCTTTAATTGATAATTCATGCTTTTATTGTATATTCTGAATGAATAAATTGAATACTGAATACTGAATTAACGTGGTTGTCTGGCGCATAAACTATGGCGGATTTACACATGGAGTTTTTCCGTACATACGTCAAAGCGTTTTCACTCCTCTCGAAACCAGAGGCTCAAAGGCCGGCTAACGAGGGGTGGAGAAGACTTTCAGATTTTGTAATTACTTTAAATGAGTAAAGTACATTTTTAAAAGCATTCTATTAATTTTTCCACTTACCACATAACACCTTGCAAACGCTGGGTTCACGAGTTTTCACATTTTCCGCAAATTGGGTTGATTACGTAATCTTAGGGGGGGGGAGGCCGCTTATTACGTTTCTTAACATGTGGGAGGGGAGGGGAGGGGGGTAGAAAATAACAAAAACGTGAATACGTAATATGTGGACGGCCTCTGAGCTCATAACCGCGTTGAAAATGCACAATCAGAGAGCTGTATTCAAATAATTATAACATCGTTTATCTCAATTACTGTGATATAGTTAAATATAAATATAATATAAGACAAAATAGTTAACAATGAATCACTTTTCTGCTTCTCTGGAAAAATATCTAATTTTGACTTACAAGGTACTTTTGTTTAAGCGACGATATTCGTCGCGACATGATGTCGCGCCAATCGGCGCCAACCGGTGTGCACCGTTAAATACCTATTTCGCGACCGTGAATTATGGTCGGCGCAGTCTTAAGAAAACGGCTTACGGGGAATTTACTCCAACAGAAAGGACTGTTAAAACTTGGTTTCTCCGAGTCAAAAGTGGCGATTTCGACGTGCAAGACAAAGAGCGCCCAGGCCAGGAGCAAAAATTTGAAGAAGCGGAATTGGAGTCCATACTCCATGAAGATTCGAGTCTGACACTAGAAAAGATAAGTGAATGAAGTGCTTAATGTTCATCCCTCAATAGTTTCGAGACGTTTAAATATGTGGGAGTCATTCAAAAGGAAGGGCATTGGGTTCCTCACGAGTTGAAGCCGAGAGACATCGAAAGATTTTTATGACTTGTAAAATGCTCCTTCGCCGTCAAAAAAGGAAAGGTTTTCTCCACCGAATAATCACCGGCGCCGAAAAATGGATCTTTTACGAGAACCTCAAATGCAAAAATGTCACTCGTACCCCGGTGAATCACTTCCATCGACCTCAACAGCCACACCGAAGAGAGACATCCGCGGATCCAAGGTAATGCTTTGCATTTGGTGGGACCAAAAGGGTGTCATCTATTACTAGCTGCTGAAACCGGGAGAAACCATCATGGCCGATCGCTATCGAGCTCAGTTCAAGAATTTGAGCGATGCTGTGGAGATAAAACAACCGGAATACGCTAAAAGGCACAAGGTAATTTTCCAGCATGACGATGCTCGACCACACGTCGCGATGCAGGTCAAGAACTTCCAGGAAACGCTTCGCTGGGTCATCCTACCTCACCCGCCGTACTCCCCAGATATTGCGCCATCCGACTACTATTTGTTCCGGTCAATGGTCCATGGCCTTTCCGAGCAGCGCTTCCAGTCTTTTGAGGATATTGCAAAATGGCTGGATTCGTAGATAGCCTCCAAGGACTAATGCCAGGGAATCTGTCTCTTTCCTCCTCCAATGCACTGGAAAGTAATGTTGTATGACTGGACGCCAGAGATACTGAAATTTTATTTAAATGCGTTTCAGCATACGCTTCCAAACCCCAGTAACCTCGCTCGTTGGAGCTTTGCCGAGGATAGTTCATGCCTTCTTTGTAGCAATACCCCTTGCACAGCCAGGGATATTCTAGCTGGCTGCAAGGTGGCCTTAGATCAAGGACGGTACACTTACCGCCACGACAAAGTCCTTGCTGTTATTCGCGAGGTAATTAGCCTCTCAGTGGCTCGTGCCAACAAGGGTTTGACAGTACCCTCCAAACCCCCAATACAGTTTGTGCGGGATGGCTCTAAAGGCAAAAAACATTTCACTACAAAACCTTTCTCAATAATCGAGAAAGCTTCAGATTGGATTCTGGAGGTCGATTCGGTCTCTAAGCAGTATAAATTCCCCGAAAGTCTCGGATGCACAGCCCTGCGTCCAGATGTAACTCTTTACTTTCTATCTCGGAAGATAGCCCTTATTGTAGAATTAACTGTTTCATGGGAATCAAATATCCCAAAAGACCACGAGTATAAATTAAATAAATACCATGACCTCGCAAATGCCGTCACCCGGAACGGCTTCACTGTTCACCTTCACGCGGTGGAAGTTAGCGCTCGTGGCCTGCCAGCTAAATCTCTGTTTCACCTTTTTGATCTTGGTCTCTCCAGGAAAATAATCAACTCGTTCTTAGAATAAATATCTAAAACTGCAATTTCCACATCTCAAATTCTATGGCTTCGAAGGGGGAGTGAATGGGTGGTAAGGTGAACGCTCACATGTGGCAAGACAGCTGTCCTAAACCTACCACAGCCGGTCGTTAGCCCAGAACCCACTGCTCACCCCCCAGAAGTGTAATAACACTATTTTTTTGTACACTATGAAGTGTAATAACACACTGTATTTTATTTTATATGGTATAAGGATGGAGTGGGGGGGGGGGGGGCGGTTCTACACAGTCGGCGCTACATACATACATATTTCTAGTATATCCCGGCCATATAGCCACATATTTTTGTATGGCCGACGTTGCTGGCCAGTGTTGCTGCACGATCGTTTCGCAATATTATGGCTGCGCTATATATTTTACAGCCATATGCTGCAATACAATGTTGCAGTGATGGCCGGGCTATAGTTGCTGATATTGCGGCTACAAATTGCCGTAAAAGTATAGTCCTTTTAGGAGCACCATTACGTATAGAAATATATTTTTATGCCAATTGGCAACACTGAAAAGTCACAGCTGTCAAATCGAAAACATTTGCTTGCGCCGTGCTCAAATGTTCCTTTTCACTGCGGTTAAAATTGTTTTGCTTTGATAAATTATTTAGTCAGACGCATTTTGTCGTTGAAACAGTAACTATATTCATGCGAATATGAGTGAGAAAACTATGGATTATTACGGCAACGTGACTGTCAAAATCGAACAAAATGTCAACTTTAAAACAGAGGTCAGTTTAGACGATTCAGATTCGAATATTCCTATGAGCGATTTCATACCAGATGAGCGAGGGAATGTGGTCAATTTCTGCAAAGGAGAAACTCTCATCATAAAGTCAGAAACAACCGAAAGTGGACCATTTGGAAGCAGTTATATTGATGACAGTGGACCTAGTGGTGGACGTGTCGAATCACATGCCTGTATAAAGTGCGACAGAGCGTTTTCATGTAATACTGAATTAAATCGACACATTAACGAAATTCATTTGAAATTAAAGAAATTTCCGTGTGGCGAATGTGATCGTTCTTTCGCAAGGCGAGACTATTTGAGGAAACACGTCGACGCAATTCACATGAAATTGAAGAAATACTCATGTGGAGAATGTGACCAAGCTTTTACGCAGCAAGGGAGTTTGAAAGGACATGTAGAAACAGTCCACAGGAAATTGAAGAAATATTCCTGTGGACAATGCGATCGAGCTTTTACACGTCAATGGCATTTGAAAGAACACTTCGAAGCAGTTCACATGAAATTGAAGAAATACGTATGTGGCGAATGTAATCAAGCTTTTACGCAGAGTGGTAAATTGAATGAACATGTTGGCGCAGTTCACAGAAAATTGAAGAAATACCCATGTCGCGAATGTGGCCATGCTTTTGCGCACCAAGGGAATTTGGAGAGACATGTGGATGCCGTTCATAACAAAATTAATAAGTACACGTGTGGGGAATGTGACCGATCATTTTCATGGAAAGGATCCTTGATTAGGCATTTAGAAGTTATTCATGGGAAACTGAATAATTACTTTTGCGCAGAATGCAATCGTAGGTTCGGTCAACGATCAGCTCTAATTAGACATTTCAAGAAAATACACCCAGCATAAACATTAGATAGGGCGGTGTCGACTACAGCGGGCGAACCCGTCACCCCAGGCTGGTATAACGATATGTGATCATTCTTTGAGTCGTGGGATGAGCGTAGAAGACTTAGGGATAAGACAATCTACTGTCTAGCTCTGCCAACAAGCCCGTTAGAGGCCAACGCCTTAAGGCGAGGCACCGGGAAAGGTCACCAACGGGCAGCCTCGCCCCCTGACTACCAGTTTTGATGGGATATCTCCGCCTGGAATCAGGATACCTCTATCCTCCCGACTAATACGGGCCCGAAGTCGCTTACGCGGCCTCTACATGTTGTAATTACAGCGGTAATTTAATTTAAAATCATTGCGGACCTGGGCGTCCTTTGCCCGTATTGCCACACGGTATAGTGTGGCCCAAGGTCATTTCGAGAGTGGCATCACAACAGGTCAACATCTGCCCCCGCTGCTTTCCTAAGCAGTATATTTTCATAGTCTCCAGACTAGTTCAGCAATTAGTCCAGAGTGCACAACCGATTGACATCGCCGAACGGTGTAGTACAGCACTAATAAAATGCGTCTGTTAATTGGGTTGATTACAGTTGCATTTACAATGCTCAACAGCGGCATTCGCCAAAAAACGGTTCGCCTTTTCTGTAATGTTATGAATATCTTAAGATGTTAGGAATTCTCTGTTACATGTGGATTTTAACTTATTAGATATATTGAGAGAGATTCTTCAACCACACCTGCGATACGCTTATGACAGCCTCAAACAGCTGTGCTGTCGGCGAATTTGTTTAAATCGGTATTCTTGGAGCACGGTCGCCATCAGCACGGCTGCTGCATTTTTGATTATTTAATGAAATATAATATTTTTTAAATTACAAAAAATATAGATATTTTTATGGATCTTTAAATAAATAATTATCTGTGGTTTTTTTTTGTTCCATCAAATACGCGATAAGGAAGTAATATAGACTGCCCTGTTCTATCGATAGACCGTAGTATCACGTAGTAAGTTTTACGTCGATTCTTATATTACGCAGATGACGCTGCCCGGTAACGACGAGGCGAGTGCCAGCAAGAGTTAATTCACCCAAAATAGTTACATATTGGTTTTCTCTAAAACACTTTTGTCGACGTTTCTGTGCGATATACACCTGGAAAAACGAAGAAAAAACACTCGCGTCTCTGGTTGATTTTCAGCCTGGCCATATGTCTATGTGTAAACTCGATAATATATAATTACAATAATGGAACTTCATTTTTAAGAAAAAGATGCGTGTATCAACTAACCTATATATAACTTCAATGTATCTCACAAGTTTTACTGCAACCATATATCAAGAATGGATTGTCCGATTTCAAAAATTCTTTTGCAAAACTGCATTTTTAATTTCTATTTTATTCGAGGCCTTTTACCTATATTTATAAGTTCATATCGAATAATGATCGTGGAGATCCCTACCAACGGAAAAACGTCATGTTAAAAAAACGGTTATAAAAAATATATGTCGTACCGAATTTTAATAAATATTGGTTCATAAACAAATCGTTCCAAAAAAAAAAGTTTTAGCTTTGACATAGGGAACGTTATCGTGCATTTACAGTCAAAATGTTAGAGGAAAATAATATAAGAGACTGTTGCGAACATTCGAAAAGCATAATACTGGTAATATTATGTACGGCTCATTGCCGTGTTGCGGAGCGAGCGGGACAAACATATGCCAATGGAGGGGGACGAGTACATATGAAACAAGGCAACTAGCCGTAAATCGAGGATTTGTTTGCTGGCCCATAATATGTAAAGAATGCTATAAGACTTTTAAAGTAGAAAAACAAATCGAGGGCACAGTAAGTTATCATCGTGAAGACGTACATAACATATAGATTGGCAGGTACTTGACCATAGCAAATGTGATCGTGGAGTTCACGGTTACGATATCAACGTCAATAAAATAATAAAAAAATGAGAAATGTATATATCCAGTGAGAAATACTACAATAATGGAAGTATCACTGTTGGCGTGGTGAACTGCGGCTCCTACATAGAAAACTTCATCAGCCTTGGAGCCTGCAGTAAATACACAGTTCCAATCCGGCCAGTTGTTGGTAGCTAAATGCGGTTGTGGGTCATCTGTGCTTTTCCGTCGGACATTCTAATTAAAAATCTTTGGTGCTCTGAGCCTCCCTTCCAAAGATAATGATAAGTTAGGTGGGACAGAGGAGCGATATATGGAGGACTATAATTTATTGAGACACTGATGACTTTTACACAGAAGGGGCAACATTGGAGGGAAGAGTTTGTGCACTCTGTAGCATTGTCGACATAATGGCGAGTTTAGGGATAAATGGGTGGGATATCATTGCTAACCGCTTTAAAGTAGAAGCGGTCGGAGAGACGGCTGACACCTTAGGTCGACTGAAGGCTCTGTTGCCTCAACCTGCAGGGTATTTGTGGGTGAACTCTTCGTGGCTCCGAGTACTAGCCGAAGTCCATTATACTGGAAAAATAGAAAGGATGTAGGTAAGTTTAAATAGTATTAAAATTGACAATCAAATTACCACAATGAAAGATAATCCTGAAAAGTTACTAAATTGTAGAAATAGTCACTTTTGTAATGTTGGCACCAAACTAGCAGAAAAGTTTCGTGGGATAAATAGTTCTGTAATTACTGACCTAAGTAAATCTGATACGTCATCTGTGTCCATGTACCTAAAGCCTACGAATAGAGACGAAGTTAAAAAAGTAATAGGCAGCCTTAAAAATAAGTCAGCGGTGGGGGTGATGGGGTCGGGCATGAGTATTTAAACTAGCTGAAACCTATATCAGCCAGCCTATTGCTTTTATTATTAAAGTGAGTTTCAGAAGCGGATTTTTTCCTGACAAATTAAAATTTCCTGACAATCAGTTCGGTTTTAGGGAAGGTTTAGGGACAACGGACGCTATACAGAATTTATAGTCGAAACGGTGGATAAAGGAGACAAGTGTCTAGGAGTTTTCCTAGACCTTGCAAAGGCTTTTGACTCCGTTCCACATAATATATCATTGTGCAAACTGAGCAATGTGGGAATTAAGTATACAAGTCTTAAATGGTTTGATAGTTACCTATCCAACAGGATACAGAGTGTCGCCATCCAGGGCCTCCAGAGTAAAAGTCAGCATCTCACGTATGGTGTACCACAGGATAACGTTTTAGCACTTATTTCATCCCTCGTCTACATAAACGACCTATGTCAGTTTCCAGTAGGTGAAATCATCACAATGCCGATGACACTGTTATACTAATCAAGGGTTTAAACTGGGATTACACATTTCAGAAAGCAAATGAGGACGTGGAAATTGTTGAAAAATTGGATAGGAAACTTTATGTTAACGCTTAATGTTGGCAAAACCAAATACATGCCATTTAGTATAAACACCAGAGGTCAACCCACTAATAATAAAACTATTGTAGTACATACACGAATGCGATAGCGTAGAGTCTTGTAACTGTCAGCCTCTCCAAAGAGAAATATCTTGGAAATATCTAGGCATCACTCTAGATTGCTTTCTCCGTTGGGACTCTCATATACATAACGTGGCTACGAAGGTGCGAATCCTTGGATATGTTTTCAAAGAACTGAGAAATATTTTGGATTCCAAAACACTAAAAACTGTTTATTATGCTTTATGTGAATCGCTTATTACTTACGGCATAATTGGATGGGGTGAATGTGGTAAAACCCTGCTAGAGACATTGCAAGTTGCGCAGAAATTTCTATTAAAAAATATTCTACGTAGACCATATCGCCATCCTACTAATGGAATTTATAAGAAAGCTAAAGTCCTTGATTGTAGGCAACTTTTTTTTAAACTTCCCTCTTAAAGCTATTTTTGGACAATAACTCAAATTTAGGAATAATTCAGAACCGAAGATCAACGAAACAAATTTTTGAAAATTCTCAATAATACCCAGGATGAAAACATCATTTGGACAAAGACATTACTCTTTCATTACGCCGAGATTTCACAATCTGATCAATATGGAAATAAAAATGAATTTGACATTTAGGGAATTCAAAAATAAAATAAAGATATGGTTATGGAATCATGACAGACTAACCATAAATCACATGATAGAAATTATAGTTTAATAAAACTTAGGTGCACAAATTATTAACATATTTTTAAACATATGTTAAGTATATTTTGACATTGAACTAACTACCAAAAATTATTTGACTTTGATAATGAAGTATACTTTTTAGACTAGGTATTTTTATATTAATAAATATTTAGATATTCCTCAGATTGTGGATGCAGAGTTCCTGCTATATAGATATTCAAGTCACCGCGCAGATACAGATTTTGAGAATTTCTATTAGCGCATAAAAGTGTATTAAGGCTTTCTAGGAAGAAGTTGATATTATTTATAGATGGGTTTCGATAAATAGCAAGTAGACTTGTGGCTTCATCTATGTTTATTTGCAAGCAATTTGCTTCAGGGAAAGCTAATTCTTGTACCGATAAGAAGCTGAAGCTTTCTTTGACATATAAAACAATGCCATCATTTTGAGTGTGATTAAAGTTGGTATGAAAAGATTCATAGCCTGGAATATGCTTCTCTTTGTAAAATTTCCCATTCCAAGTTTCAGTGAGTATAATTACATCAATGTCCACATTGAGATGTTGCAAGAAGATTATTAGACTATCGTAATTTTTGTTCAAACTTCTAATATTCATAGCTAAGAATTTTATGGCCTTTTTTTCTGAAAGGATGCTCCTGCATATATTTATATCCGCAGTATTATGCCTATCATTATCAATATTACTAATAAAGTTCATGTCATGATCCATTGTTATGCGTTGTGGTAAAAATCATTACATTAATGGCAAAATGAAAGATATATTGATCGAATAATATTATGAGTCTTAAGGACATAAAACTTAGGCACATTGCTAAAAATAAATAAATGCTAATAGATATTTTAAATATTGATTCGTCATCACATATATCATTTAAATTATCAAAAATAAGATAAAATAATAGATAGCTGAAAATGTATACGGCATAAATTTTATCAAAATCGTAAAAATCTAAAAATAATATATGAATATTATAATACAATAAATAAATACAAACGGAGCTGCCATGGAATTCACCGACCGGAGTCGGGCCCATCATAATACTATTTTTTACACTTCTGGGGGGTGAGCAGTGGATTCCGGACTTACGAACCGGCTGTGGTAGGTTTAGGACAGCTGTCTTGCCACATGTGAGCGTTCACCTTGCCACCCATTCACTCCCCCTTCGAAGCCATAGAATTTGAGATGCGCAAATCGCAGTTTTAGATAATTTTTCTAAGAAAGAGTTGATTATTTTTCTGGAAAGGCCAAGATCTTTAAAGAGGTGAAATAGAGATTTAGCTGGCAGGCCACGAGCGCCAACTTCCACCGCGTGAAGGTGAACAGTGAAGCCGTTCCGGGTTACGGCATTTGCAAGATCATGGTATTTATTTAATTTGTACTCGTGGTCTTTTGGGATATTTGATTCCCATGGAACAGTTAATTCTACAATAAGAGCCACCTTCCGAGATAGAGAGTAAAGAGTTATATCTGGACGGAGGGCTGTGCATCCGAGACTTTCAGGGAATTTATACTGCTTAGAGACCGAATCAACCTCCAGAATCCAATCTGTAGCTTTCTCGATTATTGAGAAAGGTTTTGTAGTTAAATGTTTTTTGCCTTTAGAGCCATCCCGCACAAACTGTATTGGGGGTTTGGAGGATACTGTCAAACCCTTGTTGGCACGAGCCACTGAGAGACTAATTACCTCGCGAATAACAGCGAGAACTTTGTCATGGCGGTAAGTATACCGTCCTTGATCTAAGGCCACCTTGCAGCCAGCTAGAATGTGTCTAGCTGTGCAAGGGGTATTGCTACAGAGGGGACAAGAACTATCCTCGGCAAAGCTCCAACGAGCGAGGTTACTGGGGTCTGGAAGTGTATGCTGATCCGAGTGTATACATTATTAATATAAGATCCGTAAAAACAGAATATTATAATATAATACATTATTAATATAAGATCCGTAAAAGAGAATCATTAAAATATTCATCGTTAAGAAAAATCCCAGAATATAGTACATGTTTTATAGAGATAAAAAAGTAGAATTATTTTTAAATAGAATTGCCTTATCACCTTGGTTTTTCCTCACAAATATTCGTCCAGCATTAACCCAGCAATACTTGTAAGATTTTTCTCTGGAAATTCGTTTTGCGTTCCAAAGCAAATCCTCGAACGCTGGGTCAGTTCGTCAGAAATAAATATTGGAGCGTTCGTAATACCCGTATAACTTAGGTCTGATAAGGTCAAGGTTTCGCCATTGGTTTTACAACTTCTTATATATTGTTTGAAATTCATCATAAAGTTATTATTTTTTCCACTTGAAATAAATTTTACAATAATCGGTTTTGGTTTAGTTTCATAGTTCTTGATCGGAACACGATAAATTGAACAAACATCGGTGGGGTTACAGTTGCATTTGGCAACTGCTGCAATCTTAACAAAAATTCTATTTAAATCTTCATTCACCCCCTCGGGAATACCCATTATCTCCATGTTACATGATTTTTGAAGCTGCTCCTGATAATCCAGGTTATTTTCCAGTAGAAGTATTTTATTTTCATGCTCTTTATTTTTTTGGTCAATAGTATCGAAATTTCTTACCATGTCCTTAACTTTTCCACTTTTGAGGTCCTCAAACTGCATCGTTAAAAATTCCACCGTATTTTCCAGATCGTCATTTCTTTTTTCCAACTCTTTTATCTTAGCTTCCTGGACTGAAAATCGTTCCTCGAGTGCCTCAAGAATCGTCTTTTTAAATGCTTCATACCTTAGATCTAATAAAGCCTCCAAATTTTCAGAGTTAATTGAGAAAGTTGTTCTATTTTTGAGAGTTGTTTCAGGGGTGGGGATATTTGTGGGTCGCTGAGTGGTTGGTTGGCGTTAGGGAACGTGATCTTTCAGGGGAGAGTTTAGCTGGGTATTGCTTCGAGTTGATCTAGGCTCCACCAGCTTGCACGCATCACATCTCCAGTTATTTTTCTGTATAGTGGAGTGGCCTTCGAACCCTTCCTGAGTCATCAACAGGCAGGAGTAGTGGAATTGTGCGTAACAACGCCCGCATTTCAGCGATTCATCGACGGCCACTACAGTTTTACATTGTTTACATTTCATTTTTGTTGTTCTATATAATTTATTATGTATGAATAAATTTACACCGCCCTCTATTGACAGGCTCACGTAAGAAGTGTTGTTGTGAAACAGATGTCGTTGGCGCTTAGGCAAGTGCAATAGCGAATATCGTTGTTTTTCATAAGCAAATTAATTAAAATGTCTTCAATAGAATTGAAACCATGAATCGATGCGATGATTTTGGTAATCGATTGACCTCCCTAGTAGCAGCGTGTGTGCGATTCGCTGTTCCAATGCGCTGACGCCTGCGCAGTGGCCGGCAGTGGGTCGGAGTTCGCCACCGGTCGCGGCTTTGCGCACGTCGGGTAGGTATTTGTTTACACGGCTAGCGCTGTTATTCGATCGGTTATTATTACCATAGATACATACCAAATATCTTATTATTTGTCGCTATTATTTGTCACAGGCCGGTAGAATAATTTCGCGCGTCATTTCTGGTAAAATGCCATTGTCATACATCATATATTTTTTTCGAAAAATCAAGAATTTTATTGGTTTTTATGAGCTAATATCTAAATATTTTTGTATGTAAATAAGCAATACGAAATATTACCTTTGATAGAGAATCTAATAAAGATCACGATAGTATTTACAATTTCTAAATAGAGTTCAGTATTTCCGTAAGACAAGTACAAGTTAGAAATGCCGAGTTTTTTTTCACTTTTTCGACTTTCTCATATTTATTCATAATTATCTAATTGTTTTACAAAATGAGATTTCAATATTCTACATATGAAATTTTAATTTGATCATAGGACAGTTACCTATTCTTTTTATTGTTGCTATAGTAGTTCCATAGTTATAGTACTTTTTGTCGAGCGCGGCGATATTGCAAGAAATTCCAATAAATTGCCGCGGTCTGCCATGAAATTATGCCGCTACTCGAAGGGTTAATAATACCTTGGTAATACTTGTATAATAATAATACAAAATATAATAATATTACATACAACAATATAATAATACATACAATAATATAATAATAATAATTTAATCGAGAAACACAAAAACGCATTATTACATAAACACAAATAATACAGAGACGTACATGATTATGACACAATACATGCAGGTCCGCAATCAATACAATTATTTGGATGTAACTTTAGGAACCTAATCTCACCGTTAAAGAATCTGACGAAGACATCATTCGTATATCTGTAATACTAAATTGACAATTTCTGATGAACAGTTTTCAAGTGCTTCTTTAAACTACCTTTCTCTGTAAAAGCACGCTCGCATTTTACGCAAACAAATCTCTTCAACTTCTGATGAATATTGTCCAAGTGGTTTTTTAAACTGCCTTTCTGTGTGAAAGCACGGTCGCACTCCCCGCATGAAAATCCCTTCAGCTTTCTGTGAACTGCGTCCAAATGCCTCTTTAATGTGCCCTGCTCTGAAAACGCACGGTCACATTCGCCACAAATAAATTTCTTCAATTTCATGTGAACTGAGTCCATGTGCCTCTTTAAATCCCCTCGTTGCATAAAAGCATGATTGCAATTTCCGCATACAAATTTCTTAAACTTCATGTGAACTGCAGTAACGTGTTGATTTAAATGACCCTTGTGTGAAAAGGAACTATCACATTCGCCACATACAAATTTCTTTAATTGTGTGTGGATGGCGGAAATGTGAGACTTTAAGTTACCTTTTAGAGAAAACGCTTTGTCGCACTCCGGACAAACAAAAGATTTACCACTTCTAACACAAGATCCACTTTCACCAATATTGCTGCTGCCATGTGGTCTATCTTCGATTGGCTCTGGCTTAATGACTTGAACCACTACTTCTAGGAATTCGACCACATTACGTCTTTCATCTGCTATTGAATCGCTCAAACGAATATTCGAATCTGAATCATCAGTATCGAGGACCTCCGATTTAATGGCGACGTTTTCTTCGACCTTCACTGTCACGGTGCTGTAATCATCCACAATTTTCTCACTCATTTTCGTAAGTGTTATATGACTATTTACTAAGAAAATCGTTTGACTCGAAAATGTAATATGGTAAAACGATCGCACGTATACTGACGAAGAGCTGTCGACGGAATACGGTTTGACAGACAGCTGTCACATTTGAATGTTGCCATTTCATAAAACTTTAAATATTTTTTGCCAGTGTTGAGATTGCCGCGAATAACGAGCAATGAGATGGAGATAATTTATTTATGTAAAAGGCGGTTTAATCGTTTAATATAGATATCGCATTAATTGCTAATTTGAAGTAGCAAATTATTAATGACTGAGCAAAAGCGAATCCCCAAGATTTTTAGATACCTATGTACCTGTCAGAATTCCGGCCGAACTTTGAAAATGTCATATTTTTCGAATTATTTAAGGACAAATATAACAAATTTAATGTAAATATTTTATTTATTTCTTTTTTAACGTATATCACAAATAATCACATTCAAAACATTACTAATCAAGCAGTGGTAAAATTAATCTGTTTTTTCATACCTAGTGTTTTTAGACACTTTATTGCCCTTTCGGCTACGTAACGACGAAATTTGGTTGCACATAAGATCACCGTTGACTACGTAACGACCAATATTGGCGGCTTGCTCCCGGAGCGCACATTAATATTATTTTCTAATTCGAACGCATCCTAAAATCCATACCAAATATCTCATTCTTACCATAGTTACATAGACGGCCGCTAGAATAATTTCCATTCCGCGGATATTCTAGTAAAATTCCATTGTCAAACATCATCATTTTTGATATACAAATAGACATACCTAACCCGGGAAAAGGGACCGAAAACTCGTAGTGTAACTAATAAAAAAAATCTTATAATTAAAACTATGAATACTTATGGCAGACGCAGGACCGAACATGTGATTCCTGAAAAAAATAAAAAACATGTCTATCGAAATGAAACAATATTAAATGGAAAAAACATAAAATCGAAATTAAAAAATCATTGGTTTTCAAAATTATAAATTTAAAAAATAAAATAAAAACGAACGCTTAATAATAAGGAGCAACTTGTATGTACGTGATTTGGCCAGCCATGACACTGCGCGCCCAGAAAGTAATTCACTGTCCAACACAGTTTAAATTACACAATAGCTGTGTAAATTGCGGGTAGAAATAAAATGTTATTATTTAAGTAATTAATAAATGTGGTTGTAATTTGATTGTATCTAAGCTCGTATAGGAGTATAGGAGATCTCTTTTATATCACAGGCAAACCAGACCTGGTTTTAGTGATATATATCTAATGTATCAATTCTGTATTGTTTTTTGGATGAATAAAAAAATAAAAAATCTCATTGTTCGCTATTCACGGCAACTTTAATACTGGCAAAAATTAATTTATGTTTCATGAAATGGCAACACTGAAAAGTGACAGCTGTCTGTCAACTCGTTTACCTTCGGGAAATCCTCGTCAGAACTCTTGCAATCGTTTTACCTTATTCTTAGTAAATAGGTATTTAATACTTACAACGATGAGTGTGCAAATTGTGGATGATTACAGCTTTGTGTCAGTGAAAATCGAAGCAAACGTCGCCATTAAATCGGAGTTCGTCGATCCCGTTGATTCAGTAGCAGATGAAAGAGGGAATGTAGTCGAATTCTTCGAAGGAGAGATTCAAGCTATCAAGCTACAACCAATCGAAGCTAGACCACATGGAAGCAGTAATAATATTGCTGGTAGCGGATCTTGTGTTGGAAGTGTTAAATCCTTTGTTTGTGCGGAGTGCGACAGGGCGTTTTCTATGAAACATTATTTAAAGTCTCACATTTTCACCGTTCACATAAAATTAAAGAAATTTGTATGTGGCGAATGTGATAAATGCTTTTCACAGAAGGGTAATCTTAATCAACACGTTACTGCAGTTCACTTGAAGTTAAAGAAATTTGTATGTGGCGAATGCGGCCATGCTTTTATGCAACGAGGGGATTTAAAGAAGCACACAGACGCAGTTCACAGAAAATTGAAGAAATTTGTTTGTGACGAATGTTATCGTGCATTTTCACTGCAACACAGTTTAAAAGTGCATTTAAATACAGTCCACAAAAAGCTGAAGACATTTTCATGCGCTGAATGTGATAGTGCTTTTACACAGAAAGTACATTTAAGGTCGCACTTAGACAGCGTTCATCAGAAATTGAAGAAATTTGTTTGCGTCGAATGTAGGCGTGCATTTTCGCAGCGAAGCAATTTAAAGGTGCATTTGGACACAGTTCACGGAAAACTAAAGAGATTTTCATGCACGGAATGCGATCGTGCATTTACACACCAATGGGCTTTAAAGAGGCACCTGGACTCAGTTCACAGGAAATTGAAGAAATTTGTTTGTGGCGAATGTGATCGTGCATTTTCAGAGCAAGGCACATTAAAAAGGCATTTAAACACAGTTCACAGGAAAAGTATCTCAGGTTGAGAATGCGATCGTAGTTTTACTCAACAACGAAACCTGACAGCCCACTTGGATGCATAATATGGAAATTAAAGCCTTATTATATATGTATATAATTGGCACGTTCCCATGGGAAATACTTGATTATTGAGTACATTTAAAAAAAAATTATAATTTAAGAAATATCTACCATTTGGATTCAAATGTTGTTCCTGATATGAAACTGCCACAATTAAGCGAAGTGAAATATTTGTTCAACTTTTGTATTTTTTGGCCAAAGTAATGATTTCATTTAGTCTTGGAATGCAGTTATTTCTAACACTTAAAAATAAGTTGACGTCCTTTACTCATAGGAGTAAAATTGTCTTTCAATGAGTAGAAGTAAAATATGGAAGTTACGTACTTCTCATGGAAGTACTATTGAGTTCCGCCTTTATAATAGATATAAAATCGAAGACTATTGCAGTTGTTTGACATTATAAATAGGATAGAAAACGAATTTACCGCGTGAAATTTGTAGGACCCGACTTTTCGGTGACGTTGCAGCCGCCGTTGTCTATGGTAGACTGACAGTCTACCCTATGGCTGCAACGTCACCGAAACGTCGGGTCCTACAAATTTCACGCGGTAAATTCGTTTTCTATCCTATTTATTTATAATAGATATTATATTGCTTATAAGAAATAATTTAAATTAATAGTTTTAATAAACCAATAATATAAATGGATAATTTTAATAAACGAATAATGTAATGTAAATGGATATCATAACAAATAAACAATTTAGTAAATGTAGATTAGATTTATATTATTTAAATACGTATCGGAATTTACTATAATGTCAAATACAATATGAAATAGTTCTGGTTGAATCGAATAAAACAGAAAGAGTATGGCCTTAGTGGAAGAAGTCAACGATTAGTCAATTTGGGAAATCGTGTATTTGTTACGCACACGAAGTACCTTCGAACCCACTTGTTTCTTTAGAAAGACGCATCATTCTTTGCACCAGCAGAAGAAGAAACTTCTTTCTTTGGCAAACTCTTTTAGGAGCCGTAAAGGTATATTTTACACCGTGTTGAGTACCTCTTATACGCAGGTGGGCTTGGTGGCCTTAGAATTGCTACGCGGGCCGTGGTAACTTCTTGGTATTACTTTTACAGTTTACGTTAAATAATTTTAGAGAAGAAAAAACCTATTGCGATGATGTTGAGTAGTGAATTTAGCGATGACTGGCGTGGATACTTGGCTGCACTTGATCTTTCCGATTGATCACGGTGACTTCATTCACGTCCACTAGATTTTGATGTTATTGTGTATGTGTACAAGGAGCTAATGGGCCCTTGTTCAGTTTGCCACGAAGACCCATTTGTTCGGAGTCGGTCACACTCACGGGTCAACACCCATCCGACGGCCTCCACGCATGAAGTGCGAGCCTGGGTAGGACTCTGGCCTTGGTCAGTTTCCCCTGGGAATCAAACTTCTGGCGCTCCTGGACGGTCTGCGCACCGTGCGGCGTGAGCCAATCGATTGTGCACTCTGACTAACATCTTGGGGTGTCAACTACAACGGGCGAGCCCGTCACCACAGGACGTTTTAACGATTAGTCGTTCTATCGCCCTGCAGTGAACGTAGAAGACTTGGACAGTACATTCTACGTCCAGTTACGTCACAACCCGTGAGAGTCCAACGCCTTACCGCGAGTGAGCCAGGAATAAACCCGGCGGGCTCGAGATACTCGCGCCCTCACTTCCAATTGTGACCAGATTTCTCCGGTCTCTCGATTGGTTCCGAGTTCGAGGTCGCTTGCGCGGTCCTCTCCCTTACGAAGCGGTGAAACGGAGTGCACCGAATCTGTCGCGGACCAAGGCGTCCTTTGCCCGACTCTGAACCGGGATCGGATGGCCAATGGTCATTTCAAGAGCAGTCGCCGTAAGGTAGACAACTACCCCCGCTCTATAGGAAACAATACAGTTTCCAGACTCCCCCGATTGTTAGTCGGAGAGCACAATTGATTGGCTTGCGCCGCTCGGTGCGCAGACCGTCCAGGAGCGCCAGAGGATTGATTCCCAGGGGAGACTGGTTGACCCAGTGTCCTACCCAGGCTCGCACCCCATGCGTGGAGGCCATCGGATGGGTGTTGACCCGTGAGTGTGACCGACCCTGAAACAGAATGGGTCTTCGTGGCCAACTCAGCAAGGGCCCATTAGCTCCCTACTCTGACTAACAGTCGGGGGAGTTTGGAAGCAGTACTGTTTCCTATAGAGCGGGGGTGGTTGCGGACCTTACGGCGACTGCTCTTGAAACGACCATCGGCCATCCGATCCTGGGTGAACAGCCGGGCAAAGGACGCTATGGTCCGCGATAGATTCGGTATACACCGTTTCACCGCTTCGTAAGGTAGAGGACCGCGCAAGCGACCTCGAACTCGGAACCAATCGAGAGACCGGAGTAATCTGGTCACAATTGGAAGTACTAGAAAAATAAGAGTTTGTCTCGCCAACAAACTGTATACCAGTTTGGCAAGATTGTAATATTTTAAAAAATGTATCTTTTTCTATGAATAAATTTAATAATAAAAAAAAAAGTAAGGGCGTGAGTGCAAGCCCGCCGGGTAAAACTCCTGGCTACTCGCGGTTAAGGCGTTGGCCTCTTACGGGCTTGTGACGTAGCTAGATGGTGGATTGTTATGTCCCAAGTCTTCTACTCACTCCAGGGAGATAGAATGACTAATCGTTAAAACTTCCTCCAGCCGGGCAAAAGATGCCGTGGTCTGCAATAGATTCACCGCTACTTAAGGGAGAGGACTGCAAGCAACTTCGAACTCGTAACCAGTTCGGAGTCATCTGGTCGCAACTGGAAGTAAGGGTGCGAGTGTCGGCCCACTGGGTAACATACCTGGCTATCTCGCGGATATGGCGTTGGCCTCTTACGGGCATGTGGCGGAGCTTGACGGTGGACTATTTTGTCCTAAGTATTCTGCGTTCACCTCACGGGAAACAGAACGATAAATTTCGTTAAAACTTCCAGAGGTGACGGGTTCGCCCGTTGTAGTTGACAGCTCTAGTTGTGTTTATCGACAATTATTTGTGTGAGGTTTTCCTGGCGTTGTTCCTGAAGTCTACGGATTTAAACTTCCTGAGTTCAATATATGTTCGCAGATCACCGATTTTTCTCGCTGAACGTTTTAACAGCTTTGATGTGTTCTGTCAGTCGCGCTGTTTCCTGTCGGGTGCAGTCGTAACACTCCCGAAGGATCGATATGCCTTCACTACGAATCCGATTGCGCGATTCCGAGACAACAAACGAGGTTTTTTGTCTGAGTCGGCGAGGCCGTGAAACGCGGTCGATAATCGTTGAACCGTTCAAATGACAGATTGACCCGCCCGCCGCCGTTCGAAAGCGGGCGATGTTGCCAACTGTCAGGTTTTTCTGAGTTGACAGCTCTCACCAATCGATAATTGAATTATGCAAAGTATAATATTAAAAATGAATTCGAGAATTTATCTATAGCAATATCGAGACATTCAAGATATTAAGACACAACAAAGCGAAGGAAGCGACTAGCGGATCGATTGAGTAAAAGTGGGACAAATACAGACGGTACAATCGCATGAGGGCGAAGTTTGAGTAAAAGTGGACCAGATGGAAGCAATAATTTTAGTAATAGTCAATAAGGTGTTAACAATAAGAACAATGTATTACCGCTTTAAATCTATACTAATATTATAAAGAGGTAAAGTTTGTGAGGTTGTAGGGAGTAATCTCTGGATCTACTGAACCGATTTTGAAAATTCCTTTTACCAATAGAAAGACACGTTATTTGTGAGTGTCATAGGATGTATATTAATCCAAAAAAGAAAAGACTTTTTCGTGGTAGTCGGATTTACAAAGTAAGTCGGAGAATAAGCGGTCGAACGAAAACGTTTCTAACTAACGCTGCCTTAACGATGAGAGATATATGATTAAGTTCTAGAGAAAAGTTGTAGAGCTTGATAATGCCTACAAAATAGTCAGTGACAGCATATGTCTAACTTTTATATTTAAGTCACAAATAGTAGTATTTTATATTAAAATAATAATTTAAATCGTTTGGTCATGTTTATTGGTCATATTATCAACAATTATGAATTCTTATCAAAATAAGTAAATTTATCGTCTCAAGTGTTTAAAACAAAAGACTTTTCCCTTTTACTGCATATATTTTCACTTTTACTGCATAAATGGTTAACGAGATAAGACACTCATAAATAAGACAATCACAAGAAGACACTCACAAATAACGGTAATATAGTCAAATTGGCATGCAAATACATACATACATATGCAGTAAAAATATAACCTTTCTTTTGGCAGTCAGGAAATAAATCATAGCACTCAGTACTAACCGAACCACACTCATAACTTCATCACAGGTAAAAAGTTTTACCGCCCAACGAAGTGGGCACGGGTCAGCTAGTTATAAATACAGTAGTTCACTTTTTGTAACGGCAGTCGTGTTTTTTTTCATTTTAATATACCTGCATTTACTTGTTTTACATATTTCGGCGAGGCACTAAAAAGGTAAGCCAGTGGCTACCAGTTTCGGCCAGATTCTCCGCCCTCCCGACTGGTTACGGGTTTAAGGTCGCTTGCGCAGGGTTCCCCTTACATAGCAGTGATCCAGTATCTACCAAATCTATCGCGGAACTACGGCATCCTTTGCCCGGCTCTTCACCCGGTATCGGATAGCCAATTGGCCGTTTCAAGAGCAGTTGCCGTAAGGTTAACAACTAACCCCGCTCTATACTAAACAAAACCGTTTCCAGACTCCCCGGGCTATCAGTCAGAATGCACAGTCAATTGGCTGACGCCGCACAGTGCGAAAACCGTCCAGGAGAGCCCGAAGGTTGATTCCTAGGAAAAAACTGACCCGCAGGCCAGAGTCGTGCCCGGACTCGCACTTATGCGTGTAATTAACGTGTATAACCTATAATTAAATGAAAAATCTAGGCACCTTAGCGAAACAAGTTTTGTTACCACAGTAATTTGACGCCCCTTAAATTACCACCCAGGTCGGATACTCTGGTTTGCTCCTCCCCATCTCCCCACACCGCCCAACGAAATGGGCACGGGTCAGCTAGTTGGTGATAAAAATAAGAACATTGGTGATAACAAATAGAATATAGGTAAATGATATTGATTATAACAATAAGAACAATGTATCATCGCTCTAAATTGAACTATGAACTGGGAACTTAACCCTAGAAAGATAATCATATTGAGTTGTACGTTAAAGATAATCATACGTCAAATTGACTCCATAGGTTTAATTAGCTGTAAAATCAATAGTTTTTTATACATTTTAATAAATTAAAAAGATATCATGTATTTTTAAATAAAACATCCGATATTTACGAAATTATGTTTACTTTTTATTAAGAAAATTACAACAAAACTCAAACTTCTGATAAATTTACAAAAAATAGGAACATTATTTTCGTCAGTATGTTTTTTTTACCTATTACATTAATCAGCCTTTTTATCTTATAATTCAAGTAACATCAGATATTATTGTCTTTAAACTAGATAATAACTATTGAAACATCACTGAAAACATTTTTGGCACATGTCAACGTTATGCTCTCGGCAAATTATTGCTTTGCATTTTATGCATGAGGCATTCGCCTTCCTCTTTATTTTGGAAGGGCAATAATTACAATAGGCCCGTTTTCTGGCTGCTGGTACCTCGGGACGCTCTTCTTCTTGATCTTGAGGGTTTTTTGGCACGAAAGACGCGTTACTGTCCCGTAAATACCTTTTCAAAGTTGGTATATCCAATCGCTTCGTCATAAAGGGCGATGTAAGAGCATTACTTAGGTTTTTCATAAATTTATTGCGATTCAGAGCCTTCTCAC
Source organism: Micropterix aruncella (assembly GCA_944548615.1). NCBI lineage: Eukaryota > Metazoa > Arthropoda > Insecta > Lepidoptera > Micropterigidae > Micropterix > Micropterix aruncella. The sequence goes on from OX155979.1 coordinate 14,900,993, forward strand.
CTTTACTGGCAACGTTGTGGGAGTATATAATATAAGCATTTATGCAGGCAATATTTATCATCCCATAGAAAACGGCAATGTTTCTACTACAGGACATTATGGAACACATTTGGTCTAGCGTGTCCACCCCGCCTTTGGTTTGATTGTAGAACATAATCATTTCTGGTCTGCCGGTTATTTCATTGACAGAAGCATCTTCACATCTCTCCTCATAATCGCTCTGGACTTCATCCTCACTTACGTGATCTTCGACTTCACTGTCTGTATCAGCGGATATAGCCTTCTCCTCATTATCTAAAAGTGCAGCCAGAATGCCTTCCTCGTCTAAATTTCTTCTCGCCATTTTACTGAATATACGTTCAAGCTCTCTATAAAACAAAAACAAATGTCAAAAACAGCAAAAACAAACCGATCCAACAAAAAAAACTAACTTATTCGCTATAGCTAAAAGATAATCATACGTCATTTTGACTCCTATGGCGGTAAAATATCGAAATGGCGGGTACTTACCAGTTTGACACGTGCGCCCTTCGCTAGTTCCCGGGGCGGACTGAGATGTCCGGAATGCACGTCACCGGATTCCCACAATTTAAAAAGTTACAGCAAAATTTCGTAGGCGCTGGAGTCATTTTGACGTAGATTATCTTTCTAGGGTACTATGAACTATCAAATCGATCTGAATACCATTATTACCATAAAATAAAATACAAACGGAGCTGCCATGGAATTCACCGACCGAAGTCCATCATAAAGTGTTATTACACTTCTGGGGGTGAGCAGTGGATTCCGGACTAACGACCGGCTGTGGTAGGTTTAGGACAGCTGTCTTGCCACCCTTTCCCTCCCCCTTCGTAGCCATAGAATTTGCGAGGCGGAAATCGCGGTTTTAGATAATTTTTCTAAGAAGGAGTTTATTATTTTCCTGGAGAGACCGAGATCTTTAAGAGGGCTCCGAGCCTATGCCGTTACACAAATGTAGGTAATTTACGCTTGCCGGCGGCGGCCACGCACGTGTGAGTAAAACGCATACATTGATAACGCTGAACAGACGGTCACCCGCCAAAGCGAAGTAACCCGCATTTTATAATTTTATTGCTCATAGCAAATCGCAAAAATAACAAAAACTGCAAATTGTGATAAAAGCAAATCCTTTTGCACACGTATTTATTAGACCAAAATGTTCGATTTGACCCGCCGTTCCGATATATTTGGCCCAGCGGACTCAAAATAGCGGCCGTTTTTCAAGATGGTCGCTAATAAACCAAAATGATTTTTCTCATGCTGATTTTAATGACCCATGGGCCTTTTCGGCTATTTTGGGGTCGTATATTTCAAATATGGCAATAAAAATAACTTTAGTTAATTTTGAACAGGATTATAAACATTTTTAATGAGTATTTACTTTCACGTTACCGTTATGTTATACGCGTCTTTTTCGAGTAGGTATTTGCACACTGGAAAAGACGAATCTAAAGTATAAACTGTCAAAAAAGTCAAACGAGAGAATAATTTTGTGTATGCTGTAAGTAATTTCTGAAATTTGCTACCCAGAAAACATGGAAAATTTGAACTAGGTATATATAGAATATGTGAATGGGTCTTTGACTTTGAATTTGTAATCGCTGGCTCAAATATGACGACTATACATGTGTTTTGAACAACCTTTGAACGTATTTTAAACCGATTTGAACATATTTGTACCTTTGGCCAGAAAACTTAAACATTTGTACTTGGTATCATCATCAGAACTGCTCAAAATAAATGTACCGTGGCCATTTTATACTACACTATACTACACTATATAAAAATGATTGTACAAATTCTACCTTGTTTGTAAGAAATTATTTATTTATATTTATTTATGTTTATATTTTCAGCATCATATTTGAAATGTACGACGCCAAAATAACCGAAAACGACCCATGGGTCTTTAAAATCAGCACGAGAATAATCATTTTGGTTTATTAGCGGCCATCTTGGAAAATTGCCGCCATTTCGAGTCCGCTGGGCCAAATATGTCGGAGCGGCAGGTCAAATCGACTATTTTGGTCTAATGAACACACGTGTGCAAAAGGATTTGCTTTTATCACAATTTACAGTATTCTTTCAAAATATGAGACGAACCGCTTCCACTTTAGCAGATACTTTATGATTCCGAGTAAAGAAATAAAAATGGATAATGCTTAAAACAATTATAACATTGTTATTCTCATCAGTACGAGGATAAAATGTATGTCGAGATGGATAAAAAACAGTAATTATTATAGGTATAAATAGCTACACCAAAACTTTAATTATTTCAAAAAGCAGTTACCTTTATAAATAAACTACTTCCGACGGAAAGAAGGTACAGATAGATTTCGAGGCTTAATGTGATTATATATTTTTGAACAACTTCAAATATGTAATTAAAATTAATAAAGTATAACCGCAAAATACTAATTTCCGTGTTTGAAAAAAAACACGGTAGAAACCACCAAAACCCAAAAGAATGAAAGAAAAAAGGACGCCACCTACTTTTGAAGAAAAAGAAGGAAACTAATTATATTAAAAAAGATACCCGAAAGAAATTTTGAAAAAAAAAATAACCAAAAAAAAAAATCGATCTCAGAGGGTGGGTTTTATTGATCGGCACTGAATTTGGCCAACAGAAAACCCTTTTCCTCAGACACACAAAAGATTAAAGCACAAAAAGAAACACAAGGTTATGCAAAGTATCCGTGTTTATTCGCCCACAGGCACCCTTTTCTTCAAATTCCGCTTATCGGCACGTCACATGTGTTCAGTCAAATAAAGAGGTTAATTCCGGATATGAAGGCAAATTTCCTGACGTGGAGGCAAGTCCCGTCACATTTAGTGACGATTTCGTTACTTAATTAGCAGCAATTAAAATACGCATGTGTCAGAAGTTCATAGATGCCGCAAGCTGCGATCAATAAAAAAATCCGTTAAAATCGCGAGGATCCTACTTGAAAAGCTACCCAAAAAGAGATTAAATGCTTACCAGATAAATCACACACACTTCACATAACTAATTTTTTTTTTACCGCCAGGCGGTCACTCTCCGATTTACTCCTTACGGCGGTCGCCAATTCTCACAGCCGAATCTATCTGTCTCTCTCTCAGCCATGTTGAAGCGAAATAGAACGATTGCAGGGCGACGGAAGTCACCCATAACAGGTAGGGCTAGACCAGCACAACCGCGATTAATCGCCAGAATCGCCTAGAGCGATAAAAATTACGACTGCACAGCTCTATCTGTCAAAAATGTGATGTTTACGAAATTTCGTAAATGGTTCATTTAATTGTCATAATATGGGAGAAAATCATGAAAACAGCGAAAACCAACAGGAAACATGACTAAACACGGGGAAAACATGGAAAAACGGGTGCAGCGAACATAATCTGCACAAAGGCGCGAAAACAAGACAACAAAATAGGCAGTTTTTGTTACAAAAGAAATAAATTAATGAATGCCACTTTTAAACAGTCTCGAAGAGGAGTTTTGTGGATTTCACTCTGTGCTCCCCGGGATTCACCCATTGGATGAACAATTGGAAAGTTCACGAGCACCTATCTTCTTCGGACCGCAGACTGGTGACATTTGGCATCGGCCGTCGCGTTTCCCCCACGCCACAATCCGAGTGGCGATACCGAACCGACGACATTAACTGGGACCGGTTTGGTGAAGTCCTCTGCGAGAATCTTGAGGCCTTTCCATCGCCTTCTAGTAGTACCACAGAGGACTTGTGTGTCGCACTTAATGCGGCCATCGAGTCTTCCTGTGATGCCGTAGTAGGGCGGAAGAAACCCCGCGGTGGTTTCGCGGCCCCGTGGTGATCTTCCGAACTCTGCGATAATTTAATTTAATATTTTAAATAATGTAACGTAGCGATTGAAAATTAATGTGATTGAAAATTGTTATTTTTTGATGTGACGCAATGATGAGATGTAAATTTTCTACTGATCGATCAAGGTGAACAATGTATGAGATGAAGTTAAAGTAAAAGAAAAATAAAAAATCTCAAGTTTCATTTTTTTTTAAACTCTCTATACTATTCAATATCTATGATATTGAACATTTTCAAAGCCTGTTTGATTTTAAAATGATTTTCAAATGATTTTATTTTTCTATGGTTTTAAAATATTTCTAAGTATTCTGTAGTTTTGAATATTTTCAAAGACTATTTGATTTTAAAATGATTTTCAAAATATTTTATTTTTCTATAGTTTCAAAATATTTCTAAGTATTCTATAGTTTTGAATATTTTCAAACACTATTTGATTTTAAAATGATTTTCAATTTATTTTATTTTCTATGGTTTCAAAATATTTATAAGTAGTCTATAATTTTGAATATTTTCAAAGAATGTTTGATTTTAAAATTCCCGTGCTTTTTCTGGTTTAAATGACGTGTCGCAACCAATCGCGGTCGCGCGCAATCAAGTAGTTATAACCGTGTACTCATAGAGGGCGCTAAAAAATACCCCTACCGTAATCGTACCCCGCTTCATTCCCGCTTACCTCACCCCTCGCCTGTCTCAAGCGAAAGTTGAATTTGATTTAGCCAATAGCGTCACCTTAAGGCCTAGTTCGCACGAGAGTTAAAAAAGCGTTGCGTTAAAATCCGGCGTTGGCGCTTTTAAAACGTCCTCTCTGTAATTGTTCATACGAACGCTTTAAAATCACTCTTGTCTCGTCTCTTGCTTCAGTAAGACGTGGAAATGGTTGCTGCTAAATTAATAGCAATTGCGATTTGTGTTGCTAGAAGACGAAAAAGAAAACAAAAGGCAATCTGGTACATCCTCTGAATGAACAGTGCTACTTAAAGGGGCAGTTTGTGACACTGTACGAAGAGTTGAGGCAATACCCCGATTTTTTAAAAAAATATTTTCGAATGTCTATGTCTATGTTGTTACATTTGACGAATTGTTGGAAATAGTGGGCCCTCGAATATTACTTCAAGATACCAACATGCGTTTGGCGATACCACCTGTACAACGACTGGTTGTTACACTGAGGTAAATTAAACAATAATAAGAAAATACATATCACGCGCTTGCTGATACATATCACGCGCTTGAGTGAATGTTGGCTGTGGGTACTGCTGTTGTGGCGTCTGAGTATAGATGAACGTGGTTCCCGGCTGCTGATATACATGACGAGCTTGAGTGGATGTTGGTTGTGAGTGCTGCTGTTGTGTGGTCTGAGTATATATGGGTGTTGGTTGAAGCGAAAGGTTAGAATATACATAGGTGACTGAAATATGGTTCAATGTTTGGTCTATTAAGCGGTAATTGGTTAGGCTGAATGATGTATGTATTATGCGACCTATTTGAGAAAGTGCAAATTACGTATAATATTTCGATCTTGGCTAACATTTTGTTATCATCGTCTATCTTTTTAAGCGATTGAACCAGTCGATTCCCCGTCGTCTGAGAGTTTTATTGTTATGTCCTCCCAGGCATTATTCTTCAGAATTGTATTTGCATATTCTGGCAACGTTTTTGCATATAGAAATGAACGAGACTCCACCTCTATAATTAATACTTCGGGATCTACAACCCATGACATCTTATCGACGTTCTGAGGACGTAAACACAATCAAACACGTCCGACCGCTAAGCGAGCACGCGGCACACTGAACGCAATGCCGGCGCTTTTTTAGCGCTCGTGTGAATAATAATAAGAAGTCTCATATGGTCTATTCCATTTAACGCCCAACGCCCAGCGCTGAAAATACAACACTGCTCCATAAAAAAGCGTCGCGTTTTAAAAGCGCTGACGTGTGAACATATACTTGGGAATGCATCTGTTCTATTTGAACGCTTTTTTAACGGACGTTTAAAAAGCTCTCGTGCGAATTAGGCCTAAATCAGTGCATATCCTATCAATGCAGTACTTAAATGCCAATGCTCATATCGGCCGTGTTTAATTTTAATTTTAATTTTAATTTTAATTATATACATTTTTTTATTGATATGATTATTAGTGATACTTGTGCACTTGTAAATGAATTGTTAAATTAATTAAATAAATAAATAAATAAATAAAATAAATGCTCTTTGTAAGCTAAATATCTTACAGCCAACCACTTATCACTTATCTCAGCGAGAGAGCGCTCAAATTACAATGGACGCCGTAACATTTACGCCCAAAATGCCCATTTCATGTTTTTATTTTATTATAAAAAAACACAGCAACAATCACAAATAATATTTAGGTACACTAAAACCTATACTATAAAGATTTGCGAAAATTACAAATAGTGTACTCAAAATTGACAGTACCTATATACTAAATACTAAATATGAACTATAACCTGTTTTGTACACACTAAATGGGAAAAATATGTACTGAATGTACTGAAACTAACCTTTTTGTCAATAGTTTCTTAATCTTTGCTTTTTCTTTTCGTGTTTTCACGAAATATGTTTTCTTGCGCTTCCCCATAACTAAAATACATGTAGAGTATTATAATAAGTTATAACAAAGATGCCATAAACATCCATTAAAAAAAAAACAAATTTAAAAAAAAATACTTACTGCTGTTTGCTTTTTAGTGACGACGCGGTACTGCGGTGTAGAAGAATAAAATATTACGTGAGCACGAACTGATAAGAGCTAACCGAAAGATACGTGCTCTCACTCCAATAGCAGCAGGGAAGTGAATCTATTTCATAGCGCGCCTGTGTATTTATTAACGCGGCTAGCCCATACAACAAATGTACAATAATTGAAATTTAAATATTTTATAGTGAAGATATGTCATTCAACTTTCTGTTATAATAATTTGTCATTCAAATTATTTATTATTTTCCCAGTGAGGACTAAAACCCCGCGCCCATTTTTGTATATTTTCTCGGGTGTTTTTATAAAAAACTACGCAAACTATTGCCAAATTTATTATCTCACCTTATAAATGACTTATTGATAAAAACGAGTGTTTTTTGTCACTGCTTTTATTGGCGTAGTTTTAGCGGAATAACTAAAACGCTAGACCCTAATTTGAGAAATTTCGTGCAGCACCCTCTTAAAAAGGTGAAACAGAGATTTAGCTGTCAGGCCACGAGCGCCAACTTCCACCGCGTGAAGGTGAACAGTGAAGCCGTTCCGGGTGACGGCATTTGAGAAATCATGGTATTTATTTAATTTGTACTCGTGGTCTTTTGGGATATTTGATTCCCATGGAACAGTTAATTCTACGATAAGGGCCATCTTCTGAGATAGGGAGTAAAGAGTTATATCTGGACGCAGGGCTGTGCATCCGAGATTTTCAGGAAATGTATACTGCTTAGAGACCGAATCGACCTCCAGAATCCATTCTGAAGCTTTCTCGATTATTGAGATAGGTTTTGCAGTGAGATGTTTTTTGGCTTTAGAGCCAACCCGCACAAACTGTATTGGGGGTTTGGAGGGTACTTTCAAACCCTTGTTGGCACGAGCCACTGAGAGGGTAATTACCTCGCGAATAACAGCAAGGACTTTGTCGTGGCGGTAAGTGTACCGTCCTTGATCTAATGCCACCTTGCAGACAGCTAGAATACGCCTGGCTGTGCAAGTGGTATTGCTACAAAGGGTGCATGAACTATCCTCGGCAAAGCTCCAACGAGCGAGGTTACTGGGGTTTGGAAGCGTATGCTGAAAGGCATTTAAATAAAATTTCAGCTTCTCTGGCATCCAGTCATACAACATTACTTTCCAGTGCATTGCAGGAGGAATGCAAAAGTCTCCAATTGTTGTCCAATCATTCTGGCATTGAAGGCCAATAGCGTGAGCCATACTATTGCTGTCGTAATCTCCCCGCAAGAGAGACTTCTTCAAGTCCACATCGCTTATGGTTGTACTGCCATACCCCAGACCATTGCCGTTCTGGCTGATTCCAGCAAGGAACTTTTGTGGAAGTCTACGCGGGCTTGTAGATCATTTGACTCACTACGTGCTTCGTGATTCGATATTGCCGGATCCTTGGAATTGCTTAGAATCGAATTTTTGGTTATTATGGAGTTGGCGTAGAGCAGAGGGCAGTTTTAGAGCTAGCCCGAAATTGTGTTTGGACCTGAAGAGAGTCGAGGGGTCAGCTGGTTTGGCTAAGGACAACCAGGATTTTAAACTAGCTGTCACCTTTGCATCCAGACGAGACATCTTGAGGTGTCGACTACAACGGGCGAGCCCGTCACCACAGGACGTTTTAACGATTAGTCGGTCTATCGACCTGCAGTGAGCGTAGAAGACTTTGGACAATAACAATCCAACGTCTAGCTACGCCACAACCCGTGAGAGTCCAACGCCTTACCGCGAGTTAGCCAGGAATAATTCCGGCGGGCTCGAGATACTCGCGCCCTCACTTCCAATTGTGACCAGATTTCTCCGGTCTCTCGATTGGTTCCGAGTTCGAGGTCGCTTGCGCGGTCCTCTCCCTTACGAAGCGGTGAAACGGAGTACACCGAATCTATCGCGGACCAAGGCGTCCTTTGCCCGGCTCTGAACCGGGATCGGATGGCCAATGGTCAATTCAAGAGCAGTCGCCGTAAGGTACGCAACCACCCCCGCTCTATAGGAAACAATACAGCTTCCAGACTCCCCCGACTGTTAGTCAGAGTGCACAATCGATTGGCTTGCGCCGCACGGTGCGCAGACCGTCCAGGAGCGCCAGAGGTTTGATTCCCAGGGGAAACTGACCAAGACCAGAGTCCTACCTAGGTTCGCGCCCCGTGCGTGGAGGCCGTCGGATGGGTGTTGACCCGTGAGTGTGACCGACCGATCCAGACGAGACAGTTGGGTTTTGGTGAAATCGTAAATAAGAAAGGGCCATGACAAATGTGAAGTAAAATAATTGTCATAGATCCAAGCCTTAAGAGGGCCAGAAATTAGCAAGGCATCTATCTTTGCCAGACAACTACTAAAATGTTCTATAACATGATCGCCAGAGGTCTTTTCCTTGACAGGTGATTTTCCTGCCAAGGAATTTGAAGTGGTTATTTGGGTCTATAAGGGAGATAATAGAGCCCTTATATACTAATTTGGGGTCATAGGACGTAAATGTACATTTTATTAACGTAAATATAAGATGTTTAGCGGGAGTTTTCTTCGAGGTGTCCAGAGTGCGGAGATGTCCGTTGAAATAAAATCCGAGATTTAATGAACGTAATTTATTCTTTATTTTTCTCAAATATTTTTACAATTAGCGTGGCATGTGAATGCATAGTGTTGCATTACCAAAATGCCTAAACTTATAAAGCATTGTACTTAACCCTTGGAGTAAATGGGTATTTTCATGGATGCATCTGTCTCTTTTGCAGGATTTTCGGCGACATCGACTTAAAGTACTATAACTACGAAACTACTACACCAATCATAAAAAGAACAGCTGCACAATGATTGCATTGAAATTTCGAATATAGAATATTGAAATATCATTTTGTAAAACAATTAGATAATTATGAATACCTAAATATGAGAACGTCAAAGAAGTGAAAAAAACGCGCGACCAGATTTGGTCGACTCGTACTCAACGGATAATTGTTTCGCGACCAGATTTGGTTGACTCATACTCAACGGGTTAATATATATTATTTTCGCCCCCCCCCCCCCCCCCGCCCCCTCCGCCTCCCACTGTGCCGTTTAGTGGTCCGGCTAAGTAAAAAGGTTGAATAATTTTTACACTTACTATTACATAATATGAACGAGCATGCCAAATTTTCTATGTTTGATATAAAAGTATTAAAAAGAATAAAGTAATTTTACTTATTCATAATACAAGAGTGTTTTTTCCAGTCTCTATCGAAACCACCCTCCTTAATTACATATTCTTCTAAGTCTGTCCAAAATTGTGATTTCTTTTTGTCTGGATTTAGGCATACAACTGCGTCCCCACCGACGTGTAGAAATTCCTTCTTGTCGCTCGTGTAAGGCGGCCATTTCTCTGGTAGCAAATTGGAGTAAACTGGAGTAGGGTTACTGAAATCAATAGAAATGTGCTGTAAAAGGACACGATGTAGACGAAGATATTTACAAATATGTAAAATATCGGAATGATGCAGATGTTTGCTTGTATTCTGTATATAAAAAGATCGAGATCGAAAGATCTACAGAAACGAGCCATCCGCCCTATTTATAAATTAGGTGCTAGACAGTCGTTACGCGGAAAATTTAAAGAAATCAATATTTTGACACTTGCATCTCATTACATCTATGAAATCTTAATGTATGTGCATAAAAATAAAGAACTGTTTTTAAAAAACTCTGATAATGCCTATGTCACCATGCCGGTGTCAATACTAGAAATAAAAATAAACTTGCTGACCATAAAAGTCGCCTCTCCAAAATCACAAAATCATACAAAGTGCAATGTATACGCTTCTACAATAAAGTTCCAGAAAACATTTATTAAAAAGTCATAAAAAAGTCATAAAAAAGTCATTTATTAAAAAGAAGCTGTACTCAAAGGGCTACTATAAAATAAATGATTATCTAGACGACAAAGACCCTTTGAAATAAAATGGTTACCTCGATGATGTATATCACGTTATATGTCACAATAATTTGTTATAATGTCACAATAATTTTATTTTTGAATCATTTATGTATGTTTGTATGCATTATTTACGTCAAAAACTTACAATTTCGTACTATTTTGAATAAAAAACCTATGATTATGATTATGATCGAGAGGCCCTTCGGCTACGAAACGACCAAATTCGGTTGCACATCAGAACACCGTTGACTACGTAACGACCAATATTGGCGGCTTGCTCCCGGAGCGAACAGTAATATTATGTTCTAATTCGAACGCATCCTAAAATCCATACCAAACATCTCATTATTAGCATAGATACATAGACGGTCGATAAAATAATTTCGCGCGTCATTAAACGAATATTTCTGGTTAAATTCCATTGTCAAACATCGCTGTTCGATCGTCATTGTCAAACATCGGGTCTTTTTTAAGATATTGCATAGCTTTTATCGCGGGCCTAGGCCAGCGCGGCGACCGAATGAAGAATTTCTTAACGAAAATTAATGATTTTAAACTGATAATTACGTCTAAACGAGTACTGCTTACGATTCGAAAAAAAATATATGTTAAACAAGAACATTTTCCTAATATTCTTAGCTTTGAATATTTTAGATTTTGTTTATATTACATAGTGTAATTAATTTGTGAAATTAGGTCTAACCGAACACAAAAACGACTACTACGCAAATACTATCTGGCGTATTATTATGAAACCTGTACCATTTTAAAGATAATTTAATTATCTATCTTTTTATCTACGAATTTTTTCGAATAGTCAATGAATAATATCCGTTTTTCTTGCTTTATCGAATAAAATTCGTGCGCGGCGATCGATCGGAAGACGTTTAAATTATTCCGAATCATTTGCTTCCGCAGCGGCAAATGATTAGGAATAATTTCAACGTTTTCCGATAGAGCGCAGTTATCTGATATCAGAAAAAATAAAATAAATAAACAATTATAATTGCATAAGTTGTTAAAATGCTATGCAATAGCTTTACCGCGGCAGTCCCCGAGTGCCACACGTTTTTTTGTGTTTTTTGCATCAACAGTTTTTTTGTGTGTTTTTTTAGTGTTTTCAGTTAGAGTATGAATAGAAATGTAAGTAAATTAGATTTTAAAACACTTTATCAACCGAATTCAGTATTTTTTTGTACATTTTATTCCAATTTTATCTGTTTTTTTTTAGTTGAAAAATTTGGTGCGGTTTATCGCTATGATGGCATCATTACTAATTATTGAGTTTTTTTTGCGATGAATAACTCTAAAAATGGAAAATATCTGCCTAATTCGTTGATAAAATACATATTATTTTGTTTTTCGTAGAAATATTTGAAGATTTCGGAGTATTTGTAAACTAACTTCGGCGTATTCATGAAAAAAAATTTTTTTTCGAGAAATTATCAATTTTTTTATTGATTTTTATGAGCTAATATCTAAATATTTTTGTAGGTAAATAAGCAAAACGAAATATTACCTTTGATAGTGCATCTAATAAAGATCACGATGGTATTTACAATTTATAAATAGGGTTCCGTATTATTTCGTAAGACAAGTACATGTTAGAAATGCCGAGCTTTTTTCACTTTTTCGACTTTCTCATATTTATTCATAATTATATAATTGTTTTACAAAAATGAGATTTCAATATTCTATATATAAAATTTCAATGCAATCATTGGACACTTATTTTTTTATGATTTCTATAGTAGTTCCATAGTTATAGTACTTTTTGTCGAGCGCTGCGTTATTGCAAGAAATTCCAATAAATTGCCGCGGTCTGCCATGAAATTATGCCGCTATTCGAAGGGTTTAAGGCATTTTACTATACCTTTTAAATATTTTGTGTAATAATAGAGCTTTGTCCAGACTAGAACGGGCTTGTCCCATGGTTGGGTGACGGAATCAAATAAGCATAAGGTTAAAGTTTTGCCATTCGGTTACAGTTATTTTTATAAGCAAAATCAATGTGTTATGGTAAATATTTTTAAAATAAATAAATGTGTGACGGAAGGCCGACTCTCACTGACTCCAAGATATTCGTTGTGAGAGCCGGGTGTCAACAAGTCCTTTTACTCCGTAATAAGATGCAATTTATGTTATCAGAAGGTTTTATTTATTATTGGTATCTTGCGGTGTCGACTACAACGGGCGAGCCCGACAGGACGTTTTAACGATTAGTCGTTCTGTCGCCCTACAGTGAACGTAGAAGACTTTGGACAGTACAATCCTACGTCCAGCTACGTCACAACCCGTGAGAGTCCAACGCCTTACCGCGAGTGAGCCAGGAATAAACCCGGCGGGCTCGAGATACTCGCGCCCTCACTTCCAATTGTGACCAGATTTCTCCGGTCTCTCGATTGGTTCCGAGTTCGAGGTCGCTTGCGCGGTCCTCTCCCTTACGAAGCGGTGAAACGGTGTGCACCGAATCTATCGCGGACCAAGGCGTCCGTTGCCCGACTCTGAACCGGGATCGGATGGCCAATGGTCATTTCAAGAGCAGTCGCCGTAAGGTAGACAACCACCCCCGCTCTATAGGAAACAATACAGTTTCCAGACTCCCCCGACTGTTAGTCGGAGAGCACGATCGATTGGCTTGCGCCGCACGGTGTGCAGACCGTCCAGGGGCGCCAGAGGTTTGATTCCCAGGGGAGACTGGTTGACCCAGTGTCCTACCCAGGATTCGCACCCCATGCGGGGAGGCCGTCGTATGGGTGTTGACCCGTAAGTGTGACCGACCCTGAACACATGGGTCATCGTGGCCAACTCATCATGGGCCCGTTAGCCCCCAATTATTGGTATATCGATTTAACAATTTATTTACGGTGATTTGAATGTTATGCCGTATCGTAGGTACTATATTGCCAGTATGACGTTCCCGAATATTTCTCGCGGCGCGCGGTGAGGAAGGAAAGGTTACCTTTTGTATCAGAGATGCTGTGTCTCCTCGATACTTGGTTGGGTCTGCAGGAGTGACAGACCTCAGCTTACTCAACTCGATAAGGAGGGAAGGATGAGGTGGTAGCACTGGCTAATGCATTGACCGGCTCACGAAGAGTCGTAGCTACAGAAACACTCACTAGGAGATGATCACTCGAGGAATGATAATTGATTGGTCAAATGTACTGGTTTATTTACCCTGATACATGACGCAATCCTGAAAGGAGCGATGAAATAAGTGTGTCAACCCGATCGATTTGGAGAAATTGGCATGACTCACCGCCTGTGACTGTATTAATTACCGAAATTCGATGGAATTTAATAGCAGTGCACGTGCAGAATCGATTGTATTTGCGTTTATGAATTTCTACAGAATTCATTGGTTAGTCATGCTTTTGTTGACTGTATGTAGGTACTGAAGTCCCTACAAATGATAACAAAAATCTTTATTTGCACAGTGACTAGAGGGACAGGTATGGACTTGTTTTGCACTTTGTATGGACAGCAAATCTTGTATCGTTTATGTTAGCTCATAAGGTTCAATCCGAAAATTTAGATCTGAATTTTTGTAGCGCTGTATGTTTTCCTAATAAATATATGAAAAAACTAAATAAGCAGTAAGTTTCAAAGCTAAAATACAAACTTTTATTCGACTAACCTCGTTTCCATGAAGTTTTTGTATATCATCAAATGTCTCCGTCTTACGAAATTGTCAGACGACTTCAAAGATACTTTCTTGTCTGTTTGTGGAAATATATATTCTCTTTCATCGGAATGACAAGCGCCTTGTATTCCAAGTCTATCGATGTTGGGATGATTTAAACCGCCTCTATAAGAAAACTTGTAGAGATATAAAGGACTCTTGGCGAATGCCACATGCGTGTGGGCTACTTCGATGACGTGGTTTATGAATCTGTTGTCGCCTAATAATTCCAAGCAATTTTCCATAGCATCGTGATCAGTCAAGTCGATCTGTTGGCCGCCGAAGTAAAATTGCTTGATTCTGAAAAGGGTTTCGTTGAAGAGCTTCGAGTGAATGGGTATTTTCCAATTCAGCGGTAGCAGATCGTCGGCGCGGCTTATGAAGCTCTGCAGATTGTCGCCGTCGACGTAGAAAGCGAACTCTTTCGAGGTGTAACTGATGATCGTTGGGACGTCGTTGAATTCTCCGGTTTCGTATGCGGCGTGCGGAGTTCTCGGTAGGAACGCCGTGCCATTTTTGTAGCTCTTCTCGAGCACCGGTGCGAATTTGAAGATTTCAACGGCGTTTTGGTTTTCGAAATCGAACACGCCGCGTACCAACCGCTCAACGGGCTGCTTCGTTAAATAGTCTAGCGCTTCACGGGGATTAGTCGTATTTAAGCCGAGAAAGAGCGTAAAGTTGAACGCGACTTGAACGGGATCGCATCCGAAGGTCCAATGGCACGAACACGCCCCTGATTTCAAAATCGACTTGTGGAAGAGGCCCTTGCTCAACGGTGACATCTGTAAGAGATACGCTGACGTGGCGCCTGAGCTCGGACCGTACAAAGTCACATTGTCTGGATCCCCTCCAAAATACTTGATATTTTTCTGCACCCACTTCAAGGCTAACAGCTGATCCTTCGACTGCATATTTCCAGGAACTTCCTCTGTGTCCAGAGACAGCAATCCGAGTACACTCAGCCTATAATTGAACGTTACGATCACTGGATTGATCTCTAGAATCATATCAATCGAGCTATGAAATTCTGCTCCTCCACTTCTAAAACGGCCGCCGTGTAGTGTTACAAACACAGGCCTTAAACGTTCTGGGTTCAAATTCCTGATGTACACATTTACAAACAAACAGTCTTCTTGACCTTCGAATGCATTGTATGTTTCTGTGATCTGCGCGCAATGCGGTTTAAGCCTCGTGGCGTCGTACACACCACTCCAGTTTCCTGCTGGTACAGGCGCCTATAATCATTAAATATATTGTCAAAATCCTATGCATCTACTAGTTAGCATATTAGTTTGCTTACCTTAAATCTGAGTTTTCCAATAGGTGGAACACCGAAAGGTATTCCTTCGAAGCTAAAATACTCGATTGGATCTTCTTGAAAAGCAAGACACCTCGTTGTTACTCTAGCTCGACCTTCGACTTCACCTTGCGGGAGCTTAATCCTAATCGATTGAGGCGTGTCATTTCCAATAGTGTCACTAAAAACACTACCTATCATCAAACCTGTAATTTCACTTAAATTATCACTAATATTATTTATTAAAATATCAAAAACTAGCTGACCCGTGCCCACTTCGTTGGGCGGTAAAACTTTTTACTTGTGATGAAATTATGAGTATGGTTTGGTTAGTACTGAGTGCTATAACTTATTTCCTGACTGCCAAAAGAAGGGTTATATTTTTAATGTATGTATGTATTTGCATGCCAATTTGGCTATATTACCGTTATTTGTGAGTGTCTTATCCAGTAAAAGTGAAATTATATACAGTAAAAAGGAAAAGTCTTTTGTTTTAAACACTTGAGACGATAAATTTACTTATTTTGATATGAATTCATAATTGTTGATAATATGACCAATAAACATGACCTAACGATTTAAATTATTTTTTTGTTACTTAAATATAAAAGTTAGATATATGCTGTAGCTGACTTTTTTGTAGGCATTATCAAGCTCTACAACTTTCCTCTAGAACTTAATCATATATTTCTCATCGTTAAGGCAGCGTTCGTTAGAAACGTTTCCGTTCGACCGTTTTTTCCGACTTACACTGGTTATCCGACTACCACGAAAAAGTCTTTTAATTTTTCGGATTAATATATATATATCCTATGACACTCACAAACAACGTGGCTTTCAATTGGTAAAAGAATTTTCAAAATCGGTTCAGTAGATCCAGAGATTACTTCCTACAACGTCACAAACTTTACCTCTTTATAATATTAGTACCTATAGATTATATAAAAAAATCGGTGATGTCAACCCAAGACTTTACCGGTAAGCAGACAGCCCCCACGTTTATGATCCATGAAATAAAGAGTCCATTTTCTTAATTACCTTTTATAAAATATTTTCGTATTATTTCGAATTTCTAATAAAAAGTTGGCAAACATTTGTTTGAAATATTCTCTTGGGGTTTAATGGCTTTGGGAAACACCACCCACTGATCGGACTTGGGTTATTTCTCGTTGGTCCACATTTAAATTGTAATATATAAAAATCGGTTGTGTCAACCAAAGACATTTCCGGCATGCAGACAACCCCCCCGCACCGTTTATGTATTTGGTGGTGAACGGTTTCGTGCAGCTTGGGTCACAAGATCCATTTTGTTCTCGGATCGGCTCAACTCACGATTCAGCTCCTATTCAGAAGCCTCCTCGTGCGAAAGGCTACCGCAGGTAAGACTCTCGCGTCTCAGGCCTCACAGCTGGTGGACCAGTTTTTCCTGACGGGATGGCTAGCCGGCGCTACTGGACGGTTTGCGCACCGTTCGGCGACGCCAATCGGTTGTGCACTGACTAATTGCTGAAGGAGTCTGTAGACTATGGGAATATACTGTCTTCTAAGCAGCGGGAATGTATGTTGACCTGCTGTCATGCCACTCTTGAAATAACCTTGAACCACCCGATCCCTTGTGGCACTACGGACAAAGGACGCCCAGATCCGCGATAAATTAAAATTGAATTACCGCTGTAATACAACAGGTAGAGGCCTCGTAAGCGACTTCGGACCCGTAACTAGTCGGGAGGACGGAGGTATCCTGAAGGTTAACTCCAGACAAAGATATCCTACCGAAACTGGTAGTTAGGAGGCAAGGCTGCCCACTGGGTATCTTTCCCGGTGCCTCGCCGTAAGGCGTTGGCCTCTAACGCGCCTGTTAGCGGAGCTAGACAGTAGATTGTCTTGTCTCCAAGTCTTTTTTACATTTATTCCACGGCTGAAAGAACGATCACGTATCTATATACCAGCCTGGGGTGACGGCTTCTTAGTCGACACCTCGCTACTACTGTATTCCTCCACGATATCGCCCAAACGCTTCGTCCTATTGAGCTGAAATTTAATATCATTTGGTCATCGCAAGAGTTGAAAAGAGTGTGGTTCAAATTGATCCACCAGGGGGCGCGCTAGACATACTAGGATCTCGATATATTGGTACACAGATGCGTCGCAGGGTCGAAACCACATTGTTAAATTTTGATTTCAATATCTCTTGTACAAGCGACACAAAAAAAACGATATACATTTTAATCAAATAATGACGTCGAGCCGCCCGAGGCTAGCCGAGAAACGAACCATACAGCAGCCATGTTGTGGTGAAACGTAGAATGAGCTATTATAACTTAACTAGCTGACCCATGCCCACTTCATTGGGCGGTAAAACTTTTTACCTGTGATGAAATTATGAGTGTGGTTCGGTTAGTACTGAGTGCT
Organism: Micropterix aruncella; assembly: GCA_944548615.1. Classification (NCBI taxonomy): domain Eukaryota; kingdom Metazoa; phylum Arthropoda; class Insecta; order Lepidoptera; family Micropterigidae; genus Micropterix; species Micropterix aruncella. The sequence goes on from OX155979.1 coordinate 14,918,864, forward strand.
ATGATTTATTTCCTGACTGCCTAAAGAAGGGTTATATTTTTACTGCATATTTTATGTATGTATTTGTGAGTATCTTCTTGTGTGTGTCTTATTTGTGAGCGTATTATCTCTTTAACTATTTATGCAGTAGAAAGGAAATTATATGCATTAAAAGGAAATTCTAATATGCGATAATTAGCTTTAATTTCCTAATTCATGCTTTTATTGTATATTCTGAATAAATAAATTGAATACTGAATACTGAATACTGAAAAAATCTTTTGTTTTAAACACTTTAGACGATAAATTTACTTATTTTGATAATAATTCATAATTGTTGATAATATGACCAATAAACATGACCTAACGATTTAAATGTTTTTTTAAATATAAACTACTACTTTTTGTGACAAATATAAAAGGTAGACATATGCTGTCGCTGACTTTTTTGTAGGCATTATCAAGCTCTACAACTTTTCTCTAGAACTTAATCATATATCTCTCATTGTTAAGGCAGCGTTAGTTAGAAACGTTTTCGTTCGACCGCTTATTCTACGACTTACTTTGCAAATCCGACTACCACGAAAAAGTCTTTTCATTTTTCGGATTAATGTATAGCATATGACACTCACAAATAATGTGGCTTTCTATTGGTGAAAGAATTTTCAAAATCGGTTCAGTAGATCCAGAGTCCTACAACGTCACAAACTTTACCTCTTTATAATATTAGTATAGATGAGTATACAAAATTTCGTGTCTGTGCTGTTGACCGTTGAGGAATCGCCTCGTCGGGAGCAAATCCAGGATGTAGAATCAGGTCATGCTTACCATAAAGAAATACATTGTCATTGGAATTGAATCAAAATGAACAGTTTCAACTTCATATGATAATATTTGAATGAATGAATGAATGAATGAATGAATGAATGAATGAATGAATGAATGAATGAATGAAATGAATGGAAATCTCTTTATTGCACAATAAATAAGGTACAATGGCGGAATATTTGAGGTAAAATAAAAAAAAAATACGTGTGGCACTCGGGGACTGCCGCGGGCATTTTTAACAACTTATGCAATTATAATTATTTATTTATTTTATTTTTTTCTGATATCAGATAACTGCGCTCTATCGGAAAACGTTGAAAGTATTCCGAATCATTTGCGGCTGCGCTAGCAAATGATTCGGAATAATTTAAACGTCTTCCGATAGAGCGCCGCGCACGAATTTTTTATTCGATAAAGCAAAAAAACCGGATTATTCGAAAAAAATCGTAGATAAAAAGATAGATAATTAAATTATCTTTAAAATGTTGCAGGTTTCATAATAATACGCCAGATAGTATTTGCGTAGTAGTCGTTTTTGTGTTCGGTTAGACCTAATTTCACAAATTAATTACACTATGTAATATAAACAAAATCTAAAATATTCAAAGCTAAGAATATTAGGAAAATGTTCTTGTTTAACATATATTTTTTTCGAATCGTAAGCAGTACTCGTTTAGACGTAATTATCAGTATAAAATCATTAATTTTCGTTAAGAAATTTCTTCATTCGGACGCCGCGCTGGCCTAGGCCCGCGATAAAAGCTTAAAAATATTTTTTGAAATCGGTTCATAAATGACAGAGTTCTGAGGTAACAAACATAAAAAAAATACAACCGAATTGATAACTTCCTCCTTTTTTTGAAGTCGGTTAAAAATAGTTATGTACATCTTATATATAATACTGATTTGTGTTATTTATGCATGCACAAACCAATAACATCATTTTATAATATAAAATCGAAGGCTATCGCGGTTGTTTGACATTATAAATAGGATAGAAAACGAATTTACCGCGTCAAATTTGTAGCACCCGACGTTTCGGTGGCATTGCAGCCGCCGTTGTCCAGGGTAGACTGAAAGAGCTGTCAATCCGTTGTTTTGCGGGTAGGCCGCATACCGCTGCCGCCACTGCATAGGTTATAATGGTGGTGGGGAAGAACATTCTTAAAATGTTCCCGCCGCCGAACCCCGAACACAAGGACGTAAGACAAGATACAGTGAGTGTTGTGTGCAAGGCGGATTTTTTAAATTCGCGCGCTCCGAGCCCGGCCCCCCACCACCGTTATAACCTACGCAGTGATACCGGCAAAACAACGGATTGACAGCTCTTTCAGTCTATCCTGGAAAACGGCGGCTGCAACGTCACTGAAACGTCGGGTGCTACAAATTTCACGCGGTAAATTGCTGAATCTACACAATAAACGTCCAATTTGGATAATTTCAAGCTACCTATATATTTCATTTCAAACGTCCATAATTTCAAGCTAGCTGTATATTTCAATAATTTAATACTTACCAAGTACTAAAATAATGTTCCTTATGCCCAGCCTTTTAAACGTAGGAAAGGTATCAGGTTTTGACATGATTATCAGTGTCTTTTCTCAAGATTAAATTATTAATAATGTTATAAGTTTTCTTCTGAAAACTTAAAATCTGTATTATTCAAATATAAATGTTGTCACATAATTTATAACTTATCCGCAATGAGTCGATATTAAAGCGACGATGTTCAAAAGATACTGATGGCTGAATATAAAAGAGGTATCTAAATGTGAATATAATTGACCTTTTCATTAATGGAATTCCTATTTAATGGTAGTATTTGGACAAGGCCTCACCTTGAGAGCCTACTATATTCACTTTTATAATAGGCTCTTGATTTATTTATGAACTAGCTGACCCGTGCCCACTTCGTTGGGCGGTAAAACTTTTTACTTGTGATGAAATTATGAGTGTGGTTCGGTTAGTACTGAGTGCTATGATTTATTTCCTGACTGTCAAAAGAAGGGTTATATTTTTACTGCACATGTATGTATGTATTTGCATGCCAATTTGACTATTATTACCGTTATTTGTGAGTGTCTTCTTGTGAGTGTCTTATTTGTGAGTGTCTTATCTCTTTAATTAACAATTTATGCAGTAAAAGTGAAATTATATGCAGTAAAAGGGAAAAGTCTTTTGTTTTAAACACTTGAGACGATAAATTTACTTATTTTGATAAGAATTCATAATTGTTGATAATATGACCAATAAACATGACCTAACGATTTAAATTATTTTTTTATGTAAAATACTGCTTTTTGTGACTTAAATATAAAAGTTAGACATATGCTGTCAGTGACTTTTTTGTAGGCATTATCAAGCTCTATAAGTTTTTTTCTGGAACTGAATCATATATCTCTCATCGTTAAGGCAGCCTTAGTTAGAAACATTTTCGTTCGACCGTTTTTCTCCGACTTACATTGCAAATCCGACTACCACGAAAAAGTCTTTTCATTTTTCGAATTAATATATAGCCTATGACACTCACAAATAACGTAGCTTTCTATTGGCAAAAGAATTGTCAAAATCGGTTCAGTAGATCCAGAGATTACTTCCTACAACCTCACAAACTTTACCTCTTTATAATATTAGTATAGATAATTAAAATATAGTTTAACAACCTAAATACCTGGGTAACACACCTGGTTATCTCGCGGATAAGGCGTTGGCCTCTTATGTGGCGGAGCTTGACGGTGGACTGTTTTGTCCAAGTCTTCTGCGCTCACTTCACTGGAGATAGAACGAACAATCGTTAAAACTTCCTGAGGTGACGGGTTCGACCGTTGTAATCAGTCTTACGTACTAGAGATTCTGGGCCCGATTGCGTTTCTTTGTGGACTAAAACTAAAATTAGCCCAAGCGAACGAGACAGAACAATACGTTAGAGCGGAATATGAAACGAACGATCGTCGATAAATACTACCTGTTGAACTTATACTCGTCCGAATAAATACGAGCTTATTTCGTGCGGTGTAAGATTTGACCTTGGCTCTCTCACACTCCGCTCTAGCGTACTGCCCTGTCTCGTTCACACGGACTAATTTCCGATTTTAGTTCACGAAGAAACGCAATCGAGCCCAATATTACATTAAGTTAATTGATATAAATCTAAAAACGTTTTCTACTTATTGATAATTTACCTATTTTGTTATACTTCTAATACCTTAAATATTTTATTTCAATTTCAGTTTGGTTTTTTTTTTAGTCCGTTATTTTTGCAGAGGCGAGTTGCTTGAATTGTGATTTACTTAGAAGCATACCATCAAAGCAATTTACAATTTTCACATATGAGTGCATTATACGGGGGCGAGAATAGAGCGTTATTGGTTGAACAATGCGGCGGGCGGAAGACATCACAACGACGAGTTCTATGGGTCGACTGAACGTTTAGCGGGAAACAACTGAGCAGATCAGGGCAGTCGAATTTATGGGTGAAGATTGAATTAATGAGGAGAAGATCTGTAAGAGTACGTCTCGTCTTCAGAGATTGACATTTAAAAAAGTGAGTTTGGGCGTTGTAATCGGCGAATTCTATTTCGTCAAAGAATTTAAAACGCATCCACCTCAGCACCGTTTTCTGAACCGTTTCAATGTCTGAAACATATTGTTCATAACATGGATTCCAAACCACGCTGCCAAACTCCAATCTACTCCGGACAAGCGATGTAAACAGGAGCATAACAACGAGGAAATCCTTCAAAGGCTTCGTTACCCTCCAAATGAATCCCAGCAACTGATAACATTTGGAGGTCATTAGCTCGATATGAGTATTGAAGCTAATTTTACCAAGTCAGTGAATTCAGAAACTCTTTCCAGTTTATGCGCGTTAATATCATATTGGTAATGTGTAGGCCGATGAGATCTAGAAAAAGACATGGTTTTGCATTTATTTAGGTTTAAGTACAGTTTATTCGTTACGCATCTTGCGGTGTCGACTACAACGGGCGAGCCCGTCACCACAGGACGTTTTAACGATTAGTCGTTCTGTCGCCCTGCAGTGAACGTAGAAGACTTTGGACAGTACAATCCTACGTCCAGCTACGTCACAACCCGTGAGAGTCCAACGCCTTACCGCGAGTTAGCCAGGAATAAACCCGGCCGGCTCGAGATACTCGCGCCCTCACTTCCAATTGTGACCAGATTTCTCCGGTCTCTCGATTGGTTCCGAGGTCGCTTGCGCGGTCCTCTCCCTTATGAAGCGGTGAAACGGAGTGCACCGAATCTATCGCGGACCAAGGCGTCCTTTGCCCGCCTCTTACCCGGGATCGGATGGCCAATGGTCAATTCAAGAGCAGGCGCCATAAGGTACGCAACCACCCCCGCTCTATAGGAAACAATACAGTTCCCAGACTCCCCCGACTGTTAGTCGGAGAGCACAATCGATTGGCTTGCGCCGCACGGTGTGCAGACCGTCCAGGGGCGCCAGAGGTTTGATTCCCAGGGGAGACTGGTTCCTACCCAGGATTCGCACCCCATGCGGGCAGGCCGTCGGATGGGTGTTGACCCGTGAGTGTGACCGACCCTGAACACATGGGTCATCGTGGCCAACTCATCATGGGCCCGTTAGCCCCCATATTCGTTACGCAATATTCTTGTAAATATATATACAATTTCTTACAAACAACCCACAGTAGGGTTGTTTGTAAGAAATTGTTATATGACAATAAACCCGCCATTGTGAAATTTTCGCAATAACGAGCAGAGTAGAAACATGTATATCTCCTAACACTTGATTCAATTCTTCATTTAGTAATATAACGAAATTGCATTTCAGGTTGGAACATTATTAGAGATACAGTGCTATTGCTGTCCTATTATATATTGACTGTATATATTCATATTCATATTCATATTCATTTTATTAGTATATTGGTATACAAGTCAGATACATATTGGCAAACATCCATACATATTAGCAAACAAAACATTTTTTTTTATCGTAAAGAAAAACAATGACAATAAACAAAAAAAAGACAAAAAATACAAGAACAATGTAAAAAGAGGAAATACACGACAAAATGCAAAGAAATCAATAAACACTTTAGTCACCAAAGCATTTTAGACTTCACTGGAGTAATATTCCTCCAGTGAGTAAAACGCCTTATCTGTGAGGTACCTCTTAAGGCGTCTCTTAAACATGTCAAGAGATTGCGCCTGCCTAATGTGCTCGCTGAGTGTGTTGTAAACCGCTGGGCCGGCGATATAGGCTAGCCTCTCCGACTTGGATAATGCATGACTTACCGAACGTAGCATGCTACGGGATCTTGACGGCAGTGTCATAATGCAGAGATCTCTAAACAAAGGCCTAGCTGGCGTATCAAGCGCCACACGCGCTATTGTGCGCACTGCACGCTTCTGCATAACGAAGGCCCTCTGCCTGTCGGCCGCTCGCCCCCATAACTCCGTGCCGTACGTTAACAGTGAATGAAAATATGCAAACACATGCGCAGCGCGGACAAATCGAGAAATGAAGCGATGCGATGGAGTGCATAGCACGCTCTTCCCAATTTATCACATAAACCATCAATATGTGGGTGCCATCGTATACATGGGCATAATACCTTTTTCGATTGAAGCATTTTTGAAAATTGGACCTGATATTTACCACGCATTTATATTGATTTTATTGACAGTGAATTTGATTAATGCTACTCTTATTATCTGGATACTTTATTATAGGTTATATTTGAATATTTATAGATAAGCCATCGAAACAGAATTCTAAATATTTGTTCTTTACAGAAAGGAAGTATTGAAGATAGTCGAACTGGCTATCTAAGAAATTGCGATTTCACAGTCTTACGAAAACGAGAAGATGACGTATTTTCACAGTATGACGGATATAAAGATGATATCCTTTGCGTTCTGCGTGATTAGCGCCTTTTCGATGTTCGGTTGTATCGATGTTTCGATACTCGTAAAAAGATTAGTTGGAAAACCATCGATGAAACCGTTAGGTGAGTAAAAACATGTCATCGCTAACTTTAAATCGACACTTACCTTACCCGACTACCAGTGCCGGATTAAGCCAGCGCGGGGCCCGTAGCAAATTCTCTCAAAAGGCCCTTGGTTTGCTTTAGGGTGTAAAATTTTATTTATTTTATTTATTATTTAAGAATTAATTACTATAAAACATTGATTAGCTTACAAAAATTAAGGTGAACGTTGGTGAACGGTGAACGGTTGGTGAACGTTGACATGTAGCAAGACAGCTGTCATAAACCTACCACAGCCGGTCGTTAGTACGGAACCCACTGCTCACCCCCCATAAGTGTAGAAAATAGTATTATGATGGGCCCGACTCTGGTCGGTGAATTCCATGGCAGCTCCGTTTGTATTTCATTTATTAAATGGCAAATAATGCAGAAAACACCCCTTCATTACTATTGTGATTGATTATAAATTATGTGTATTTGATTATTCATTTTAATAACAGATGCCCATACAGAAATAATCTGATTCTTTCGCGTCCAAATCTAGAACTTTTTAAAAGGGATCCGAACTACATCGGAATGATATTTGAACTACAACACCATCCCATTTAGTATCAAGAAAATATGATGGGAAGGAAAAAATGCTCCAATTTAAGATTAAACTCAAATTATATCTCACTTAACCCTTTAATTTATTTATTTATTTATTTATTTATTTATTTAAGAATTAATTACTATAAAACATTGATTAGCTTACAAAAATAACAGGAACCGAATGGCAAAACCCTAACCTTTTGCTTATTTGTTTCTGTCACCCAACTGGGACTAGCCCGTTCTAGGGTGGACAGGACTCCAATATTACAATCAAGTTTGCTTGATTGCTTGGTTGCCTACAAATGTACAAGTTTTAGTAAAAAGCTAATGACACTAAATTGCCCTCTAATGACACTAAATTGCCCAATACACAACACAAATAGCTACTAGTTTTGTCTTTTGATCTTTAATTGCCAAAAAATATTTGTGGTAATCTTAAAAAATCATGGTTGTAATTCAAATACGCCAAAATGTATGACTGGTCGTTGCTATAATTAAAAGCATTTAATTCCTAATAGTTTTTTAATTATACCAAGAAAACAAAATGGTATTCCATATTTGGTTACTTTCCTCTACCTATTACAATTTCAAGTTCAACTTACCTATTACTATAATAAACTTCCTTATACCTAACCTATTAAACTTAGAAATAATATCTGGTTTTAACATTATTTTCAGTGTCTTCCCTCAAGATTAAATTATCAATTATAATATAACTTGTCTTCTGAAATACTTTAAATATGTATTTTTCGACAGTACATTTTGTTATATAATCTATAACTTTTTCGCAATGAGACGATATAAAAGAGACGGTGTTTAAAAGATACTGATGACTCCATTATACAATAAAATGCATGTAAATTTGAATAGCATTGACCTTTTCGTTAATGCATTTTCGATTACATAGTAGCGATTTGAGCAAGCGCTCACTAGTTTATCCACTATTTTTTAAATAAACTCTTCGTTTATTTAAAAATAATTGAGTCATAGTTTAACAACCAAAACAAGTTTTTGCACGAAAAGACGCATTGTGATGTTATAAGGACTTTTTACTTTTAGCAAATATCGCAATGTATTTGATATATCGAGGTGGCGATTTGACGTTTATGCAGTAGGGGAGGCTGGGGTCAGTCGGGATTATTTTCAAGTTACTGCGTTTTACCTTTAAATTTCAGGAAGCGCTCTCTAGTTTATCCACTTTTTTTTAAATAGACTCTTCGTATATTATAAATAATTAAGTCATAGTTTAACAACTAAAGCAAGTTTTTGCACGAAAAGAAGCATTGTGATGTTATAAAGACTTTTTACATTTAGCAAATCGCAATGTATTTGATATATCGAGGAAACGATTTGACATTTATGCTGTGGAGGACTCTGGGGTCAGTTGAGATATTTTTCATTTTACTGCGTTTTACATTTAAAATACGAAAGCTAGAGAAAATGTACTTTTACCACCAGCTCGAGGATCTAGTGAGCTAGAGTTACTATCTTTTCAATATCGATGGAAGTCTTATGGTTTGGAAGTTATTGATCAAAATAACGGTCGGTGGAATTCGTTTCAAACGATCTCAGCATGGGGTCGTTTGAGACGAATTTTAAACAAATAGAGTTGTCAACTACAACTGGCGAACCCGTCACCTCAGGAAGTTTTAACGATTGATCGTTCTATCTCCCGTAAAGTGAGCGCAGAAGACTTGGACAAAACAGTCCACCGTCAAGCTCCGCCACATGCCCGTAAGAGGCCAACGCCTTATCCGCGAGATAACCAGGTATGTTACCCAGCGGGCTTACACTCATGCCCTTACTTCCAATTGCGACCAGATTACTCCGGTCACTCGATTGGTTGCGAGTTCAAGGTCGCTTGCGCGGTTCTCTCCCTCACGAAGCGGTGAAACGGTGTAAACCGAATCTATCGCTGACCACGGCATCCCTTGCCAGGATCGGGTAGCCGATGGTCGTTTCAAAAGAAGTCGCCGTCAGGTCCGCAACCACCCCCGCTCTATAGGAAACAGTACTGCTTCCAGACTCCCCCGACTGTTAGTCAGGCTGCACAGTCGATTGGCTTACGCCGCACGGTGAGCAGACCATCCAGGAGCACTAGAAGATTGACTCCTAGGGGAAACTAGCCCTAAGGCCAGAGTCCTGCCCCGGGCTCGAAGTTCATGCGTGGAGGCCGCCGGATGGGTGTTGACCCGTGAGTGTGACCAACCCTGAACAGAATGGGTCTTCGTGGCCAACTCAGCAAGGGCCTATTAGCTCCCACGAATTTTAAACATCTTGCGGTGTCGACTACAACGGGCGAACCCGTCCAACGTCTCTCCCAATCCAACGTCTAGCTACGTCACAACCCGCAAGAGACCAACGCCTTTACCGCGAGATAGCCGCAGTAATGTTAGGTACCTGGCGGGCCGACACTCGCGCCCTTGCTTCCAATTGTGACCAGATTTCTCCGGTCTCTCGATTGGTTCCGAGTTCGAGGTCGCTTGCGCGGTCCTCTCCCTTACGAAGCGGTGAAACGGTGTACACCGAATCTATCGCGGACCAAGGCGTCCTTTGCCCGACTCTAAACCGGGATCGGATGGCCAATGGTCATTTCAAGAGCAGTCGCCGTAAGGTAGGCAACCACCCCCGCTCTATAGGAAACAATACAGTTCCCAGACTCCCCCGACTGTTAGTCGGAGAGCTAACGGGCCCATGATGAGGTGGCCACGATGACCCATGTGTTCAGGGTCGGTCACACTCACGGGTCAACACCCATCCGATGGCCTCCGCGCATGGGGTGCGAACCTGGGTAGGACACTGGGTCAACCAGTCTCCCCTGGGAATCAAACCTCTGGCGCTCCTGGACGGTCTGCCCACCGAGCGGCGCAAGACAATCGATTGTGATACCAATTTTTTTTCGGTTTTGTTTATGGTAGTAATAGCACATATTGCTTATGTTAGTAAAAACATTCGTTGTATTCTGCAATTTATTTTATTCTAAATAAATTATTAATTAATACAAATAGTTTCAAAAGAATGGCTTAAAAACTGTGTAGATGTATAAAAATTGTAAATTTCTAAATTCAATATAAAAAAAATCATTATTAAAAAAGTTCTCCATATTATACTTGTACCAATGGTAGGCTACTTGTAATAGAAACATTCAGTAATTGGTCAAAATGAGACTGATGATGCGGGTACCTAGAGGTCTGGTCTCGGTAATCAGAAGAGCACTCTAGGCGGTTTATAAATTTGCGTGAGATCCGTGTGAGTTTGCTAGCTTAAAGGACCACCTGGTGTACCTTAGTACCCAGGAGCGGATATTTAAAGTGGAAAGACAGGATGTCGGTACTTACGGTTTTGTTGGTTCCGTCTGTGCTGCAGGACTGCACCACCTCTGCTTCTCGATTAACTGTCACTCACTGAGGTTTCACACGAATTGCGATGCGGGCTAATCAACACATAAGTTCGTGTGATACGATGCGGCGGTTTGCGGCGAGAAAAAACGATAATCTCGTCTGTTGTTGCGGAGCGAATTGATTCGACCACGCGCCCAGCCAAGTCAACAAATATATCTCCTACCCGTCGTTCAGACGGGGCGATCCGTAGCGCTGGGCAACTCAGATCGGCGCGTTGTCGCGGCATATTTAAATAGGTACCGACAATATTTGATTGGAGCGGAAGAATTTATAAAAGGGATTTTCTTTGATTAGACAAGGGATTAGGAGACGAAAATTACGCTAATTCTCACACAAACCTCACTGGCGTGAACAGAGACATATTAATTTGTCTGGTCAGAACAACCACTCTAATAATTAAACAGATTTTTAAAAAATCAGTAAACCCATGCATTAACAATGCATTGCTTCTGCAATGTATTCTTACAACATAATTTATTTCGTGCTATTACTACCACAAACAAAAAAGTTATGACGACTTAAGGCGACATGATACCTGGGAACGACCATATTTGAAGAATTGTAGTTTTCTTAGTTTTTTGAAAAATATAAGCATTAATTAAAAAAAGTTTGTAAGTGAATCCCTCGATAAGAAACCAATTTAAAATTTGGACTAAAAAAGTTGCTCATTGCCTTGGACATTAAGGCTTTAAACTGACTTCGAAAACTTTCAGGCGCGTTTACTCCTACAATGTAAGCGGTGAGTGTGTTTTATTATAATTTCATTATATTGAATGGTTAATTCTTTAGGTCGGCACTTAGCCACATTTTTTTATTTAGGCCTTAAATTAATTACGATTAATTAATACGTGAGAGCGCTCTGAGAGTTACGCTAAATATGCTTTGCCATTAACACCCTTATACCAACACTGCGTAAAGATAGTTATTCTGTGCTAGCGCTGCGATAGAGCATTTAGTATGCGCCTAGTATCCGGTATAGACGTAGAATCTGCGCTTGACGCTTCGTCAACGCTGGATTTTTATTGGTCAAACCCTACAAAATTGACCCCGCCTATTTTATCTCGCGTACGCCCATTTCGAATATTTTTCTGAGGTCTCATGTCGCCTTAAACGCAAAATTTCGATTCGAATAAAAAAAAATACCGCGGCATTTAGTAATAGTATCTATGGGTAAAAGCTAGGAAATGACCCCCCAGTCCTCCAAAAAATTGTGTCGGTTTATCTGCCAAACACCCTGTTTATATATCAGAATACTAAAAGTGTTGTCATTTCTTGTGCTTTCGCTTATATAGCCAAATTAGTAAATCCCTTCTAAATTTTTAACTATTGGATCAACAAGTAGATTAAGAAAACAAATCACCATAGCTTTTTAAATTATTTTCAAAAATAAATAAAATACAAATGGAGCCGCCATGGAATTCACCGACCGCAGTCGGGCCCATCATATAATGTTATTACACTTCTGGGGGGTGAGCAGTGGATTGGTATGTTTAGTACAGCTGTCTTGCCACATGTGAGCGTTCACCTTATCGCCCATTCACTCCCCCTTCGAAGCCATAGAATTTGAGATGCGGAAATCGCGGTTATAGATAATTTTTCTAACGAGTAGTTGATTATTTTCCTGGAGAGACCGAGATTTTTAAAAATGTGAAACAGAGATTTGGCTGGCAGGCCACGAACGCCAACTTCCACCGCGTGAAGGTGAACAGTGAAGTCGTTCCGGGTGACGGCATTTGCGAGATCATGGTATTTATTAAATTTGTACTCGTGGTCTTTTGGGATATTTGATTCCCATGAAACAGTTAATTCTACGATAAGGGCCATCTTCCAAGATAGAGAGTAAAGAATTATATCTGGACGCAGGACTGTGTATCCGAGACTTTCAGGGAATTTATACTGTTTAGAGACCGAATCGACCTCCAGAATCAATGCAATATGTAGTTGTAAAATTTTGTATAAAAACCGTTAGCTTTGAATGTAAGCCTTTAGTATAGAAATAAGTTTGTCTCAATTGCCCCAGTGTCTTACAGCCGTATTCAGAGTCGACACTCAAGGGGTCCCTCAACTCAAGTGTGCCTTAACTTGTCAGATTACTATTCAGAAACCATACTTAAGTAGGCACTCAGGTAGGCTACTCGGGTGTGCCCTTAAGGGAGCCATCTTCCATATATTTTTGAGACAATACTTGAGTGTCGAGGAAGCTAAAATGGCCGATATTTCTTAAGTTTTGAACTGTCAAATTCAAGTGTGGTCTCGGGCTCACTTTAACGAGTGCTCGTTGAGTATTCCACTAATTAATTCGTGTTTTTTGTGAATTAATCCACGATTTCAATAACTCTATGGTTTATAATGATTTGGCCGATTTTATAAGCTGTATATACCGCGTCGCACGCGTCGTTACGTAAGGGATTTCAACAATATCCTTGACTTCTACTCCCCTGGAGAGTTTAAAAAACATTTCCGCCTCGCCATGGAGGTGTTTTCTGATTCCGTTGGGTTTCGACGAAAACCGCGGACTTCCGATTCCGCCTGATGCAGTTAGTGCTGGCACTGAAATTCTTTGCCACCGGCAATTAGCCATACCAACCATAGCTATTTTATTTCTACCTATATTTTTGCTAATTCCTAGGTGAAGAAATTTTGCATCGAAATTCGGCGCAAAAGGAAGCAAACTAGCAAAAGGCAAAACGAAAAAGACGAAAGAGCGCATTGAGGAAATCGATTAACCCTTCCTATTTGAGTTAACCATTTTTGGTTAGACGCTTACAAATGCTAAAATTGTGTCTAACCAATATTGGTTAGGGCGCTCCGCGCTGCGTAAAATGCCAACTTTTTAAATATTTATTCATTATTATCTTAATTGTTTGACGAGATAAGGTTATAATATTATAAATTTCAAATTTCAATGCAATCATTTTACAGTTATTCTTTTTACGGTCCGTATAGTAGTTTAAAAGTTATGGTCGTTTTTCTCAAGGCCATCGACTTCACGCGCAAAACTGTCCCGGGCAGAAGTGACGACTAAATTTTTACCCCGCGATAGGAGGGGTTAAGAAACCGACAAGAAAAATACGCCTACGTCGAGCAAACGTCAGTGACAACAGCTGATGCACCGACGGGTTTTTTTCAACCATAGAGCACACTCATGTTGTTCAAAGACAACGAAAACTCTATAGACCGTGTATTATAAATGTATATATTTATTACAGAGCTATATTTTTTATAAAATTGGTATATTTATGTGTATATACAGGTGGTGGGTCCAAATAATTTATTTAAAAAAAAACACTTCATTTCTTAAAATTGCATAAAAATATGCACATCTAGAGACGGGCCAAATTATCGCCTAGTTAGATGTGCTATTGTCAGTAAAGGTCATGTAAGATGTGTTAAACCTCCCTATATTAATTATTAAATAATTTATATAATTATTATAAGATTACATGACCAATAAATGAACTGTATACCTAATCCTATGTACCTAAATAAATAAATAAAATTAGTTTCGAATTAGAAATGAATCCAATTGCTTGAGGGCCCCTTAAAAGCATACTCACTGAAGGGAGCCCTTAAGTAACCACTATGAATAGTAATTTTGAGGGCGGTACTTGAGTGTCACTCGAGTGAGTGTTCCCTTAAAGTGTACTTAAGTATCGACTGTAAATACGGCTGTTAATTGACCGCCTGGAAGAACACTAAGTATGAAATCAGACTAACAAGAGCTAAAATCTTATTGTCATCTATTATTTTATAAGAAATAAAAGAATAGGAAGCATTATTATGAGTATATTTTAATCAACATTTAACAATAAGTAGAATTACTTATTATATTCACGTATGCATCAGATCTCACATTTAAGGAAATGCATGTTTAAGAAGTGCGCATGTTATATGTTGATTTTAGGTCGGATTGTTCTTAAGAAAAAAATTAAATCCCAGCAAACTAAACACACAACACGTGCCAATAGTGACTACGTTGCAGTTCCCCGAAGGAGTACGTCATTTGGCCAAGAAATTTCACTTCTCTAGCGCCTAGGATATATAACATCCTACCTGCAGGTATAAAGATTAGCCCGAGCATTCCCATTTTTAAGAAACAACTGGTCTCGTGGATGCTTGGGCCAGGAAGGTCCCGAATACATCAAGAACTCTCAACTATCTAGCTTTGTTTGACTGCGCTTTGTGACTATTACTATTATTAAAATTTTTCTTTGTGACTATTTTATTTTTTTTATTAGAAACTTTACTATTACTGGTATTATAATTTTATTGTGACTTTTTTTTTTACAAATATTACAAATTTTATTTATAATTTAAGTTATGACTATATAGTTTATTATTAACCGAAGGATAAGTGTATTTAATTATCTATTTACTTCAATGTTTTATTTTATTATAATTATATATTTACATATTTTATTTTTATGCATATTTTTATTTAATTCAATGTTTTTTTCATTTTCGCTGTTTTTCTTTTTGTTTAAACTACTTTTTTTTCTTTTGATTATGTTTTCTTTTAAAACTAGTATTTGTTTAATATGTCTGCCCTAGAACAGGTGTTCATCTTAGTTGGGCGACATGGGACCGATCTTCACTATAAGCGTGACACAACTTGCTGTGGGTTTTATTTAGTCTAGATATTAAATATGATTTGTTACGCTTGTTGCATATTATGTACATTGCCATAAATAAATAAATATTTATATATATTATATATGCTGACGACACTGTAGTTATCTTTAAGGGATCAAATTGGGACAGTACTCTCACAAAAGCAAATTTGGGCATGAATGAGATTCGTGATTGGCTAGAAACTGCAAAACTAACACTAAATGTGAGTAAAACCAGTTATATGACTTTTAGCCCTACTAATAGGGGTCAGCCAACAGTAAATCACCACGTAACCATTCACAAATGTCACTCTGAAACCTCGTGTAATTGTGCACCACTAAAGAGATCCCCCACAGTCAAATATCTAGGCATTGTAGTTGACAATAAATTGCGATGGGAAGAGCAAGTCAATGCAGTGTCAAAGAAAGTGAGAACCCTTGGTTATACTTTCAAAGAGTTGAGGAGTGTTCTGGATCGCAGGACGCTAACCATAGTGTATTTTGCATTATGTGAAACCCTTATTAACTATGGTATAATTGGGTGGGGTGGGTGCTGCAAAACCCTCCTGACGCCACTTCTAACAGCGCAAAAATGTATTTTAAAAATCATGCATCGCAAACCATATCAATATTCTTCTAAGGAACTCTTTAAAGAGGCTCAGGTTTTGGATGCTAGGTTATTGGATGCTTCATTAAAACTGCACTACGTTGGGTTTTCGTGGCCAAACAAAATAAATCTTTTATTATTACGCACACGAAACCCACCAGACAACTCCTGAGTGATAATTTGAATGTACCTAGGATGAAGACGACTTTCGGACAGCGACACTACTCTTTCATAGCTACAAGACTCTATAATAAATTAAGCAGTGACATTAAAACCAGCCCCAATTGTCATGTGTTTAAAAGCAAAATAAATAAATGGCTGGTGCAAGAAGAGCGTTTATCTATCCATGCCATGATCGATGTAGTAGAATAATTTGAAGTTGACTTAACATATTTTGTGTATATATGTATGTATGTGTGTATATGTGTATTCTAATGTATTTATATTTCTATTTCCTATATAATATTGTAAATTTTATTATTATATTTATTTATTATTATTATATATATTTTTTAATTATTATTATTATTATTGTGTTTGGTTGGTTCAACGACCCCCGTTTTAAATGTAAAAATACAAATTGCTTGCCCTGGAACGGGTATATCCCAGTTGGGCAGCACTAGCCAGTGAATGAAAAAGGAAAGTTTTTGCCATTTGTTTTAATATTATATTTATTGTAAAATGGTTAATTTAATAATTCCAATAATAAAATAAATAAAAAATATAATCAATATGTTTCTCATAACGTAATAAATGGACGTAGTGATTCAACTTGAAGAAGTATCTCTTGCGGGGAGATTACACTCACGCCCTTACTTCCAATTGCGACCAGATTACTCCAGTCTCCCGATTGGTTACGATTTCGAGGTCGCTTGCGCGGTCCTCTCCCTTGCGAAGCGGTGAAACGGTGTATACCGAATCTATCGCGGACCACGGCATCCTTTGCCCACGGACCACGGCATCCAACATCATGGTCGCGCCGCAACATCCGCAACTCCGATAGGAGATGGCACTTTAAGAAGAAGAAGTATGATAAAGGATATTTTATTGATTAAGACGTGTGACGATCGCGGCAGCGTTTTGACTGTGGGTGTGCGACACATAGTGCAAATTTAAATGGGTTAAAACCAACGTATTTACTAAATAGACTAAAACAAGTGTTTTATTGAGACCTGGCTCGCGAATTATATGCCTCCGGTTTACGGCGACGTAATGAAATGAACTATCTAAGTAAATAATCCATATAACAATTGCTCGCCGCTTTCCTCTTCACTACCTACTTAGAATTCAGTAGAGCATAAATCGAGTAGCAGAATTTAACTACAGTGAATAATGGCTATACAGTGAATAAAAGGCTACTTACAAAATGGCTTATAAAAGAGGGACGACAAAAAATCACAAAAATATTGGACATTATATATTAATATACTTATTCGAACACATTAATATTTAGAATTTTATGTTATACTATATTTTATATCATATTAAATTTACTTTTTATTATTGTATTTAATATTATTATTTTTATATATATCTGTAGGTGTATGTATGTATGTATATATGTGTAGGTATATATATTCTTAATCTTAGTTACATGTTTATTTTCTACTCCTAATTTTAAGTATTTAATAGTTTTTAAGGTAGTTGTTGCATGTTTATTCTTTTGTGATCAAATAATTATTTTATTACGACAATTATTTTTTTTTTATTTTTATTTTTTTTGTTACAAAAATATTTTGTTTTTTGTAATAATCACAATTATGAACAAGCACGCACAAAATTAAACGTTCACCTTAGAACAGGTCCCGACCTAGTTAGGTGGCGTTGTCACTGGACTTTGCTATGTATTCATTTTCTGCTATTTATTCAATGTTTAAAATATTTAATGCATAGTTCCTAAGATAAAATTGTTTTAAATTATTCTTGAATTACTTAAATAAATAAATAAATGCTTCGTTGGATACATCCACTTTGGCATTTGTCAATAGAGACTTTTTAGAAGCCATTTGCATTATCAAACATAAGTATTTACGGTAGAAGGGAGAAGCTTGATACCATCGGGCCATGTAGATCGACGTGCGAAAATTCTCTCCTCCGGCATTCAAAAGTTCGCTTATGTAACAAAATATATAAAGTACTAAAATTGAGGGTACTAAAAGTGACAGCGAATAAATATTTCGTATCAGAAGAGCACGAATTAGCAACACACCCACCAAGCACAAACCGCAACCCATTACTAACTGGTACATATCTTTCAGCGTCGAAATCATCGATATTAACAAAGAGTGACTATCGACTGTTGTTTTAAACATTATCGTGACGTGATCTCGTGGAATTTCAGGATTTGTCATTGCCTCGATCAGGTCTTCGATTCTACAGCTTAACCGCTCGCTTGCCCAAGGGGGGTCCGCGCGCAACGTGCCTTTGCCCCGGGCCCTCAGCGCGTGCCTACCTCAAATGTCCCACGAAAAAAACGTGACGACCCTACTTTGCCCCGCCATTTTTTGCGCCGTCAGCGCGTGGGTCGGGTTTCACAAAATCGTTTCTTGTGACTCAATTTGTTTAAAAAAGTGTCAAGTGTTGTATATATTTATGTTTATTATGAAACTAGCTAAACAATGTTATCTTTTGTTTATCAAATTACGACTTTGGTGCAGAGTTATGCTATGCTGAACTTAGAAGTAGGGCGTTTTGAAGCTCGTCTTGTATTCAAAAGCTCATACCTCAAAAATAAAAGCGATGACATATGGTTTTTATTCTTTGATTATGTTTTCAATATAATAAATAATAGAATAAGAAAAAAAAATGATCACTTGTTCATAGATATTTATTATTTAAAAGGCCTTTGTTTCCATACCAATATCTGGCGCCGTGCGGCGTAATTTATCTTAACTTAACAAGGCTATAAAATGCACAAATATCACTTTTAGGAAAAAAAATAACTAACACCAAATAAATAGTCTTATATTCTTTGAAAACAAACAAAAATCATGCGGATAACATTTACCACATTTGAGAAATATGCATATTTCTAAAACAGTTCTCATACACTCAGTAAAATCACTCAGATTATCAGTTTTTTTTGTTCTATACACTTATGGATAGAGAAAAATTAAATCAAAATACAAAAAGAACTCTTTATCCCCATTCCAAAAAGGTATAACACTTGTACAATGTCATAATTTAAAATCATAAAAGTCAAAGCTAAACAAAAAACACGCTGAAGTACCGCTGAGCGCGTTCAAGGTTATTTACAAATCGAAATTATTGCGATTTAGACATCGAAATTATTGCCTTTGTACTTGTAATTTGATAGATGATTAACAGATTTAACTTCTAAAACGAATTTACTAGGAAAATACAATCAAAATGATCAAAATAAAGGCAATCATTTCCATGTTGCGCGCAAACATGTAACTATCGTATGTTGTTAGGTCTCGAAAAAAGGTTAAATCTTATGTTTAATGTTGTAATTTTTATATCTACCTGTTAGTTATTTACTTACCTTGATGTTCACAAAAAATCTCCAAGAACAACACTGGATTTATGAAGAAAATCACTTTTTTATCGCACCACATCCCTCACCGAATAAAGCATGAATCGAACTGGAGTGAAACGGAACGTTTT
The DNA here is from genome assembly GCA_944548615.1 of Micropterix aruncella. Lineage (NCBI taxonomy): Eukaryota > Metazoa > Arthropoda > Insecta > Lepidoptera > Micropterigidae > Micropterix > Micropterix aruncella. The sequence goes on from OX155979.1 coordinate 14,938,485, forward strand.
TATTTTTTTCTTGACTTTTGTCTATGGCTTGGATGCTTGACTGGGATTGCGTGGAGGGGAAATTTCACGAAGAAACGCGACAAATAATACAAATTAGGCCCTGGAGCGATAAAGACGGGTAGAATCAGCTTTTTCGACGGCGGGAGCGATGTTAACCACAGGTTGACATGGTCATAGCTGAGTGAAATGCAATGTCAACTACCAGTTAACACGGGCAAAGCTGACTTCAAGGTTATGTTAACTACTACTTGACATGGTCAATTCTAAATTCTCGATTTGTTAACTACTAGTTGACACGGGCAAGCAAGCGGTTAAAACGTCGAACTGGCAGCGGCAGTGACCAATTAGTGATGCGAAAGTCAGCAGAAACCCAGAGTGGAACATCGACGAGAGAAGTATTACAATTTGATATATGGCAAGCATTACTTCATAATTCGGAGATATATCTGCTGGTGTCAAACCTAGAAACAATATAAAAGAACAATATTAAGTCTACATATTTTTGACGTGACAACGTCTTATAAATCGATGGAGCCTGCTGCACGCACGAAAAAACATGAATCATGCGGCGTTACCTCGCTCTGAGGCGTTCCATTTATTATATTTATTATTCAATATAAATGCTGCCATCTACCGGTTGCGACAAGAATTATTTACTAGTAGTAGTAGTAGTAGTAGTAGTAGTAGTAGTAGTAGTAGTAGATGGAGTGGGGGGCTTGTTTCCAGCCCTTGATGTCACCTAGATCTGTAAGGTCTTTTGTAACTACCCACTGTGTGGTTAGGTCAATTGTCAGCTAGTAGCCCGGTACTTCTTACCAGACTAAGTAGGTCACTGACCTTCAAGTTGGGCAGATCGCTGGGTTCGAGAAAGGCTCGTCCCAGTAAACTGTGTCTTTTGGCGGCGAGCCCTGGACAGCGGCCAACAATGTGTATGCTGTCTTCAGGTTCCTCGCCACATATTCGGCAATCCTTGCTCTCAGTCAAGCCAAGGTTGAATAGATGAGCTCTAAGGGTCGTGTGTCCGGTGAGGAGACCGATAGTGGTTCTAAGGTTCTTCTTGCTCATGTCAAGTAGGGCCTTGGTTTTCTTCTGTAGTGGTTGCTCCATCATGGCTTTTGCCTGGCGACATCCCTGACTCTGTTTCCAGGAAGCCCGATGTTCCTGCTCCAAGCAGTCCCTGATGATTTTCTTACCTGTAGCGAAGGGGACCCCTACAGCTGGCTCCACTGGGCAATCCAGTGTGCCCAGTTTTGCCAGTCTATCGGCCTCTTCGTTTCCGGGTATGCCTTGGTGACCCGGTATCCACATTAGGGTGATTTTGTTGGATTTTCCCAATTTGTTGAGCTCCTGCATGCAGTCCCAGACCACAGAAGATTCTGTGGTGGCTTTAGCCAGAGCGTCCAGTGCTGCTCTGCTGTCAGAGCAGATGAGGATTTGTCTGTGTTTTACCTCAAGTCGACTTTGTAGTTTTATGCATTCCAATATGGCAAGTACCTCGGCTTGGAAAACCGTAGCGTATTGTCCAAGGGGGATGCTGATTCTGTGGTTGGTTTTGGGTCCGTACACGCCTGCCCCAAAACGTCCATTTGTTCCTGAGCCGTCGGTGAACCAGGCGTCTGCGTTGTGGCTTTGAAGCCACTGCGGATTTTTCCATTCTTCCCTGGTGGGGATTAGGATTTTATAGGATTTCTCTACCGAAATTTTTTTCCGTAGTCGATCCTGGGTCAGAGTGAATGGGCTTTTGTGGAGGAGGTTTAGCTCAGGATGATTGTGCCCTCCACGCTTCCACTCGCCCAAACACTTCAGTCTGTATGCTGTAAGTCTGGCGGAGTGGATGATGAGCTTGTCCAGAGGCGGGCAGCAGAGTGCCACCTCTAATCCCGCTGTTGGGGTGGTCTTCATGACGCCAGTTGCAGCCCTCAGGTAGTTACCTTGAAGGCTTTTAAGCATTTTTACTGTCTCAAGCTTTTTCACCCTGGACCACCAGACTATTGCAGCATAGGTTAGTCTAGGCAGCAGTACTGCCCTGTAGAGCCATAAGGCGACCCTGGGTTTGAACCCCCAGGTTTTTCCCATGACTCTTTTGCACGTCCACAACGAGGCATAGAAGGTTGTTCTCTTGCGCTCGAGGTGGTGCTTCCAATTGAGCTTTGGGTCTAGATAGACTCCAAGGTATTTAACTACTGTAGCGTATTCTATCTCCTTATCCCAGAGCTTGAGACACTCAACAGGTTCGGGTTTGTATTTTCTGGTGAAAATCATGGCCTTAGTCTTGCTTGGATTAGCGGATAGACCTCTGGCCTGGCACCAGTCTTGGGTGGTCTTAAGTGCTTTGTCCATGAGCTCCTTAAGTATTGATAGAAAGTTTCCTCTGACTACTATGGCCACGTCATCAGCGTAGCCGTAGACAGAGAGGCCTAGGTTTTGTAGATTTATTAGGAGTTCGTCTACAACGATGCTCCACAAGAGGGGGGAGATGACTCCACCCTGTGGACAGCCCTTAGCAGGGATTCCCGTGATGGAGGTGTCGCCTTGATAGACGGTCAGATTCCTATTTGATAGCATACTCAATGTCCAGTCAATAATGGTCTCTGGTATTCCTCGTCTGTGCATAGCGTTTTTTATAGTTGCATATGATGTGGTGTCAAATGCTCCTTCGATGTCCAGGAATACTCCCAGAGCGTAACCTTTCGCCGCTAACTGTGTCTCTATTGTGCTCACCAGGTGATGTAGGGCAGTGTCCGTAGATCTGCCCTCCCTATAGGCATACTGAGCATCAGCAAGCGGTTGAAGAGCTAGGTGGTTGTTTTTCAAGTAGCCGTCAACTAGTCTCTCCAGTGATTTCAAGAGAAAGGAGGTGAGGCTAATGGGTCTGTAGTCTTTGGCAAAGATGTGGCCGTTCCTGCCTGCCTTTGGAATGAACGTGACTCTTGCGCTGCTCCAGGCATGAGGGACGTGTCTGAGGGCTATGCTCGCTCTGAGTACCTTTGTTAGAGGGCCCAGCAGCTGGCTTAACCCTTTTTGTAGTAGGACTGGGTATATTCCATCCGGTCCAGGTGATTTGTAAGGGTCGAAGGTGCTCACGGCCCATTCTACTGCTTTTGGATTAACTATCTTGGCTGCAAGGGCCCACTCCCTGGGCTTGTGGAGCCTCTTGGAGTTCTCCCCTGCGGCAATTGGGTGTGAGGATTCCTGGAAGCCCGGAAAGTGTGTTTCCATTAGGAGCTTCAAGGTTTCCTTGGTGTCGCTTGTGTGTCCCCCCTCTGGTCGTTTAAGGCATCCCAGCTGGGGGCGGTTGTTAGAGCTGAGGATCTTGTTGAGCCTGGAGGCTTCGGAAGCTGTTTCCACGCTCTCACAAAAGTCCCTCCAGCTTCTTCGTTTGGCTTTAACAATGGCCTTGTTGTATTCGTTTCGGGCGTTTTTGTATTCCTCCCAAAGATGTTGCGAGTTAGTGTTGTGATTTCTCGCCCTATTGAAGCACCTTCTCAGCGTAAGCCTGAGCTTGGTCAGCTCTGGGTTCCACCATGGGACCTTTTTTGAGAGGTTTTTTTGTTTCAAAGGGCAATTCTGCTCGTAGGCGTCTATAACGGCATTAGACAGTGATAGTGCAGCTGTTTCTAGTTGCTCTTTGGTGTGGAATCGATTCGGAACCGTGGTGAGCTTGATAGCCAGGTCCCTATCGAATCCTTCCCAGTTGGTATTTCTAGGGTTGCGAGCCCACTGAATTTCCAATGAGTGCCGAAGCGTTAGATGGATCTGCCTATGGTCCGAGCCTGAGGGTTCATCTGAGACCCTCCAGTCTTGAACCAGGTCGGCCACTTCTTTTGTGCAGATCGTGATGTCCAGTACCTCCTGTCTTCTTGAGTCTATGAAGGTAGGTTCTGTTCCTCTGTTGAGGATGGTGAGTTCATTGCCTAGGATAAAGTCATGCAGGCTTACCCCCCTCGGGTTTATGTTGGAACTACCCCAGCACACGTGGTGGGAGTTCGCATCGCAACCCAGAAGGAGTTGGAGCCCGCGTTGTTTCGCATATGTCACTAGGTTGGTTATATCTTCTTGCGGTGGCAGGTCAGTGGAGTCATAAGGCATGTATGCTGACCCAATGAGTAGATCCACCGTTCTGTCTCCTGTCAAGTTGATTTTTGTTAAAACGACCGTTAGGTCATCGCCGCTGAGTTGTGGCAGAAAAGTGGCTGTGACGCCCTTAGTGACCACGCAGGTCCTGAGTTTCCGAGTCGGTTGGGCCTTATGAATGGTTCCGCAACCTCCTAATCCACTTATAGTATCCCTAACAATCCAAGGTTCTTGGATTAGTGCTATACTTGTCTGCGCCACAGCCATGCTCCTGGTTAATATCGCCGAGGCGCTTTTGCTGTGGTGCAAGTTGATCTGGATTATGGGGACTTTTAGGTGGTTCATTTTGCTGTACCTCCTTCCGTTCCCTCCACTGCGTCCGACTCCTTCCTAGGCTTATTATCGAGCAGCCTTACGGATGCCCGTGCTAGCCCACAGTAGGGTCGGAAGTTGCAGGCCCTGAGAGTGGCCAATGAGGAGTCGCTCACCAGACAGGCGAAGTGGACGCTCGAGGCATCCTTCTTCGTGCTCCCCCTGGCGACGGCCCACCCATCGGTCTTCAGACCTGGGTTTTGCTTGTCGAGGAGTAGAAGTACTTTCTCGACAGTGTACTTGGGCTCCTCCACGTGGACCACCACTCGATGGCGTTTGGGCAGCTCATCGACCGGCAGCACACACACGGATTCACCTTGGACGAGTAAGTCCGTGGAAAGGCTTCTGAGCCAGTTCCCCGTCTCCTCATCTGCGCACGAGAAGACGATTGCACCGTCCCTCTCCCAGCTGCCGGTAAAGGATGGTGTTTTAGTGCCAACAGGAATTTCCATGATGGCGTCCACAATCTTGTCCCGGATGGCTTCTATGTCGCCGGCTTCAAGTTTTTTGTCAGGGTAGCCCCTTATTATGAGGGCTAGCCTGAGGAGTCCTTTCGTGGCCTGGGCGTAAGAACCTTGGTCGGAGACTTTCGGTCTTTTCCCTGTCGCCTGATGGGAGGGGCTTGGGGTGTTTGGCCCTTGTCTGGGGCGTTTAGGAGCCCCAGGGGCCTCTGCAGTCCCGTCCTCCGGCTTAGAGTTAGCACTGGAGGCTCGGGGGTTAGCAGTTAGCCCCTCTCTCATCAGTTTTTTGTAGCGACGCCTTGCGGCGCCGTTATATCTAATGCGGGTTTTGGGTGGGCTTTTTGATGGGCCCGCCCCCGCGTTGGGTGCCTCCTGTGGTTCGCTTTGAGACAAAGCCACCCCCTGGAGTGCTTCAATTAGGTTTATTTTTGGTGGTGTACTGTTTATTAGATCCATTTTGTTCCCACGAGTTCCGCGGTAGTGCGATATCACCCGGACAGAGCCGCGTATGACCGGGGCTTGGCTTATACTACCCGGAGGACGCCCGGTATCCGGGAGGCACCGTAAGAGACGCAGCACTCCCTGCGCCATGCAGCCATTAGCACGGTAGCTTACACCTCGGCTTGGAGAGTTGGTCCGCGGTGGGGCCTTCCACACACAGTGTATTAGCCACCACTACCCGAAGAGCACCCGGCCTCGGGTATCATCCCTCGAGCCGGGGTCCCTTCGGGCGTTCTCCTATCCGCCACCTGGAGACGCTAACCTAATTATTACGAATTATTTACTAACCTCAGTCTAAAATAGTACGAATGAAAATCACTAGATTGATTTAAATTCTTGACATAATTTTATATGTATTCTTGATATACGGAATGTTATTACTGAACGGACAATTTTCTTGTGGGTACAACGAAGTGCAACGAAGTAAGCAACTTTTATTAAAAAAAAAAAAAGTATGAAAAGCTATCATTACGATGCGCTATCTAGCGGTTGGTAAAATGTCGCTAATATTGTTTATTTACGACGTATTACCTACCGCTAGATGGCGCAGCATGCTCAAACGCTTCTAAAACCGTTATTTAACAGTTTGAGATTTCAAACTTTCAAATAAAAAAAAACGATAAACTTTAAACAATAAACAATTATTATACAATTATACTGCTATACAATAATACATTTACATGTTGTAGTCAAATCGGTGAGTATAAAGGCATATATTTTTGGGTGTTTGTAATAAACAAACTGCTTCAAATGCAACCATTCCATCCGTATTTTCTTATGACGTTGTCATGTTCAACTATCGTCAGTAAGCCGACTTTACAGACAACCGATTTTTACTCAATATAGTGTCTTTTTAAAAATATTTTTATTACTGTCCATAATATAGGATGTAATACTATACTCCTCTGGAAGAATTTTGGAAGAAATTATGGAACAATTTTGATTGGAGGGTATCAGAATTTTTTGTTATTTACATATGACTAAGAAACCGAGTGTGAGTGAAGTATTACTTGATTGGTTTTACTATTTGTTGTAGGTCAGGCACAAAACCTTCTGAAATAACTTGAGTAACGTGGGTGTTGATTTAAAGTTAGCGATATTATATTTTTACTCACCTAACGGTTTCATCGTCGGATTTTCAAGTAGCCCACTTTTCAGGACAAGCATACAACCAAACATCGAAAATGCGTAAATTACGCAGAACGCAAATACTATTATCTTTATTTTCTTCATGCTATGAAAATATGTCACCTTCTCGTTCTCATAAGGCTGGGAGATCTCAATTTCTCGTATAGCCAGCTCAACTATCTTTAAGACTTCCTTTCTGTAAATAAGAAAGATTTAGATTCCTATCTTGATTGTTTACCCAAAAATATTCAAATGTAACCTGTAATAAAATATCCATATATATAGAGTAGTATCAATCATAGTCGATGTTAATAAAAGCAATGGAAATGCGTCGTAAATGTTAGGTCCAATTTTCAATAATATATCAATCGAAAAAGGTAGTACCCACACGTATACAGTTAGTGCGTAATAAAATAGTAACAGCAGTGTATCTCTAATTATATTCCAACCTGAAATTCAATTTTGTTTTATTAATTAACGCACAAACGATACTATACTCAACGCAATCCTTTCTGATACTCGGGGCAATAAAACGTGGAAGCAAGATAGCACATCACTTTTCTCTCTCGCACAAGATATAGAGATGCGCTATCCCCGGCCACGCCTCACTATCGATATCGATGGGAGCTAATGGGCCCATGATGAGGTGGCCACGATGACCCATGTGTTCAGGGTCGGTCACACTCACGGGTCAACACCCATTCGATGGCCTCCACGCATGGGGTGCGAGCCTGGGTAGGACATTGGGTCAACCAGTCGCCCCTGGGAATCAAACCTCTGGCGCTCCTGGACGGTCTGCGCACCGAGCGGCGCAAGCCAATCGACTGTGCTCTCCGACTAACAGTCGGGGGAGTCTGGGAACTGTATTGTTTCCTATAGAGCGGGGGTGGTTGTCTACCTTACGGCGACTGCTCTTGAAATGACCATTGGCCATCCGATCCCGGTTCAGAGTCGGGCAAAGGACGCCTTGATCCGCGATAGATTCGGTGCACACCGTTTCACCGCTTCGTAAGGGAGAGGACCGCGCAAGCGACCTCGAACTCGGAACCAATCGAGAGACCGGAGAAATCTGGTCACAATTGGAAGTGAGGGCGCGAGTATCTCGAGCCCGCCGGGTTTATTCCTGGCTCACTCGCGGTAAGGCGTTGGACTCTCACGGGTTGTGACGTAGCTGGACGTAGAATTGTACTGTCCAAAGTCTTCTACGTTCCCTGCAGGGCGACAGAACGACTAATCGTTAAAACGTCCTGTGGTGACGGGCTCGCCCGTTGTAGTTGACACCGCAAGTTATCGATATCGATGGATTTTCGATATTGATATGGTCGGATACATAGTAAGACACACACTTACACACATAACATAACAAGACACACACTTACACACATGTTACATGCACACAAACATATAAACACTTCATATTAGGGTTGGTTGTAAGAGATTGTCGTATGATAATAAACCGCATAAGGTCCTTATCACTGGAAAACCGCCTCCCTTTTACCTTCTTTTACACATGCGGGAACAGTGCAAAGTCGCAGGGAGCAAGGTCTGGACTGTAGGGAGGGTGCTCGTAAGATTCAGTCCTGTCGTGGTCAAATATTCGGTGCAGGCTTTGGCACGGTGTGCTGGAGCATTATCGTGATGGAGGAACCAAGTATCCATTCTTGACTTTGACCGCAGGCTCTTCAGAGATACAATGACTTTGGGTAGGCACTGTTCAGGCACTTAGCTATGGGAAGTGGGGCATAACCACATATGGGGGCACAACCGTTTTCTACCATTTCGTGGTTTATTTCTTTTGAATAGCAACATTTTTTTCGACATGGTCACACATTTTCAATGGCCGCTCTCTTGTCATGTTGTGTCAGTGACGCTGGTTGTGCGAAGAAAAGGTTATTTGCATTTTTGTTAAATTTGGTAAGTTGTTTATAATTACGTAACAATGTTATAGATGCGATAGGTAGGATCGATTACTAGTTTTATGATTGAGTGATTTACTTAACTTGAGAGATCTTTATTGCGTTTTGTTTACATCGTTTGTTAGTAATCTAACCTCAAATTATCAGACACAGCGAACGTTAATTTTTAAAACGAGTACCTGAGGCAAAACCACATAGGGGCACAACTGCATAGGGTGCGGTTATGCCCCCAAAATATTTTTGTATACTATTTTTGTTTCTTGACGTTTTGCAGGTACAAAAGCGATAGTTTTTGAAAATAGTACGGAACTACGTGCGCTGTACAACGCGGCAGTCGTGGGATGAACGTTCCATGAAAAGTGCTGTTGAGGCTGTTATTAATAAAGAAATGGGCTTCAAAAAAGCGTCCATGAATTTTAATATGCCTACTAGTACTCTTAGAGACAGAGTAAAAAATATTAAGGGTGGGTTGCAGGATATTGAAAACAGCGGAGCTAAAGGGTGTGGGAACTTCAAAACTGTCTTTAGAAAAAATCAAGAAAAATAAATGGTGGATCACATTCTGTACCTGAAAAGCCGTCTGTTTCCTATTACTGTGAAGGATTTGCGGGAGATTGCTTTCAATTTAGCAGAAAAAATAACATAAAACATTGTTTTGATAAAGAAACTAGGATGGCTGATACACATTTGTCGAAAAATTTCTGAAAAGGAATCCAATCATAACCCTGCGTAAACCAGAAGGAGCTTCAGGACCTTCCAGAGACCTCATTAAATTGCCTGATAGAGGAAGACCGGTAACGTCTCGCCAAACAAAAAGAAAAGGAAAGACTGCCATTTTGACAGGTTCTCCGTACAAATCAGAACTGGAAGACCCTAATTCAAAACAAAGACCCCACGTGTTACAAAAGGCAAAGGTAAAGGCAAAAAGACCACACTAAAAACAAAGGAATTTAACGAAAAGAAGACGCCTGAAACTACTATAAATAAAAAATTAAAGCGGAAGGAAACACAAGCAGTGAAAAAACCGATCAAGAAAGCTAAACGCGATAGTGAAGATGAAGATAAAGATAATTAATGCATATTTTGCTTAGATATGTACTCTTAATCAAAGTCAACAGATGGTTGGATTAAATGTCCTGGTTGGGCTAATGATGCCTGTGCAGGCATAGATGAAGAAGACGATTTCGAGTATGTCTGTGATTTTTGCCAATAACAACAAAAATCGGTTGTGCCCCCAATGAAAATTGCTGGGTCGGTTGTGCCCCACTGTAGGGGCAACACCGTTTTTTATATTAATACAGTTTTGAGGTTATAACTACTTTTTATGATGTTTTTGTATTTAAAAACTACTTCAATTGTGTGAACTAATAGTACAGTCACTAAATAAAGCCGTGAAAATGACTGAAATTGCTTTATTTTCTCTATATTTTAATCGACTGATTGTTTTTGGGGCGGTTTTGCCCCCACTTCCCCTATGTGTCCAAAATTCCAGTCGATTTGAAAAATACATTTATTATTTTCTTCTTTACAGATCGGCATTTTCTGACAACTACGAGTGTGTACTCATTATCAAAGACCAAAACTTTGTTTTGAGCATTGGTCGGCAAATCATAATAGTACAGCCAAGTCTCGTCATCTGTAACGATGTTGTTCACATACCCAGATTGTCTCTTCTTCTTCTTCATCATCATCAGCGCGCATTCGCCCACCGTTGGGCATACACCTCTCCCTCACTCTCCATCCGGATCGGTTGTCCGTTTCCCTCATCCAGACAGGTCCAGCTGTCTCCTTGATGTCATTGGACCATCGGGCCGGTGGTCTGCCCACACTTCTCCTGCCTAGATGGTGTCTCCACTCCAAAACGCGCTTGCTCCACCGTTCGTCGTGTCGTCGGGCCACGTGGCCGGCCCGAGCCCATTTCAGCTTGGCCACTCTTTGACCCAGGTCGACCACCTTCGTGCGCTGTCTGATGAGCTCGTTTCGGACTCGATCGCGCAACGATATGTCGAGCATGACTCGCTCCATGTTACGCTGCACCACCTTAAGCTCGTGGATCATCCCAGCAGTCAGTGTCCATGTCTCACAAGCATACGTCAGCCGATAATACGCACTGATTATACACCTTTGTCTTGAGCGATTGGGGAATTCTGGACTTCAGCACGAAGCTCAGCTTCCCGAAGGCTGCCCATCCCAATTGTTTTCTTCGCTTTATCTCTGCCATCATCGAGTCCCGGCCGAGCTTTATCACCTGTCCTAGGTATGTGTACTCCTGCACCTGTTCCAGCGGTTGTCCAGTCAATGAAATGGGATTCGGGTGAGATCAGCTTTCGCCATCGTTTGATAAGATTGTCTCTTATCAAACTTTTTTACCATCTCCCGGCACCAAGTTACAAGTCGTGTCGTCTGCTCTTTAGTCAGTCGATGCGGCACCCAGAGAAAATAAAGTTTTTTTATGTGCAAATGATCAATATGAATCGAACGAATTGCTGGTGCAACTAGGCCTGAAGTATCCTCTATCTGTTGGTAGGTTACTCGCCTGTCCTCGTCAAGCATTTTTCTCACAGTAGTAACGTTTTTCTTTGTAACTGTCGTTCGTAACCTTCCCGGCCTCTCAGCATCCTCCAGAGTGAAATTTCCATATATACATAATACTGATTAAGCAATATCATAATATAAATGATTAGGTAAGATAAAAATAAAATATTTAAAAATTCTATACTAATATTATAAACTAGCTGACCCGTGCCCACTTCGTTGGGCGGTAAAACTTTTTACTTGTTATTAAGTTATGAGTGTGGTTTGGTTAGTGCTGAGTGCTATGATTTATTTCCTTACTGCCAAAAGAAGGGTTATATTTTTACTGCATATGTATGTATGTATTTGCATGCCAATTTGACTATATAACCGTTATTTGTGAGTGTCTCCTTGTGAGTGTCTTATTTGTGAGTGTCTTATCTCTTTAACCGTTTATGCAGTAAAAGTGAAATTATATGCAGTAAAAGGGAAAAGTCTTTTGTTTTAAAGACTTGAAACGATAAATTTACTTATTTTGATAATAATTCATAATTGTTGATAATATGACCAATAAACATGACCTAACGATTTAAATTAGCTTTCTACTTTTTGTGACTTAAATATAAAAGTTAGACATATGCTGTCGCTGACTTTTTTGTAGGCATTATCAAGCTATACAACTTTTACCTAGAACTTAATCATATATCTTTCATCGTTAAGGCAGCGTTAGTTAGAAGCCTTTTCGTTCGACCGTTTTTTCCGACTTACTTTGGAAATCCGACTACCACGGAAAAGTTTTTTCATTTTTCGGATTAATATAATAATATAGCCTATGACACTCACTCACTCACTTCAGTAGATCTAGAGATTACTTCCTAACAAGGTCACAAACTTTACCTCTTTATAATATTAGTATAGATAAGTAAAGTTTATAAGTTTGTATGTAGGAAGTAATCTCCGAAACTACTCATCCGTGTAGAAAATTCTTACACTAATGGAAAGCTACATTATCGAAGGGTGCTAAAGGTTATTTATTTATTTATTTGATTAATTAATTTGTAATGAATATTGGTTTTCAATACGAAAGCACGATATTTTTTAATCAAGTCGGAGAAAATGAGCCGGTGAGGAAGCTAATGGGCCCTTGCTGAGTTGGCCACGAAGATCGGTTTGTCACACTCACGGGTCGACACCCATCCGGCGGCCTGCACGCATGAAGTGCGAGCCCGGGCAGGACTCTGGCCTTGGGGGTAGTTTCCCCTAGGAATCAACCTTCTGGCGCTCCTGGACGGTCTGCGCACCGTGCGGCGTAAGGTAATCGATTGTGCACTCTGACTAACATCTTGCGGTGTCGACTACAACGGGCGAGCCCGTCACCACAGGACGTTTTAACGATTAGTCGTTCTGTCGCCCTGCAGTGAACGTAGAAGACTTTGGACAGTACAATTCTACGTCCAGCTACGTCACAACCCGTGAGAGTCCAACGCCTTACCGCGAGTTAGCCAGGAATAAACCCGGCGGGCTCGAGATACTCGCGCCCTCACTTCCAATTGTGACCAGATTTCTCCGGTCTCTCGATTGGTTCCGAGTTCGAGGTCGCTTGCGCGGTCCTCTCCCTTACGAAGCGGTGAAACGGAGTGAACCGAATCTATCGCGGACCAAGGCGTCCTTTGCCGGACTCTGAACCGGGATCGGATGGCCAATGGTCATTTCAAGAGCAGTCGCCGTAAGGTAGACAACCACCCCCGCTCTGTAGGAAACAATACAGTTCCCAGACTCCCCCGACTGTTAGTCGGAGAGCACAATCGATTGGCTTGCGCCGCACGGTGTGCAGACCGTCCAGGGGCGCCAGAGGTTTGATTCCCAGGGGAGATTGGTTGACCCAGTGTCCTACCCAGGATTCTCGACGATTATAACGACGGTGGTCGTCTTATCTGCCCGGGATATCATGCAACGACACCCCGCGCGTACCAGAAGGGTATACGCGCGGGGGGTAAAGAAAGGTAGCCACCCCCCCCCCCCCCCCCGTACCACCCCGAAAACCCATTTATTCAGTATAAAAAACAAAAGAAGATAACAACAAAAGAACATAAGAAGTAGTCGTAAAAATAATAATAAAATAAACACAAAGCAGAGATTAAAGTTAAACAAAGACAGGCTACCAAACACAGACAGGATGTCGGGGGGACTAAGTGGTTAGTGAGGGGGTATGTAGTAGTATGGGTCATGGGGCGGTCTCGTGGGGGACGGCCTAACCAAGGTCCTCAGGCAGGGGACGCGCCCGCGGGGGCGGTTTGGGGGACGGCACATAGACGGGCACTTCGGGCTGGAAGTAGCCTTCGCATCACGCCACTGGTGTCGGGGGGGACCCCAAAACTAGGGTTCCCGGAAGCCTCAACTCCTCCCAAAGGGAAACCCACTTCTCCACGAAGCATCGGAACGCGCCGAAACAACGCCCACACTCGACCAGATCCGCATACCATATCAGTAGGCGCTTGGCGCACGCGCCGACCTCACGCACCAATTCATCCCTTGCGGCCGAGAGCTTTGGGCATATCCAAATGACGTGTTCTGCCGTTTGAAGTCCATGCCCACACACGCACCAGGGGTCAGGGGAGAGTCCAAAGTCAGACAGCTTGGCTTTGAACTCCCCATGGCCCCCGACCAGCTGGGTGGTATGGTGATCGAACCGCAGAAAACACGCATTTTTCATTCTCGCCTCTACCGACGGAAAGAAGCAGTGGGTGAGGCGGCCCGTGCCGCCAGCATCCCACCTCTCCTGCCAAACACGAAGGGATTCCGCACGAATCAGGCGGGCAAACTCCCCAGCTCTATACCCCGCCGGGTCAACCGAGAGGCCATGAAAGACCACTGGTCCTCCCCGACGATACCGCGCCAACGCTGCGCGCTCCAAAACCTCCAAATCGATGGGCAGGACGCCCGCAATGACAGGTAGCGCGAGAGTGGACGTCGTCCTGTACGCCCCGGTCATAGCCACGAGAGGGATGCGCTGCCCACGCAAGAGAGCGACTCGGGTTGCCTCCGGGATGTGGTGCTCCGTCCACGCACGTGCAGCGTACGTCACACGTGGTACGAAGACACCTTCGTATATCGTCCTTACCGCAGGGAAACGAATTCCCCACTCGGCTCGGCTCGCTTCACGGAGAGCAAAGAAGAGGGACCGGGATTTCTCGGCTACAATTTTCGCGTGCGTAAGGAAGGAAAAGGACGCCGTCAGCGCGACCCCCAGGTACCGGACAGACTCCGGGAAAGATACCGGGCGGCCGCTCAATCTGATGACCGGTTTACGCTTGAGGCGCCCCTTCAGGAGAAGCGCCTGAGTTTTAGCCGGTGAGAAGGTCAGTCTGTTACGCTGGCCCCACCCGAGGATGAGGTCCAACGACGCAGATACCCTTCTCTCGACCTCGGCGCGACTTCTGCCACCCACCAGTAGGAGAGCGTCGTCAGGATATGCACTGACGGCGCATCCCGCCGGGTATGGTAGTCCCAGAAAATCGTCGAAAAGGATGTTCCACAAGGTGGGACCGAGCACCGACCCTTGCGGACACCCCATTGAGGGGGTTTTCCTTACGCTGGTCGGACCGTACCTCAGGATAACCGACCTATCAGTGAAATAGCTCCTGACAACTTTCAGGAGGTTGTTTGGGCATTGACGGGTTCGAAGCTTGCACAGGATCATCGGCCACCAAGCGTTATCGAAAACACCGGAGATGTCGAGAAAGACTCCAACAACTTTGGGGCCCTCGTAGTCACGGACCCAGTCCTTAGCAAAAAGGATGACATCCTCCGTACTCTTCCCTCGGGTAAATCCGAACTGCCGATCGTTTTGAGGAGACAGCGTCTCCTACTCTGACTAACAGTCGGGGGAGTCTGGAAGCAGTACTGTTTCCTATAGATATCAGCGAGCTGTGTACTGAAAAAGGTGTAATGACTCTTCACCAAGAGCCGTATGCTATGGCAAACTATGTAAATGAGTTTATGTCGAATGTAGGATGCAAATTGATATCTGAAAATTTTAACATCACGACAAATGGCCCCCCAACTATCCAAACGCGGACAAACAACTTCCCCGCTTCTTTTTATCTACGTCCTACTACCGCCGAGGAAATCAACAAAATTATATGTACTCTAAAGCCCAACTCAGCTCCCGGGATTGACGGACTAAGTTCGGAATTATTTAGATCTGCTTACAAGCAATTAGCGGCACCTATAAGCTGGCTAATAAATCAAAGCTTTCGTACGGGTATCTTCCCAAGCAACCTAAAAACGTCTTTAGTCGTACCTATCTTCAAAAACGGAGATAAAAAAGTGTCAACAATTATAGACCTATTTCCCTGTTAAGCTGTATTTCCAAATTAACAGAAAAAGCGCCAAAAAAAGATTAACAGAGTATCTAAACATACATAATTTCGGAAGGACAAGGAACTAACAAAGCTATAGCCGAGGTTACACAATTTGTCGTGGAAGCAGTAGACAAAGGAAACAAATGTCTGGGAGTATTCCTTGACATAACAAAAGCATTTGACACGGTTAGTCACAACAAACTTTTGGAGAAGCTTAACGACATAGGTGTTACCTCGATCACACTAAAATGGTTTGAGAGTTACTTGTCAGGTCGAAAGCAAATAACAAAAATTGGTAGTATCCATAGTGATCCCGCGCCTCTCAAATATGGTGTTCCGCAAGGAAGTGTCCTTGGTCCGGTATTGTTTTTAATATATATTAATGAGCTTTGTAATCAAACTATTGGTGGACAAGTTGTTACTTTTGCCGATGAGACCGCTCTACTTTTCAAGGCAAAAACTTGGAAAGAGACCTTTGAAAAGGCTTCTCTGGTACTTCAGAAGGTAAAATTGTGCTTAGATGGTGCACTACTATCACTCAATGCGCAAAAAACCATGTACATAACATTTAGTGCCACCAGTGTAGCTCAACCAAAACAAGAGCATATTCTGAAACTCCACAGAGATTGTCTTAACCCCGAAAACTGTAAATGTATTAATCTCAATAAAGTTGACAACATTATATATCTTGGTATATATTGATTACCGGCTACAATGGAGCACCCACATAATGGAGCTGTCGGCAAAAGTTAGGAAACTCACGTATATTTTCAAAGACCTAGAGGCATTCTGGACCAAAGGGCACTTAAGATAGTATACCATGCCCTGTGCCAATCTATCCTAACCTATGGGATCATAGGGTGGGGAGGTGCAGCGAAAATTCATATGGAGCCCTTGATTTGAGCTCAAAAGCTAATACTTAAAATTATAAAGAGAAAGCCTTGGAGATACTCTTCAGATGATCTCTACAGAGAATATAACGTGCTAGATGTACCACAACTATACGTGAAAACGGCGCTCTGTGAGTATCAAACTAATTTAGAAACCGTAATAAGAACTCAGCAAACAATCTGCACGCGGCAATCTCGAACATACATTTTGACGTCCCTCGAATGCAGACCACTTTTGGGTAGAGGCATTTTGTGTACATAGCCCCCAGGATCTTTAATACGCTAGATGAAGATTAAAAAATGTATGTGCCGAAGTCTTCTTCTTCTTTAAAGCCAAAATTGATTCCTGGCTAAAACATGACGCCTGGCAATATATCCACAAATTAATATACCGAGACAGTTCCCATCATTAAATCTTGTCCCTGACATTTCTTATTATTATTATTATTTTCTTTGACTTTTTTTATCTATTACTATTACTTATTCATAAATTTTGGTGACTAAATTGTTTGATATTATTTGACATTTTATTTTATTTTTATTTTATTAACACGATTATTTATTTTTGTGTTTTATTTCCTATTGTGATCATTAGTTAGTGATTATTAGTTATAATTTGTAATGGTGACGGGAATATATATATATATATATATATATATATATATATATATATATATATATATATATATATATATATATATATATATATATATATATATATATATATATATATATATATATATATATATATATATATATATTTCTTTTCCTTTTTATTTTTTTTTTATTCATTGCTGAATATATGTGATCTAAAAACTAGAGAGCTAGCTGCCCTGGAACAAGTCCTGGCTTTTAGTTGGGCAGCAGCAGCACTTAAATTCTAATGCTCATATCGCCGTGTTTAATTTTAATTTTAATTATATATATATTTTTATTGATATGATTATTAGTGATACTTATGCACTGTTAATGAATTGATAAATTAATTAAATAAATAAATAAATAAATAGAGCGGGGGTGGCTGCGAACCTTACGGTGACTACTCTTGAAACGACCATCGGCTACCCGATCCCGGGTGAACAGCTGGGCAAAGGATGCCCGGCTGTTCACCGCTTCGTAAGGGAGAGGACCGCGCAAGCGACCTCGAACTCGTAACCAATCGAGAGACCGGAGTAATCTGGTCGCTATTAGAAGTAAGGGCGTGAGTGTAAGCCCGCTGGGTAACACACCTGGATATCTCGCGGTTAAGGAGTTGGCCTCTTACGGGCATGTGGCGGAGCTTGACGGTGGACTATTTTGTCCAAGTCTTCTGCGTTCACTTCACAAGGGAGAAGGAAGAAACACCTCAGGAAGTTTTAACTAATCGTTAAAACTTCCTGAGGTGACGGGTTCGCCCGTTGTAGTTGACAACTCTTTGTAACTGTCATTCGTAACCTTCCCGGCCTCTCAGCATCCTCCAGAGTGAAATTTCCCATTTGGATTTCTCTGTACCACCTGAATATCATTGTATGATGTGGACAAACATCACCTGGTGCAATGTCATTTCTTCTAAGCACTGTTTAAATCTGTTTAAATGTTTAAATCTCGCACGAAATTACAACGCAAAACTTCCTTTTCTCATTTCATGAATACGATGCCATCGCAAGCACTTTACACACTCACTGCTAATAAATAATTGAGCCCATCGACCTGACGCGGCGGTTACTACGCACGTATGAACATGTCTCAAGATGCAACAACAAGCAGCTAACCTGCGACTCATTGTTGCATCACATTGCAAACCTTTCCAAGTACCCTATCAATAAGAACACGTGATTTTTTTTTTGAGGCCGTGTAGATATTTCACATGACATTCAAATACGTGGAAAGGTAAATAAAAATAATAGCAAAAAATCCCTCTCGCTCCATTCGACTCGGCAAACATAAACAGCGAACAAAACAGTTAGGCCACGCCCCAAAATAACATGAACTTGGTTATTATGTTAGCAAAACCCCAATAACATGGCGCTGCAGACCCGGCTTTACCAATGGATGAATATTACTCATGTGATGACTAAAATCAATAAAATAATTGCTTTTCTTTATAACGTGTTTAATTATATTTTTGTTGTTTATTTTTATTTCATTTCTTTCCGTTTTCTAACTTTTCTTATGTTTTCATGTTATATTTGAGATAAATCTTTGTTTATCTTTATTATGACTTGTATACCATTATGCTAATAAAATGAATAATAATATGAATGTGATGAAATGAAATAAACAATACAAAACAGGTATATCCCGCGACAATTCAATCTTTTGATTAATACAGGAAACCACATTGCTGGTATCTACAATCAGTCCGAAGCTGACCGCTGCAGTTCTGTCGATCTTACTCGTAGAAACTTTACTGACCTTTAACGAAGATTGACTGAGAAGACTAAAAATGATCTAATACATTACTAGCTGGATAGTTACCTGACATCCAATTCTTGTCGAAGATATTAAGTCCAATAAATGATAACATTACAGATGCATACCACAATTGATTTCGCAGAGAACATTCCCCGATATAAAACAGGCCCATTTAACTCAGTATGTGTGTTATATAAAGCAAGGTTCATAAAACAGGAAATATTTACGACGACAAGAAAATAATATAAATAGTAAATTAATTCTTCTACCAAAACTATTTATATAACCAGTCGTGATGAAATTGAATTACGACTTGAAACAATATTAACATTACAGGCGAAATTGTAAACCAAAAGAAGGTGAAGACCTTCATCGAGAGAGAGAAATTTCATCGTCTCAACCTATTATTAGTTTAACTCGTCCTCAAAACGAATAATTATTAATCATCATCATTAATCATGTATTAATCTTCATTAATACATGATTAATGATGATGATTAGTAATTATTCGTTTTGAGGACGAATTAAAGTAATAATAGGTTGAGACGATGAAATTTCTCTAGTTTTTAAATATTTACCAAGGATAAAAACTTTCGGCCTTGTTTGATTTTTATTGACTGATTTTGGATACCAAGTATTTCAATGTTATTTTTATAAGATAAACTACATGTTTAAAAACGAATGTTGGTTATATTTTATGTATCTGTTAATACCTTTATGTAACTGTAGAGCAGACAACTAATGAGGATAGACATGTTGATTATAATAAGTAGTTCTACTTATTGGTAAATATTGATTATGATATTTTTATATTAATGCTTACTTTTCTTTTATTTCCTATAAAATAATACTTCAGAATAACAGGAGTTTATCTCTCGTTAATCTCCTTTCATATTCAGCGATCTTCCAGGCGGGTTCGATTAAGACACTGGGGCAATTGAGACCAACTTATTTCCATACTAAATATTTAGCAGTGTTAACAAATAATACAAAATGTATAACTATTACATTGATTTTGAAAATAAATGGAAAAGTTATGACGATTTACTTGTTGACGAAAGTACAGTTAAAAATTCAGAAAGATTTACTAATTTGGTTATTTAAGCGAAAGTACAAGAAATAAAAACAGTTTTAGTATTCTGGCATATAAACGAGTAAATTATTTTTTTTATTATTCTTACAAGGTGTTGCAGTTAATGGCAACATTAGAATATTATGTTGGTTTAATTGTAATATGGCAACACGGGAAAAAGGGCTTCTTCCGGCTATCTCGGCCAAAAATATACCTTGTGAAAGTGCTCCGTGAGTTTTAATCGATTCCTACTGCATCCCGAAAATCAGACCAGCAGAAAACCCAAGAAAAACAGTCCACTACTCTACACAAGGGACTCTGTTATTTAAGAAAGAAGTTATGATTTCTAACTGCTTAAAATTCTTCTCAAACTACCCCATGGTGATGTCATTTGTCAGTAACTTCCAAACCATAAGACGTTCATCGATATTGATGAGATAGTAATGACAGCTGAGTGGATCATCAAGCTGGTAGTATAAATATTATTTCTCTAGATTTCCTAGATTAAAAGCAAAGCGCGGTAAAGTGAAAAATGTCTTAACTGACCCCAGTCTCCCTACTGCATAAACGTCAACTCGCCAACTCGTTTTTTTTTGTTTTTAATTAATAAAATAAACCAGTTGGTAGGTATCCTACTCTGGCATAGTCAAATTCTTTTACAAGATAATGTGTCATACCTTATGTGGTACTATTATTTTTTAATACAGATTGACTATTTTTTTAAACGGAAAAAACGATTATTAAATAAATTTACAATAAAAATATAAGGTCCTTTAAAAAACTATTTGAGGTGCTAAAATACCTAAATAGGTATAGATGACAAACACAAATAGTTAAAATATAAAAACGAATAATCCGTTATAAAATAGTCAAATTAAAAATATTACAAATATAAGATTACAACAATAGTCGTCGCAATAGAAATAGTCAATACAAATTTTATTAATATAATCCATCTCCGATTATCAAAATGATTAGGTATATAGTCAAGATTTTTTTAAACATATATTGTATTATAATAAAAGTAATCATCAAAGGTTAGGAAATTCAATACTGTCAAGTCTCTAATAGAATAAATTGGGTTCTTGATACTGTCCTGGACCTTTTTCTTAAAATGAACGTCTCCAAGACCCCTGACGCACAATGGAATCTTATTATAAAAAAGGTTATACTGGTACAGGAAACTATTTCTAACCTTACTCAGCCGTACTTTGTAAGGACGCAAGTCTTGTTTGTTCCGCGTGTTATGCGAATGAATATCCGATTGTTTTAGAGTAGTATTGATGTTTTTTCTTGCCTACATGATACGCTGTTATACATAAGTGGTATACATTGTCATGATACCAGATACGTCCTGCCATGAAATACGGCCTGCAAGATGTTAGCGATGATATTGTAAATAAATTGCGAATTGCTCTTTTTCGAAGTCGAAAGCGTAAACAACTCTTTCTTTGGGAGAATCAAAGCTGTTTTCAAAAAAAAAATGAAATCGGACGACGCGTTCTTGAGATTATAGTAGTTTTAATATTTATGATACAAAACTTGTCATAGCTTTTCGACGAGGGTCTGCGTATTAAAAAAGTACATTTTATTTTAGTAACTGAGTAAAATTAATAAATATAACATAATAATATGACCATGCTATATATTTAAATTACTCTATAACTATTCAATTTATAATTAAACTATCAATTATAATTTATTATTTTACGCAATTAAACAGCTCTATTACAAATGTGTAAGTCAATGGTACTTCCATGGGAAATATGTACCTTTCATATTAGAGATGGGCACCTTTACTCAAAGGAGACGTTTTACTATTTCTTGGGAGTTATAATTAAATGAATTCGAGGATTGTGAATTAAATCATTTCTTAGGTCAAAAAATACGAAAAGTGAACAAATATTTTACTTCGCTTATTCGACGCTTCGCTTATCAGGAACAGAAACTTCCTGAACATTTGTATCCAAATAGTAGACATTTCTTAAATATATAATTTTTAATTAAAGTTATTCCCCATGGAAACGTTCCACCTCTATAGATACGTAATAAGGCTACAATAGCAATATTATGCATCCAAGTGGGTTTGTCACGTTTCGTTGTTGAGTAAAACTACGATCGCATTCTCAACCCGAGAATTTATTCCCGTGTACTGTGTTTAAATGCCTCTTTAATAAGCCTTGTTTTGAAAATGCACGATCACATTCGCCACAAACAAGTTTCTTCAATTTCCTGTGAACTGAGTCCAAATGCACATTTAAATTTCCTCGCTGCGAAAATGCACGACTACATTCGACGCAAACAAATTTCTTCAGTTTTCGATGAACAGAGTCTAAGTGCGACCTTAAATGATCTTTCTGTGTAAAAGCACGATCACATTGCTCGCATGAGAACATCTTCATCTTTCTATGGACTGTGTCCAAATGCACCTTTAAACTGCGTTGCCGTGAAAATGCACGATGACATTCGTCACAAAGAAATTTCTTCAAGTTTCTGTGAACAGCGTCCATGTGCCTTTTTAAATCCCCTCGTTGCATAAAACCATGATCGCATTCGCAACATACAAATTTCTTTACCTTCAAGTGAACTGCAGTAACGTGTTGATTTAAATTAGCCTTCCGTGAAAAGATACGGTCACATTCGCCACACACGAATTTCTCTAATTGTGTGTGACTGGCGGAAATGTGAGACTTTAAATTACCCTTTAAAGAAAACGCCTTGTCGCACTCCAGACAAACAAAAGATTTAACACTTCCAACACAAGATCCACTTTCACCAATATTGCTGCTGCCATGTGGTCTATCTTCGATTGGTTCTGGCTTAATGACTTGAACCTCTACTTCTAGGAATTCGACCACATTCCGTCTTTCATCTTGTATTGAATCGCTCAAACGAATATTCGGATCTGAATCATCAGGCTCGACGACTTCCGTTTTAATGGCGACGTTTGCTTCGATCTTCACTGTCACGGTGCTGTTATCATCTACAATTTGCTCATTCATCTTCGTAAATTTTATATGACTATTTACTAAGAAAATCGATTGACTCGTTAAGGTAAAACGATTGCATGTGTACCTACTGACAAAAAGCCAACGCCGGAATACGATTTAACAGACAGCAGCTGTCAAATTTCAACGTTGCCATTTCATAAAACTTTGAATTTTTGCCAGTGTTGACACAGCCGCGAATAACGAGAGATGAGATGGAGAGTTTATATAAAAGGAAGTTTAATCGTTCGAAAAAGATATAGCAGTACTCGCTAATTTAATATAGCAAATTATTAATGGCTGAGCAAAAGCAAAAGTTTTTGGAATCCCTAGGATTTTTAGGAACCTATCAGAATTCCGGCGGAACTTTGAAAATGTCAGTATTTTTCGGATTATTTTGGTACAAGTATAACAAATTTGATATACTTAAATGGTTTATTTATTTCTTTTTTAACACTACTTCGTGTACTAAGAATTTTAAATCGTTGTTATTACATGTTATTTAAACCGTTGCTATCTGACTAGTTTACCTACAAGTTATATGTAGAATAGGGAGTGCTGATGTTGTAATTCCTGCTAAATATAGGCGGTTAGTGCTAGACGGATTTCTTTCAACGCATTTTAGTAGATGAAGTCACCAGCTCGGCCATACTTTTGGTGACCCGAGTTAGATGCAAAGCTGGAGGGTGGTTCTCCAAATATTGGGAAAAACATGGTTCCGGCATGAATAACTATGTTCCCGATGTCCCATAGTATTCTAATATTTTTTTACATGTAGAACTAAAGTACCTCTAACTTTGGAATATTTAACATGTGGCTTAATCATAATTGAAGGTCCTGAAAAAAAATGTGAAACCATGAAACTCTAATTACCGTCCCTGTCCCTTTCTCCATTTTTCGACTTTCGAGTGAATGGCATTCCACACTTGTAAATAATAGAGCTGTTTAACTTATGTATCCATAAACTACGATTCCAAAAGCTTTATTTTATATGGTTTTAATAAATCATATTTCATATTTTATACCGTTTATAACGTTCCGAACCGATGTCACCACAATTTCTCAAATTACCGTTGCCAGTTTTCAAAACGTCGCACATCACTAATTATTACGCCAATCACTAGAAGGCGTTTGCTATAAAGTTTACCCCAGTGTGCCCTTTGCACTGATCTAGAGCGGACCTATCGGCTGCGCCTACTTTTGTCGATAAATTGCACGGTACGTCTAATTTTGGAGAAAAGTTGCAATTTGCGGTTATTTCATAATTACCTTCGCATCGAAATTAAAGTGCGTGTTACTTGGTGGAGTTGTGGTGAATATTACTTATTATTAAGTTTGTTGACGTTAACATTTTTCTAGCATTACTTTTTAGTTTTATAGTAAAGTAGCCCTAAAAAAAATAAAAACCATCAAATCATAATTACCGTTATCCTAATTACCCTCGCCACGATTTCAAATTACCGTCGCCAATTTGTATTTCAAAGGCGTTTATCTTTTTTTCTATGACAGATATTTAAAAAACTTTTACACTGTTATACAGTGCTCTTCAATATCTACAAAAAAAAATATTAAAAAAAAATAAGAATAAAAAATTACATTCTTTGAAATCAGTGAAAGAACGCCGGATTTCCACATTTCTGGAGAACGACCCTGGAGCAGATTGCAAAGAGCTGCTACATTTATTTATCTAGCCTAAATAAAATGCCTAACAGTTCTCTAACTCCTTGGTCTAACGCTAGCAGATATTTTAGCGTTAGTAAAAGGAAAATAGGAATTTATGATTCCTAGTATTATATTATCAAAGGACGATGGGCAAACATGTATGGACCCTGGCCTAGAGACCAATAACGATGAGTGATACGTCATTAGAAAGGTATATTTATGTTCTACAACTTTTTCAATTGTGAAAAATCTCAAATCGCTGTGTGAAAAAAGTTATAGATAAAAAAAAGATATATTTTTAATCGCTTTTGGGTGTTACACATAATTTTACAAAATTAAATAATAGTTTTCAAGGTTCCTCATAATAAACACTCCTATAAAAACAAAAGTACGAATTATTGTGACAAATAATCTGTTTTTAGAACAATGGTTTATCAATAATTAGATCCATTTTGCACATAATGGGTTTCATTTCATTTTCACATAATGGTGTTGCACATAAGTAATATTCTTAATTATGAGCCAGAGTTTAAAAATAAAAAGTTTTGTTTATATAAATCAAGAATTGAGATTATTTTTTTTAAGAGTATTTAAGTAGGTAATATTAAGGACATTGAAAACATTCCTTATCCTTGAAAAAAATATTGTTTATCATGTATAGCACCCAAAGGTGATAAAACATATTTATTTTATATTTTTTATTCATATTTTTTTCACAGCAATTTGAGACTTCCCTCCATAGAAAAAGTTATAGCACATATAAAAACCTTTCCGATGACGCATCACTCAGCATTATTAGTCTCTAGGCCAAAAACGCCCATTCTCTTTTATATTGTCACAGTTAAAATTCGCAGTAGTTATTACACCCCACTTTGCTAGGTAACTCACAAGCTCGACAAGTATAAAAGCGCTCACTACGACTAAATTAAATTAATTCTCCCAAAACATCCGCTTCGGTAAGTCGCCCCTCTGTTTAACCTTCAACCTTTATTAAAACTATTTAAATATTCATGTTGTGTTTCTCTACTCTCTGCATATACACAAGGTACAAAAAAGAAGAACAATAATAGAACTCAGGGTTCGTGAGCCAAGGATTCCTCAATCATCTACATTCTACAGCCACGACAAGAGTTAGTATAAACTCATGTCGTCTAACAAAAAATAATTTGAATATTTTTTCTCGAGTGCGAGGCCATCCCGCTTCGCACAAAATAAGCGCTTTTGACAAAATGGAATATTTTCTGGTCTCCATTCGTATTTGTAAATAATCAGCAGGCATCTTACATAAAATTCAAATATTCTGAAACAGTCTCTAAAGAGTGATTTTCTTCTTTTGGATATGGTAACGGGTTCCGCGGAAGACCATCTGCTGTGATATTCTCTGTGTGTTTAATATATTTAACTGACAATTAAAACTAGCTAAGGAAGCTGCCCATCTCTGAAACATCCCAGCTGTAAGCTGAGGTATTCCATTGTTTTTCCCAAACAGCGCCAAAATCGGCTTATGATCGGATTCTATTATAAAATTGTTTCCCTCTACATACTGATAAAAAATACTTTCCAATGTATGGGAAAGACCTGTGTAGGAATAGTTGCATACTTTTCTCAGTGTAGGAATAGTTGCATACTTTTCTCAGTGTTATTCAAATTGCGCGATGCAAAACAAATGGTTTTCTCACTGTCGTCAGGCGTTATGTGAAACAAGACTGAGCCAATACACAATCCGCTTGCGTCGAACATAATTTTAACCGGCAATGCTGGGTAGAAGTGAGCTAATATCTGTTTCTCTAATATCACTTCCATTCCCCTTTTAAAGCAATCTTTACACTACTTTGTACAGACAACTTTCGCATTCTTTTGAAGCAATGCGTGTAGCGGTTTTAAAAAGAAAGTTTTTAACAAACTTGCAGTTGCAGTTCCCAAGAACGCTCTGACTTGGTCTTATTAGGAGAGCGAATTCCCACCCAACTCTTTTACTAATGGGTCCTTCACATACCAAATTGATCTCACAAAGTAGTCCCGAATTCCTGGCAGTTGACACTAGGGGAATTTTGTCTTCTTTTAGATCATTTTTCATATATTTTTTAAAATGCAACTTGTGTACGAAAAGTATCTCCTAATTTAGGTAATACGAAATTTTTGAAATCTACTTTATTTTTAAAAGTTAAGTTAACTGTTCGAAATTTACGTTAACTGTTTTAAAATTACATGTGGGATATTTTGAACGGTTTGATATTTTTAAAGACAAGGATTTTGTAAATAATCAATAATTTGAAAAATGTCATATTTTTTAAAATGTTCGATATTTCATAAAGTATCTGTCTTATTTAAAAAGTACGATATTACTGAAAGTATACAATTTTCATCAATTTCAAATTCGAGATCTTGGTGTACAACTGGATCAGAAACTGACAGCTTTGACCAATACATCAATAGTGGATATGCCTAGTGTATCCTTTATCCTATCCTTATTAAATCCTCCATTCTACAGACCGCTCTCCTCGTGCGTTTAAAGTTCTTCGTGTCAACACTAGTTACGCCCAAAACATGCACCGTTTGATGACCACATAGAACGGTTGATTTCAAGATATCAATATATTTTTCATGAGCCAACCTAAATTCAGCGAGGCTGTTAACAGCTCACTTGGCAACTAGGAAATAGGTATAATATACATAATTATGTAGACTTTGAAAACGAACGAAATGTTAATAATAATAGTATGTAAATAATACAAGTAGGTAAATGTATATATTTATATATAAATGAGAATAATATATGTATAATGTTTAATATTATATAAACATGTAAAATATCACCATAGTTCTATAATTGCAGTATAAAATTACGTGCGCATCTCAATTTAAAAGAAAATAATCTACCCTAGTACGGGCATTAACCTAGTTGGGTAGTTTAAAAAAAAAAAAAAAAAAAAAAAAAAAAAAAAAAAAAAAAAATCTACACAGTAAACTAAATTATAACTTCATATATCCCATCCCTACGTTTCCTCTCCTATCGCCAATTCTTGCTAGCAATTATCGAATTGGCGAGTGAATTATAATGTAGTTCGATAGTAATTTAATTTAAATCAATTCAATTGTGATCATTTAACGTATAAGGAAATACTGCAAGACAATACTACAGAAATCAATGGATCGCCCGGTAAAACATTGTACCTACCATGATAATTTATCATATTTAACGAAGTACTGTATTTTTCGCGAAGAAACAATAAACAAACTATGAAACTCTCTTTTTTCTCTTTAAATCGATTATCTCCATCTCTACGCTTGTTAATCACGGCAATGCCGACACTGGCTATAATTAATTAGGGTTTTGCGAAATGGCAACTTTAAAAAGTGACAGCTGTCTATTATATCGATTTCCGTCGTCAGAACACAGGCAGTCGTTTTTACCTGCGCTTTTCATACGTTTTTTCTTAGTAAATAGTCATTATACACTTACAAAGATGAGTGAGCAAATGGATGATTATAGCACCGTGGCAGTGAAGACCGAAGAAAACGTCGCCATTAAATCGGAGGTCGTCGATCCCGATGATTCAGATTCAAATATTCTTTCGAGCGATTTAATAGCAGATGAAAGTGGAAATGTGGATGCATTCTTCGACGGAGGGACTTACGAAATTAAGCCAGAAGTAATCGAATGTGGACAATTAGCAAGCAGTAATATTGATAAAATTGATTCATGTGTTGGGGGTGTTAAATCTTTTGTTTGTCCAGAGTGCGACAGGGCGTTTTCTCTGAAGACTAATTTAAAGTCTCACATTTCCTCTGTTCACATTAAATTAAAGAAATTTGCATGTGGCGAATGTAACGGTTCATTTTCACGGAAGGATACTCTAAATAAACACGTTATGGCAGTTCACTTGAAGTTAAAGGAATTTACATGTGTCGAATGTGGTCGTGCATTTTCAGAACAAGGAAAATTAAAGGTGCATTTAGTCACAGTTCACAAAAAGCTGAGGAGATTTTCATGTGGAGAATGCAATCATGATTTTGCAGAAAAGGGAAGTTTAAAGAAGCACATAGACACTGTGCACAGAAAGTTGAAGAGATTTTCATGCGGGAAGTGCGAGCGTGCTTTTACACAGAAAGGCAGTTTAAAGAAACACTTGGACAATGTTCATCAGAAGTTGAAGAAATTTGTTTGCGTCACATGCGATCGTGCTTTTACAGAGAAAGGAAGTTTACAAAAGCACTTAGATGAAGTCCATTTGAAATTGAAGAACTTTGTTTGTGGCGAATGCGGTCGTGCATTTTCACGGCGAGGACGATTGAAGGTACATTTGGACAAGGTTCACGAAAAGCTAAAACTATAATAAAAACAAATTAAGGTGAAATTATTATTGTAATATTACTACTAAAAACTTAAATCAAATCAAATCAAATAATTTATGTCTTAAAAACTAATACATAGTTGTATAGACAGTTGTATTACATTTACATTTGGCCGTGATATGATTGCATTCTTCATTAATGATCAAATTCTTATATTAATAATCAAAACATAAAAGGTTACTCCTAAGAATAAAGAAGGTATTATTGCAAAATTAAATCGAGTCTCACCATTTAGTTCACCAGATAAAAAACACAGTAAGATATGTAGAAAGTAAGATATAGAGATGTAAGATATAGAGAAGATATGTAGAAATTTACTCAATAAGTAGTGATTCTATTACAATGATTTATAATGAATAATGTAATGAGAAAAAAAGTAGGTTCTAATGAACATAATTAATTCTTTAAAATACCGATTAAAAATAGTTTTTTTTAGTATAACTCTTTTATTCGATTGCTTTAGCTTTACGTTAGATGTTAGCTTTATGTTAATTGTGTGTTTGTAGGTTTTTGCTTTATTCTCCTTGTCTTTTATCATAAACTGTAATTATGCGAAGATTAATAAATGTTAAAAATATAAAACTTTTTTTTAATCTCAAATAAAACTATGAATATGTTAAAGTTCCAACTAAAGGATCACAAATATTCAATTATTCTGTTAGGTGAACAGAGTTCTATTTCATGGTTACACCTTATTTAAAAAACATTCAGCATAAGATGTTTGTAAAAGGTTCCAAGTGATTACATTATTCAGAAAAGTAATCAATCGCACTATTAGATATATATATATATATATATATATATATATATATATATATATATATATATATATATATATATATATATATATATATATATATATATATATATATATATATATATATATATATATATATATATATATATATATATATATATATATATATATATATATATATATATATATATATATATATATATATATATATATATATATATATAACATTTCTGAAATCGAACAATTCGTTCTCAGAAATGTCACATATCTTGACGACGGCTGAGCCGAAATATTGATATACATTTTATAACAATCATTAATATTTAACAAACACTAATCGCCTATATATATATATATATATATATATATATATATATATATATATATATATATATATATATATATATATATATATATATATATATATATATATATATATATATATATATATATATATATATATATATATATATATATATATATATATATATATATATATATATATATATATATATATATAATATTTGATTGTAAATGTGTAAATTATTATTTTTTCATATTGAAATTATGTTTATTACTAAATAAATGAAATGATAAAATAAATGAAAGGGCACTTATCTGGTCTGTGGTGACCAGGAGCGACTCCAAGCCTATTTCTTTTTTCTCTTCTTTCAGTGTTTGCGGTTTCCTACTGTGGTATTGGAACCTGAGTTATGCAGCGAATTACAAGCTATTGCAAGAAGAGTACCAAATAACACTGCGCTACAAAAACTTTTAAATTATATTTTTGAAAATGGGTTACTAGATATCTTACCTAATTTAGTAACTGCATCTTGCGGTGTCGACTACAACGGGCGAGCCCGTCACCACAGGACGTTTTAACGATTAGTCGTTCTGTCGCCCTGCAGTGAACGTAGAAGACTTTGGACAGTACAATTCTACGTCCAGCTACGTCACAACCCGTGAGAGTCCAACGCCTTACCGCGAGTTAGCCAGGAATAAACCCGGCGGGCTCGAGATACTCGCGCTCTCACTTCCAATTGTGACCAGATTTCTCCGGTCTCTCGATTGGTTCCGAGTTCGAGGTCGCTTGCGCGGTCCTCTCCCTTACGAAGCGGTGAAACGGAGTGCACCGAATCTGTCGCGGACCAAGGCGTCCTTTGCCCGACTCTGAACCGGGATCGGATGGCCAATGGTCATTTCAAGAGCAGTCGCCGTAAGGTAGACAACCACCCCCGCTCTGTAGGAAACAATACAGTTCCCAGACTCCCCCGACTGTTAGTCGGAGAGCACAATCGATTGGCTTGCGCCGCACGGTGTGCAGACCGTCCAGGGGCGCCAGAGGTTTGATTCCCAGGGGAGACTGGTTGACCCAGTGTCCTACCCGGGATTCGCACCCCATGCGGGGAGGCCGTCGGATGGGTGTTGACCCGTGAGTGTGACCGACCCTGAACACATGGGTCATCGTGGCCACCTCATCATGGGCCCGTTTAGTAACTGCAATAAGGGTGTTGCTGACAATTCCCGTGTCTGTGGCTAGTGGTGAGCGCAGTTTTTCTAAATTAACAGCAATATAAACAATTTTCCGCAGCAGGGTTAAACGACGGTATTTCGAATTATATATATTTTTAATATTCGCAGAGAATCAAAAACTATTTCACAATAACCGTTAGGCGACGTGCTCAATATGCAACTACTCAAAAATAACATTAGTATTAAATACAACCCCTTTTTCAGGTAAAGACGAGAACGGCATTTAGTCAAATTTAACCATTGTCCACTCTTATAATTGTTTCCCAACCCTGGTAGGTTGCAGACATGTCTAATAAAGTTTTGTGACTCCTCCGATGAATGAACAAGCCCGACAAAAAAAAGAAATGGGCGCACTTAGTTACTTTCAAAAATACGACACTTCGTTTATTTTGTGGGTAACTGTTCGAAGACTTTTTCACAGTAGTGTATCTATTGTAACATTTTAATCTTTATATATATATATATAGAAACCATAGAAACTATAAAAAATGTAAAAAAAGAAGAGAAAGTTTCAGAATTTCTTTATTATACGAAAGAAACGTTACGTTCTGCACGGAAGAAGTCCGTGCAGCTAAATACACAAAATGCAGATAAAAGATATTCAAAATCAATAATAAAAGAATATAAAAAAGCCTTTAAAGGAAATCAAATGTAAAATATAATAAAATAGCACAATTTAAAAACGATGTAAAAATTAATAATAAATAAAACGCTAGTCAGCGGAGAGGGGAGAACTCAGGGTCGGCTCTCCGTTCTTGTTCCAATTATAGATAATATTTACAACTAAAATGGTTAAAACATTAAAATACAATAAATGATGGTTCAGGTAGTGGAAGGGTTTGAATTTCGCGCGTTGAGCTGCAGTTCCCACGGCGAACACCAGGGCTGACGTCTGTTCCCCGTTCGGCGCGCGGACGGTACGATCCTCGCAACTATCGTACTGGTACGATACGAGACTCAGTATAGAGAAGCGGGCAGGATCCAAATATCACGCCGGTCGACGGGGCGAGAAGGCGGACGTAGTACGATGTGGCGGTAGTGTGTAAGGCATCATGCGGCGAGAAGTAGGCGTGCGATCACGAATATCGCCGTGAATGTCGCCGTGAATGTCACGAATATCGCCGTGATTAAGGCCGTTTTCAATCCTCCGCGGAGATCCCTGCAGCCGTAGAAAGGCTTCATTACAATATGATCGCGCCAAGAACGAAAACGGATCATCGAAAGGAACAGCGACTATCGCCTCAGTCCAGTCGTTGATTTCCGACACATCGTCAAACGATCCAAATAAAAGTCACTTAATAGTTCTAAAATCGAGCAAACTCACCAGGTAATATTCCTAAATCACACACAGACTCCCCGGGATCTCGTTCGGAATCAAGTCGGATTCAAAATGACCCAAATTATCTTTTGGCTGGTAGACCGCCAAACTTTTGGCGGGCCCGGCAAGGAAACCCCTTATGCTATACGCGCGAGTTTTTAAAATCAAATTCGACATTTGAATTGCGTTATATTAAAATATTAAAATCATGTGATAATAAAATTGATTTTTATTTATAGTGAAAACTAGGATGAAATACCCATATTGCACTATCCTTAATTTAAAATCCGGAATCCAAAATCGTAAAGGAACCAACGACCTTCGAATGCTGTCAATATACATTCCACAAATCCATCAGAGAATAATTAAAAATATTCTGAATGTAAATTTATGAGCTAACAAAATAATTAGGAATTATGACCAAAAGACTAATCAAAAACTATAACTAAATAATTAACCACTTTTGGGCGATATTCCGAACATCGTACAGTCTTCTTTGTTTCTGGCAACGATTCTCATCGAATCATCGCAGACGTCACTATTCGCTTCCGATTGGTCAGCCGTGCGAAAAGTCGGAACTGTCAAAAATGAACACGACGAAATCGATCGATGAAGTGAATGAATATTGTGGAAGGAAATTGTGGAAAAGCAAATCGGAAAACGCGAAGTGCGTTACAATATATATATATATATATATATATATATATATATATATATATATATATATATATATATATATATATATATATATATATATATATATATATATATATATATATATATATATATATATATATATATATATATATATATATATATATATATATATATATATATATATATATATATATATCTCATATATATATATATATATATATATATATATATATATATATATATATATATATATATATATATATATATATATATATATATATATATATATATATATATATATATATATATATATATATATATATATATATATATATATATATATATATATATATATATATATATATATATATATATATATATATATACAAAAAACTGATTCTTGAGGAGATAAGAGTAATGAATAAAAGTCGCCTAACTAGGCCAGGGCCTGTTCTAAGGTCTGTTTTAATAATGATATTGCTCGTATAAACAATTCACTATACTGGTCGACGAAAAACTAACATATTGACGCGGGTTAAGCAGTGGTTACAGCATATTCTTTAATAAATGTTATTTTATACGTCGATTTGGCAGCCGATTTTGGTTTAACAGAAAGAGTACAATTAGACGTAATTCCTTACGAGATCCTGTAAATCGTCTTGAACATTGCAATTGTGAGGAATCTTAATGTCAACTACCATTGTTCGTACTACTATCTCCCAATTGGGGAGTTAATGGGCCCTTGCTGAGTTGGTCACAAAGACTCATTCTGTTCAAGGTTGGTCACACTCATGGGTCAACACCTATCCGACGGCCTCCACGCATGAAGTGCGAGCCTGGGTAGGATTCTGGCCTTATGGTTAGTTTCCCCTGGGAATCAACCTTCTGGCACTCCTGGACGGTCTGCGCACCGTGCGGCATTAGCCAATCGATTGCGTACTCTGAGTAAGTCAGGGGAGTCTGGAAGCAGTACTGTTTCCTATAGAGTGGGGGTGGTTGCGGACCTTACGGCGACTGCTCTTGAAACGACCATCGGCTACCCGATCCTGGGTGAACAGCCGAGCAAAGGATGCCGTGGTTCGCGATAGATTCGGTAGACACCGTTTCACCGCTTCGTAAGATCGTAACCAATCGAGAGACTGGAGTAATCTGGTCGCAATTGGAAGTAAGGGCGTGAGTGTAAGCCCGCTGGGTAACACTCCTGGCTATCTCGCGGTTAATGCGTTGGCCTCTTACGGGTTTGTGGCGGAGCTAGACGGTGGACTGTCTTTGTCCTAAGTCTTCTGCGGTCATTCCAGGGAGATAGAACGACCAATCGTTAAAACTTCCTGAGGTGACGGGCTCGCCCGTTGTAGTAGACAACTCTAGTTTATCTCCCAATTGATAAAAAAAACTTGTATTATTATGTTTATTCAGTTTGTATATGATATTGAAATGTCTAATTAGCGGTGATCGAATTCGGACAATACTATTGCATCCTGCACATAAAACATCTTGATTTTCCTATGAAGAGTACCTAGTGCTTAGAACAAAATGAAGGATAACACTCCCCACATGTGCTAATTTTCTTATGATTTATATCCAAGTGAGTTCTCAGGTTACTTTGCTGAGAAAAACACGATCGCATTCTCAACATCAAAATTTCTTCTTCCCGTGAACTGTGTCCTAATGCACTTTTGAATGTACTCGCTGTATGTCCTCGTGACATTTGACGCTAACAAATTTCTTTAATTTCTAATGAACAATGAGTAAGTGATGCTTTATTTTTTTTTTATTCGAAAAAGAACGATCGCAATCCACGCATGAAAATCTTTTCAGCTTTCCGTGAACTCTGTCCAAATGCCTCTTTAATGTGCGTCGCTCAGAAAATGCACGATCACACTCGCCACAAATAAATTCCTTCAACTTCCTGTGAACTGAGTCCATGTGCCTCTTTAAAACCCATTGCAGTGAAAACACATGTCCGCATTCTCGACAAACAAATTTCTTTAACTTTAAGTGAACTGCAGAAACGTGTTTCTTCAAATTACCCTTTTGTGAAAATGATTGATCACATTCGCCACATACAAACTTCTTTAATTGTAAGTGAACGGTGGAAATGTGAGCCTTTAAATAACGCTTCAGCGAAAAC
Source organism: Micropterix aruncella (assembly GCA_944548615.1). NCBI lineage: Eukaryota > Metazoa > Arthropoda > Insecta > Lepidoptera > Micropterigidae > Micropterix > Micropterix aruncella. The sequence goes on from OX155979.1 coordinate 14,973,572, forward strand.
GCCCTGTCGCACTCCACACAAGAAAAAGATTTAACACCTGAAACACACGATCCACTATCACCAATATTACTGCTTCCATGTGGTCCACGTTCGATTGGTTCTGCCTTAATGAATTGATCCTCTCTTTTGATGAATTCGACCACATTCCCTCTTTCATCTGCTTTTGAATCGCTTAAAAGAATATTCGAATCCGAATCGTCAGGATCGACGACCTCCGATTTAATGGCGATGTTTTCTTCGATCTTCACTGTCACGGTTCTGTAATAATACTCAATTTGCTCACTCATCTTCGTAGCTTTTAAATGTCCATTTACTGAGAAAAAGCGTTTGAACCAATAATTTAATAAAGTTAAATGATTGGCAAGTATTCTGACGGGGAGCTCCTCGAAAAGCAAAACGATTTGACAGATAGCTGTCACTTTTCAATATTGCCATTGCATAAAACTTCACATTTTGCCAGAGTTGACATTACCATGAGCTTTATGGAGATTACCTTCGGCTACGTAACGACCAAATTTGGTTGCACATCAGAACACCGTTGACTATGTAACGACCAATATTGACGGCTTGCTCCCGGAGCGCACAATAATATTATTTTCTAATTCGAACGCATCCTAAAATCCATACCATATATCTCATTATTACCATAGATAGGTACATAGACGGCCGCTAGAATAATTTCGCGAGTCATTTCTCGGATATTTCTGGTAAAATTCCATTGTCAAACATCAGCATTTTCTTTTCGAGAAATCCTCAAAGTTTTTACTGGTTTTTATGACCTAATATCTAAATATTTTTATAGGTAAATAAGCAAAACGAAATATTCGGTTTGATAGAGAATGTAATAAAGATCACGATAGTATTTACAATTTCTAAATAAGGTTCGGTATTTTTCCGTAAGACAAGTACAAGTTAGAAATGTCAAGTTTTTTTCACTTTTTCGAATTTCTCATATTTATTCATAAATATCTAATTATTTTATAAAATCAAATTTTAATATTCTTTCTTTTGCAAAAGAGAGCACTGTGCAGCATGTTTTAGGTAACGACTAGGACTTCATGCAAAGAATATTTCAGTAAGGCAAGGGAAATGACTATGTATTCGGCGTTCATATAGCAGTGTTTAATGTATGCTAGACAGCAGCTCGCAGAAACTGCAATTAATGCAGACATTCACTCGCATCATACCCGCGGTAGCTCCCTTTTATGCGTACCTATACGACTGGCAAAAGTACAGAAAATCTACTTGTGCCTTAGCATTAAACTCTATAATCTACTCCTTACAAAATTTAAACAGCTGGAGGACATAAAATTAAAAAAAAACATCAAAGAGATGCTAATAGGCCACCCTTTCTATAATCTGGCCGAATTTGAGGGCCCTGATTTTTCAAATATTGTGCCCATTTCAATTACTTAAAAAAGTAGAGCCTTATTGTCTGATTAATTTATATATTCTTATATCTGTACTTTTAGTTTTAACCCCTCAAATGAATGGCGATTAGCTCGGGTTGCCTACGGCAAAATGTATATGAATTTATATTTACATTTACATTTAAATTTACATAGAGCGGGGTTTACTATAGAGCTATAGCATTACTATAGAGCGGATTACTATAAAGCGGCGCACATTTACATTTATATTTACATTTATATAAATTTATATACATATTGTATACATTTTGCCAAGGCATCCCTTAAGGGACGCCTCACATTTGAGGGGTTAAATGAATAACGTAGCTTTAATTTGATTATTTAACATTTTACTGATAATTTAAATATTACGATGAATTATTTTACTACGTATATTTTCGAATTACTAACTACTTCAAATATTAGGCTTCTATTTTGATTTTGATTATTTATATTTATAGTTTGACAATCTAGTAGTTAATTCTTGACTGCATGTGTATGTTCAGTAAAGAGTGGTAACGAGACTTACTACCTAACCCAATTATTTTGACACGTCCAAGAGCGGTCTTTAGCCGTCAATTGGACACGACGAAAATGTAATGTAATGTAACCATAGTATTTCATATACTCATATTGTTGCATGTATTCTAATTTGAATATCCCAAGTAAAAAAGTACTTAATACATACTTATAGTATCAAAAATTCGGCATCAAAGTTTCGGGTATCTCATACCCACCTCACAGTTGGTGTAACAATTTCTCACCTAACTCGCGCCGGGTTAAGAGAAGAATTGCTTGATATAAAACATAGATTTAGTGATTTAGTAGAGAGAAAAATGTATACAATGCAAACACATTATGAACTGCAACTCCTTTATGGTAGCTTGATATTTTTAAGCTATTGCATAGCTTTTATCGCGGGCCCTAGGCCAGCGCGGCAACCGAATGAAGAAATTTCTGAACGAAATTTAATGATTTTAAACTGATAATTACGTCTAAACGAGTACTGCTTACGATTCGAAAAAAATATACGTTAAACAAGAACATTTTCCTAATATTCTTAGCTTTGAATATTTTAGATTTTGTTTATATTACATAGTGTAATTAATTTGTGAAATTAGGTCTAACCGAACACAAAAACGACTACTACGCAAATACTATCTGGCGTATTATTATGAAACCTGCAACATTTTAAACATAATTTAATTATCTATCTTTTTATCTACGAATTTTTTCGAATAGTCAAAGAATAATATCCGTTTTTTTTGCTTTATCGAATAAAATTCGTGAGCGGCGCTCTATCGGAAGATATTGAAATTATTCCGAATCGATTCGGAATAATTTCAACGTTTTCCGATAGAGCGCAGTTATCTGATATCAGAAAAAAATTCTTCATGCTGCATAAATAAAATAAATAAATAATTATAATAATTGCATAAGTTGTTAAAAAATGCTATGCAATAGCTTTAACGCGGCAGTCTCCGAGTGCCACACGTATTTTTTTAAATTTATTTATTTATTTATTTTATTGGAATTACTAAATTAACCATTTACAATAAGTATACTATTAATACAAATGGCAAAAAACTTTCCCTTTTCATTTACTGGCTAGTGCTGCCCAACTGGGATATACCCGTTCCAGGGCAAGCAATTTATATTTTTACATTTAAAACGAGGGTCGATGAACCAACCAAACACAATAATTAAAATTAAAAAAAAACTAATAATAATTAAAAAATATATATAATAATAATAAATATATATAATATTAAAAATTACAATATTATATAGGAAATAGAAATACTAAATACATTAGAATACACATATACACACATACATACATATAAACACAATATATGTTATGTCAACTTCAACTTATTGTACTACATCGATCATGGCATCGATAGATAAACGCTCTTCTTGCAACAGCCATTTATTAATTTTACTTTTAAACAAATGACAATTGGGACTGGTTTTAATGTCACTGCTTAATTTATTATAAAGTCTTGTAGCTATGAAAGAGTAGTGCCGCTGTCCGAAAGTAGTCTTCATCCTAGTGCGGGAAATTATCTTATTTCTATGATTCTACCCCTTCCCCCCGCGTGAAGACTGTAAATAAATTTCAGTCAAAAATTAAGGAATGTATTATGTCACGCGGTATGATACGTTTCTTATAAATATGGTGGCTAAAATATATGTATTATTTACAAGTTCAATGAGTAACCATAAACAATAAACAGAAATTGCAATTTATAATGTAAAAACTTTGAATAGATCAGTAGGTACTCAAATGTACGGTGGGCCTAAATATGGCCATGTACTGTAGCTACTATTACTAATCATGAAACCCATCTTCGTCAGTTTGCTCAATTATTTTCCAAAGTCTGAGAATACCTATTTTCAGTGTAAAGGAAGTTTTAAGAAAAAATGGCAAAACACCATTCAGTGGCAGTAATTGCCCTGTTATATAAATTAATAGTTTAAAAAAAACACTAAAAACACGCTTTTATAAATGCACGTAAAAACCAAAAAATCGACTATTGTATCAGAACAACGACATCTTATCTGTAAACGTATCTGTGCACAACCATAATAAACTATGAAAAGATTGTACACATATCTATCGTTGTTACAAGACCTCTCGAACAAGTCCAAACACGGCTATGACACGATATTTCATCATGGAATGCCAGTGCCTATATTCCGGATTCATCATCAGACCTTGAAACCTAATCGTGGTCAAAGTTCATTCCGAGACTTTTATAACAAGTCCAAACACAGCTATGATACGATGTTCCATCATAGGGTTCCAGTTCATAGCTTCCGACTCCATCATAAGATCAGTTCGACAGTACCATATTATTGTATTGTCAGCAGAACTACATACAGCTGCCAATTTTCATGACGCTACGATCCTTAGAAGATGGTTAAATTAGTTACCTTAGATTCAATTACATAGTTAGTTACATACAGGTCGACCTAATAAAAGCGTGTTAATAAAATCGAAGACTATCGCGGCTGTTTGATATTATAAATAGGATAGAAACGAATTTACCGCGTAAAATTTGTATCACCCGACGATTTCGCACGCTCCGAGCCAGGCCCCTTACCACCGTTATAACCTACGCAGTGGCGGCAGCGGTATGCGGCCTATCCGCGGAACAACGGATTGACAGCTCTTTCAGTCTACCCTGGACAACGGCGGCTGCAACGTCACCGAAACGTCGGGTGATACAAATTTCACGCTGTAAATTCGTTTCTATCCTATTTATATTGCCCTGTTAATACGTTAATCACAACTTGGGTTGTCGACTACAGCGGGCGAGCCCGTCACCTCAGGAAGTTTTAACGATTAGTCGTTCTATCTCCCTGGAAGTGAACGCAGAAGACTTGGGGACAAAACAGTCCACCGTCTAGCTACGCCACAAGCCCGTAAGAGGCCAACGCCTTAACCGCGAGATAGCCAGAAATGTTACCCGGCGGGCCGACACTCACCCCCTTACTTCCAATTGTGACCAGATTACTCCGGTTTCTCGATTGGTTACGAGTTCGAGGTCGCTTGCGCGGTTCTCTCCCTTACGAAGCGGTGAAACGGTGTTTACCGAATCTATCGCGGACCACAGCGTCCTTTGCCCGGCTGTTCCCCCAGGATCGGATAGCCGATGGTCATTTCAAGAGCAGTCGCCGTAAGGTCCGCAACCACCCGCACTCTATAGGAAACAGTACTGCTTCTAGACTCCCCCGTTAGTCAGAGTGCACAGTCGATTGTCGACTACAGCGGGCGAGCCCGTCACGTCAGGAAGTTTTAACGATTGGTCGTTCTATCTCCCTGGAGTGAGCGCAGAAGACTTGGACAAAACAGTCCACCGTCAAGCTCCGCCATATGCCCGTAAGAGGCCAACGCCTTAACCGCGAGACAGCCAGGAGTGTTAGCCAGCGGGCTTACACTCACGCCATTACTTCCGATTGCGACCAGATTACTCCGGTCTCTCGACTGGTTACGAGTTCGAGGTCGCTTGAGCGGTCCTCTCCCATACGAAGCGGTGAAACGGTGTAAACCGAATCTATCGCGGACCACGGCATCCTTTGCCCGGCTATTCCACTCAGGATCGGGTAGCTGATGGTCGTTTCAAGAGCAGTCGCCGTAAGGTCCGCAACCACCCCCGCTCTATAGAAAACAGTACTGCTTCCAGACTCCCCCGACTGTTAGTCAGAGTGCGCAGTCGATTGGCTTACGCCGCACGGTGTGCAGACCGTCCAGGAGCGCCAGAAGGTTTATTCCCAGGGTAAACTGACCATAGGGCCAGAGTCCTACCCAGGCTCGCACTTCATGCGTGGAGGCCGTCGGATGGGTGTTGACCCGTGAGTGTGACCAAACCTGAACAGAATGGGTTTTCGTAGCCAACTCAGCAAGGGCCCATTAACTCCCCGGTGAAAGTTACGCCACTGCACAATATACAAGACAATAGCTTCTCTTAGAACAAAATTGAAATCAAAACGAATACGTCACGAGTCCCAAGGGCTGGGATACGGCCTCCAGATGTCCTGCTGCTCGGCCCACGCAGATATCCAAACGTTCGAAAATATCGCCAGCCTTTACCTGCGCGTAATGCTAACCAAAGGCGTTCGTCGGGACGTATCCCAATGCCCACATTCCTCGCACCCTCTTTCCGCAACGCCCTGTTTCTCGAGAGTAAAGGATGATTCATGCTACACCGGGCCGGGGCCGGGCCGGGCCCCGGCTGAGTCGTTTCCAACGTGCTCCGGCCGGGCCAGTCATTCATGCTACACCAGGCGTGACCGGGCTGTTTCCGAGTTTATTTATCCCACGGCCGTGTCCGCGATAACTAGTGTTGCGTCCATCTATTTTGGAGATAATAATATTTTTTAATTTCTATTTTCGCTTGTTTGATAAGTGTGTTATTAATGCAATTTTCACAACTTGAGTTGGCAGCTATTGCAATTGCCATTGAAGACGAAGTATTGGAAACACGAACTGAAACTAATAAAAGAAGATGGAGTGTACATCCAGCCTGGAGAAAACGACAATCGGAGGGAGAATTCGCCACGCTCTACAAGGAATTAATAGATGATGACAGCAAATTTTACGGTTATTTTAGGATGTCTAAAGAATGCTTTAGTATATTTCTTGGAAAAATAAAACGTGATTTAACCAAACAAAATTCAAGATTTCTGAAGCCTATCTCTCCCATTGAACGATTAGCAGACCGGAGCCGGGAAAACAATATCCACCGCCATTTCGACGCCGTGCTCCGGTCGTCGCACGGCCGGTCACGGCCGGAGCACGGCCAAGCATGAATTGCTTCATACAAAAGTATACTATAGATATCTGACCGTGTCCCGGCCGGGGCCCGGCCCGGCCCCGGCCCGGTGTAGCATGAATCATCCTTTAAGCTACTGATTGCTATACTGTGGCCACTGTAATATCCTGCATAAACCTCAAATCGCCACCTCGTTTTATCAAGTAAATTGCGATATTGTTAAAAGTAACAAGTAAATATATCAAAACGAATAAAAAACACGACTGCCGTTACAGATAGTGAACTATTGTATTTATAACTAGCTGACCCGTGCCCACTTCGTTGGGCGGTAAAACTTTTTACTTGTGATGAAATTATGAGTGTGGTTTGGTTAGTACTGAGTGCTATGATTTATTTCCTGACTACCAAGAGAAGGGTTATATTTTTACTGCATATGTATGTATGTATTTGCATGCCAATTTGACTATATTACCGTTATTTGTGAGTGTCTTCTTGTGAGTGTCTTATTTGTGAGTATCTTATCTCTTTAACCATTTATGCAGTAAAAGGAAAAAGTCTTTATTTTTAAACACTTGAGACGATAAATTTACTTATTTTGATAATAATTCATAATTGTTGATAATATGCCCAATAAACATGACCTAACGATTTAAATTATTTTTTTATTTGAAAAACTACTTTTTGTGACTTAAATATAAAAGTTAGACATATGCTGTCGCCGACTTTTTTGTAGGCATTATTAAGCTCTACAACTTTTCTCTAGAACTTAATCATATATCTCTCATCGTTAAGGCAGCGTTAGTTAGAAACGTTTTCGTTCGACCGTTTTTTCCGACTTACTTTGGAAATCCGACTACCACGAAAAAGTCTTTTAATTTTTCGGATTAATATATAGCCTATGACTCTCACAGATAACGTGGCTATCAAAATCGGTTCAGTAGATCCAGAGATTACTTCCTACAACGTCACAAACTTTACCTCTTTATAATATTAGTATAGATTATATTGGTTAAGAGGCCTATTACAAAATAGCGTAGGTATTCTTTTAAAATGAGTTTAAAAAATGAACGCATTTTTTTTTGGATGTAACTATAAAAGATAGGATAAATAAATAAAAAAATAAATAAATAACTATTCAACCCTGGGAGAAAACCGCGGCACTGAGCGCTCTTCTCTTGCGCAAGCAAATATATACACAATTTCTAATTGTTTTTTGCAGTGTTTTCTCCTTTCTAATGACAATAATTTATATTATGTCGTATTGCTAAAAGAGTGAACTTTAATATAGTATAAGTATTATATAAGAATCTTATTTTATTTCTGAGAAAATTAGAATGATACAGGAAGTTTTTTTTTAAATTTTGTGTAATTGTAAGTAATGTATACCTTGGATATGTGGTCAAAAAACGAAAAAATAAGGCCGCTATGGTCAACAAGAATACATGACGGACATAAAAAAAATAGTATACGGTTTTCGTTGTAGTGATATTACTGTATTAAGGAGCTCAAAGTTTGCCTTCCGAGCGTTTTACGAATAACGACTTTCGGAAAATGGGCTGAATAAGTAAATAATATTCGTTATATCTAAAATTAAAGGCCGCTATGGTCAACATCAAGAAATGGTCCAGGTAATTCAGTAATTAAAGTTTGTAGAAATCTCTTCATTTCTTGGAATTAGAACGCCAAAAATCCACTTTTCTTGCCTTTCTGGAAAAAATATGTGATAGGGCTCTTAAGGCTATTTTATAAAATATTTGTGGTTAATGTGTTTATCTATACAGATGCATGTATATTTCCGGTAACTGCTCAATCAGACCTTTCATTTGACACTAAACACGATATATTTATGTTAATTTATTGACATTTAGATATTTGGACATTTACACAACTACTTACTTAATACAGTTAATTTTGGATTATGGAGATGTCGCATTTCTCGACCTCACAGAGGAGTTATCCACCAAAGTTGAGCGTCTCCAAAATGTTTGCATTCGGTATATCCATGGCCTCAGAAAACCGGTCGACCCGGGAGAAAAGAGACATGCGAGTTCTCTGTATGCTTTTCAAGATCTTGGATGGCGTCGCTCCCAATTATCTTACCGGCAGATTTACTGCACTATCGGCTCATGAACGCCCTCTGAGATCAAAAATCAACCTGCTACTCTCTATCCCTAGTCACAGCAGTGACTTCTTCTCATTCTCTTTCACCGTGCATGGAGCCCGTCTTTGGAATGCTTTGCCGAAAAATGTGAGAACCGCGCCAAGCATAACAACTTTTAAAAACAGACTCAGAGAGCATTTGAAATCCTCCAGATAAATTCCCTTTCCCCTCCCATTCCCCTCCTTTTAAAACTTAAGCGTCCTTATAGGTGTTAGATTATTTTGATGTGGCAAATCTGTGCCCACAAAGAGTAAAGTATATACTTCTTTCTATCCTCCTCTATTTTATTTGTCATACTCTTTATATAGGTTAAGTTATGTAGTCTTCTCGCAAATAATGTTCTTACAATAGTATAGGTTAGCTCTAAAATATTGCCTGCAGGCAATAAGCTCGCCTTTTCTTAAGAATAACGAGTTTTATTATTATTATTATTATTATTATTATTATTATTATTATTATTAATTTTAGAATACTCGGGATGACATGAGGATTCTAACAATATCACACACTTTTAAATCGGTTCAGGCGTTTAGAAGATATGGTGAAATAAAGAAACGGAAAACATACATAGGGGAGAGGGGGGTTAGTGTGGACAATTTTTACATAGTTAGAAATTTATATACATAAATATATCTTTTTCGTAATAAAGTCATTTTTAGCGGTTACTTAAACCTCTTACCTTCATAATTACATCAATAGTTATATCTTTTGTTTTCATAAAAGCATTATTAAATTATTTTAAACAAAGCTTACATTTGTCCACACTAGCCCCCTACACGGGGCTAGTGTGGATTTATCATTGATTTTCAGGGGCAGTGTGGACACCATTCGAAAGTTGATAATTGATACAAAAACGCAAAGAAAGAGTTCAAACATATATATATATATATTTAAAGAAAATAGTAATATAGTTTAATACAAATAAAAATATTAACTTCTATCCCATGTTTTATTTGGAGAAATTTATATCAAACTTGATATAATTTGCTGATCGAGATGTTCCCGGCAGTTGTTGGGGTTGTGGCATCTTTGCTACTATTTCATTTCGGTGAATTAGGCTCGTATCCGGTAAATCGGGATAAGTGAATCTGTCGTTCTTTCTTGTAATGTAGTGTAATGTAATGTAGAAATCTTGGGAACCATGGACGGTGACAATTTTGCCAATGTAAAATTTATTTTGATTCTTAAGTGTAAATTTAACCAAAACCATGTCGTTCTCTTATAAAACATCTTGGCCAATTAAAAGAGGTGGTTCATTGCTGTCATCATCGATTTCATCAAGTCCAGTCTCTTCTTCTGATTCCAATATAGTGTCATTGGGAACATCGCTATCTGAATCCGACGATGAAATGAATATATTTTTTTAAGCTATTGCATAGCTTTTATCGCGGGCCTAGGCCAGCGCGGCGACCGAATGAAGAAATTTCTTAACGAAAATTAATGATTTTAAACTGATAATTACGTCTAAATGAGTACCTACTGCCTACGATTCGAAAAAAATATATGTTAAACAAGAACATTTTCCTAATATTCTTGGCTTTGAATATTTTAGATTTTGTTTATATTACATAGTGTAATTAATTTATGAAATTAGGTCTAACCGAACACAAAAACGACTACTACGCAAATACTATCTGGCGTATTATTATGAAACCTGCACCATTTTAAAGATAATTTAATTATCTATCTTTTCATCTACGATTTTTTTAAATAATTCGGTTTTTTTTGCTCGAATCGATCAAAAAATTTGATCGAATAAAAAATTCGTGCGCGGCGCTCTATCGGAAGACGTTTACATTATTCCGAATCATTTGCTACCGCAGCCGCAAATGATTCGGAATAATTTCAACGTTTTCCGATAGAGCGCAGTTATCTGATATCAGAAAAAAAAACATAATGGCATAAGTTGTTAAAAATGCTACGCAATAGCTTTACCGCGGCAGTCCCCGAGTGCCACACTTATTTTTTTCTTTTAAGCGTTTCTTCGTTTGTCTTTTCAGGTGTTTCGGTAAGAATTGATGACTTTCCACGTTTTTGACATGTCCACACTAACCCCATTTCAATTGTCCACACTAACCCCTTTCTGTTTTCTTAAACAAACATATTTTTTTTTCATCTTACGGTATAGTTTAGAAAATATAATGTTAATTACTTGAATAAACACTAGTTCAATTTGTATTGTATATTGACACTTGAGCAAATGAATAATTAATTAAGAAGTAGAACTAAAATTACCAAAACACAAAAAAACTTACTTTTGCTGCTCCAAACAGTCCGGTCACATTACCACGAAACGGTGGACTGTCGAGAAATGAATTTTTTGACGTGACAACGTCTTATAATTCGATTGAGCTGGCTGCACGCACGCAAAAACATGACTCATGCGGCGTTACCTCGCTCTGAGGCGTTCCATTTATTATATTTATTATTCAATATAAATGCTGCCATCGGTTGCGACAAGAATTATTTACTAACCTCAGTCTAAAATAGTACAAATGAAAATCACTAGATTGATTTAAATTCTTGACATAATTTTATATGTACCTATTCTTGATATACGGAATGTTATTACTGAACGGACAATTTTCTTGTGGGTACAACGAAGTGCAACGAAATAAGCAACTTTTTATTAAAAATATATATATATATCATTACGATGCGCTATCTAGCGGTTGGTAAAATGTCGCTGATATTGTTTATTTACGACGTATTACCTACCGCTAGATGGCGCAGCGTGCTCAAACGCTTCTCAAACCGTTATTTAACAGTTTGAGAATTCAAACTTTCAAATTAAAAAAAAACAATAAACGTTAAACAATAAACAATTATACAATTATACTGCTATACAATAATACATTTACATGTTGTAGTCAAATCGGTGAGTATAAAAGCATATATTTTTGGGTGTTTGTAATAAACAATATCAGAATCTTAAATGAAACTCCTTCAAATGCAACCATTCCATCAGTATTTTCTTATGACGTTGTCACGTTCAAATATCGTCAGTAAACCGACTTTACAGACAACCGATTTTTTTTGGTGACGGAGAGTGCAAATACCAACTTAAAAATAATTAAACAAAATACATCGAATCGAAGATTATCGCGGTTGTTTGACATTATAAATAGGATAGAAAACGAATTTACCGCGTGAAATTTGTAGCACCCGACGTTTCGGTGACGTTGCAGCCGCCGTTGTCCAGGGTAGACTGAAACTACCAGGGTAGACTGAGTCTACCCTGGACAACGGCGGCTGCAACGTCACCGAAACGTCGGGTGCTACAAATTTCACGCGGTAAATTCGTTTTCTATCCTATTTATAAAATACATCGATTCAAAACAGCGCGAGAATTTGAATTTATCCACACTAGCCCCCAGTCCAAACTAGCACATTACCTACACTCCTTTTTTTTGTCGGGGAGTCATGTGAGAAGTCCATATAATTCATTTTGTCGTCATTTTGTTAACAAACTTGTTTAGGTTGTTAAACTATGTTTTAATTATTCATAAATAAATCGAGAGTCTATTATAATAAGTGGATATAATAGTCTCTCAAGGTCTCTCCTATTAAAGGTATCAAATTGATAGCTTGCTCAATTTGATACCTTTAAATAGGAATTCCATTAATGAAAAGGTCAATTTTATTCACATTTACAAAACTTTTTAACATAATGCATCCATCAGTATATTTTGAACGCCGTCGCTTTAACATCGCCTCGTTGCGGAAAAGTTATAGATTATGTGACAGAATATACAGTCGAAAATACAGATTTTAAGTTTTGATAGAAGACACTGATAACCATGTTAAAACCGGAAATTATTCCTACGTTTAAAAGGTTGGGTTTAAGGAACTTTACAGTACTAGGTAAGATTTAAATTATTCAAATATCCAACAGGGTACAAAGTGTCACCATCCAGGGCCTCCAGAGTAAAAGCCAGCATCTCACGTATGGTGTGTCACAGGGTAGCGTTTTGAGACCCATTTTATTCCTCATCTATATAAACGACCTATGTCAGTTCCAGTAGGTGAAATCATCACATATGCCACCTATCCCAGTTCAAACTGGGATTACACATTTGAGAAAGCAAACGAGGGCTTGGACATTGTTGAAATTGGCTAGGAAACTTTATGTTGACGCCGGCTACGTAACGACCAAATTTGGTTGCACATCAGAACACCGTTGACTACGTAACGATCAATATTGGCTTCCACCCGGAGCGCATAGTAATATTATTTTATAGTTCTGAGTTCTGAGTTCTTTATTGTGGGAATTATTAAAAAACATACAATGTTTAATTAACAAACTGCCCAGAGAGCATACAACATTTTGTTTCAGAAGAAACTTCATAAAGAAGAAGCTATATAAGGCGCAATCAGTAAAACTAAAACTATCAACAATTAAAATAATCAATATCAGAAATGATCAAACACAAGCAATAATCATCAATAATCACATAATCAATCAAACTAATTTTATATTGTTTTGTCCAAGAAGAATCTAAATACATTGTAATTACATTTAAATATAAGATACCATATAACTAAAACAATCAATAAAATTATTAATTCAAGTTAAAACAAACAACAAATGAAATAATCAGTATACGCATTACATTAAAATAAAGGGGCTGTAAAAAAGTCATTTTGTAAAATTTATAAATTCCTCAATAGAGTAAAACGTATTGGTTGTAAAAAAATCCTTTAAAAGTTTTTGGAACGTTCTGAGATTGCTATTGTCTTTTATGCTACCTGGTAGGCGGTTAAAATAATAAGGCCCTGAGAATTGGGTACTTTGCCTAGCAGCGTTTAAAACCACGCATGGTAGAATGAAATTATTCTTGTATCTGGTGTTTTTGTTATGTATATCTTTAAATTTTACGTAACTTTCCTTTTCGGTGTAAAAATCTATTAATAGCCTATATAAGTAAAGTGATGTGAGAGTCATGATTTTCAATCTTTTAAAAATAGGTCTACATGTTTCTATATGTTTAGCTCTGGCAATAATCCGTAATGCTCTTTTCTGAAAGATAAATAAGGGTTCCTTGTGACAAGCGTAACAGTATAATTCGAACGCATCCTAAAATCCATACCAAATATCTCATTAGTATTATAGATACATAGACGTCCGCTAGAATAGTTTCGTGCTTCATTTCGCGGATATTTCTGGTAAAATTCCATTGTCAAAAATCATATTTTTTTTTTTTTGAGAAATCATCAAAAATTTTGATTGGTATTTATGAGCTAATATCTAAATATTTTTGTATGTAAATAAGCAAACCGACATATTACATTTGATAGAGAATCTAATAAAGATCCCGATAGTATTTACAATTTCTAAATAGAGTTCCGATTTTTTCCGTACAACAAGTACAAGTTAGAAATGCCGCGTTTTTTTCACTTTTTCGACTTTCTCATATTTATTCATAATTATCTAATTGTTTCACAAAATGATATTTCAATTTTCTATATACAAAATTTCAGTGCCATCATGGCACAGCTATTTTTTATGATTGTTATAGTAGTTCCATAGTTATAGTATTTTTTGTCGAGCGCGGCGATATTACAAGAAATTCCAATAAATTGCCGCGGTCTGCCATGAAATTATGCTGCTACTCGAAGGGTTAATGTTGGCGAAACCAAATACATGCCATTTAGTATAAACACCAGAGGTCAACCCACTACTAATAAAACTATTTTAGTACACGAATGCGATAGCGTAGAGTCTTGTAACTGTCAGCCTCTACAAAGAGAAATATCTTGGAAATATCTAAGCATCACTCTAGATTGCTTTCTCCGTTGGGACTCTCATATACATAACGTGGCTACGAAGGTGCGAATCCTTGGATATGTTTTCAAAGAACTGAGGAATATTATGGATTCCAAAACGCTAAAAACTGTTTATTATGCTTTATGTGAATCGCTTATTACTTACGGCATAATTGGATGGGGTGGATGTGGTAAAACCCTGCTAGAGCCATTGCAAGTTGCGCAGAAATTTATATTAAAAATTATTCTACGTAGACCATATCGCCATCCCACTAATGAACTTTATAAAGAAGCTAAAATCCTTGATTGTAGGCAACTTTTTCTAAAAACTGCCCTCATAAGGGTATTTATGGACAATAACTCAAATTTAGGAATAATTCAGAACCGAAGACCAACGAGACAAGTTATACAAAATAACCTTATAATATCCAGAATGAAAACATCATTTGGACAAAGATATTACTCTTTCATTGCGCCGAGATTTTACAATCTGATCAATATGGAAATAAAAATGAATTTGACCTTTAGGAAATTCAAAAATAAATTAAAGAAATGGTTATCGAATCATGACAGACTAACCATACATCAAGTGTTAGAAATAATACACTATATAGGGAGATAATGGGCCCTTGCTGAGTTGGCCACGAAGACCCATTCTGTTTCAGGGTCGGTCACACTCACGGGTCAACACCCATCCGATGGCCTCCACGCATGGGGTGCGAGCCTGGGTAGGACACTGGGTCAACCAGTCTCCCCTGGGAACAATCCTCTGGCGCTCCTGGACGGTCTGCGCACCGAGCGGCGCAAGCCAATCGATTGTGCTCTCCGACTAACAATCGGGGGAGTCTGGGAACTGTATTGTTTCCTATAGAGCGGGGGTAGTTGTCTACCTTACGGCGACTGCTCTTGAAATGACCATTGGCCATCCGATCCCGGTTCAGAGTCGGGCAAAGGACGCCTTGGTCCGCGACAGATTCGGTGCACTCCGTTTCACCGCTTCGTAAGGGAGAGGACCGCGCAAGCGACCTCGAACTCGGAACCAATCGAGAGACCGGAGAAATCTGGTCACAATTGTCAACTACAACGGGCGAGCCCGTCACCACAGGACGTTTTAACGATTTTTTCGTTCTGTCGCCCTGCAGTGAACGTAGAAGACTTTGGACAGAACAATCCAACGTCCAGCTACGTCACAACCCGCAAGAAGCCAACGCCTTTACCGCGAGATAGCCAGTAATGTTACCTGGCGGGCCGACCCTCGCGCCCTTGCTTCCAATTGTGACCAGATTTCTCCGGTCTCTCGATTGGTTCCGAGTTCGAGGTCGCTTGCGCGGTCCTCTCCCTTACGAAGCGGTGAAACGGTGTGCGCCGAATCTATCGCGGACCAAGGCGTCCTTTGCCCGACTCTGAACCGGGATCGGATGGCCAATGGTCATTTCAAGAGCAGTCGCCGTAAGGTAGGCAACCACCCCCGCTCTATTGGAAGCAATACAGTTCCCAGACTCCCCCGACTGTTAGTCGGAGAGCACAGTCGATTGGCTTGCGCCGCTCGGTGCGCAGACCGTCCAGGAGCGCCAGAGGTTTGATTCCCAGGGGAGACTGGGGAGCCCCCTGACTAACATCTTGCGGTGTCAACTACAACGGGCGAGCCCGTCACCACAGGACGTTTTAACGATTAGTCGTTCTATCGCCCTGCAGTGAACGTAGAGACTTTGGACAGTACATTCTACGTCCAGCTACGTCAACAACCCGTGAGAGCCCAACGCCTTACCGCGAGTTAGCCAGGAGTAAACCCGGCGGGCTCGAGATACTCGCGCCCTCACTTCCAATTGTGACCAGATTTCTCCGGTCTCTCGATTGGTACCGAGTTCGAGGTCGCTTGCGCGGTCCTCTCCCTTATGAAGCGGTGAAACGGAGAGCACAACCGATTGGAGCAAACCCCGCACGGTGCGCAGACCGTACAATCTTCGCGGACCAAGGCGTCCTTTGCCCGCCTCTTACCCGGGATCGGATGGCCAATGGTCAATTCCAGAGCAGTCGCCATAAGGTACGCAACCACCCCCGCTCTATAGGAAACAGTACAGTTCCCAGACTCCCCCGACTGTTAGTCGGAGAGCACAACCGATTGGAGCAAACCCCGCACGGTGCGCAGACCGTCCAGGGGCGCCAGAGGTTTGATTCCCAGGGGAGACTGGTTGACCCAGTGTCCTACCCAGGACTCGCACCCCATGCGAGGAGGCCGTCGGATGGGTGTTGACCCGTGAGTGTGACCGACCCTGGACACATGGGTCATCGTGGCCAACTCATCATGGGCCCGTTAGCCCCCAAATGGGCCCGTTAGCCCCCCCCCCCTCCCCTCCCCCCCCCTGACTAACAGTCGGGGGAGTCTGGAAGCAGTACTGTTTCCAATAGAGCGGGGGTGGAACCCACCCAGGATCGGCTACCCGATGCTAGATGAACAGCCGGGCAAAGGACGCTGTGGTCCGCGATAGATTCGCTATACACCGTTTCACCGCTTCGTAAGGGAGAGGACCGCGCAAGCGACCTCGGACTCGCAACTATTCGAGAGACCGGAGTAATCTGGTCGCAATTGGAAGTAAGGGCGTGAGTGTAAACCCGCTGGATAACACAGGTCTGGTTATCTCGCGGATAAGGCGTTGGCCTCTTCCGAGCATGTGGCGGAGCTTGACGGTGGACCGTTTTGTCCAAGTCTTCTGCGTTCACTTCACGGGAGATAGAAAGACTAATCGTTAAAACTTCCTGAGGTGACGGGTTCGCCCGTTGTAGTTAACAACTCTATTTGTAGCGGTGGTGTGAACGGTTTCGTGCGGCTTGGGCCATAAGATCCATTTTGTTCTCGGGTCAGCTCAACTCACGATTCAGCTCCTATTCAGAAGCCTACGCCGGGTAAGACTCTCGCGTCTCAGGCCTCACAGGCTGGTGGACCAGTTTCTCCTGGCGGGATTGCATCCCGGCGCTACTGGACGGTTTGCGCACCGTTCGGCGTCGCCAATCGGTTGTGCACTCTGACTAAATGCTGAAGGAGTCTGGAGACTATGAAAATATACTGTCTCCTAAGCAGCGGGGGTGGATGTTGACCTGTTGTGATGCCACTCTTGAAATGACCTTGGGCCACTATAATAATACATTCAAACTGACTTACCGCTGTAATACAACAGGTAGAGGCCGCTTAAGCGGTCGGAAGGACGGATGTATCCTGAAGGTTAACTCCAGATGGAGATATCCTACCAACACTGGTAGTTAGGGGGCGAGGCTGCCTGCTGTTTACCTTACCCGGCCTGTTTGACTGAAGTACACGGAAGAGTATACGTCAGGGTTTAAACTAAGCGAATACACGCGTTTTAAAACCTATCTAGCTTATTAGTTCTTCATTCGCATCTATGTTTGCCGGGTTGTCTGTTTGTCGGGAAAGTTTTGGTTTGACAAAATTGATTTTTAAGTAGTACCTACGTACAATGTAAATGTGACTTCTTCATGTAAATGGCGTTTTTTCACGTAGGATTTTTTTTGTGAGGATATAAAAAATAAACATTTGACATTACTTTTAACAAATATATTTCAAATTTCAAATTATTTATTGAGTTCAAATTATGAGTACATTCAATATACAAAAGTCTTAAAATAACTAGGCTGCCGCCTGTTCCAAGGTAGACAATTATCCTAAAAAATCTAAAATATTATATTTATATAAATAAACAAAATCATACTTAATGTAACAGAAATATCTTAATTACCTAATAAAAATTTGTAAGAAAATGTCATGAAAATTGTCAATATTATTTTATTTTAAAACATGATAAAAATTAATATATATTTATATATGTAATAATAAGTATTAATATGTATTAATAATATACAAAATAAATTCACAAAAATTAAAATAAAAATAACATTATATTTTGAAATCATTAATTTATATTATTACATATACTATTAAGCTTTTATTATAACGATTCAATTAATTAATAAGGTGTTCAATACCTTCATTTGTACAATTTGAGAGGTAGGCACACAAACTATTTTTAAGTTTATATGAAATTTTAATGTCTTTAATGTTTGGTGGTAGGCAATTATAAAATTTGGGGGCAAGAAGAGAAGCTGGATTGGCCAAAAGCGGATCTCCTGAGTGGTATTGCAAAATTTGTTTGTTTCGATCTTCTTGTTACACGAGCTAGTAAGTTATGTAGTTCTATATACTCAATTAAAAAAATCAGAAGTCTTTGTGGCTTCGCGGCAGCCAAATCAGTGTATTTTGCGTATTTCGGCTCAATAATGACTTATGGACTACTATTTTGGGGAAATGCCGCAAACAGTAAAAGAATCTTCCTATTGCAAAAAAGAGCACTGCGCAGCATCTATCAGCTAACGCCCAGGACCTCATGCAGAGCATACTTCAGTAAGGCAAAGATAATGACCATGTATTCGGCGTTCATATACCAGTGCTTAATGTATGCGAGACAGTACCTAACAGAAACCGCAACTAGAGCGGACATTCACTCTTACCATACACGCGGTAATTCCCTTTTATGCGTACCCCGAACAAGACTGGCAAAAGTACAGAAGAGCTACTTATACCTTAGCATTAAATTCTACAATTTACTCTCTACCTCTATCAAACAACTGGAGGACAAACAATTTAAAAAAAACATTAAGGAGATGCTGATAGGCCACCCTTTCTATAATCTGACCGAATTCGAGGGCCATGACTTTGCAAATATTGTACAAATTTGAATGATAATTATATATGTACTTCTAGTATTTAAATTTAAGATTTAGTTTTAGTTTGATTATTTGATAAATTACTTACTACTTTGGATGTTACTATGGACAGTTTTTACTACGTATATATTTGATTTATTGGCTATTTCAATTGTTAGGCTTCTGCTTTGATTATTCAACTTTTTAACTGACTATTTTAATTATTGTGTGTTTAGTAGCCATTGACTATTCTTTAATTTGTTTTGTAATTCGATTCTACGACGAATAACTTTTAGTAGGTTCCAAAGTTTCTTAGATACTATATATTTTTTTAAATTAATATATGTATGTTACGTAAAGATTAAAGTAGTAATGACACTTACTACTTAAAACACAAATATTTTGACACGTCCAAGAGCGGTTTTTAGCCACCAATTGGACACGACGTAAATGTAATGTAATGTAATGTAACGAGATTGCTGGCTTTTTTTCTGGTCTCCTTAGCTCACTCTGGAATTTAGTGAGAGTTACCAGCACAAACATTTTTCTCACACTCTACACTCTATACTCTCGGAAAAGGTCATCGGAAGAATATGTTTGGGGTTTTTATTGATCACCCTCAGTATAGCCTTTTGCGCTTTGTAAAGGGTGGCCAGAAGCGTTTAATTTTGGTGAATAAAAAAACTAAGCAATCCTTCAAAAATGTATATGTTTCATAACAAAATATTTCATTGGCCAAACATTTCACCGGTCAAAATCATTATTCTTATCCTTACAATTGTTGAAAACCACCTTAAGAGCCGTATCACATATTTTTTCCAGAAAGGCAAGAAAAGTGGATTTTTGGCGTTCTAATTCCAAGAAATAAAGAGATTTCTACAAACTTTAATTACTGAATTACCTGGACCATTTCTTGATGTTGACCATAGCGGCCTTTAATTTTAGATATAACGAATATTATTTACTTATTCAGCCCATTTTCCGAAAGTCGTTATTCGTAAAACGCTCGGAAGGCAAACTTTGAGCTCCTTAATACAGTAATATCACTACAACGAAAACCGTATACTATTTTTTTTTATGTCCGTCATGTATTCTCGATGTACACTACGGCTTTATTTTTTCGTTTTTTGACCACATATCCAAGGTATACATTACTTACAATTACACAAAATTAAAAAAAAATCTTCCTGTATCATTCTAATTTTCTCAGAAATAAAATAAGATTCTTAATTAATACTTATACTATATTAAAGTTCACTCTTTTAGCAATACGACATAATATAAATTATTGTCATTAGAAAGGAGAAAATACTGAAAAAACAATTAGAAATTGTGTATATATTTGCTTGCGCAAGAGAAGAGCGCTCAGTGCCGCGGTTTTTCTCCCAGGGTTGAATAGTTATTTATTTATTTATTTATTTATTTATCCTATCTTTTATAGTTACATCCAAAAAAATGCGTTCATTTTTTCAACTCATTTTAAAAGAATACCTACGCTATTTTGTAATACGGCTCTTAACTTCAGAATGGTTCTTGCACGTAAACAACTGGCAACGGCAACACTTCATGTATGCTGAGGATCTTTTGTCCCTTCAATTTGTTGCTCGATTTCCTCTCTCGCTGTCCCTCAAAAACTCGCTGTTCCTCGAGGGTACGCAAGTCTCATCCTCTTGCTCTGGCTCAACGAATGAATCTTGAACAATTTTTCTATCTCGATTTTGTATAAGCAGTTTACGAGTCATAATGGGGCACGTCTGAATTGAAAAACACATTTTAGCTACGATATAAATGAGAAATATATCACAAACAAGTAGTTTATTTAATATGCACCCCCCCCCCCCCCGAATGTGAGGCGACCAGCTCGGGTTGCTTACGGTAAAATGTATACAAAATGTATATAAATGTATGTAAATGTAAATATAAATGTAAATGTGCGCCGCTTTATAGTAATCCGCTTTATAGTAATGGTATAGCCCTATAGTAAACCCCGCTCTATATAAATGTAAATGTGTGTGTAAATATAAATTTATATACATTTTGCCGTTGGCAACCCCAGCTAATCGCCATTCATTCGAGGAGTCACTTGCAGGCGCGTGTCCTAAAATTTACGCTCAATTGTAATTCTGCGTAATTCCCTGCACAGCAAACCCTTGTGTGCACACGCGATACGTTTGTAGATTAGAGAGACACTAAACATCGAATAGCTGGGAACTCGATTCTCGCGACGAAGTGGTAAAAGTGGGGGAAGCGATTAGGAGCGCGCGCTCGCTGGAAGGGGGGGGGGGGTAGGGTTGTGGGGGGAGGGTATCGGGAAAGTCTTGGGTTGACACAACTACTTTTTTTAACGCATTAACAATACTTTCCGTTGGGCCGGGAAAGTAACGCAAATATTTGTGCTAATTTATGTGAAATTACAGGTTTGATGATAGCTAGTGCTGTTAGTGACACTATTGGAAATGATACGCTTCAATCATCCATTAGGATTAAGCTACCGCAAGGGGAAATCGAAGGTAGAGTTAAAGAAACAACGAGGTCTCTTGCTTTTCAAGAAGGTGCAATCAAGTATTTTAGCTTCGAAGGAATACCTTACGGTGTTCCACCTATTGGAAAACTAAGATTTAAGGTAACTAAAATAATTGTGCTATCTAGTAGATGCATAGGATTTTGACAATATTTTGAATGATTCTAGGCGCCGGTACCAGCAGGGAAATGGAGAGGGGTGTACGATGCCACAAGGCTTAAACCCCATTGCGCGCAAATTACAGAAGCAGACGATGTATTCAACGGTCAAGAAGACTGTTTGCATGTCAATGTGTACAGCAGAAATTTGAATCCGGACCGTTTAAGGCCTGTGTTTTTAATATTGCACGGCGGCCGTTTCAGAAATGGAGGAGCAGAATATCATAACTCGGTGGATCTCATTCTAGAGCTCAATCCAGTGATCGTATCATTCAATTATAGGCTGGGTGTACTCGGATTGCTGTCTCTTGAAACAGAGGAATTTCCGGGAAATATGCAGTCGAAGGATCAGCTGTTAGCCTTGAAGTGGGTGCAGAAAAATATCAAGTATTTTGGCGGGGATCCAGACAATGTGACTTTGTACGGTCCGAGCTCGGGCGCCACGTCAGCGTATCTTTTACAAATGTCACCGTTGACCAAGGGCCTCTTCCACAAGACGATTTTGACATCAGGGGCGTGTTTGTGCCATTGGACGTTCGGCTACGATCCCGTCCAAGTTGCGTTAAACTTTACGCTCTTTCTCGGTTTAAATACAACTAATACCGATGAAGCTCTGGACTATTTGACGAAGCAGCCCGTTCAGCGGTTGGTACGCGGCGTGGTCGATTTCGAGAACAAAATCGGCGATCTAGTCTTCCAATTCGCACCGGTGCTCGAGAAGACCTATAAAAATGGCACGGCCTTCTTACCGAGAACCCCGCACTCCACATACGAAACCGGACAATTCAACGACGTCCCAACGATCATCAGTTACACCTCGAAAGAGTTCGCTTTCTACGTCGACGGCGACAATCTGCAGAGCTTCATAAGCCGCGTCGACGGTTTGATCCCACCAAATTGGAAAATACCCATTCACTCGAAGCTCTTCAACGAAACCCTTTTCAGAATCAAGCAATTTTACTTCGGCGGCCAACAGATCGACTTGACTAATCACGATGACATGGAAAATTACGTGCAATTGATGGGCGATATCAGATTTGCAAACTACGTCATCGAAGTAGCCCGCACGCATGTAACCTTCGCCAAGAGTCCTTTATATTTGTATAGGTTTTCTTATAGAGGCGGTTTAAATAATCCCAACATTGATAGACTTGGAATACAAGGCGCTTGTCATGCCGATGAAAGAGTATATATATTTCCATTAACAGACAAGAAGATTTCTTTGAAGTCATCTGACAATTTCGTGACACGAAGACATTTGATGATATACAAAAACTTCATGGAAACGAGGTTAGTCGAATACAAGTTTTTATTTGGATTTTGGAACTCACTGCTTATTTAGTTTCTATTTTCCTGCCAAGGGAAGTATTGTGGTCGCACTTCTGTGTGTCTGTCTGTCTGTCTGTGTTTGAGCTGTGTGGGAGCTAATTGCTAGCTTTCTGAGTTCGCCACGAAGACCCATTCTGTTCAGGGTTGGTCACACTCACAGGTTAACATCCATCCGGCGGCCTCCACGCATGAAGTGCGAGCCCGAGCAGGACTCTGGCCTTAGGGCTAGTTTCCCCTGGAATCAACCTTCTGGCGCTCCTGGACGGTCAGCGCACCGTGCGGCGTAAGTCAATCGATTGTCACTCTGACTAACAGTCGGGGGAGGCTGGAAGCAGTACTGTATCCTATAGAGCGGGGGTGGTTGCGGACCTTACGGCGACTGCTCTTGAAACGACCATCGGCTACCCGATCCTGGGTGAACAGCCGGGCAAAGGATGCCGTGGTTCGCGATATATTCGGTATACACCGTTTCACCGCTTCGTAAGGGAGAGGCCCGCGCAAGTGACCTCGAACTCGTAACCAATCGAGAGACCGGAGTAATCTGGTCGCAATCGGGAGTAAGGGCGTGAGTGTAAGCCCGCTGAGTAACACACCTGGTTATCTCGCGGATAAGGCGTTGGCCTCTTACGGGCATGTGGCGGAGCTTGACGGTGGACTGTTTTGTCCAAGTCTTCTGCGCTCACTTTTGGCTTCTTCCAATTGAGCTGAAATTTGGCATTCAGACTTCATTTGGTCATCGCAAGAGTTGAAATGATTGTGGTTCAAATCGGTCCACCAAAAGGCGCGCTAGTCATACTTCAATCTCGAAATATTGGACGTAGACACTTGATATTCGGTACACAGATGAGTCGAAGGGTCGAAACCACAGTGTAAATTTTTGTTTCAATATCTCTTATACAAGTGACACAAAAAAACCGACATACAGTGAAATCAAAGAATACCGTCGAGCCGCCCGAGACTAGCCGAGAAAAGAACCATATTGGAAAATATCAAATTTATTACCACGGAAAAGCTACTTGTCTACTTGCCGGTAAAGCTTTGGGGTGATACAACCGATTTTTTAATAGTATAATACCAACTACTTGGGCATTGCGTTTTTAAACTAGATATTCGTTTATCGATAAGTAATCATACTGCGACTTTTATTTATTTCATCACTTTTTGTCCAAATACTTCCAATCCATTATAGTATGGCTGCATTTTGTAGTGTATACTTCTTCTTCTTCTTCTCCGTCGTTCCCTCATTACTGAGGATCGTGGCCACTAGACAACAGTTTGCCTACGAGGCGCCTCCACTTCGACCTGTCTTCTGCATGGCGGGTCGCAGATTGTATTGACCCTTTTGTAACTTCTTTGATGAGGTCGTTCCATCTGGCCGGTGATCTGCCTCTGCTTCTTC
Organism: Micropterix aruncella; assembly: GCA_944548615.1. Classification (NCBI taxonomy): domain Eukaryota; kingdom Metazoa; phylum Arthropoda; class Insecta; order Lepidoptera; family Micropterigidae; genus Micropterix; species Micropterix aruncella. Next base: position 14,998,313 of record OX155979.1, read on the forward strand.
TTCCCTCCACTTGACCCGCGGAAAGCATTTTCTCCAGATTCTCTGGGTTTCTCCTGGCAACATGACCGAAGAACTGCAGGACCCTTCTCATGCATACGGTGGAGAGCCTCACTTGGATGCCGAGTTCTTCCAGGACAGATTTGTTGGTGCGGCGTGCTGTCCATGGGATTCCTAGCATTTTACGCCAACACCACATCTCCAGTGCATCGATTTTGGTGCGTATCCGAGCCTTCAGGGTCTATGTCTCCGATGCATAGAGAAGGATCGAGAAAACCAGAGCTCCAACCAGCCTGACCTTAGTCCGCTTGCTTATACCCCGATTCTTCCACAGCCTTTCTAGCTTGCTCATGGCCGATCTTGCCATCTGGCTTCTGCGTGAGACCTCCTTTTCGCAGTTTCCGTCGTTGCATACCATGGAGCCCAGATAGACAAAGTCTTTCACAGCTTGAAGGTCACACAGCTCGTTGGTGCGTTGCGTGGTTCCAGGCCGGGCCACAAACATGAGTTTGGTCTTGCTGCGGTTCATGTGCAGTCCATACTTCTTGCTTTCCTTCTCCACCCTGCGTAATAGGGTCGCCAACTCATTTTCATCGGAACCTGATGGTCGTGTCGTCGGCGAATCTTAGGTTGCTGATTCTGAGGCCTCCAATGCGAATTCCACCCTCTCATTCGTCTAGGACTTTTCTCATTATACTTATCTTTATAATTCTCCCTGCATTTCCTTTTTAACTAATCAAGCATCTAAGAATACCTGTACTTTGCACTGTTCGTCTTTTACAGCCCATTTTTAATGATTTCAGTAATCCTACTCCAGCTTCCTCCATCTTGCTACCGGAGATATGGCCGCCTTACACGAGTGACAGGAAGGAATTCCTACACATCGATGGGGACGCAGTTGTATGCCGAAATCCGGACAAAAGGAAAACACAATTTTGGACAGACTTAGAAGAATATGTGATTAAGGAGGGTGGTTTCGATAGGGACTGGAAAAAGCATGCTTGTATTATGAAATAAGAAAATTATATTTATTTTTAAGTCAACATTTTTAATCAAAAAATGAGCCAACTCTTATATGAATGGTTTATAAAAATGAATAACGTTTATAATAAATTATTAGTTAAAAAAAACACTAAAAACACGCTTTTATAAGTGCACGTAAAAACCAAAAAAGGTTTGTTATAACCTTGAAACCTGATCGTGTTCAAAGTCCATTACTTGACCTTTCTCACAAGTGCAGATACGACTATGATACGATATTCCATCATGGAATGCCAGTTCCTGTCTTTCGGCTTCATCATCAGACCTTGAAACTTAATCGTGGTCAAAGTTCATTACGAGACCTTTCTAACAAGTCCAAACACGGCTATGATACGTTATTCCATCATGGAATGCCAGTGCATATCTTCCGGCTTCATCATCAGACCTTGAAACCTAATCTTGGTCAAAGTTCATTCCGAGACTTTTCTAACAAGTCCAAACACCGCTATGATACGATGTTCCATCATGAAGTTCAGATGGAACTTCCGACTCCATCATCAGATCAGTTCGACAGTACCATATTATTGTATTGCCATCAGAACTACATACAGCTGCCAATTTTCATGACGCTACGATCCTTGGAAGACGGTTAAATTAGTTACCTTAGATTACATTACATAGTTAGTTACATACAGGTCGACCTAATAAAAGCGTGTTAAAAATAGTCAACATTTATAAAAATGAGCCAACGCTTCTGCAACGGTAGTCTCAAACTTTCCACTAGATGCTGTCTGGTGCGGTGTTACATATATTCAGTCCTGTACGAAGTAGAAGCGTGGACTTTAACCCAGACTTTGTGCAAAACGTTAGAAATGTAACGGCCCTTAAGCATCGTTACATACAATCAACAAATGCATTGATTTCCAGTGAAATGCACTGACACAAATTCAGCTATTATTCTACCTCGTTAGCGATGAATCAGCACGATAAAACAATACTTTTACTTGGAATATTTTGGATTGCATCATTTCTCGGCCTATATAAGCCGGCGAAAAAGCAACAAAAGTATCATTCCTCGAGTGATCACGTCCTCCAAGACAGCGACGGCATACCTCGGTACCCCGGCTTCTTGGTTACCTTTTCCTTCCTTTTCTTATCGAGGCGAAACGCATCAGTCTGCATTCCCACAGACTCGAGCCGTGCCCAGTACAAAATACTAGGAGCACAAGTTTTTTTTTTTTTTTTTTTTTAATATTCAGAGAAAAAATACATTTTTTTAAATATTAAAATCTCGCCAAACTGGTATACAGTTTGTTGGCGAGACAAACCCTTATTTTCCTAGTCTTACACTTCTAATTTTGTGATACAAAAAGACATTAATAATATAAAAAAACAATGCACAACAGTATTACTACTGGTCTTACTACAGGCTTAAATTAGGCCATTATTACTACAAGCTTAAATTATAGAAACGTTATATAACAAATTTACTTATGACCACTAATTTCACTATAAACGTCCTACAGGTAGCTTTTTAATCTCTTTTTAAACATCTATTTGCTCACGCTTACACAGTCTTCCTCAGATACAATAGTATTAAAGATTCTTGGAATGAGGTACTTTAAGGTCCTTTCACCATAGTAGTTGTTCGCTATTGGTTCTTCATAAATATTTTACGGACTTTTTCTCTAACATTCCTATTGTACTGTATTGGTATTTTAAATTCTGAATTTCTAAAGTGCTCCATTGCTAGTAAGCAGTGGCGGATCCAGGATTTATGTTTGGGGGGGGCTGAGGGTCGGTCTTGCTAATAGCTATATCAGTAAACTAGCTGTCCCGTGCCCACTTCGTTGGTCGGTAAAACTTTTTACTTGTGATGAAATAATGAGTGTGGTTTGGTTAGTAGGTACTGAGTGCTATGATTTATTTCCTGACTGCCAAATGAAGGGTTATATTTTTACTGCAATATATGTATGTATTTGCATGCCAATTTGACTATATTACCGTTATTTGTGAGTGTCTTCTTGTGAGTTTCTTATTTGTGAGCGTATTATCTCTTCAACCATTTATGCAGTCAAAGTGAAATTATATACAGTAAAGGGGAAAAGTCTTTTGTTATAAACACTTTAGACGATAAATTTACTTATTTTGATAAGAATTCATAATTGTTGATAATATGACCAATAAACATGACCTAACGATTTAATTTTTTTTTTTTTTTGAAATACTACTTTTTGTGACTTAAATATAAAAGTTAGACATATGCTGTCACTGACTTTTTTGTAGGCATTATCAATCTCTACAACTTTTCTCTAGAATTTAATCATATATCTCTCATCGTTAAGGCAGCGTTAGTTATAAACCTTTTCGTTCGACCGTTTTTTCCGACTTAATTCGGAAATCCAACTACCACGAAAAAGTCTCTTCATTTTCCGGATTAATATATAGCCTATGACACTTAAATAACCTGGCTTTCTATTGGTAAAAGAATTTTCAAAATCGGTTCAGTAGATCCAGAGATTACTTCCTACAACATCACAAACTTTACCTCTTTATAATATTAGTATAGAAGTATAGAAGTATAGATAGACGACACGGTCGCGGTTCCATACATATGTCGTATTATCCTTTAACTATTTATGCACTAAAAGGGAAAAGTCTTTTGTTTTAAACACTTGTGACGATAGATTTATTTATTTTGATAATAATTTATAATTGTTGATAATATAAAAAATAAACATGACCTAACGATTTAAATTATTTTTTTAATTAGAAAAACTACTTTTTGTGACTTAAATATAAAAGTTAGACATATGCTGTCGCTGACTTTTTTGTAGGCATTATCAAGCTCTACAACTTTTCTCTAGAACTTAATCATATATCTCTCATCGTTAAGGCAGCGTTAGTTAGAAACGTTTACATTCGACCGTTTTTTCCGACTTACTTTGGAAATCCGACTACCACGAAAAAGTCTTTTCATTTTTCGGATTAATATATAGCCTATGACACTCACAAATAACGTGCCCAAGTAACATTTCAGGTTCTAAAAAGGTTTTGAGCAGGTTCTAGAACCTTTCGAGGACAACGCGAGATTCTGGACAACTCGTCATGACAACGTTAAAATAACCTTATTAAACCGTTCTGTAGCCTAAAAGGGCCCGACCTACAGAACCTCCGCATAACGTTTTGGCCTTAACATTTCAGGAGCAATTAGCGAATCCCAAAAACTAATTATAACCTTCTCAGAACCTGTAAGGCTTTGCAAAGACTACTCAGGACTAACGTACAAGCCTTGAATTAGCCCGGATTTGGCATTGAAAAAATCTAGTTAGCTAGATTCAAGCTTTGAAAAAGTTCATAAAAGATTACGAAAATACAAAGAACGTCTCCTTGGGCTTGTTAAAGTTAGTTTAGGTTTGCTTTGGTTCTGAATATAGTTTGCACTTTATCCTGACATTGGAATAATAAAATGGAAGATGACTAATGAATATAACATGGCGATTTACTATTTCGTAGACAAATTGTTACAGATAATTCTGTTATTGCCTGTTGTGTTGTCAATTTCATTGCGACGGTTAGTTTATTGATGAAATGTGCCATAATACCTCTGTAAAATTCACGGGCCCTCTCAATAACATGATTTAATATGCTTCAGGTATTATAAACTATTGATGTTATTTTAAAATTATATGTGAAAAAAGGTCAAACGCTTTGAACTATTTTCCAAATACAAAGTGTAACACCGAAATGAAAATCAAGCCTTACTTTAATCAGGAAATGTAATTATAGTTATAATAAATTAACATTCCAAATACCGAAAAATGGCGGACTTTGTTCGAGAACCTGATAGTTTGCAATTTAACAAATTTATGACAAACAAGCCCTGTCCCAAGTCCTTTTGGACTTCAAAATGCGCAAAAGGAATTTCAATATGTTAAACTAAGAACAACTAGTATATTTAAGGGCTAAATCAGGGCTTTCTGGTAAGACCAAGGTTTAATTAGTTTTTGTATATTCAAATTGGCTTTGTTTAAGGGCTTATTAGTCTGCGATAAGCCAGATTGGTCAAATAAACAACTTTTTGCGGCCCAGCATTCAGTCACTGTCCAAAGCGTGCTTGTCTAAACTGCGTGCGGATAACACTGAGAAAATAGTGATTTGGTACATACCTACAGGATGTTCACTTACGTACGGATTTATTGAACAATGCGAGCACCTACCTAAGGTTTTAAACCTAATTACGATCAATCTATACATTACAATTAGATCATCATCCTCTTTTAAATCTAGTTACGAACACAAGATATTAAAGTAGTAAACATATAAAAAACTGCAATACTAGATCCAAAAATTAATGCTATTTTATTGAATATGTAATAAGCTCAAAAATTACGTACCTACCTACCGTAAAATTTCTTGTGACATAAAATAGTTAAGTGGAAGTAAAAAAACTGGTCAAGTGGAAGTCGAACTGTATGGAGAGGGTTCCGTACCATTCCATTTTCCATGAGCACTTCAGGACTTTTGTTTACGTTTTCATGTAAACTATAACAGAGGCCCTATATATTTTTTTTTTTTAATTTTAGTCAGTAGTTTCGGAGAGTGGGGGGGGGGGGTGCTCGATTTTTGTATTCTCTTGATATCTTTTTAACTATGTAATTTAAAATAATAAAATATTATATGTGTATTCCTTATAACGAGCCCTTCCCATTAATATGTAACAAGTTGCACTTATTATTCTTAAATTTTCTGATTTGTCCTCTAAAATTGACCACCAAAATCGAAGTTCGGTTATGTAGGAGATGTTGTGTTTGCGTTTGATGTTGTAGGAGATGTTGTGTTTGAAGTTCGGTTATGTAGATGATGATGCGGAGAAAATAAGTTGTGACAAACGGACAGACTGAGACACACGAGAGAGACAGAGAGTCACCAACACAACCTACCTGCTTTTTAGGTAGATTTCTTAAAATATACCTATTGCAATGGGTCGCGTGTTAGCAATTGACGAAAATGTCACCATATCTTCGTCGATTAGGACCGCCAGACCCTGAAACCACCCTTCGTTCCTATACGGGATAGAACACTTCCTATGGAACAAGATAGAGGTCGAATTTCTAAACCGATCAAAATGAAACAACACAAAAATGTATTGGCCCAATAACTTGGATGAGGTCGTAGAAAAACGAGGTCCGCCATCTTGTTCCAAAATGGCGGCCGCTCAAACTTTTAAAAAATAACGTATGTTAAGAATCATAGACCCAAACGAACCATAGATCCAGGGGAAGCTCTTGTTATCACCTACATTTTATTTCAAACTATTTTTCAATCTCTCGTTTCAAAAGGGCGGTCGCTCAAACGCCGGTAAAATTTTCGCGTTTAGTTAGGTATGAGAGCCATTGTTTATGACTAATACACATGTGTAAAATGCCTGAGTATTTATGCTTTATGCATTTTTGTAACATGTAAATATCAAATAATACATATATCTCTTCCCTCGACGAAGCACCCCGAAGTGCATCGGTAAATATATGTTTCTCGCTCTAATATGTGCTTCGTCCATGCGCTATTTCGCTAACGCGGTTGAATGATCATAAAATGCTTTCTATGAACAGATCGACATCATTGCTTCGATTTGCTGACTTGTTTTAAAATAGCTGCCGGCTAAGGAAATCTACCTTTAATGGGTGCGCGTCACCGATTTTTTTTTTGTCTTTTGAGGTACGGAACCCTAAGAGGAGTGTTAATAATTACGATGGAATACGAGATACCTTTTCTTTGTGGATTCTCTCAGTATTGTTTTTTATTTTCCGTTTGAAATTGCCACTGCTGACTATCCTGTGCCAGGACATCCTGTATATTTTAGGTGATATTAATGTTAGTTTTGATTATGCACACGCGAAGCCCACAAGGTTGCGAAGTGGTGTTACAGAAATAAAAAAAGCATAAATAAAACCACAATGCGGGTTTAGACTAGAACTTATCTTATTGAATGTCAAAACGTATATGAAAATTACAATTGGTCTTAGTCCAAGCAAAAAAGACTGAGAATGGTTAGCGAGAAAATCTAAACGCCCTACGAAGGTTTTAAATCATGCTTAAGAGTATTGGCGAAATGTGGTTCTGAATAGGTCATTCTTAGGTCGCGTGTAAGACCAACTAGACATGCTTTACAATGTGGAGTGCCAAAATATAACCAAATGAGAACCTTTTTAAAACCAGAAGCTCTCAGAACTTTTAAGTCGGATTTCTAAGCAAGCATAACGTTATATTATACTCATTTGGAAGCCCATTTAGCTTTTTGAATAACTGTTTAGCCCTAGGAGATATTTGCATAATAAAAAACTTAAGTATAACCTTAGGTAAAATTTAAAACCAGAAAATTACTATTCTAGGACCTAGAAGCATATATCAAAACCTCGGTCTTGAAAAAATGTTACTTGGGTGGCTTTCTATTGGTAAAAGAATTTTCAAAATCGGTAAAGTAGATCCAGAGATTACTTCCCACAACGTCACAAACTTTACCTCTTTATAATATTACTATAGATAACAATAATTCCAGATTCTATTTAAAGGTATTTTATTGCTCTACTAAGTTTAACAGAAAATTAAGATAAAAAACTATGTTACTCGTAAGAACCATTAGTTGTATTTTTCAATTGACATTGCTAGTCTCCGAGGATACTTTTGTCCGAATTCTTCCGCAACTTCTTCAGCATGTAAACATTTCGATATGTCCCTATGTATATATTATTATATAGTAGCTAAACCATTCAGGCGCTCCTCTGTCATCGTCTTTCGAAGGTAAGTTTTTATATGTTTTAGTGATGAGAAGCTCCTCTCAACGCTGCAAGTAGACACTGGTATAGTAGCAAGAAGTTTTAAAAGTATTTTTACATTTGGGAAGAACTCATTCGCCTCTTGATACACCTCTGCTGCTGTTTCCGGAAGGTGTTCCCTGCTACACCAAAGTTTCTTCCATAAAATGATTTCCCCCGACAAAAAAAGCGGATGAAGCAAGTCACAACTGTATACGCGTGCAGCTGCTACTACGGCTGTAAGATTGGTTGTCTTCACAATGGAACTAGGAATAAGCGTGAATAAGTCAATAATCGAAGAATGAACATATTTCAAAAAACTCAATGAAATCAATGAAAGGAAGGTATATATTTAGTCTGAAAAATGTTATTTTACAAAAAAAACTGATTTTATAAAATGAACGAAAAACTGTATCAAGCAATTGAAATAAGATACAGTGGGTATTTAATTTGATTAATATTTGCCTTACCTGTAGTATTCCTTTACATCAGAGGCCTCAATATTTGAAAGTTGAAGTGACCGTTTTACCATTCTAGGTACTTGTATTGGAATGTCCAGAGATTCTACAAGACGACACACCTCTTGAAAACTTTGTTTAATTTTTTTTCTTTGTACCTTTCCAGTGTTTTTATTACCGTTTCCACCATCTCGTAGCATATGTGGAGGTCTAAAGCGACAGTCTGTAGTTGTCGTGAGAATGATACAGTAATTTCAAACACAGCAGCGGCTACTGTCAGAGATAAGACGAAATCGAATCGTAGAATTGATACGAGAAGTCCTGCACTTTATAACAATGGAGATATTCTGTCTATTTCCTCAAGGAACTGTACAATAGAGTCAAACAGCTCTTTAAATTGAAGAAGTGCATCATGCCTTTCAAGCCAACGCGTGGCACTGAGGCCCTTTAATTTTAATCTTTTCTCCTCCGGTTGTATTTCGAGAATAGCTCGTTTGATAAGTTCCGACCTTTTTGCTGACTCTCGCACAAAATTAGTTACACTACCTACAACTCCCATCATATTGGGAATACTCGGCAAGCTACAGGCTTTCAAGATAGCCAAGTTTAGTTTATGTGCTGCACAATGCATGTAAACAGCAAGCGGTTGAACCTGCTTTAGGCGGGGTTGTACACCATTCAACTTTCCAGACATATTGGCACCTCCATCCTTGAAGAATGTGATCGCTTAAAGCAGCACTACTCAAGTCAACTGCAGATAAAAAGCACATGAACTCTTCATGTATTGTGCTCTTTTGTATATCCAAGTACCTGATGCATATACTCAGTTGCTCTGTACCACTAGCATCTGTTTTTTCGTCGCCAAGTACAGCATAATATTTTGTTCCTTTCACTTTTTTTATTATATTTTTCATAATTCGAGTATGGCAACATTCAATCTGCTGATTCTGGGTTGTTTTACTTAGATATGTAGAATTTTTTGGAGCTGTCTCTAAATTTTGAGCTGAACTAACAGATTTTTAATAAACAGTTCAGTAACAAATCTGAAAGTTTTGTTTATTTATGTTTTGGGGGGGGCTTCAGCCCCTTAGCCCCCCCCCCCCCCTGGATCCGCCACTGCTAGTAAGTATGTATTTTTTTCTTGTATAGGTAATATATCGCATCGCTTAAACAACAACTTATAGTTCTTTATACATTGTGTTAACACATTTTTATTTACTAAATGTTTTATTATTCTACGTTGCAAATTAAATTTTGTATCTATATATGTGCGAAAAGTACGACCAAATAAAGTGAGAGCATAGCTCAGTACTGCATCAGCGAGGGCATGATATACTAAGCGTAATGTTGGTTTATCTACAAGATACTGAAGGTGATTGAACTTATATAGCATCCATCTCAATTTATTACATATATTATTCACGTGCAAGCCCCAATTCATGTTACAATCTATCGTTAGACCCAGATATTTATACTCTTTTACAAATTCATTTTTTTTACAGTCAGTACAATTTATTTTTAAATTATGCAGAAATTCATATGAGTGACCAGTTATATTAATGCTACTCCTTGGTTTTTGGATATACGGTGAATGTACAAGTACAATCCTCATCCATACACCCTCGTAGCTTCAGGCAGATACATTCGCGTCAATACATAACCTATTCGGGAAGCGTTACAAGCTGGCAATATCAAACTTTCAATAAACACCTTCTGATATACTAAAAATCGACTTTTAATACGGAGATAACCCGCTAGTTGACACCACCACCTCACATCGAATAATTTGAAGTCTAGTGAGAGGGGTGGTCCCTCACAGAAGCTTTCGAAATGTGGATTTACAGGAGAATACTGGAAATATCTTGGTCGGATATGTCACAAATGAGACGGTGCTGCAAAGAATGCACAAAGGATTGGAATTACTGAAGATCATATATATAAAGAGAAGGAAATTACGATACATGGACCACATAATGCGTAGTAAAAAAACCACCTTCTCCAATTAATCCTGCAATGAAAGATAAAAGGCCGCCGAAGAGCTGGCCGAAGAAGAACCCACTGGTTACAAAACCTCGTTGATTGGTTCATCGCAAGTACCACCGAGTTGTTCTCACACTTGAGATATAAGTTATCCCTTAACACTAAGCTAACGGGGAGCTAACGGGCCCATGATGGGTTGGCCACGATTACCCATGTGTTCAGGGTCGGTCATACTCACGGGTCAACACCCATCCGACGGCCTCCACGCACGGGGTTCGAACCTGGGTAGGACTCTGGGGGGCGAAACCAGTTTCCCCCGGGAATCAAACCTCTGGCGCTCCTGGACGGTCTGCGCACCGTGCGGCGCAAGCCAATCGATTGTGCACTCCGACTAACAGTCGGGGGAGTCTGGAAACTGTATTGTTTCCTACAGAGCGGGGGTGGTTGCGTCCCTTACGGCGACTGCTCTTGAAATGACCATTGGCCATCCGATCCCGGTTCAGAGCCGGGTAAAGGACGCCTTGGTCCGCGATAGATTCGGTATACACCGTTTCACCGCTTCGTAAGGGAGAGGCCCGCGCAAGCGACCTCGAACTCGGAACCAATCGAGAGACAGGAGAAATCTGGTCACAATTGGAAGTAAGGGCGCGAGTGTCTCGAGCCGCCGGGATGTAATTCCTGGCTATCTCGCGGTAAGGAGTTGGTCTCTTACGGGTTGTGGCGTAGCTAGACATCGGATTGTTATGTCCAAAGTCTTCTAAGCTCACTGCAGGTCGATAGAACGACTAATCGTTAAAACGTCCTGTGGTGACGGGCTTGCCCGTTGTAGTTGACAACTCAATATATATCCCTTAACACATCCAAAATGTTTCAATGTTTATAACCTCTCAGCAAAATAAAACACAAAATACTCCACAGGTACATATTGGGAAAAACAACATAGCCGATGTCAGTTCTCACAAATTTCTTGGATTAGTTTTAGATAATCACTGGAGATGGAATGCACACGGAGAACAATTAAGAGACATACTTTCTAGTGCCTGTTTTCTGCTGCGTCAAATACGAAAACTCATTAATTTCGCTTATTTTGAGTCTTTTCTCCGTTACGGTATTCTCTTCTGGGCGCAATGCACCATCGATCTAAGGCAACATATTTTTTCATTGCAAAAACGGGCCATTCGAATTTTAAGTAATCTGGGTTATGTAGAATCATGCCGTGGTCATTTCAGAAGGCTTAAAATCCTCACCCTTCCATCTCTATACGTTTTAGAATGCGTTAAATTGATCATAAAAACTAAACTAAATAATATTACTGTGCGCTCCGGGAGCAAGCCGCCAATATTGGTCGTTACGTATTCAGCGGTATTCTGATGTGCAACAAAATTTAGTCGTTACGTAGCCGAAGGGTTTAAGCTTTCTTGTAAGTATTTTATGCAGATATCGTCAAAGCTATTAAATATTTTTGGATCTGCCTTTCGGCAAATTTCATGCTTACTCGTGCTACATGGTATTTTTCTTGAATAGCCGTGTGTGTGTTATGGTTTGGCTTCTTTACTATTACTTTTTATATATATGAAAGGACACTAAAACCTGCATCAAATACAAATGTTTTCAGCTTAGCACTCTAAACTCTTCGTAGTTGAGTAGTCGGGTAAGGTAAGTGTTGATTTAAAGTTAGCGATGACATGTTTTTACTCACCTAACGGTTTCATCGTTGGTTTTCAAAGTAATCTCTTTGCGAGTATCATACAACCGAACATCGAAAAGGCGCTAATCACGCAGAACGCAAAGGATATAATCTTTATATCCTTCATACTGTGAAAATACGTCATCTTCTCGTTTTCGTAAGACTGTGAAATCGCAATTTCTTAGGTAGCCAGTTCGACTATCTTCAAGACTTCCTTTCTGTAAAGAACAAATATTTAGAATTCTGTTTCGATGGCTTATCTATAAATATTCAAATATAACCTATAATAAAGTATTCAGATAATAAGAGTAGCATTAATCAAATTCACTGTCAATAAAATCAATATAAATGCGTGGTAAATATCAGGTCCAATTTTCAAAAATGCTTCAATCGAAAAAGGTATTATGCCCATGTATACGATGGCACCCACATATTGATGGTTTATGTGATAAATTGGGAAGAGCGTGCTATGCACTCCATCGCATCACTTCATTTCTCGATTTGTCCGCGCTGCGCATGTGTTTGCATATTTTCATTCACTGTTAACGTACGGCACGGAGTTATGGGGGCGAGCGGCCGACAGGCAGAGGGCCTTCGTTATGCAGAAGCGTGCAGTGCGCACAATAGCGCGTGTGGCGCTTGATACGCCAGCTAGGCCTTTGTTTAGAGATCTCTGCATTATGACACTGCCGTCCATTTATATAATGGAAGTAGCGCTGTTCGTTCGCAGAAATCTAGCCGATTTCGAAGTGAATGGTGTGCATCACCACTATCCAACAAGATCCCGTAGCATGCTAAGTTCGGTAAGTCATGCATTATCCAAGTCGGAGAGGCTAGCCTATATCGCCGGCCCAGCGGTTTACAACAAACTCAGCGAGCGCATTAGGCAGGCGCAATCTCTTGACATGTTTAAGAGACGCCTTAAGAGGTACCTCACAGATAAGGCGTTTTACTCACTGGAGGAATATTACTCCAGTGAAGTCTAAAATGCTTTGGTGACTAAAGTGTTTATTGATTTCTTTGCATTTTGTCGTGTATTTCCTCTTTTTACATTATTCTTGTATTTTTTGTCTTTTTTTTGTTTATTGTCATTGTTTTTCTTTACGATAAAAAAAAATGTTTTGTTTGCTAATATGTATGGATGTTTGCCAATATGTATCTGACTTGTATACCAATATACTAATAAAATGAATATGAATATGAATATGAATATATACAGTCAATATATAATAGGACAGCAATAGCACTGTATCTCTAATAATGTTCCAACCTGAAATGCAATTTCGTTATATTACTAAATGAAGAATTGAATCAAGTGTTAGGAGATATACATGTTTCTACTCTGCTCGTTATTGCGAAAATTTCACAATGGCGGGTTTATTGTCATATAACAATTTCTTACAAACAACCCTACTGTGGGTTGTTTGTAAGAAATTGTATATATATTTACAAGAATATTGCGTAACGAATATGGGGGCTAACGGGCCCATGATGAGTTGGCCACGATGACCCATGTGTTCAGGGTCGGTCACACTCACGGGTCAACACCCATCCGACGGCCTGCCCGCATGGGGTGCGAATCCTGGGTAGGAACCAGTCTCCCCTGGGAATCAAACCTCTGGCGCCCCTGGACGGTCTGCACACCGTGCGGCGCAAGCCAATCGATTGTGCTCTCCGACTAACAGTCGGGGGAGTCTGGGAACTGTATTGTTTCCTATAGAGCGGGGGTGGTTGCGTACCTTATGGCGACTGCTCTTGAATTGACCATTGGCCATCCGATCCCGGGTAAGAGGCGTGCAAAGGACGCCTTGGTCCGCGATAGATTCGGTGCACTCCGTTTCACCGCTTCATAAGGGAGAGGACCGCGCAAGCGACCTCGGAACCAATCGAGAGACCGGAGAAATCTGCTCACAATTGGAAGCGAGGGCGCGAGTATCTCGAGCCGGCCGGGTTTATTCCTGGCTAACTCGCGGTAAGGCGTTGGACTCTCACGGGTTGTGACGTAGCTGGACGTAGGATTGTACTGTCCAAAGTCTTCTACGTTCACTGCAGGGCGACAGAACGACTAATCGTTAAAACGTCCTGTGGTGACGGGCTCGCCCGTTGTAGTCGACACCGCAAGATGCGTAACGAATAAACTGTACTTAAACCTAAATAAATGCAAAACCATGTCTTTTTCTAGATCTCATCGGCCTACACATTACCAATATGATATTAACGCGCATAAACTGGAAAGAGTTTCTGAATTCACTGACTTGGTAAAATTAGCTTCAATACTCATATCGAGCTAATGACCTCCAAATGTTATCAGTTGCTGGGATTCATTTGGAGGGTAACGAAGCCTTTGAAGGATTTCCTCGTTGTTATGCTCCTGTTTACATCGCTTGTCCGGAGTAGATTGGAGTTTGGCAGCGTGGTTTGGAATCCATGTTATGAACAATATGTTTCAGACATTGAAACGGTTCAGAAAACGGTTCTGAGGTGGATGCGTTTTAAATTCTTTGACGAAATAGAATTCGCCGATTACAACGCCCAAACTCACTTTTTTAAATGTCAATCTCTGAAGACGAGACGTACTCTTACAGATCTTCTCCTCATTAATTCAATCTTCACCCATAAATTCGACTGCCCTGATCTGCTCAGTTGTTTCCCGCTAAACGTTCAGTCGACCCATAGAACTCGTCGTTGTGATGTCTTCCGCCCGCCGCATTGTTCAACCAATAACGCTCTATTCTCGCCCCCGTATAATGCACTCATATGTGAAAATTGTAAATTGCTTTGATGGTATGCTTCTAAGTAAATCACAATTCAAGCAACTCGCCTCTGCAAAAATAACGGACTAAAAAAAAAACCAAACTGAAATTGAAATAAAATATTTAAGGTATTAGAAGTATAACAAAATAGGTAAATTATCAATAAGTAGAAAACGTTTTTAGATTTATATCAATTAACTTAATGTAATATTGGGCTCGATTGCGTTTCTTCGTGAACTAAAATCGGAAATTAGTCCGTGTGAACGAGACAGGGCAGTACGCTAGAGCGGAGTGTGAGAGAGCCAAGGTCAAATCTTACACCGCACGAAATAAGCTCGTATTTATTCGGACGAGTATAAGTTCAACAGGTAGTATTTATCGACGATCGTTCGTTTCATATTCCGCTCTAACGTATTGTTCTGTCTCGTTCGCTTGGGCTAATTTTAGTTTTAGTCCACAAAGAAACGCAATCGGGCCCAGAATCTCTAGTACGTAAGACCGATTTGAGTTGTCAACTACAACGGTCGAACCCGTCACCTCAGGAAGTTTTAACGATTGTTCGTTCTATCTCCAGTGAAGTGCGCGCAGAAGACTTGGACAAAACAGTCCACCGTCAAGCTCCGCCACATGCCCGTAAGAGGCCAACGCCTTATCCGCGAGATAACCAGGTGTGTTACCCAGGTATTTAGGTTGTTAAACTATATTTTAATTATCTATACTAATATTATAAAGAGGTAAAGTTTGTGAGGTTGTAGGAAGTAATCTCTGGATCTACTGAACCGATTTTGAAAATTCTTTGCCAATAGAAAGCTACGTTATTTGTGAGTGTCATAGGCTATATATTAATTCGAAAAATGAAAAGACTTTTTCGTGGTAGTCGGATTTGCAATGTAAGTCGGAGAAAAACGGTCGAACGAAAATGTTTCTAACTAAGGCTGCCTTAACGATGAGAGATATATGATTCAGTTCCAGAAAAAAACTTGTAGAGCTTGATAATGCCTACAAAAAAGTCACTGACAGCATATGTCTAACTTTTATATTTAAGTCACAAAAAGCAGTATTTTATATAAAAAAATAATTTAAATCGTTAGGTCATGTTTATTGGTCATATTATCAACAATTATGAATTCTTATCAAAATAAGTAAATTTATCGTCTCAAGTGTTTAAAACAAAAGACTTTTCCCTTTTACTGCATATAATTTCACTTTTACTGCATAAATTGTTAATTAAAGAGATAAGACACTCACAAATAAGACACTCACAAGAAGACACTCACAAATAACGGTAATAATAGTCAAATTGGCATGCAAATACATACATACATATGCAGTAAAAATATAACCCTTTTTATTGCAGTCAGGAAATAAATCATAGCACTCAGTACTAACCGAACCACACTCATAATTTCGTCACAAGTAAAAAGTTTTACCGCCCAACGAAGTGGGCACGGGTCAGCTAGTTCATAAATAAATCAAGAGCCTATTATAAAAGTGAATATAGTAGGCTCTCAAGGTGAGACCTTGTCCAAATACTACCATTAAATAGGAATTCCATTAATGAAAAGGTCAATTATATTCACATTTAGATACCTCTTTTATATGCAGCCATCAGTACCTTTTGAACATCGTCGCTTTAATATCGACTCATTGCGGATAAGTTATAAATTATGTGACAAAATTTATAGTTGAATAATACAGATTTTAAGTTTTCAAAAGAAAACTTATAACATTATTAATAATTTAATCTTGAGAAAAGAGACTGATAATCATGTCAAAACCTGATACCTTTCCTACGTTTAAAAGGCTGGGCATAAGGAACATTATTTTAGTACTTGGTAAGTATTAAATTATTGAAATATACAGCTAGCTTGAAATTATGGACGTTTGAAATGAAATATATAGGTAGCTTGAAATTATCCTAATTGGACGTTTATTGTGTAGATTCAGCAATTTACCGCGTGAAATTTGTAGCACCCGACGTTTCAGTGACGTTGCAGCCGCCGTTTTCCAGGATAGACTGAAAGAGCTGTCAATCCGTTGTTTTGCCGGTACCACTGCGTAGGTTATAACGGTGGTGGGGGGCCGGGCTCGGAGCGCGCGAATTTCAAAAATCCGCCTTGCACACAACACTCACTGTATCCTGTCTTACGTCCTTGTGTTCGGGGTTCGGCGGCGGGAACATTTTAAAAATGTTCTTCCCCACCACCATTATAACCTATGCAGTGGCGGCAGCGGTATGCGGCCTACCCGCAAAACAACGGATTGACAGCTCTTTCAGTCTACCCTGGACAACGGCGGCTGCAATGCCACCGAAACGTCGGGTGCTACAAATTTGACGCGGTAAATTTGTTTTCTATCCTATTTATAATGTCAAACAACCGCGATAGCCTTCGATTTTATATTATAAAATGATGTTATTGGTTTGTGCATGCATAAATAACACAAATCAGTATTATAAATAAGATGTACATAACTATTTTTAACCGACTTCAAAAAAAGGAGGAAGTTATCAATTCGGATGTATTTTTTTTATGTTTGTTACCTCAGAACTCTGTCATTTATGAACCGATTTCAAAAAATATTTTTTTATTTAAAAGTACATACTCGCAGATTGGTCCCAGTTTTATCACAATTTTGTTCTGATGGTGGTATATATTAGGAAATGAGAGTACTCCTCAAATATTATCATATGAAGTTGAAACTGTACATTTTGATTCAATTCCAATGACAATGTATTTCTTTATGGTAAGCATGACCTGATTCTACATCCTGGATTTGCTCCCGACGAGGCGATTCCTCAACGGTCAACAGCACAGACACGAAATTTTGTATACTCATCTATACTAATATTATAAAGAGGTAAAGTTTGTGGCGTTGTAGGACTCTGGATCTACTGAACCGATTTTGAAAATTCTTTCACCAATAGAAAGCCACGTTATTTGTGAGTGTCATATGCTATACATTAATCCGAAAAATGAAAAGACTTTTTCGTGGTAGTCGGATTTGCAAAGTAAGTCGTAGAATAAGCGGTCGAACGAAAACGTTTCTAACTAACGCTGCCTTAACGATGAGAGATATATGATTAAGTTCTAGAGAAAAGTTGTAGAGCTTGATAATGCCTACAAAAAAGTCAGCGACAGCATATGTCTACCTTTTATATTTGTCACAAAAAGTAGTAGTTTATATTTAAAAAAACATTTAAATCGTTAGGTCATGTTTATTGGTCATATTATCAACAATTATGAATTATTATCAAAATAAGTAAATTTATCGTCTAAAGTGTTTAAAACAAAAGATTTTTTCAGTATTCAGTATTCAGTATTCAATTTATTTATTCAGAATATACAATAAAAGCATGAATTAGGAAATTAAAGCTAATTATCGCATATTAGAATTTCCTTTTAATGCATATAATTTCCCTTCTACTGCATAAATAGTTAAAGAGATAATACGCTCACAAATAAGACACACACAAGAAGATACTCACAAATACATACATAAAATATGCAGTAAAAATATAACCCTTCTTTAGGCAGTCAGGAAATAAATCATAGCACTCAGTACTAACCGAACCACACTCATAATTTCATCACAGGTAAAAAGTTTTACCGCCCAATGAAGTGGGCATGGGTCAGCTAGTTAAGTTATAATAGCTCATTCTACGTTTCACCACAACATGGCTGCTGTATGGTTCGTTTCTCGGCTAGCCTCGGGCGGCTCGACGTCATTATTTGATTAAAATGTATATCGTTTTTTTTGTGTCGCTTGTACAAGAGATATTGAAATCAAAATTTAACAATGTGGTTTCGACCCTGCGACGCATCTGTGTACCAATATATCGAGATCCTAGTATGTCTAGCGCGCCCCCTGGTGGATCAATTTGAACCACACTCTTTTCAACTCTTGCGATGACCAAATGATATTAAATTTCAGCTCAATAGGACGAAGCGTTTGGGCGATATCGTGGAGGAATACAGTAGTAGCGAGGTGTCGACTAAGAAGCCGTCACCCCAGGCTGGTATATAGATACGTGATCGTTCTTTCAGCCGTGGAATAAATGTAAAAAAGACTTGGAGACAAGACAATCTACTGTCTAGCTCCGCTAACAGGCGCGTTAGAGGCCAACGCCTTACGGCGAGGCACCGGGAAAGATACCCAGTGGGCAGCCTTGCCTCCTAACTACCAGTTTCGGTAGGATATCTTTGTCTGGAGTTAACCTTCAGGATACCTCCGTCCTCCCGACTAGTTACGGGTCCGAAGTCGCTTACGAGGCCTCTACCTGTTGTATTACAGCGGTAATTCAATTTTAATTTATCGCGGATCTGGGCGTCCTTTGTCCGTAGTGCCACAAGGGATCGGGTGGTTCAAGGTTATTTCAAGAGTGGCATGACAGCAGGTCAACATACATTCCCGCTGCTTAGAAGACAGTATATTCCCATAGTCTACAGACTCCTTCAGCAATTAGTCAGTGCACAACCGATTGGCGTCGCCGAACGGTGCGCAAACCGTCCAGTAGCGCCGGCTAGCCATCCCGTCAGGAAAAACTGGTCCACCAGCTGTGAGGCCTGAGACGCGAGAGTCTTACCTGCGATAGCCTTTCGCACGAGGAGGCTTCTGAATAGGAGCTGAATCGTGAGTTGAGCCGATCAGAGAACAAAATGGATCTTGTGACCCAAGCTGCACGAAACCGTTCACCACCAAATACATAAACGGTGCGGGGGGGTTGTCTGCATGCCGGAAATGTCTTTGGTTGACACAACCGATTTTTATATATTACAATTTAAATGTGGACCAACGAGAAATAACCCAAGTCCGATCAGTGGGTGGTGTTTCCCAAAGCCATTAAACCCCAAGAGAATATTTCAAACAAATGTTTGCCAACTTTTTATTAGAAATTCGAAATAATACGAAAATATTTTATAAAAGGTAATTAAGAAAATGGACTCTTTATTTCATGGATCATAAACGTGGGGGCTGTCTGCTTACCGGTAAAGTCTTGGGTTGACATCACCGATTTTTTTATATAATCTATAGGTACTAATATTATAAAGAGGTAAAGTTTGTGACGTTGTAGGAAGTAATCTCTGGATCTACTGAACCGATTTTGAAAATTCTTTTACCAATTGAAAGCCACGTTGTTTGTGAGTGTCATAGGATATATATATATTAATCCGAAAAATTAAAAGACTTTTTCGTGGTAGTCGGATAACCAGTGTAAGTCGGAAAAAACGGTCGAACGGAAACGTTTCTAACGAACGCTGCCTTAACGATGAGAAATATATGATTAAGTTCTAGAGGAAAGTTGTAGAGCTTGATAATGCCTACAAAAAAGTCAGCTACAGCATATATCTAACTTTTATATTTAAGTAACAAAAAAATAATTTAAATCGTTAGGTCATGTTTATTGGTCATATTATCAACAATTATGAATTCATATCAAAATAAGTAAATTTATCGTCTCAAGTGTTTAAAACAAAAGACTTTTCCTTTTTACTGTATATAATTTCACTTTTACTGGATAAGACACTCACAAATAACGGTAATATAGCCAAATTGGCATGCAAATACATACATACATTAAAAATATAACCCTTCTTTTGGCAGTCAGGAAATAAGTTATAGCACTCAGTACTAACCAAACCATACTCATAATTTCATCACAAGTAAAAAGTTTTACCGCCCAACGAAGTGGGCACGGGTCAGCTAGTTTTTGATATTTTAATAAATAATATTAGTGATAATTTAAGTGAAATTACAGGTTTGATGATAGGTAGTGTTTTTAGTGACACTATTGGAAATGACACGCCTCAATCTATCAGGATTAAGCTGCCTCAGGGTGAAGTCGAAGGTCGAGCTAGAGTAACAACGAGGTCTCTTGCTTTTCAAGAAGATCCAATCGAGTATTTTAGCTTCGAAGGAATACCTTACGCTGTACCTCCCATTGGAAAACTCAGATTTAGTGTAAGCAAAATAATATGCTAAATAGTAGATGCATTGGATTTTGACAATATTTTGAATGATTTTAGACGCCTGTACCAGCAGGGAACTGGAGTGGGGTGTACGATGCCACAAGGCTTAAACCGCATTGCGCACAAATCACAGAAATATTCAATGTTTTCGAAGGTCAAGAAGACTGTTTGCATGTCAATGTGTATAGTAGGAATTTGAATCCGGAACGTCTAAGGCCCGTGTTTTCAATAATACACGGTGGCAGGTTTAGAAATGGAGGAGCAGAATTTCATAACTCAGTGGATCTGATTCTAGAGCTCAATCCAGTGATCGTATCATTCAATTATAGGCTGAGTATACTCGGATTGCTGTCGCTTGACACAGAGGAAGTTCCTGGAAATATGCAGTCGAAGGATCAGCTGTTAGCCTTGAAGTGGGTGCAGAAAAATATTAAGTATTTTGGCGGGGATCCAGACAATGTGACTTTGTACGGTCCGAGCTAGGGCGCCACGTCAGCGTATCTCTTACAGATGTCACCGTTGGCCAAGGGCCTCTTCCATAGGACGATTTTGGAATCAGGGGCGTTCTTGTGCCATTGGACTTTCGGCTACGATCCAGTCCAAGTTGCGTTAAACTTTACGCTCTTTCTCGGCTTGAATACGACTGATACCGACGAAGCGTTGGACTATTTGACGAAACAGCCCGCTCAGCGGTTGGTACGAGGCGTGTTCGATTTCGAGAACCAAATCGGCGAACAAGTCTTCAAATTCGCACCGGTGCTCGAGAAGAGCTACAAAAATGGCACGGCGTTCTTACCGAGAACTCCGCACGCCGCATACGAAACCGGGAACTTCAACGACGTCCCAACGATCATCAGTTACACCTCGAAAGAGTTCACTTTCTACGTCGACGGCGACAATCTGCAGAAGTTCGCAAGCGGTGTCGTCGGTCTGATCCCACCAAATTGGAAAATACCCATCCACTCGAAGCTCTTCAACGAAACCCTCTCTAGAATCAAGCAATTTTACTTCGGCGGCCAACAGATAGATTTGACTGAACACTCAGACATGGAAAATTTCGTGCAATTGATAGGCGATATCAGATTCACAAACAATATTATCGATGCAGCCCGCTCGCATGTAACCTTCGCCAAGAGTCCTTTATATTTGTATAGGTTTTCTTATAGAGGCGGTTTAAATCATCCGAACATTGATAGACTTGGAATACAAGGGGCTTGCCATGGCGATGAAAAAAAATATATATTTCCAATAACAGACAGGAAAATATCTTTAAAGTCATCTGACAATTTTGTGAGACAGAGGCATTTAATGATATACAAAAACTTCATGGAAACAAGGTTAGTCAAGTTATTATTTGTATTTTGAAATAACCTGTTTATTGTTTTTATTTGTTTATTTGAAAAGGAAAATATACAGCGCTACAAAAAAATATACAATCACATTAGATAAAACATGTCTGGATAATAACATGTTCTCAACGGTAGTATCATTAAATTGTCTCCAATACGCACAGATTTAAAAAACCTACAATTTAAATGTCCAAGTGAAATGAAATGAATGAAAATCTCTTTATTGCACAATAAAAATAAGGTACAATGGCGGACTTATTGCTACACTACAGCAATATCTTCCAGTCAACCAACATGCTGGTGTGAAAAGAAGAGTAGGCACCAAAATTATAGCTTAAAATTAAATTTGAAATTATAGCATATAATATACATTGTGTGTGTATCTGAAGTAAAATACGTGTGTCACTCGGGGACTGCCGCGGTAAAGCTATTGCATAGCATTTTTAACAACTTATGCAATAATAATTATTTATTTATTTTATTTTTTCTGATATCAGATAATTGCGCTCTATCGGAAAACGTTGAAATTATTCCGAATCATTTGCGGCTGCGGTATAAAATGATTCGGAATAATTTAAACGTCTTCCGATAGAGCGCCGCGCACGAATTTTTTATTCGATAAAGCAAAAAAAACGGATTATTCGAAAAAAATCGTAGATAAAAAGATAGATAATTATATTATTTTTAAAATAGTGCAGGTTTCATAATAATACGCCAGATAGTATTTGCGTAGTAGTCGTTTTTGTGTTCGGTTAGACCTAATTTCACAAATTAATTACACTATGTAATATAAACAAAATGTAAAATATTCAAAGTTAAGAATATTAGGAAAATGTTCTTGTTTAACATGTATTTTTTCGAATCGTAAGCAGTACTCGTTTAGACGTAATTATCAGTTTCAAAACATTAATTTTCGTTAAGAAATTTCTTCATTCGGTCGCCGCGCTGGCCTAGGCCCGCGATAAAAGCTATGCAATAGCTTAAAAAGTAAATATATAAATAAATTTTTGAGTTGGACATATTATATGTATGTATATGTATATACATACATATTTTGATATATTAACAAATAAATAAATAAATAAATAAGTATATAAATAAACTGCCAAAATAAGGTAAGGAAAGGGAGGGGATAACGGAAAGGTTAGAATTTATGATTAATATTTATTGTGAAAGGAAGTGCTTTTTCAATGATTGCCAAGTCGAACTATCGAGTAATTTTATGTAATGGTGTATTCTCTCCCTAAATTTAGTCTCCTTCATGTTGAATAAGTCGATATTGTGGAAACGATTATTGTAATTAAACAATAAACGGCATATGTTGGGATTTTGGACATATCAAGTACAGACGCGAGGGACTTCGAAAGTATGAGGTGATGTGTAAAAAGATGGATAGAAATACACATCTGTGTCATTTCGGTTTCTATATATTTTAAACGTCTTTTCTAACATTCCTTTCAACGCACATTTTTAGAAGATTTTAGTAAATCTATTCCAATTTGAAAGGATAATTACCAAAAATGTATGGGTAATGGTCCAAATGTCCAGCACTATCAAAACTATGTATTTTTTTTTAATTTGTTGTGTGGGGCTTTATGAGCCTTGTAAAACTGCGACCATTGCTGATCTATTGTGTTCGCCACCTACTATAGTTCTGCGCTAAGCCTCGTGTCGTTTAAGAACCGCAACAGGCTTTTGGCGCCGGATTGTTTCACAGGTTGGAGGTAATGACCACCCAAGTGGATGTATCTTTTACGCATCAGCGGGCCACACTCGCACATGATATGCAGAGGAGTTTTCTCTGCCCCTTGGCAGAACCTGCACATTTTTGTGTCTCGAAGCTTGAGGTTGTACAGGACTGTGTTTGTTGAGGCCACAATGTCCTGTGAGCGCCCTCACCAGTATGCATAAATTGTTCCTATTTAGCGATAAGGCCTCACGGGCCGTCTTAGGGTCGTAAGCCTTAATTAGCGCTTTGGATTGGTTCAACAAAACTATGTCTGTAACGAAAATAGTCCACTAAACACTGACCAGATCGTAGTCAAAAATATTCATACAGTAAAAAGTTATGTTTAAATAGATAAAACATGTTTTTTGCACCCTTTTCTGCAAAAATAATCAAAATCATACAACCAAACGCTCGTTTTGAACTAAACTGGGCGTATATGCTTCCTGCCTTGTGTTAGGTTTTCGTTGAAGTGGATTTTGCTTCCTTATTATATAAATTAACTAGCGACCCGCCCCGGCTTCGCACGGGTGCAATGCTGATACTAAATACAGTACAGAAAAACTGTGAACGTTGTATATAAAAACATAGCGGCCCGCTCTGGCTTCGCACGGGTATAAAATATATAGCCTATGTGATTAAAATCGATCCAGTAGTTTTGATTTATTCATTACTGCCCGTGGCAGTAATGAATAAATCAAACCATTCATTTGATTTATTCATTCTCTGGCTCTCTGTATTCGATGTCTTTCCCTATCTCGGCTGCGGTGAACCTCACGCTCTACTGAAGATTCTCTCTCTCTCTCAGCTCTATATCTATCCCGAAGCTGACTGAGGCGAGCCTCACGCTC
This sequence comes from Micropterix aruncella, assembly GCA_944548615.1. Classification (NCBI taxonomy): domain Eukaryota; kingdom Metazoa; phylum Arthropoda; class Insecta; order Lepidoptera; family Micropterigidae; genus Micropterix; species Micropterix aruncella. Next base: position 15,022,879 of record OX155979.1, read on the forward strand.
TACTGACGATTCTCTGTCCCTCTGAACCTTATGCCTATCTCGATCCCGGCTGCGGCGAATCTCACGCTCTACTGAAGATTCTCTCTCTCTCTCAGCTCTATATCTATCCCGAGCCTGACTGAGGCGAGCCTCACGTTCCGTTGACGATTCTTCATCTCTTGCTGAACGTACTCTTCTGGCATTCACTGTACTACGACCTATGTTCGAACGACGACGTCTTCCAGACATGACTTTATAATTTCTGTACAAAATTTACTCACTTTTATATGTATGATTACCTATGCACAAATTGCCATATTATTAGTATGTGCCGCAGTAAAAAATATCTAAATTCTTACCATTTAGAAACAAAAGATAATCAGCAATCATAAAAAACAAAAGATACCTATTCTATTCAGTTCTTTTTTTTTACTGAAATACCTCAACTTAAACAACGATTTTAATTATAAAAAATAATTTGCTATTCGTGCGACTAAAAACAAAAGATAATCAACAATCATCAACAACAAAAGATACCTATTCTATTAAGTACTTTTTCTGAACTTACATATCTCACCTTAAATCACGATTTTTGAAAATAATTTCCCTAATATTAAATTGATCTAACTGTAAATTTTAATCAAGATCTTAATAGAAAATTGCAATCCATAAATTATGGTTTTATTTAATCTAATCTTATCTCACCTTATGTAGGTACTTATAATTGCTATAAGTGCGATTTAAAAAATAACCTTAGAATAGAATATAATTTATATTTTAAAACTACTATCATACAATTATTTATCGTAACTTACTTATAATTACTTATACGTTGTCGCGCTGAAAAGCACGTTTTTATTACCTAAGTATTGCTATTTTCCTCGCTGGAGAGCTCCGATATAATAAACGCGTCCGATCGCTGCTAAATTCAAAGTGCTATAGGGAAAACCGCGGCCTCAGACGCGCTATTTATAGGCACGCTCTTGCCGCACCGGGCGGTCGGCTGCTACCGCCGCAAACGCTACGTCCCGCAATTTTTAAATCTGTAATATCTTCGAAAATATTCACTTAAATCATACGGTGTAAAGGGCCATATAGATCTATATTAAATGAACAATGTATTCAAGGTATTTAATTGGTTAAGGATTAATGCTGTATTGGTTAAAATCGCTTCGAAAATTAGCCAATATTTGTCGTAAAAAGTAAATGACAAAAAAAAGTTATTGTGGGTTATCCATAAGAGATAGACATATACCATCACAGACTTTTCTGTAGACCTTTTCAATGTGTACAATACTTAGTACATTATTTTGATAAAACTCGTAGGGTTCAGCCTGCGTTTGCAATGTAAGCGGAAAAAATGTAATTATTTACGACATCACATTAGAAACCTCAAAAATAGCAGTACTTCTCCACTATTTAATGGGTGTTATTATAGATATAAACCTTCCTCTTGAATCAGTCTATCTATTAAAAAAAACCGCATCAAAATCCGTTGCGTAGTTTCAAAGATTTAAGCATACAAAGGGACATAGGGACAGAGAAAGCGACTTTGTTTTATACTATGTAGTGACGATGGGGAAAAGAAAAACCATAATGTTCTTGCTTCACAGTGGTTTTATTCATGTCTTACATTGCGGTATAAAAATAATATAACTTAAGAGAATCCCTTATATACCTACATCTAAAATGATATTGTCTAGATCTGCAGCTGGGAACCTAATTGCGGATTAGTGTCTTTACCCATCCAAAATACCAGACAATTAGCATCACGTGTACACGCAATCGGTTTTTACCTGGCCGGGCCAGTGCGAAAGAGACAAAAAATGTGTTATGTCTCACGAATCGTTTCGCGTGGCGCTAGCGATGAGTCTTATTAGCCGTTCATTATGTGAAGCTACTTGCGTACAATAAAAAATGGATGGAAATAAATAGGAGACTAACGAGCAAAAAAAATATCTTTTATTTTTCGGTTTGTCATAACTTTTCACTGACAACCTATTTTTTTCGTGTCTTAGTGAAAGTTACTGTATATTTAGTAGACTATTTGTCACCACAGGTCTCATTAGTGGTGGACATTTAGAACACCTTTAGTCATTCTCCTTTAGAACTAAAATCGTTCATAGATATCCCAAATGTCACCCACTCTTTTAAGTTTCCAATCTTTTTCGATATAGAATACAAACAAACGTCCGCATCATTCCGAACTTTTACATATGTGTAAGCATCTTCGTCTGCATTGTGTCCTCAGCCCATTTTTAATGATTTCAGTAATCCTACTCCAGCTTCCTCCGTCTTGCTAACGGAGATTTGGCCGCCTTACACGAGTGACAGGAAGGAATTCCTACACATCGGTGGGGACGCAGTTGTAGGTATGCCAAAATCCGGAAAAAAGAAAAATACAGTTTTGGACAGACTTAGAAGAATTTGTAATTAAGGAGGGTGGTTTCGATAGAGACTGGAAAAAGCATGCTTGTATTATGAAATAGTTTTAAAAAAAAATACAATAATAATAAACATTGGTATTTTCGGTCATATACATATAAAGTCGACAGGAGGGGCTATTTTCTATTAAATAACCGTTTATATTGTTCTCATAAAATGTGTCATTACATAATTACCTATTTAAATTTCTTATTACTATCTATTTAATAATAAATTAATTTATTACCATATTAATATACATGTTTATGAATCTATTGACTGTTTTTTCTGCTCTATTTACTTCATATTTACTCTTTTAACCCTTCCTATTTGAGTTAACCATTTTTGGTTAGACGCTTACAAACGCTAAGACTTGAGCTAATCAATTTTGGTTAGGGCGCTCCGCGCTGCGTAAAATGCGATTTATTACTCGAATTGCGATCCTTTCCGCATATTTAAAGTAACCGATATCGAATACATGAAACGGTCCAACTCTAATCGACGACTCTCTGGCGATAAATATTTTATAAACATCAGTATGGCGAAGCCGCGCCGGCGCAGCGGTCGTCGCCATTGCCGCGTGGTCGCAGAGCGTTTGTTCATCGTCCGTGTTCTGTGATTTTGTGATTTTTGTGTTATTTTTGTGCTATTTCCTGCAAAACCGTAAGTAATGTGCATTCTAGGAAGGTTTCCGAAAGAGAATTTCTGATTTGGGATAGCTCATCTGCTTTTTTTCACGAATTATCGAGTAAAATAGTTTGACATACGTTAGCGTTGCAAAAAATGTTCGTTTGTTTTTCGCGAATTATGACGAAAAATCGCGAATTATGACGTAATATTCGTTTAATTCGCTTATGAAACAGCTATTATTTGATTTACATCGTATATAATCACAAAATTGGCTATATTTTGCTCAATTCAGCTTGATTTCTAATTTGACATTTATCCGCCGCTCCTCGTTACCACATTTTGATTGGGTTTTTTTTTATTGTTTTTCTATGAAATGTGACTCTCTGGAGTATAATATTTAGTTACTAGACATATAATAAGCACATAATAAGACATATTATTTGAAAATCCTTAACCATTTTTGTATTATCAAAGTTTCCGTCAAAGTTACCAAGTTTACAATGCTAACTCAAAAAAGTTTAGATTTTTCTGTAATATCAGACAAAGCTGAAAGTTTTGGTGTGTTTTCTAAGAAGAATGATATAGTGGAAAAGTTATTGTGAAAGAATTTCATATAAAAAACAACTTCAAGTAATCACAAAAATAAAATGTTTTTTTTTTTTTTTTACGAGAATACATCGATTTTTTCTTGGCTGAGTTACTAAATGTTTTTGTATGCAAATAAGTAAAACAAAATATAAGTTTTGGTAAAGTATTTAATAAAGAACATAACTGTATTTACAATTTTTGCATAGTTTACGTATTTTGTGATAAAAACATCGAAATTAATTGAATAGGCGACTTTTTTTCAGTTCGCCAACTTTGTAATATTTATTCATTATTATCTTAATTGTTTTACGAGATAATCTTACAATGTTTTATATTTCAAATTTCAATGCGATCATTTTACAGTTATTATTTTTATGATCCGTATAGTGGTTTACAAGTTATAGTCGTTTTACTCAAGGTCATTTACTTGCGCCGAATTTACGCGCGAAAATGTCGCCGGCGTAAGTGACAGCTGAATTTTTACTTCGCGATTGGAGGGGTTAATACTTTGCACTGTTTAGTAACTTAGCAATTACTTTTCAGAATATTTTCTGTGTATTTAAAAAACCCTAATAATTTCTATTCACTTTAATGCTTGTATATTTTAAACTTTTCTTTTATATAGAATAACGCACTATATGGCCGTTTAATTGGTGGAAACATATAAAGGGTTTATGTTTGTTATATTTTGATTAAGTAAATATGTTTTTGTACTGTCTCTTTCCTGAATAAAATAAAATAAAAATAAAAAATTAAAGGTAAAACGCAGTAACTTGACAATAATCCCGACTGACCCCAGCCTCCCCTACTGCATAAACGTCAAATCGCCACCTCGATATATCAAATACATTGCGATATTTGCTAAAAGTAAAAAGTCCTTATAACATCACAATGCGTCGTTTCGTGCAAAAACTTGTTTTGGTTGTTAAACTATGACTCAATTATTTTTAAATAAACGAAGAGTTTATTTAAAAAATAGTGGATAAACTAGTGAGCGCTTGCTCAAATCGCTACTATGTAATCGAAAATCCATTAATGAGAAGGTCAATGCTATTCAAATTTACATTAATTTTATTGCATAATGGAGTCATCAGTATCTTTTGAACACCGTCGCTTGAATATTGTCTCATTGCGAGAAAGTTATCGATTATGTGACACAATTTACAGACGAAAAATAGAGATTTTAAGTTTTCAGAAGACAACTTATATTAATATCGATAATTAACTCGTGAGAAAAGACACTGAACATAATGCTAAAACCTGTTATAAAATCTACGTTTAAAAGGTTGGGTATAAGGAACTTTATTTTAGGACTAGGTAAGTTTTGACGTATTCAATTATTATTATTTATTTAGTAACACATCTAGTAAACAAGTAATGTCATATTTTTAAGTAAGATGTTAGCAAGAAATTGATGCGACATTATTTTTAATGTTTGACACAGTCGCCTAACTAGGCCTAGGCCTGTTCTAAGGCAGACTTCTAATGACTAGATATTAAGTGTGCACTGTCAACTTAAACTATAGTTAGTACTTATTTTTAAATCGACAAATATGAAACTATAAATATTTACGCATATACAAATATAGATACTCATATACAGCTATAGATAAAATATATATCCATATATGCACACATACACATACATATATGTATACGAAAATAATAATAAAACCAAAATAAATACAAATAAAAACCAAAATTATGTATTAGGTATATATTAACTACATATTGATATAACGTTTACATACCTATAATAGTCATTAAAAATTATCATGGTAAAAACTAAATACTAAGTAATAATTAATAACTATTCAAAATACAACAATCAGCATATTCCCTAAACCGTCCCTACCCACCTCCAACAACAAATGGGTTAGTGATTTTTTAAAAGTGGATGTGTTCTCACTATTTTTAATGGCTTCGGGAAGATTATTGTACATTCTAGAGAAAAAGAAAGTGAAATGGCGCTGGCCAAATGCTGTGTAAGTTCTTGGCACCATCATATCGCCAGTTTTTGTTGCTCTCGTTTTTCAAGTCGTTGTTGATTATAAGGGGTCATTTTATTTTTAGTGTATATTAGGGCCATGCGAATATAAAGCTGTCTTACATCCAAAACCTCGGACTGGATGTAAAGAGTGTCTGACGGAAATCGATACGGTTTACGTGCGATGATTTTTAAAATACATTTTTCGCTACTTCTAGAGAGTGTAGAGTGGACCTTGTACAACCGCCCCATCCTATAATACCATAGCATAGTATTGACTGACATTGTGTCAGGCATAGTAGGTGTTTTTCAGTGTTCTCGGGTCCACAATATCTCTTATTTCCCTGAATATACATGCGAGTTTACGCACCTTCATCGTCAGATTATCAATATGTGGTTGCTAACGCATCTTATTGTCGATCGTTATACCTGGGGTATTGTACCTGTTGTGTTCTTTCTAGAGTAGTGCAGTTGCAAGGCTGAGTATTTCTGTCGCAGTCATGAATGGTCAGTACCTATATGGCTTAAATGTGGTTGGCCTTTACTCTTGTTGCTGAACGTAAGGTACTTAGTTTTAAGTATGTTCAGGCTAATTAGATAATTGTCTAACCATTCATGTACTTCATTAATACACTCATTGGCTACGTAAAATGTTTCATTCCAGTTATAGCCCTCGAAAATAACGACCGTATCATCGGCGAAGGAAATTGTTTTGCCGACTAGATTAGAGATTTTGTTGATGTAAATAAGAAATAAAATGGGCACGAGAAGAGTGCCTTGAGGGACACCATACTGGAGGTATTCTGGCTTACTGTGTGTATTGTTATTGGTAATAATTTCTTTCCTATTTGTCAAATAACTTGTAAACCAGCCCAGAGTGATACCCTAACTCCCACATTCCCTAACCTCTGAAGCAGTTTGTCGTGTGAAACATCTTGGGTTGTCGACTACAACGGGCGAACCCGTCACCACAGGGAGTTTTAACGATTAGTCGTTTTATCTCCCTGGAGTGAGCTTAGAAGACTTTTGGGCAAAAGACAATCCGCCGTCCAGCTTCGCCACAACCCGTAAGAGACCAACGCCTTACCGCGAGATAGCCAGTAATGCTACCTGGCGGGCGACACTCGCGCCCTTACTACCAATTGTGACCAGATTTCTCCGGTCTCTCGATTGGTTCTGAGTTCGAGGTCGCTTGCGCGGTCCTCTCCCTTACGAAGCGGTGAAACGGTGAATACCGAATCTATCGCGGACCATGGCGTCCTTTGCCCGCCTCTAACCCGGGATCGGATGGCCAATGGTCATTTCAAGAGCAGTCGCCGTAAGGTACGCAACCACCCCCGCTCTATAGGAAACAATACAGCTTCCAGATTCCCCCGACTGTTAGTCGGAGTGCACAATCGATTGGCTTGCGCCGCACGGTGCGCAGACCGTCCAGGAGCGCCAGAGGTTTGATTCCCAGGGGAAACTGACCAGGGCCAGAGTCCTACCCAGGTTCGCACCCCGTGCGTGGAGGCCGTCGGATGGGTGTTGACCCGTGAGTGTGACCGACCCTGAACACATGGGTCTTCGTGGCCAACCCATCATGGGCCCGTTAGCTCCCTGTCGTGTGAAACAGTATCGAATGCCTTCGCTAGATCAATTAGAATTAGATGTCCATTTGATACAGGGTGACTTTTCAATTAGTGACACCTTGAAGTGGCTGAATTAGTACGAGCAAAGAAGTAAGGTTTGATGACAATTTTTGGGAAAAACGCAAAAAAAAGTTTTTTTTTTAAATTCGAAAAAATATATATTTTGAAAAATAGTATAAAAAATGAGCTGAACGCGTTGCGCTATCTAGCGGTAATTCAAATATAGCGAATATTGTTTATTCGTGATATTTAAGCTATTGCTAGATGGCGCAGGCGCTCAACGCTTGTCAAACTTTTATTTATTTGTCAAAGTTTTCAAAAATATAAAAAAATGTTTTTTTTTTAGTTTTTTTTTTCAATTATTTTATTTTATTTTATTTTTTGTTAAAAACATACAGCATTAAAAAATAACATATACGAATAATATATAACAGTAGTGAAGCCAATTATGTTTTAAATTATTTGCTATATAAGGATTACAAAATATTCTAAACAATATCTACAATACAAAGAAATCCAAAAAAAAAATAAACTAACAGTTAAAATCGCTATGTGCGAGTGTATGGGTGTTGAGATGTGTTTTTGTGCGATGGAGAGCGTGTATGTGTGCGGGTGTGTGTGTGTTTGTATGTTTGTGTGCGTGTATGTACCTATGTGTGTGTGGGTGTGTATATCTGTAGTGCGAATGTGCTTGTGAGTGCTTGTATGTGCATGCTAATTCAATCTGATCTGATAATCAGCTTTCCGCTTACCTCCTTTTAAAAGGATCGACTATTTTGATGGTTAAATATGTCAATACTTATCAAACAAGTATCAAAAGTTGCTTATTTGCTCGGACTGATACACCAAATTCAAGAATGTCACCTAATTAAAAACTCATTCTGTATTGAGTAATTGAAGTTATAAGACTATTGTTTTGATACATAAGTTTCTGTATGCATTAAATAAGTATTATAATTAAGACAAAACGATCTTTTCTTGGGAAGTTCGTGGCGTCCGACGTTTCGGCGTTGTTGTAACCGCCGTTGTCCAGGGTAGACTGATGTCCTGTCAATCGTCATCAATTTTTCTGCGAGTAGGTGGAAAACCGCAACATTTACTACGCTGTGGTGCACACAACACTCAATGTGTCGTGTTACGTCCTTGTGCTCGGCAATGGGTATTGAGAATATTTTAAGAAGAGGGTTCCACTTTGTAGAGAGTTTGAAACCGTCTGCTGAAGTTTGGGGTTCTTTTTAATTCACTGTATTTTTCAATGGCCTATTATTTCAATGGCTTGCTGAATCATATTCATATTCATATTCATTTTATTGGTATACTGGTATAGTAGTCAGATTAGCAAACATTTATACATATTAGCAAACAAACATATATTGTTTTTATCGTAAAGAAAAAATAAAATAAACAAAACAAAATGAAGAAAAAAAAACACAAGAAAAAGTCTGAGAATAAGCGGTCGAACGAAAACGTTTTTAACTAACGCTGCCTTAACGATGAGAGATATATGATTAAGTTCTAGAGAAAAGATGTAGAACTTGATAATGCCTACAATAAAGTCAGCCATAGCATATGTCTAACTTTTATATTTAAGTCACAAAAAGTAGTATTATATATTTTAAAAATAATTTAAATCGTTAGGTCATGTTTATTGGTCATATTATCAACAATTATGAATTATTATCAAAATAAGTAAATTTATCGTCTCAAGTGTTTAAACAAAAGACTTTTCCCTTTTACTGCATAAATAGTTAAAGAGATAATACGACATAGGTATGTAAAAATATAACCCTTCTTTTGGCAGTCAGGAAATAAATCATAGCACTCAGTACTATCCAAACTACACTCATAATTTCATCACAAGTAAAAAGTTTTACCGCCCAACGAAGTGGGCACGGGTCAGCTAGTTAGTGATAATTTATGTGAATTACAGGTTTGATGATAGCTAGTGTTGTTAGTGACACTATTGGAAATGATACGCTTCAATCATCCATTAGAATTAAGCTACCGCAAGGGGAAATCGAAGGTAGAGTTAAAGAAACAACGAGGTCTCTTGCTTTTCAAGAAGGTGCAATCAAGTATTTTAGCTTCGAAGGAATACCTTACGGTGTTCCACCTATTGGAAAACTAAGATTTAAGGTAAGTAAAATAATTGTGCTAACTAGTAGATGCATAGGATTTGGTCAATATTTTGAATGATTCTAGGCGCCGGTACCAGCAGGGAAATGGAGAGGGGTGTACGATGCCACAAGGCTTAAACCGCATTGCGCGCAGATCACAGAAATAATCGAGGTATTCGAAGGCGAAGAAGACTGTTTGCATGTCAATGTGTACAGCAGGAATTTGAACCCGGAACGTCTAAGGCCTGTGTTTTTTATAATACAAGGTGGCCGTTTTAGAAGTGGAGGAGCAGAATTTCATAATTCATTGGATACGATTCTAGAGCTCAATCCAGTGATCGTAACATTGAATTATAGACTGAGTGTACTCGGATTGCTGTCGCTTGACACAGAGGAAGTTTCGGGAAATATGCAGTCGAAGGATCAGCTGTTAGCCTTGAAGTGGGTGCAGAAAAATATCAAGTATTTTGGCGGGGATCCAGACAATGTGACTTTGTACGGTCCGAGCTCAGGCGCCACGTCAGCGTATCTCTTACAGATGTCACCGTTGGCCAAGGGCCTCTTCCACAAGACGATGTTGAAATCAGGGGCGTCTTTGTGCCATTGGACTCTCGGCCACGATCCCGTCCAAGTTGCGCTAGACTTTACTCTCTTTCTCGGTTTGAATACGACTAATACTGATGAAGCGCTGGACTATTTGATGAAGCAGCCCGTTCAGCGGTTGGTACGCGGCGTGGTCGATTTCGAGACCAAAAACGGCATTGAAATCTTCAAATTCGCACCAGTGCTCGAGAAGACCTATAGAAATGCCACGGCCTTCTTAACGAGAACTCCGCACGCCGCATACGAAGCCGGAATATTCAACGACGTCCCAACGCTCGTCAGCTACTCCTCGAAAGAGTTTGCGTACTTCGTCGACGGCGATAATCTGCAGAGCTTCATAAGCCGCCCCGACATGCTGATGCCTTCAAATTGGAAAATACCCATTCACTCGAAGCTCTTTAATGAAACCATTTTCAGAATCAAGCAATTTTACTTCGGCGGCCAACAGATCGACTTGACTGATCACGATGACATGGAAAATTTGGTGCAATTATTAGGCGATATCAGATTCTCAAACGACGCCATCGAAGTAGCCCGCACGCATGTAACCTTCGCCAAGAGTCCTTTATATTTGTATAGATTTTCTTATAGAGGCGGTTTAAATCATCCGAACATTGATAGACTTGGAATACAAGGTGCTTGCCATGCCGATGAAAGAGAATATTTCTATCCAGAAACAGACAAGAAAATCCCTTTGAAGTCATCTGACAATTTCGTGACACGGAGACATTTGATGATACACAAAAACTTCCTGGAAACAAGGTTAGTCGAACATAAGCATTTACTTGGGTTTTGAAACTCACTGCTTATTTAGTTTTTTATTTATTTACTAGCTGACCCGGCGAACTTCGTACCGCCTAACAGTCAATGAATGTCGTGTTACAGATTAGCTGAACTTAATTTATGATTTTATGAAAATAATACAATGAATACAAAATAAATATTAAGTTCTCTACTTTATTAAGACAATAACACAAAAATATAAATGTACAAAAAATAAGTATGTCAATCGCGTGTCAGCAAGACATGATTGAATTAAAATATTTACATATTGTGCAGCATGGGATGCACTCGGTTTAATTCTCTTCATTGAAGCCCCTTGTAATATAAGGCATGTTTTGTTTTTTTTATCAGGCGCAAGAACAGATAAAGTCACCCATCTATAGGTATAGAATACAAACAAACGTCCGCATCATTCCGAACTTTTACATATTATACTTAAGCAAGCGTTTCTCGCGGGCTTAAACTAAGCTGGTGCTAAAAATTATTAACTTAAGCACCTTCGTTATTTTGTTAGTATTCCGTTTCATCAAAATAACCGACCTTAAATCTTAAAAAATTCCGTTTTGTCTATGGCCATTCCAAAGCGGGGTCTTATTTTTGACAGCTCGGTCACTTGCTTGCCCGCCCTCGCCATCGTCTCGTCACCGCACGCTGATTGTCGCCTCGTTTTCGTTTGTTTTAAAATATACAAATACTAGCTGCGCCCAGCGGTTTCACCCGCGTGGTGATGGAAAATTGTGATAATGATGATAGAAAACCATATATCTTTATAAATTATAGCCTATGTGTTATTCTGATGTGTAAGCTATATTATTGTAAAGTTTCATCAAAATCCAATCAGTAGTTTTTTCGTGAAAGAGTAACAAACATCCATACATACATACAAACTTTCGCGTTTATAATATTAGTAGGATAGTAGGATAGAATTTAAATTTCGAATGTCAATTTCTTAGATTTTGTTCATACTTACTTGACAGTTATCGTTATATTTTAGATAATTCACACTATATCTTTATAAATTATAGCCTATGTGTTATTCTGATGTGTAAGCTATATTATTGTAAAGTTTCATCAAAATTCATCCAGTAGTTTTTGCGTGAAAGAGGAATAAACATCCATACATACATACAAACTTTCGCGTTTATAATATTAGTAGGATACAAAGCTTTTTGCCATACACGGCTAAAAAAATATACAAGGCTGTTTATCATAATGTACAAAAAAAATGATACAGGATTTTCAGGGCAAAATAAAGATATTGATTAACGATTAATTACGATAATCGGCGTTCAATGTCCCTTCTTCGATTTAGAAGCCAATGCTGAGCAAATATATTTGAAACCGCTTCAATAAATCTTGGAAATCACGAGAGAAACAAGTGCTACACGGCGACTTCTCAAGGCAGACTGTTAGATTTAGACCGTTCTTAGTTAAGACCCCGAACAAGACCCATCCGCCATGACACTTGTAGAAACGGAGTACGAAAAAGGGTCTACTAGACGGTGCTTAACATAAATTTAAAAGCCGGATAGCCTCTACATAAGCACGCTCCAGTTAGGACCCATGAAATGGAATACCAAAACGTCAGTTCAAAATTAAGCGTCGCTTTAGCGCATTTTTAGACCCCAAAATAAGCACCTGCGAGAAACGGAATTGTGTCCTTTAACAGCACATTTTTAATGATTTCAGTACTCCTACTCCAGCTTCCTCCATCTTGCTACCGGAGATATTGCCGCCCTTCACGAGTGACAGGGAGGAATTCCTACACATCGATGGGGACGCAGTTGTATCCCAAAATCCAGAAAAAAGGAAAATACAATTTTGGAAAGACTTAGAAGAATATGTGATTAAGGAGCGGGGTTTCGATAGAGACTGGAAAAAGCACGCTTGTATTATGAAATAGTTTTTTTTTAAATTAAACATATAATAATTATAAAGATTGATATGCTCTGTCATATACATATAAAGGCGACAGGAGGGGTCATTTTCTATTAAATAACCCTTTATATTATAAATAGGATAAAAAAAAGAATTTACCGCGTGAAATTTGTAGCACCCGACGTTTCGGTGACGTTGCAGCCGCCGTTGTCTAGGGTAGACTGAGGCGTAGAGAGTCAACGGCGGCGGCAACGTCACCGAAACGTTGGGTGCTACAAATTTCACGCGGTAAATTCGTTTCCTATCCTATTTATAATGTCAAACAACCGCGATAGTCTTCGACCGTTTATATTGTTATCCAATGTTTGAGGTTTTGAAAGTTATGACTTTTTTTTAATAGCAATGCTATTTTGAAGAAAAAAAACTTGATTTGTTTGAGCTCTCCTTACTATTGATGTGTTCTATTAACCCTTCGACTAGCGGCATTATTTCATGGCAGACAGCGGCAATTTATTGGAATTTCTTGCAATATCGCCGCGCTCGACAAAAAGTACTATAACTATGGAACTACTATAGCAATCATAAAAATAATATCTGTGCGATGATCGCATTGAAATTTACTATATATGATATTGAAATCTCATTTTGTAAAACATTTAGATAATTATGAATAAATATGACAAGTTCGAAAAGGTAAAAAAACTCGGCATTTCTAACTTGTACTTGTCTTACGGAAAAATACGGAATCCTATTTAGAAATTGTAAATACTATCGTAATTTATTATATTCTCTATTAAAAGTAATATTTCGTTTTGCATATTTACATACAAAAATATTTAGATATTAGCTCATAAAGACCAATAAAAAATTTGATGATTTCTCGAGAAAAAAAAATGATCTTTGACAATTGAATTTTACCAGAAATATCTGTGAAATGATGCGCGAAATTATTCTAGCGGCCGTCCATGTATCTATGGTAATAATGAAATATTTGGTATAGATTTTAGGATGCGTTCGAATTAGAAAATAATATTACTGTGCGCTCCGGGAGCAAGCCGCCAATATTGGTCGTTACGTAGTCAAAACAATACAATACAATCAACTACTCCAATAGATTCCTACACTTGGATGCGTCACAAAATTAAATGCTTAAAATTTAATTATTAAAAACAAAAACTATCATGATAGTTATTATGGCTGTAATATTATATTTAATATTACCTACTTACAAATAATCAAATATACCTACTAATGCCATTAAATAGTAAGAGAGAATAATATATTAAAATAGAAATGCAAATTCTATGTAGAATAATCAACGCAAATTATTTGATTTTCAATCCAGCAATATGCCTTCGTATTTTTTAAGAGGGTGCTGCACGAAATTTCTCAAATTAGGGTCTAGCGTTTTAGTTATTCCGCTAAAACTACGCTAATAAAAGCAGTGACAAAAAACACTCGTTTTTATCAATAAGTCATTTATAAGGTGAGCTAATAAATTTGGCAATAGTTTGCGTAGTTTTTTATAAAAACACACGAGAAAATATACAAAAATGGGCGCGGGGTTTTAGTCCTCACTGGGAAAATAATAACTAATTTGAATTACAAATTATTATAAAAGAAAGTTAAATGACATATCTTCACTATAAGCTATTTAAATTTCAATGATTGTAATAGGATTTGATACAATAAATCCCAGAAAATCAGGTATCAGATTCTCCATACATTTTTTTATGGGCTGGCCGCGTTAATAAATACACAGGCGCGCTATGAAATAGATTCATTTCCCTGCTGCTATTCGAAGCGGGAGCACGTCTTTTTCGGTTAGCTCTTATCAGTTCCCGCTCACGTAATATTTTATTCTTCTACACCGCAGTGCCGCGTCGTCACGCATCGTCACGGGAAAGCAAACAGCAGTAAGTATTTTATTTTTTATATTTGTTTTTTATTAATGGATGTTTATGCCATCTTTGTTATAACTTATTATAATACTCTACATATATTTTAGTTAATGGGGAAGCGTAAGAAAACATATTTCGTTTTTTGAGAAACGCCATAGAATCAGCGTGAAATTTCAGTCTGAAGACATGAGAAAGCGATGTTGTTTTCAGTCCGAGATATAAGAAAATGAGATAGTTTTAAACCCCAAGATTCGATCGATACGATGCTCATTATATAAAAAATAGATCGACTCCAATAAGCGTAAAACAATTGAAAATATTTTCTGAAGGGACCACTATTCGAAACTTGTAATCTCGAATAGTTTAGTTAATTTGAGTGAAAAACCTGAAATTCAATAAAAAAATACTGAAAGACGCATAAACCATGTACAGGTAGAATATTGATTTTGAAAAGCAGTTTCGCCATCAGGAGTGAGCAACGAAGGACATTTCGGCATGCAGATGTAACATTTTCGTAAGTTGAAAATAAGTGGTTGGCTGTAAGATATTTAGCTTACAAAGAGCATTGATAGGATATGCACTGATTTAAGGTTGCGACACGTCATTTAAACCAGAAAAAGCACGGGAATTTTAAAATCAAAGAGTCTTTGAAAATATTCAAAACTATAGAATACTTATAAATATTTTGATATTATAGAAAAATTAAATAATTTAAAAATCATTTTAAAATCAAATAGTCTTTGAAAATATTCAAAACTATAGAATACTTAGAAATATTTTGAAACCATAGAGAATTAAAAAAAAATGAAAATCATTTTAAAATCTAATAGTTTTTGAAAATATTCAAAACTATAGAATACTTTGAAATATTTTGAAACCATAGAAAAATAAAATATTTTGAAAATCATTTTAAAGTCAAATAGTCTTTGAAAATATTCAAAACTACAGAATACTTAAAAATATTTTAAAACCATAGAAAAATAAAATCCTTTGAAAAACATTTTAAAATCAAATAGGCTTTGAAAATGTTCAATATCATAGATATTCAATAGTATAGAGAGAGTTTAAAAAAAAAATAAACTTGAGTTTTTTTATTTTTCTTTATTTTAACATCATCTCATACATTGTTCACCTTGATCGATCAGCAGAAAATTTTCATCTCATCATTGCATCACATCACAAAAATAACAATTTTCAATCACATTAATTTTCAATCGCTACGTTACATTATTTAAAATATTAAATTTAAAATTATCGCAGAGTTCGGAAGACCACCACGGGGCCGCGAAACCACCGCGGGGTTTCTTCCGCCCTACTACGGCATCACAGGAAGACTCGATGGCCGCATTAAGTGCGACACACAAGTCCTCTGCGGTACTACAAGAAGGCGATGGAAAGGCCTCAAGATTCTCGCAGAGGACTTCACCAAACCGGTCCCAGTTAATGTCGCCGGTTCGGTATCGCCACTCGGATTGTGGCGTGGGGGGAACGCGACGGCCGATGTCAAATGTCACCAGTCTGCGGTCCGAAGAAGAAAGGTGCTCGTGAACTTTCCAATTGTTCATCCAATGGGCGAATCCCGGGGAGCACAGAGTGAAATCCACAAAACTCCTCTTCGAGACTGTTTAAAAGTGGCATTCATTAATTTATTTCTTTATTAATTTTAATTACATATTTGAAGTTGTTCAAAAATATATAATCAGATTAAGCCGCGAAATCTATCTGTACCTTCTTTCCGTCGGAAGTAGTTTATTTATAAAGGTAACTGCTTTTTGAAATAATGAAAGTTTTGTTGTAGCTATTGTAAGCTTTGCTTTTTACTTCATCT
This sequence comes from Micropterix aruncella, assembly GCA_944548615.1. Classification (NCBI taxonomy): domain Eukaryota; kingdom Metazoa; phylum Arthropoda; class Insecta; order Lepidoptera; family Micropterigidae; genus Micropterix; species Micropterix aruncella. The sequence goes on from OX155979.1 coordinate 15,039,228, forward strand.
CTATCTTTAAATTGTAAGCTATACTTTTGATCCACTTACTTCACTACCATATCAGCGATAGGGATAATATCACTTTCCAGTGGGATAGGCTTCCAATACCTTGCCTAATAATTTCCCTCTTTGTATTTACTTCCTCAATGAAACAAATCTTCTCCAATTAATAATCCATATATTAAACCAAAATGCATATATTAAACAATTCAAATTATAATTTCATCTACTTTAAATCTACTATTATTGTGAATTATATTTATAATAATGAGCGCCTAATTCACCACAAAATATTTACAATTTGTTCTTGAGTTATTTTCGATCGATTATTTGTTGATGACAACAATGGCTGCGTTCAGTCGATTGTTAATAAAAAATAATATTAATAATGATAATGCATGAGTTTAAATCTCCGCCGTGAAATTCGACAATTAGATTCTAATCCCTTATTTATTTAAATATGTTCAATGTCAAATTATATTGAAACATGAATCGTAATGTTTACATACAACACTAAAAATACATATAACCTAACATACTGTCAAACTAGTCGATGGCGTTCCAGTGATATAAATGAATTTAAATGACCGCAGTCGCTAATGTCCGATAAAAACTACGACCTGGCTATCGTCCAGTCCACTGGACCTCCATATGGTTTTCGTTCTATTATTTCTATTAATACTATTCCCTCCCCGTTTATCTGTGAAACCCCATCGATCAGTCAAAAAAAACCTTAATATAATCTACAATTTTCCTTATCTTTAATTTTAACCTAACATTCAGTATTATTCGAATGTGTCCCTAAGTTTCCAATCCATAAGCACATTATATAATGGCTTGTGTCAAATTTAATGGAATTAGCAGTGCTATCTCTCTTCCAAATTAAATAAGAGTCTGACTATATGTTTATCTCGTAGCAATATCTACGACTCTTGAACCAACAAGCGATGTTACGTGCTGTCGTTTTTAGTTAACGTGCAAAATCGTATAAATCACGCTTTTACGTTACAACTACTTAACATTTCTAATAATTTCCAACAAACCCACAAAAACTCGAATATTTATAACCCCAAAATATACAACAATGATAATATTGGGTGCTAGCTTCGGCAAAAATAAACTTACATATTTTTAGTACATCTTTGCCGACAATGACTCTCGGCTATACTTTCCCGTATTTACAGCTGCATTGCACAATTATGCACTTATAACTAAACGTCAATCTCTTCGATGTGTGTCGCCTTCTTAGAAATCTGCCATTACTGCTACTGCGACGAATGTCTATTAGAACCTCAGCCGCTTTACGATCGTACTGCTATTATGAGACTCACAGCATCCTTGTTGAATGTTTTTCCGTTATTGGGAGGCTATGTTATACACCCTCGAAGAACGCTCGCAATGTTGTGAATTTTAATCTGACGTCTTCATTTTGATTCGTCCGCCATCTTTGATATATTTTCGTATTGCAACACGACGAAATCTCGTACTTCAATTTTATTTGGAATGTTGGATTTTTATATGCCAACTCGCCTAGCTCTCTCGATTTCACATTTTAGCACTGTATTTTCTACTATTGTTCGTTTTTTTTAGTGTCTTTGTAAAATCGCCTCAATGGCGAGTGGGATGAAGCGTTTCTGTTATACACGATCTGCACACTTTATGACGAATTTAATTTAACTGGGCATCGAAATGCTTCATAGCATCCCGATGCCCTCATTCTAAACTGTTTTTCTCACATCTGAGCACCAAATTTCTATATTTCTTCCGTAAACTTTTGCAGGTTTTGATACTTCCGACTGAAATTTCTAATGGCTCCCGGAACTTATTCGTCCATTCCTTATATAACACCCCTATCGATGTGACCCTTTTTTACTGATTTAACCCATAACTATTGACTAATCAGTCATTAAACGATCTGATTTATCTATTTTTTTTGTTAAATAACGCTCTGCCACATTGCCAACAAGCGAATTTCTTAATGATAATTCGTGCTTCTAATTCTACATATGATTTTAAGTATTTATTTTACGTATTATGAGAAAATTGATGTTTCATATTCGGCGGGAAATATCGTATTTTGACTTGATTTTGCCGCCTTTTCCACGCGTCGTTTCCGCTTTCGAAGCGTCGTCTGCCTACTAGAATATTCTGGAAGGTTCTAGAAACTTTTTATAAGCTTTTCCGTTTCCGTTTCCGTTTTCGGAATCGAAATAATACAACTATTTTATTTCAACTTTATTTATTGATAGTATTTTTATCTAATAATTCCTCTATTTTAATTAAGTGTTTCTAATTTTCCTCATTTTAACAATTAAATTTTATTTTGACTGGCAATTATCTTGTGATAAATTCTTTGGACTTCATCGATTCTGATTTCTTGCATCGATATCGATTATGTTTTCCAATTTCTCTTAATAATAAATCAAATGTTCTTTAAATGACTTTATCAATATTGCTATTAAATTCTCCCATAATTCCCACTATTTAATGAACCCCTTTTATACTTCTTTGAAAAACGAATCGGTCGACTTTTTCAAGACCATAACCCCGCTTCTATTGTCTATTTGTCAATTGTTGATTTTTACGTCGATTTTTCGTAAAAATCTCAAAATATGCTAATTTCTTGCCAAATACTCCTGATTGTCTATTTTTAAGCCCCCAATGATGTCCTTAATTCACAAAAACTACTCAAAACCCTTTATTTATGTAACGATGGCACTGCGCTCTATAGTTTAGCAACAGCCCTTCTTCCATCTGTCAGTTTTAGTTCCTAATTAAATCGCTAGATGTCACTATGATCTTTTTAAGTACAATTTAATTTTAAAAATTCGATTAATCTATTTTGCGTTTAGCTTAAAGCGGCTACGCGCTCATGTGATGATTTTCAAATCATTACACTATTTATACCTATAATAATTACTGTTTTTTATCCTTCTCGACATATATTTTATCCTCGTACTGATGAGAATAACAATGTTATAATTGCTTTAAGCATTATCCATTTTTATTTCTTTACTCAGAACCTTAAAGTATCTGCTATCCTGATAGTGGAAGCGGTTCGTCTCATATTTTGAAAGAATACTGTAAATTGTGATAAAAGCAAATCCTTTTTCACACGTGTGTTCATTAGACCAAAATAGTTGATTTGACCTGCCGCTCCGACAATTTGGCCCAGCGGACTCGAAATGGCAATTTTCCAAGATGGCCGCTAATTAACCAAAATGATTACTCTCGTGCTGATTTTAAAGACCCATGGGTCTTTTTCGGTTATTTTGGCGTCGTACATTTCAAATATGATGCTGAAAATATAAACATAAATAAATATACATAAATAATTCCTTACAAACAAGGTAGAATGTGTACAATCATTTATAAATAGTGTAGTATAGTGTAGAATAAAACGGCCACGGTACATTTATTTTGACCAGTTCTGATGATGACACCGAGTACAAAAGTTTAAGTTTTCTGGCCAAAAGTACAAATATGTTCAAATCGGTTCAAAATACGTTCAAAGGTTGTTCAAAACACATGTAGTCGTCATATTTGAGCCAGCGACTACAAATTCAAAGTCAAAGACCCATTCACATATTCTATATTATATAGTTCAAATTTTCCATGTTTTCTGGGTAGCAAATTTCAGAAATTACTTACAACACAAAATTATTCTCTCGTTTGACTTTTTTGACAGTTTTGACTTTAGATTCGTCTTTTCCAGTGTGCAAATACTCGAAGAAGACGCGTATAACATAACGGTAACGTGAAGTAAATACTCGTTAACAATGTTCAAAATTAACTAAAGTTATTTTTATTGCCATATTTGAAATATACGACCCCAAAATAGCCGAAAAGGCCCATGGGTCATTAAAATCAGCATGAGAAAAATCATTTTGGTTTATTAGCGACCATCTTGAAAAACGGCCGCTATTTTGAGTCCGCTGGGCCAAATATGTCGGAACGGCGGGTCAAATCGACCGTTTTGGTCTAATAAATACGTGTGCAAAAGGATTTGCTTTTATCACAATTTGCAGTTTTTGTTATTTGCAATTTGCTATGAGCAATAAAATTATAAAATGCGGATTACATCGCTTTGGCGGGTGGCCGTCTGTTCAGCGTTATCAATGTATGCGATTTAGTCACACCTGCGTGGCCGCCGCCGGCAAGCGTAAATTACCTACATTTGTGTTGCGGCATGGGCTCGGAGCCCTCTTAAACATAAATAGATGTATAATACATTATATGAGAATTAGAATGTCAGATATCCTAATACCGTTATGTTAAAAAAAATAAAATTTACTAATTATCAACATGGAAAATAAACTCGGAATTTTCAAACTCCCTTATACCATAAATTGTGTGTCTTATCAAATTATTTATAATTATCTTTTTAAACTGGTCCTCTTCAAGGCTTTTCATTTGCTCTGGAATCTTATTATAGACGGACAAATTTTAATCAATAAAACTGTATCGCACTTTGCTAAGTCGCTGTCGGTTTATGTGGAGATTGGATTTATTCCTCGTATCGTGATGATAAAAATCACTATTTACCGGAGCTTCTGTAAGGTGTCTACGAGCGTACATAATATTTTGGTAGATGTAAGAAGAAAATAGAGTCATTATTCCTGAAATTACAAATAGCGGCTTACAAGAACTTTTTGGTGAGACTCTATATAAACTGCGTACCGCTGCGTACAGTAGGCCATACGATATTATTAGGGAGTGGAAATATGCAAAATAAACGGATTGAGCTGCTTAAAAACCGCATAAACTTCTTATCTTTCTAATGGCGAATATGGCACTGCACATTTTTTTACTGAGATTATTTAAGTGATCAGACCATTGTATTTTTGCAATATCTCGCCTCGTAATTTTACACCGTCTGACGGGGATATCAAGTGGGTTGCTTGTGGATCAGTTGGTTGCTTGTGCAAAAGTTTAGATGACAGTCGAAGCGTAGAAAATTTATGATGAGTATTGAAAGGTGAATTATCGATATGGCGATTGCTAATCAAAACTCACGTACCTTGACGGTCGTGTAGCTGCAGCGGTGTGATGCGCGCTGAGATTCCGCTTCTGCGTAGCGCGCTCGGCACGATCGAGGGATTCGTGCGGCGTGTCAGGCACGACGCGTGCGCTGACCGAGTGTATGGCGCGTGCGACGCTCTGTTTCCTGTGGGGTGCAGTCGTAACACTCCCGAAGGATCGATATGCCTTCACAACGAATCCGATTCCGCGATTCCGAGACAACAAACGAGGTTTTTTGTCTGAGTCGGCGAGACCGTGAAACGCGGTCGAAAATCGTTTTCATCGTTCGAATGACAGACTGACCCGCCGCCGCCGCCGTTCGAAAGCGGGTGATGTTGCCAACTGTCAGGTTTTTGTGAGTTGACAGCTCTCACGAATCGATAATTGAATTATGGAAAGTATAATATTAAAAATTAATTCTAATTTATCCATAACAATATCGAACACTTCGTATTTTTAAACATAAATAGATGTAAAATTTTTAACATAATATTTTTAAACATTAATAAACCTATAATACATTACATGAGAATTAGAATGTCAGCTATCCTAATACCGTTATGCTTGAAAATTTTGCTAATTTAATTTTTAAAATAAACTCGGAATTTTCAAACTCCCTTATACCATAAATTTCAAATAAAGCACTTTAAAAATGAAATAATTTTATTTATATATTTATTTAGTATACATAAAAAATAATTCCTACAATTATGTAATTTTCTTCGTGCGACTAATTAAAGGTTCAATAACTCAAATAATAAATTATCTTTTAATGACTAATATTTATTATCTTAAGTAATTCATGGTAATGTCAACACTGGCAGAAATTAAGGAATGTTTTATGAAATGGCAGTATTGATTAGTTACAGCTGTCTGTCAAATCGTTTCCCTACGCGAGCTGCTCGTCGGAACACTTGCAATCGTCGTGAATTTAATCGCCTTATTCAATTACTGAGTCGAACGTGTTTTCTTAGTAAATAGACGTTTAACTGTTGCGAAGATGAGTGAGCAAATTGTGGATGATTACAGCACCGTGACAGTGAAGGTCGAAGAAAACATCGCCATTAAAACGGAAGTCGTCGATCCTGATGAATCGGATTCGAATACTCTTTTGAGCGATTCAACAGCAGATACAAGATGGAATGTGGTCGAATGCCTCGACGTAGAGGTTCAAGTCATTAAGCCAGAGCCAATCGAAGATGGACCACGCGGAAGATGTGATATTGGTGATGGTGTATCTTGGGTCGCAAGTGTTAATAAACCTTTTGCGTGTTCGGAGTGCGGCAGGGTGTTTTTTCGGAAGGATCATTTAAAGTCGCACATTGCCGCCGTTCACACACAACTAAAGGAATTTATATGTCGCGAATGTGACCGTTCATTTTCATCGAAGGCTAATTTACAAAAACACGTTACTGCGATTCACTTGAAGTTAAAGAATTTTGTATGTAGCGAATGCAATCAGGCTTTTACACAACAAGGGTCTTTGAAGAGACACCTGGACTCGGTTCACAGGAATTTGAAGAAATTTGTCTGTGGCGAATGTGGTCATGCATTTTCACAGCAGCGCAATTTAAAGGGGCACATTGACACCGTTCACAGACAGCTGAAGATGTTTTCGTGCGAGGAATGCGAACGGGCTTTCTCACGTCAAGGACATTTGAAGGTGCATTTGGAAACAGTTCACAGAAAGATTAAGAGATTTCCATGTGCGGAATGCGAACGGGCTTATGCAGATAAAAGAAGTTTAACGACGCACTTACTTTCTGCTCATCAGAAATTCTAGAAATTGGTTTGCTTCTAATGTGAACGTGCATTTTCAGAGCAAAGCAAATTATCCGCACCTAACTTTTATCTAGGCGCCTCGTTGCTCACCGGTGACCTCGCAGCAGACCTGTTTTCAAAGTGAATTTGTACGTCAGAGAATGCGTTTTCTATAGGTTGGCAGTAAGAGGTGACCGGAGCGGCGTTGTGGAACATTTCATTTAAGTGGTTCTTGCAAAAGAATTCCTGAATATTTGGACATAACTTTGTTTGTTTGTTTGTCTATTTCTTCTACTCTATTGTGAAATTTCACATTGGGCGGGTTTATATGTATATATGTGTGTAACATGTGTGTGTGTGTTTTTTTTTGCATTCACTCGACTGAATTGAAAATGCAATTCCGTTAATTTTATCCCGACGGAAAATGATGACCCAGCCAGGAATCGAACCCGGAACCGTACAGTGTAATATCAGGCCACCTAGCCACTATGCCACCGGGCCAAGACATAAGCACGAATCTTGACTAGCTACATTTCCGATCAGCAAAAAAAAACATTTCACTTTTCTTCTATAGCGTGAGAGGCATTTCAACAGAGTTTAAAATGAAGCTGACGAGTTTAAATTATAAGTGTGTGTTATATTTACTAATGGTAAACCCAAGCATGTACCTTCAGTCATACGGCCGTTGTACTTAACGACTCAATCTGTCTGCGTTACCACAAGCTTGCTTAGCTAGGAGATATAGGCTAAATTTATTTTACTGGTTTGCGTTTGTGTAATAATTCGGTGTCACTCATCTAGATTAGAAACTTAAGGTTTTTTTTCTTGAGCAATAAATATATAAATAAATAAAATGGGTTTCATATGTTGTTGTGGAATATAATATAAATTCTTGGTTTAATATGCTCATGTTAAATCATGATAAGACTATATGACACTCCCCAAAGAGGAGTACATTCTTGACCGTCAGTCCAAGTCCAATTTCCAAGCGATCTTGATAAATCCTATTCTTGGTTGTCCTTTGCTGCACCTTTTCCAGGACATAAATAGGGGTTCCAGCGAGGTTAGGTCCCCTATAAGCCTTAGAGATCTATATAAACAGATCAACCTCTATTGACAGATGTTAGAAAGCCTTCCTTACCAGATAGAGTTGGCTCTTTTAGCGAGTGCAACTATGTGTTTTTCCCATTTAAGATTCCAAGATCCTTTTGCTGCTTAACTGCTTCTAATTGGACGTTTGTCAGAGAATAATAAAAATAAGAAAATAAAATACAAACAGAGCTGCCATGGAATTCACCGACCGAAGTCGGGCCCATCATATAGTGTTATTACACTTCTGGAGGGTGAGCAGTGGATTCCGGACTAACGACCGGCTGTGGTAGGTTTAGGACAGCTGTCTTACCACATGTGAGCGTACACCTTACCACCCATTCACTCCCCCTTCGAAGCCATAGAATGAGATGCGGAAATCACGGTTTTAGATAATTTTTCTAAGATGGAGTTGATTATTTTCCTGGAGAGACCAAGATCTTTAATAAGGTGAAACAGAGATTTAGCTGGCAGGACACGAGCGCCAACTTCCACCGCGTGAAGGTGAACAGTGAAGCCGTTCCTGGTGACGGCATTTGCGAGATCATGGTATTTATTTAATTTGTACTCATAGTCTTTTGGGATATTTGATTCCCATGGAACAGTTAATTCTTGTTATGTTGCTTCAGTTAATTAAGTTAGGATTGCTTTTCCCGATATAAAGCACTACACTTACCTCTGTTTGATCTCGTCAAGATACTGCTGAAGCTGTCTACTGCTTAGAATAGGATTGGCGAAAAATTTTGTCTCGTCAGCAAAGTAGTTGCTCTTTGACAGGATTGGGCTTTGAAGATCCGTGGACAAAACTGGACCCAGCACTCACCCTTGGGGTACTCGATTAATACAGTAAAATATTCAGATTTACTATAGCCACCTACTTCCACTTGAAAGATCGGGCTAGTTAATGTCTGCTATCTAACTTATAATTTTCTCTCAAATTCGGAAGTGTAGAAGTTTATGCAGAAGTCGTCTTACAGGAACTCTGTCCAAGGCCTTTCCGAAGTCGAGATATTTGACTTCGGTCGGCATACCCCCCATCCCAGTTCTCAGTTCAGCGGTTGAGACAAAGAAGTAAGGTGGTGATAGTGGAGCGTCTGGGAATGAAACCGAGCTGCTCATTAGGGAGCTAACGGGCCCTTGCCAAATTGGCCACGAAGACCCATTTGTTCAGGGTTGGTCACACTCACGGGTCAACATCCATCCCGCGGCCTCCACGCATGAAGTGCGAGCCCGGGTAGGACTCTAGCCTTGGCTAGTTTCCCCTAGGAGTCAATTTTCTAGCGCTCCTGGACGGTCTGCGCACCGAGCGGCGTAGGCCAATCGATTGTGCATTCTGACTAGCAGTCGGGGGAGTCTGGAAGCAGTACTGTTTCCTATAGAGCGGGGATGGCTACTGACCTTACGGCGACTGCTCTTGAAACGACCATCGGCTATCCGATCCCGGGTGGAACATGCCGGGCAAAGAACGCCGTGGTCCGCGTTAGATTCGGTTTACACCGTTTCGTAAGGGAGAGGGCCGCGCGCGCAACCTCGAACTCGTAACCAGCCGAGAGACCGGAGTAATCTGGTCGCAATTGGAAGTAAGGGCGTGAGTGTAAGCCCGCTGGGTATCTTTCGGTTAAGGCGTTGGACTCTACGGGCATGTGGCTGAGCTTGACAGTGGACTGTTTTGTCCAAGTCTTCTGCGCTCACTTCACGGGAGATAGAACGACCAATCGTTAAAACTTCCTGAGGTGACGGGTTCGCCCGTTGTAGTTGACAGCTTTATTTGCTCATTTGGAACAATTTGATTTTGCAATATAAATTCGCTTAACAAGTAAATATATTAAAAAGAATAAAAAACAACTGCCATTACAGAAAGTGAAGTATTCTGCATTAAAATTATTTTAATTACATTTTTTAATACATTTTTTGTGGTTAATGTATTTACCCAATATAGATTATCATTATTATTATTTATTCTAGACAGGCAGCTTTGCTGATAAGTCCAGATCAGATCTTGTAAAGCTAAACAATATTAACAATATAATATAAACAATATTAACAAGTGTTTAGGTACAAATCGAGTCTGTTTTTAAATTGATTGACAGAGCTTGCACTAATCACTTCAAATGGTAATTGATTCCACATGTCCACCACTCTATTTGGCAGAACGTTCTTAAGAGGATTAGATTCTATCAACTTAGATAGATCTGATCAACTTCTTTGCAACGCACGACAATTTATTTAGTATCACTTATCTATTTTTCTTAATTAAATTTTATTAAATTACAACTATAAATGTATATATTTATTACATAGCTATATTTTTTATAAAATTGGTATATTTATGTGTATATACAGGTGGTGGGTCCAAATAATTTATTTAAAAAAAAACACTTCATTTCTTAAAATTGCATAAAAATATGCACATCCTAGAGACGGGCCAAATTATCGCCTAGTTAGATGTGCTATTGGCAGTAAAGGTCATGTAAGATGTGTTAAACCTCCCTATATTAATTATTAAATAATTTATATAATTATTACAAGATTACATGACCTATGAATGAACTGTATACCTAATCCTATGTACCTAAATAAATAAATAAATAAATTTTAATTTTGTACTGTTGAGTTTTTTGTTGTGGACTCGAAGATTTGTGTTGATGTTGAATTTGTAAATATTCTTCAGTGCAGGTACATCGTAATAATGTGTTAGAATTGTATAGGTATGTCTCAATCAGGTCCCCTCTTTGTCTTCTTTGTTTGAGTGTAGTAATTCCAAGTAATTTCAAGCGATCTTCATAATTCCTATTCTTCAGGCCCGCTGGCATTTTGGTTGCCCTTCGCTGAACCTTTTCCAGGATATCTACATCTTTGCAAATACATGGATACAACCTTTGCAAATACAACTTTTTCCAGGATATCTACATCTACAGATACATGTATATTTCCGTAATGTACTTAATCAGACCTTTCATTAACCGTGTATCTGTATACATTACACGATGTATTTATGTTAATTTATTCACATTTAGACAACTACTTACTTGACATTTAGACAGTTAAGGTATCCTATAAAATATAAATCGATTAAAGCGTTTAGAAGTTATGGTAGAACAAAAAATCAGGGTTTCATCATTAATACATACCGGATTTTTCCAAGTACAATTGCGTAGTTTTATAATTTTCCAAAATGTGAGAATGGAATAAATTCTACTATATTTTGAGACAATAATTTAAAAAAATATTTTGTGTAGCGTAATAATTAAACACTTTATATAAATTATTTTGCTAAATTAATATTCCAAATATTTGTCTTGTTAATATTTATAAATATTTGTCGTTAATAGGCCTACTGGATCTATTCCTGACGGCCGCGAAGAGGAAGAACGAAAAAGTAAACTGTCAAATGATGAATGTCAATACGCACCACATAAAACGACGATTTACATTAAAGACGCTGCTTTCTCCTTATATAAGAGCAAGGGGTCGCGGCACGTACCCTATGACACGCGGGAGGACAAAACGATTTTAACAATTCGACGCACTTATAAATCGGTTCAAGCGTTTAGAAGTTATGGTATAATAAAGAAACGGAAAACATACATAGATGAATCCTGAACAAAAACCACTGCTTTTTTGGGGCAGTCTTGTAAAAAGAGAGTATATATCAATCCAGTTGAGCAGTATTTCGCATATACGAAAATGGTCCAGCCTTAGCACCCCAAATAGGTATATATGCATATAAAATTAAAATAAAAAAGGCTGCAAAGTCATATATCTATAGTTTATTAAGTGCTAAGTTCATCCGTCGGGCCGCCAGGTGACGGAGCCCATCTTTCGATTGATTTCGTCGAGGATAAGGGCGGCCCTGGCGAGTTGTGCCGGCCCTAGAGGTGGCGAGGGTCGCTGGCTCGCCGCAGACTGGTCTCTGTTGTTGTTGTTGGCTGTCGAATTGGCCGTTGCGGCGCGAGGCGATGCAGACGTTCCCGCGCGACGCAACGCTCGACGTCTACGAGCCCTCGACGCCGCTGCAACAAAAATAAAACCCGTTATAAATCTAGAAGTGTCACCGAAGACTTAAAATTGAAAGAAAACGTGACTGCAATAGAATAGAGGACAAACTTTCTATTGTTCCTCATTCGGAGAGCTTTTCACCATATTAGAGGAACAGACCTACAAGCTGGTATTTCATGCATGAGTCTTTAAACAGACGATACAAAAATAGAACAACTAGAGATGTCGACTACAGCGGGCGAGCCCGTCACCTCAGGAAGTTTTAACGATTAGTCGTTCTATCTCCCTGGAGTGAGCGCAGAAGACTTAGGACAAAAACAGTCCACCGTCTAGCTCCGCCACAAACCCGTAAGAGGCCAAAGCCTTAACTGCGAGATAGCCAAGAGTGTTACCCAGCGGGCTTACACTCACGCCCTTACTTCCAATTGTGACCAGATTACTCCAGTCTCTCGATTGGTTACGAGTTTGAGGTCGCTTGCGCGTTCCTCTCCCTCTCCAGAGTGCACAATCGATTGGCTTACGCCGCACGGTGCGCAGACCGTCCAGGAGCGCCAGAGGTTTGATTTTCAGGAGAAACTGACCAAGGCCAGAGTTCTACCCAGGTTCGCACCTCGTGCGTGGAGCCAACCGACCCTGAACAGAATAGGTCTTCGTGGCCAACCCAGTATGGGCCCATTAGCTCCCACTCTGACTAACAGTTGGAGGAGTCTGGAAGCAGTACTGTTTCCTATAGAGCGGAGGTGGTTGCAGACCTTACGGCGACTGCTCTTGAAACGACCATCGGCCGGGCAAAGGACGCTGTGGTCTGCGATAAATTCGGTATATACTGTTTCACCGCTTCGTAAGGGAGAGGACCGCGCAAGCGACCTCGAACTCGTAACCAATCGAGAGACCGTAGTAATCTGGTCACAATTGGAAGTAAGGGCGTGAGTGTCGGCCCGCCAGGTAACATTCCTGGCTATCTCGCGGTTAAGGCGTTGGCCTCTTACGGGCTTGTGACGTAGCTTGATGGTGGACTGTTTCATCCCCAAGTCTTCTACGCTCACTCCAGGGAGATAGAACGACTAATCGTTAAAACTTCCTGAGGTGACGGGCTCGCCCGCTGCAGTCGACAACCCAAGTTGACTTTGGAATAATCATATATAGGCTATGTTTCAACAATCTGTTAACGTATTACTGATATAAAAAGAATTGGAATGAATTGCTTACCGGTTTCCTTAAGAGTATTCCGTTCGTCTGAGCCGAGGGAAGTGGACCGTTTCTTGCTAGTCTAGAATGAATAAAAAAAGAATTACGTCAATATCAATAAATAAAATAAAATACAAACGGAGCTGCACTGGAATTCACCGACCGAAGTCGGCCCGACTTCATATAGTATTATTACACTTCTGGGGGGTGAGCAGTGGATTCCAGACTAACGACCGGCTGTGGTAGGTTTAGGACAGCTGTCTTGCTACATAAAACAGGTATTTATGTCATTGATATAAAATGTAAATAGGAGGGGTCCTAAAAGGCTACCCTGTGGCACACCCAAGGATATACTTGTCCTGTCGGACTTAAATCCTCCAAAAACCACACGCTGGCAACGTTTATGTATGTACGATGCAAACCAACGTAGTTAATCACCGTGAATTCCAACGCCACTTAATTTTAAGATATGATTAGTATGGTCCACCTTGTCAAAAGCTTTGCTGAAGTCAGTATAAATAGCATCCACTTGATTGCGTTTACTCATTTGAAGCGACAGGAAACTCGTAAACAAAGTAAGATTAGATACCGTAGACCTGCCAGATCTAAATCCATGCTGTTGGGGTATAATACAAAGAGTAGTTGCCGCATATAATTGATCGTAAACTATTTTTTCAAATAGCTTACTGATGATGGAGAGTTTGGAAACAGGACGATAGTTAGTAACATCAATTTTCGAACCTGATTTGTATACCGGTGTAACAAAAGCTTGCTTCCACTCGTCGGGAAAGGTGCCATAACAAACCGACCTCTTGAAAAGTAAGGAAAGCGGCAAGGCCAAAGTATGACCGCAGCGAAATATAAACAAAGGTGGAATACCGTCTGGTCCAGCACTTTTCCACGCATTCGCGAGATCATGGTATTCATTTAATTTGTACTCGTGGTCTTTTGGGATATTTGATTCCCATGGAACAGTTAATTCTACAATAATGGCCATCTTCCGAGATAGAGAGTACAGAGTTATATCTGGACGCAGGGCTGTGTATCCGAGACTTTCAGGGAATTTATACTGCTTAGAGACCGAATCGACCTCCAGAATCCAATCTGAAGCTTTCCCGATTATTGAGAAAGGTTTTGTAGGTAAATGTTTTTTGCCTTTAGAGCCATCCCATACAAACTGTTTCGGGGGTTTGGAGGATATTGTCAAACACTTGTTGGCACGAGCCACTGAGAGGCTAATTACCTCGCGAATTACAGCAAGGACTTTGTGGTGGCGGTAAGTGTACCGTCCTTGATATAAGGCTACCTTGCAGCCAGCTTGAATATGTCTAGCTGTACAAGGGGTATTGCTACAAAGAGGACATGAACTATCCTCGGCATAGCTCCAACGAGCGAGGTTACTGGGGTCTGGAAGTATCTGCTGAAAGGCATTTAAATAAAAATTTTGCATCTCTGGCGTCCAGTCATACAACATTACTTTCCAGTGTATTGGAGGAGGAATGCAAAAGTCTAATCAAATTACTATTCAAGTAATTGCCATTCTATAAACGAAATTTAGTTCTAAAATTTTGTTAGGTCTAAAATTTAGGTCTAAAATTTGTATTTGTCTCTATTATCTAAGCAGTTTTGCAATTTTAATGGGAGTCAGTTAACCCTTCAAGCCCCGCGACTTCTATATCGAAGTCAACTGAACGCACCCAGGAAAAGTGATTTGATTGGGTTTTTCGTGTCATTCCATAAGAATGGTATACATGGCCTTGTGTCAGGAGTCGCGGCATGGGGCGCTACTACTAATGATAATCTGGATAGATTGACAAAAGCGCAGAAATTATTATTGAGAGTAATTCACAGGAAAAACCGGCGTCATCCATCTGCCTTGTTATTTTCCCAATCCCATCAGCTAAACAGTTATTCATTAAGCAAGCGCTTCTTGCATTCTACAAATCTAGAGATGACCACGCCCGAACTCAAAACAATCTGAACACAAGAATGTCCGCGAGTATCAATTATATAATTCCGTCAGTCAGGACAACATTTGCCCAGAGACATATATTCTACATAGCCCCAAAATTATATAATTCCCTTAGTGAAGACATGAAAAATTATCCTAACATAAAAATATTTAAAGCAAACCTTAATAGATGGCTACTTAACAAGGGATATGTAAAATCTGATCAACTTCTTTGCAACGCACGACAATTTATTTAGTATCACCATTGATTTTATAGTGTAATAGATAACGCCATTCCATACTGCAAAATGGAAGTCGCAATTTAATACAAAAAACGGCAGGTAGATGGCCATCGTAGTTTTCAAACTCGATTTAATGCGCTTCCATCTTCAATAAATCAATATTTGGCCGATAGATGGCATTCAAACACATTATCGGACGCGTTCGTAAGCCGCGGCTTACGAACGTATGCACAGTCGTCCGCGACTGACGTCCGATAATGTGCACGGCTCAATAGAAATTCAACAGATACCTATTCAGTCGCGCCCATAAGCCGCGGCTGACGGACGCGTCCGATAGTGTTTGCCCCTTGATGAGATTGAATGAGCGCGTGCCGGCAGTCCGATACGCAAATCTATATTGCTAGAGATGTGTCTATTGTAGTTATCGATATAGTCAGTATCGTTTGCACAATAACAGATATTTTGGAAAAAGTAATGAAACTACATGTAGAACTAAAAATCTTTATATAAGTATTGATTATACTAACCCTGATATACCATGACAATATGCATCTACTAACATGGAAAAGCCAATACTTAACGCCAACTTCACTTTTTAACATAGATACTGGTACATTAATTTCGACAAAATAGTATCGATATATAACAAAACCGAAACTTTATAATTATTAATGTACGACTTATTGAAACAAAGAAACGTTGAAACTATACTTTTCCTTTATCGAATAATCGCATTATTGATTAATTTTATAGCATTTATTAGCTATACTGGCTATTTTATTGTTTTTGTACTCGAACGTAGGTGATAAGCATTACGTTTCGTTGCGTTTGGGCGATAATATAGCAGACGTATCACGTACGTTCGTATGGGTAGGACGGTAAAAGCTCATCCTGTAAAAGAAATGGTTATACCAATAATTTAATCTCTGACAATGAGGTCGTTGGTGTAATGGTTTTAGTAATTAGAAAGAGCGCATAAAAACACAATTTTCATGCTTAAAATGTAACCTCTTAGAAAGTCGTAGGTGCACGGAATTGCGTTTGCAAAAGCATTTTTTTTTAAAACACTGCTTCACATTTCAAAATTATGGAAGGAGATCACTTTAAAAATGATGTATGTGTAAGGGTTTTAATTTTTTTATTGTATTTTAAGATTTTGGCCGTTTTAATAGTCTCTTTTATTTGGCTGCGACCTTTACTCGTCTCAGAATTACGAATATATAATAATATGTTTTCCTATGAGCATGTTAAGTCAAAACTTTCGTCAGCCTGCTATGCTCTATTACGCATCAGAAATTGTTTGGAGAGAACTGAAGTAATATCGGCCTATTACGCGCTAGTTGAGTCACACCTGCGCTATGGTATTCTTTTATGGGGTAATGCAGCACACATCAGCAGTGTATTCACTCTCCAGAAAAGAGCCATACGTGCGATAGTAGGTATTGGTCCACGGCAGTCATGTCGTGAACACTTCCAAAAACTAGGGATATTGACCGTATATGCGATTTTTGCTCAAGAAGCTCTTTGCAAATTCTATTGCAATAAGAGCTCGGCCATATCCCACGAGGAAGTACATCGGCATGACGCCAGGAATAAAACCCTGTATCTCCAACCGTTCGTAGCACGTACTGCCAAGTTCCAGGCGACTAGTCGATACTTAGGCCTCAAACTTTTCAATAAATTGCCCGAAAGATTAAAAGAAATTAAAAACATCGATATTTTCAAGAGATCCATCCGAGTCTATCTGCTTAAAATCAACATGTATGCCCATAACGACTTCTTAAAATATTTTGAAAATACATAGCATCGTATCTACCCATTTAATCTAATACATATTATTTACCGTTAATTGTTTTGTTGTAAACTGTTATCATATAGTCTATGTTTTCGTAAATTGGTAAGTTTAAAACTATATATTGTATATCATCTCTTGTCTAAATTGAGTAACTAATTTAAGATTAATTACTGTCATTCCTACACAATTGTATGGTTGTATTGGAAATAAATACCTTTTACTTGACTTTACTTTTTACTTATAAAATATTTATTACTTTTCTTACTAATTTGGAAAACGATAATTTCGAAAAATTGGTAAAAGTTGACGGTGTTACTCGTATACGGGCATATTTTTCAATTGATGACTGTACATCAAAGTAAACAAGATTTATTTTACTTTTTATCCGAAAATACATGATTTTAATATTATGAGGTTTTGCTATAATTATTATTATTAGATGCTACTCTAGAGATTTTATTGATATTACTTGCTGCTGTACTTATTATTAATATTTTTGTATACAAAAAACGACTTGAAAATTCTTTATCACATTTTTCATTTAAGCATTGGATATCGAGGAAAAGCGATTTTACGTTCAAAATTTCAGTATTCAGATCTTTACTCAGTAACGACCGCCCGCATTTAAAAAAGTTGTATATGACTTTCACTCATTTGTGTTTGACTTCAGTTCAGTTTTTTTTGTAAATTCCCCTTTTAAAATTTTAAATACTTTAATTATGTTTATAAATAATTATTTACGTTGAACTATTTAAAAAAAATAGGTGTAAACATTTATTCACAATTTTCCAATATTTTACAAATAACTAAGTGTGAATGTGCTCTGCTTGTTTCTTTGTAAGGTAACAGATTTTCGTCAATATTTGTATTAGTAACGTCTGTCAAATAATTTGTAATAGTTTCGTGTAATTTTTCGTGATATATTTTATAATAGATTCGGTCTCTAAGCAGTATAAATTCCCTGAAAGTCTCGGATGCACAGCCCTCCGTCCAGATATAACTCTTTACTGTCTATCTCGGAAGGTGGCTCTTATTGTAGAATTAACTGTTCCATGGGAATCAAATATCCCAAAAGACCACGAGTACAAATTAAATAAATACCATGATCTTGCAAATACCGTAACCCGGAACGGCTTCACTGTTCACCTTCACGCGGTGGAAGTTGGCGCTCGTGGCCTGCCAGCTAAATCTCTATTTCACCTCTTTAAAGATCTTGGCCTTTCCAGAAAAATAAACAACTCTTTCTTAGAAAAATTATCTAAAACTGCGATTTGCGCATCTCAAATTCTATGGCTTCGAAGGGGGAGTGAATGGGTGGTAAGGTGAACGCTCACATGTGGCAAGACAGCTGTCCTAAACCTACCACAGCCGGTTCGTAAGTCCGGAATCCACTGCTCACCCCCCAGAAGTGTAAAAAAATAGTATTATGATGGGCCCGACTCCGGTCGGTGAATTCCATGGCAGCTCCGTTTGTATTTATTTATATCAGATATATTTAAACATCTGGTAGTAAATTGAATGAAATTTCTGAAGGGAATTTCTGAAATTTCTAAGAAAACCGTTTTATTTAAATTTAATCCACCATATTTTTTTCGTAAAATTAGTAACTGCCTGTTATCTGTTAGGTGGTTTCCAGTGATCTGATCAGAGAATCTATTACACTGTATAAGAACGCTATTATGTATGTTTTAAGTGTCGTTAATTTACTTAACTAGTTAATTATTTTTAGTTTTGTTAGTTTACTTTTAGTTTATTTATTTAAAAACAGATTTGCTAAGTCAAAAAAAACATTAATTTAAGCTAATTCCCCACTGAGCTACCGCGCGCATAAAAATACTAACACAAGAGAGACTAGCGCAACGACGGGACACATAGGTACATTGTGAATGCATAATAACAGTAAAAAGAGTCAAGTTTCTTTATTTCCTATGTTATTATGACTCTTTGAGGAGAACATCCATAGCCTTGGACGTTTACACTTATTTTAGTGATGTGAAATTATGAAAGAAATGCAAAAAATGAAAGTGAAGCTAGCTGCCCAGTTATTGAGCCAGTCGATGTTAGATGCTCTAATGTTTTGTCGCAATAAGATAAAACTGAAAGAATTTGCAAACTGTGAAGCAACTTCTGAATTCATTGCCATGTTCAATAATTTATTTGATCTGTTAAATACCAGAAATCTAAACTCTTACGGGTATAAACATGCAATTCTGCCCAGAAACCTTGAAAAAATACCAGCTCATAGAAAACGGTATTCAATACATAAAAAATCTTAAATTTGCTGATAATATTTTAGTTATCAACTCGCAAAGAAAAATTGGGTTTTTAGGATTCACACTTTGTCTACAATCACTGAAAAATCTTTACAGCGATTTACTTCAGCAAAACCCTCCAAAAATGAGTTTAATATGTACATATAAGCTTTGTGTTATTTTTTGGTGCAGTTAGATCAATGGGGGGCTTTAATAATAATCCTTCCGCAAAACAGTTTGGGGCAGCATCTACAAAATTACTCGTCCACGCCGAATTTAAAGCCGCTGAAGGAAACTGAATTCCGTTAGAGAATATACCTACCTATTCTAAACTTTACACAAAAATCCCAGTATGTTGATACGATTAATAATTCTCTTGCAAAATATAGAACGTTGGAACACTTAAAAAAAATAACGCATGCCGAAGAAGTTATTTACCATATATCGGGGTTTGTTGTAAAACATTTACAAAGGTATCTAGTCTGTGAAGACTGTTTATCAGCGTTAAATGGCCCCAAGAAAAGTTCATTGACATCGACTAAAGACAAAGGAGGCCTAATTTAGCCGAGTGATGATGTATATTTCATTTGTAAACTATGTAAAAAAAAATGGGTAAATTTTTAGTATATACTCATACTAGTAAAATTAACAACCGAGATGTGCATACAATGATACGAGACGTGATATTGCATGGTATGCACTTATCAAATTACCTAAATATTTTTTGTTGTAAATGAACATCAACTCGATTTCAGTTTTTTTGAAGATCTTAAATATCTTCTAATAAAATCGATCTGCGAGAACTATCTCAAGCTAAGAATCCATTTTGAAATGAAGAACGCTGTAGTAGAAAAGAGCGCCAGAATTTTTTATAATAAATTAGTGCTATTTAAAGGTCATTAGCGCACCCAAACTAGTATAGTAATAAATAATATTACGAGAATCTGACATTGTTTAAATGTGACAAAAATAAAGATTTTTTTAAATAAAAAACATTTTTTTAATTATATTTTTAATATATTTTATATTTATTACTTTTATTTTGAAATCTAATTTTATCAAGAATCATGTCGATAGTATTTGTAACTGGCGTATAATATTACGAGAATCTGACATTGTTTAGTTGTGATAAAAATAAAGTTTTTGTTTAACAAAAACTTATTTTTATATAATTTATTTTTTACTATACCTTATATTGATAATACTTTTATTTTTAATATAATTTAATCAAGAATCATACCGATAGTATTTGTAACTGCAATTAATATTACGAGAATCTGACATTGTTTAGTTGTGACAAAAATAAGTTTTTTTTTAATAAAAGACTTATTTTTAAACTATTTTTTTTTTAAATCTGCTTTACATTTAATAATTTCATTTTTATTCTAATTTATTCAAGAATCATATCGATAGTATTTGTAACAGTGTATCCCTAGTCACGCACACTAAACATCTTTAGAAACTCACACCAACAAAAGACGGACAGCCTTTTACGCAAATGCGCCGTTCTTGATTATTGGTCTGAGGATCACGTGATAATGAAACTACGCCGCACTGTGACTTCCGTTTTTAACAAGTTGCTAAAATAACGCGTTATGCGAAACTGTTTAACCGGTCGTTGAATAAACGATTTATTTATAATACAATATCACTGTAAAACCCAATAATCTATGATTATATCGTAACACTAACCGCATGACAGTTTATTTTTTAGCAAAGTTACCCTTTCTGTCAATAATCCATTCCTTACGATTACACAAAAAGTACGAGTTTGAAAACAAGTTAATCTTTAAGTAAGCAAATTTTTAATGACATACGAAATAGGCCGGTGTTCAGGAATTCGAATAACCGGTAATTTGAGGTCGAGTTATAAAGACGGAAAATTAGTTATTACTAATAACCGGTTATTCTATAAAAAGCGTGCTCAACCCTCAAATATCTTTACAGCCGAAAATAACACGCCATCTATTATTTTCTTTCTTGAACATGTGATTTGTCGCGTAGAAGGAAATGCAATAGATAGCGCTAATAATTGAATGCTAATTTCGTTGAAACTGCTTGAATTATTGGGTTTTTAGAATCAATCGATCCTTTATAATTAAAACTTAATTATCAATGTTAATATAGATATCCAAATAAATTGCTATACTTTTCGACGTCAGCACTACCAGCGCCATCTGCGTAGTGACGGCGAGAAATATGCTGCCATTTGCTTGTATGGGATGGCGTTATATATTACACTATAAAATCAATGGTATCACTTATCTATTTTTCTTAATTAAATTTTATTAAATTACAACTATAAATGTATATATTTATTACATAGCTATATTTTTTATAAAATTGGTATATTTATGTGTATATACAGGTGGTGGGTCCAAATAATTTATTTAAAAAAAAACACTTCATTTCTTAAAATTGCATAAAAATATGCACATCTAGAGACGGGCCAAATTATCGCCTAGTTAGATGTGCTATTGGCAGTAAAGGTCATGTAAGATGTGTTAAACCTCCCTATATTAATTATTAAATAATTTATATAATTATTATAAGATTACATGACCTATGAATGAACTGTATACCTAATCCTATGTACCTAAATAAATAAAATAAATAAAATTCCGTATTCAGTTGTATTTTATTTAAATACACGATGATACAAATACACGAAAAACCCAATCAAATCACTTTTCCTGGACCCGTTCAGTTGACTTCGATATCGAAGTCGCGGGGCTTGAAGGGTTAATGTATCTGCTGTTAAATGAATCGATGAATGATTTGAATGCACTTTTCACCACCTCTTCGGAGTTGAACTTTCCCTTAACCCCTCTGATTTGCAGCAACCGGCTAGGATTGCACGCTTCTTAATTGCCAATCACGCAAGGACCTGAACGGGTCGAGGCACTCAGCGCTGAGAAAAACGCCATTTACAAATCGAAATACGGATCTATGCGCTTCCGAGAGCGCTACATAACGGCCTAATGCCCATCACTATTCGAATTTTTCGTCTGCAGAACGATGAGTCCAGTAATTGATTTACTAAAAAGCAGTCTCGGCCCGCGGCCACTGTCACACGGACGGCGTTTCGCGCGCGATCGTTTCTGTGCTGCGGCGTGTGGAAAAAAATGTTATTTTTAAGTGTTATAGTGCGATTTACTGCAGAAACGTGAGTGATTTGCATTTTAAAAGAGTTTATGAATGAGCAATAGGGATTTGAGATAGTCGATCTGCTTTTTTTCACGTATTTTTAAGCAAAATGCTTCACGTGGCCAAAAAAATTCCGTATATTTTTTCGTAATTTTTATGAAATATCCCGAAATATCGCGAAATATGACGTAATATTGATTTTATTCGCTGATAAAATAGTTATTGTTTCATTTACGGCGTAAGTAATCACAGAATTAGGCATATTTTTACCATTATAATTTATTTCGTAATATGAGACGATGCATAGAAATCTGTTTTGGTAATTAGTATGAGATAATGACCATATTTTGAGTGTGGTTTTCTATAGTTTTTCTATGAAATGTGACTCTTTGGAGTATAATAATTAGTTATTAGACATATAATAAGCATATAATGAGACAATATATTTAAAAAAACTCTAATTAATTTTATATTATGAGATTTCAAAGTTTATTACAAAGTTTCGGATGCTAACTCTCAAAACTTTAGATTTTTCTGTAATATCAGACAAAGCTGAAAGTTCTGGTGTGATTTTCTATGAAGTTATTATAAAAGAATTTCATATAAAAAAATACCCTATGTGGTCACAAACATAACATTTTTAATTTTTTTTTTTTACGAGAATACATCAATTTTTTCTTGGCTGAATAACTAAATATTTTTGTATGCAAATAAGTAAAACAAAATAATAGTTTTGGTAAAGCATTTAATAAAGAACATAACTGTATTTACAATTTTTGCATATTTTCCGTATTTTGTTATAAAAACATCGAAATGATTTTATAGGCGAGTTTTTTCAGTTCGCCAACTTTGTAATATTTATTCATTAATATCCTAATTGTTTTACGAGATAAAGTTATAATGTTTCATATTTCAAATTTCAATGCGGTCATGTTACAGTTATTCTTTTTATGATCCGTATAGTGGTTTAAAAGTTATAGTCGTTTTTCTCAAGGCCGTCGACTTCACGCGCGAAACTGTCCCGCGCAAAAGTGACGGCTAAATTTTTACTTCGGGAGCCAAGGGGTTAAGTTATTCAAATCTGAAAAAAGTGGAAGGTCTTTCAAGTGCAGTGGGTGACGAAAAGTCTCTAGTTGCAAATGTAGAAACATAACGACATGGAGAACCGAGTGCTAGTGTCGGACAACTGACAACCAGCCCCAAACTCAAACACACACAAACATACAGGATGCCGTCGTATTGGCGCCAACGATGCTGTTGATGAAAAGATTGAATGGAAGAGGATTTAATTTAAAGGAAAAAAAACTTGCAATACTTACTCGGCGCTTTTGTCTCTGATAATCCTGACTGTCGTAAAATTGCGGCTTTCCCCGTCTCACTCTACCGGTTCTTCTTCTCTCTTCTCCCGTATCATCGGGCGGGGAATGATCGGCGCGTCTAGGCCTCAGGAAGAATGTATGTCCGCATTTGCAAGTCTTCGAAGCCACCGCCACCTAATGATACAACAAAAATACCGTGATATAAAGCAAGCCATTAGCGATAATCTTAAATGGGAAAAACAGATTTTTGCAATCGCTAACAGAGTCAACTCTACTCTCTATGTGATAAGGAAGGCTTTCCAAAAGCTGTCAATAGAATAGGATAGAAACGAATGTACCTCGTGAAATATATGTAGACTATATAGTCTCTAAGCAGTATAAATTCCCTGAAAGTCTCACAGCCCTCCGTCGAGATATAACTCTTTACTCTCTATCTCGGAAGGTGGCCCTTATTGTAGAATTAACTGTTCCATGGGAATCAAATATCCCAAAAGACCACGAGTACAAATTAAATAAATACCATGATCTTGCAAATGCCGTAACCCGGAACGGCTTCACTGTTCACCTTCACGCGGTGGAAGTTGGCGCTCGTGGCCTGCCAGCTAAATCTCTATTTCACCTCTTTAAAGATCTCGGTCTTTCCAGAAAAATAATCAACTCTTTCTTAGAAAAATTATCTAAAACTGCGATTTGCGCATCTCAAATTCTATGGCTTCGAAGGGGGAGTGAATGGGTGGTAAGGTGAACGCTCACATGTGGCAAGACAGCTGTCCTAAACCTACCACAGCCGGTTCGTAAGTCCGGAATCCACTGCTCACCCCCCAGAAGTGTAAAAAAATAGTATTATGATGGGCCCGACTCCGGTCGGTGAATTCCATGGCAGCTCCGTTTGTATTTATTTATATTTATTATAGAGGTCCATATCTACCCTGAACAACGACGGTTGCAATATCGCCGAAACATCGGGTGCTACAGATTTTACGAAACTAGAGCTGCTAACTACAAAGGACGAACCCGTCACCTCAGGAAGATTTAACGATATTAGATTGTTCTGTCTACCCTGGTGGTGAACGTAGAAGACTTGGGACGAAAACAGACTTGGGACGAAAATAGATTACTCCGGTCTCCCGACTGGTTACAGGTTCGAGGTCGCTTGCGCGATCCTCTCCCTTATGTAGCGGTGTATCTATTGCAGGGATTGCATTGTGGTCTGCAATAGATACATCTATCCTTATGTATCTATTGCAGACCACAGCATCCTTTGCCCGGCTGTTCACCCGGTATCGGGAAGCCAATTGGTCATTTCAAGAGCAGTTGCTGTAAGGTGAACAACTACCCTCGCTCTATAGGAGACAGTACTGTTTCCAGACTCCCCCGGCTGTCGGTCAGAATGCACAATCGATTGGCTAACGCCGTACGTTGTGCATAATATTCAGGAGCGCCCGAAGGTTGACTCCTAGGATAAAATGGCCCGCAGGCCAGAATCGTACTTCTGAGTGGAGGCCGTCGGATGGGTGTTGATCCGTGAGTTTGACCATGGAGATCCAGGGTAGGACGCAGACCTGCGGGCGCTCCTGGACGGTTTGTGCACCGTGCGGCGTCAGCTAATCGATTGTACACTCCGACGCCGGGGGAGTCTGGGAGCAGTAATGTTTCCTATAGAACGGGGATGGTTGTTAACCTTATGGCAACTGCTCTTGAAACGACCATTCAGCCACCCGATCCCGGGTGAATAAGCCAGGCAAAGGATGCCGTGGTCAGCGATAGATTCGATGTACACCGTATCACCGCTTCATAAGGGATAGGACCGTGCAAGCGACCTCGATCCTGTAACCAGTCAGGAGGCAGGTGGTATCCTTTCTTTTCTGGTGCCTTGCTAAGGAGTTGGCCTCTGACGGGAAGGTGGCGTAACTAGACTGTGGATTGTTTTTTGTCCCAAGTCTTCTGCGCTCACCTCACGGAAGACAGAACGATTGTATATCGTTAAAACTTCCTGAGGTGACGGGTTCGCGTGTTGTAGTTGACAGCTCTAGTTGCAAGATTACAGCAGTGGCAGAAGCTCACAGCGGCCCTGACAGATTAGGTCCCTCTACGAGGAGGCTAACAGACAGGAGTTGAACCATGACTGGGCAATCTATATGACATAGATTTTGGCAACACCACCCAAGCTGTAGGGAACCATTAGAAACCTGCTGTGCAGTATAGAGTAACCCAGGGGATTCCAAAGTGTATTCCGACACATGTCCCGACTACTAATAATCATGCAGCCATTTTTTATCGGTTTACCTAGTTTTGAAATGCGTATTCCCTGCGTAAACGATGTTTTTAGCAAAAATAGGAAAAAGCCAATAATTGCAGAATTTAACGATTTTTCTTCGTAAACGCTGCGGGATATCGATGGCTCACCTGCAATTCGCATTTCGGGCAGCTTTTCGCGATCATTTTGTTCTTCCCCATTGCGGAAAGTAATTCTGTCGAAAAATCAGCTCGAGACGAGAGCGAAAAGAGCAGCTCTCACGACGACATCTCAGTCAAAACAATCATATTCGGCATGTAAACAACCGCTATTTCAGCGTTTATGGTTTTGAATGGAGAAAAATGGCATTTTTATCCGTTTAATTACATAAATGGGCAAATAGTAAACTAACGAGCCGAGAATAAAAAATCGTAAACAAATCTGACAGCGCTGAGCTGTCATTTGCAAAAATGTTGCCAGATTGATTATTGCTCTTCTTCTTCATTGAGTACCTTCGCAGTACCTTGCGAATTAATTGGAACAAAGGGTATTTATCTTCGAAAAGTACTTTAATCGAAATAAACATACAAAAACAGTACTGCTAGTTATATATTGTTAGTTTTAAAATAGAACGTGATCTCTTTTAGCATTGATAACCCCTTTCACTCTTGTAGGCATAGAATTTACCAGGTTTTGAGCATCGATATATGACCCCCTCGATGGGCCTTTCAGTCGATCATCGTGAAAGCAGGGCTGGGATTCCGAAACGGCGACACGATATACGATTAGAAACGGGAGCGGAAGACTTTTATCGTATGTTGACAGACTGTGGATTATCGCACTGAGTTT
Organism: Micropterix aruncella; assembly: GCA_944548615.1. Classification (NCBI taxonomy): domain Eukaryota; kingdom Metazoa; phylum Arthropoda; class Insecta; order Lepidoptera; family Micropterigidae; genus Micropterix; species Micropterix aruncella. Next base: position 15,066,069 of record OX155979.1, read on the forward strand.
AAATGGTTTATCGACGTTAATCGTTAAATAGAGCGAGACATTCTTCCGTATCAACATTGTTTGGGAGATTTTTGAAGAGTTACTGCGTAATCATTAAATTGTGTAAAAACACTCCAATAAATGCAGACGCGAAAGAATGTCTCGCACTATTTTTCGATTAACGCTGACCTACCATCTAAACGCAGTGCGACAATTTACAGCCTGTCATACGATAAAAGTATTTACAGTCTGTCATACGATAAAAGTATTTTCGCTCCCGTTCCAGTGATGAAGATCGTATAATCGTGCCGTGGCTCGGAATCCCAGCCCAGACTGGACATTTACTATATACGATTCGTTTTATGATGCAAAGCAGTGGGTTGATGCTTTAATTACATGTATACAGTTTCTTAGCAAGGCATATCAATGGGTATGGAAGAAGTCCGATTTCGGGTAAAAGTGGGGTTCAATGCTACATTTACATTTAAAAATGTGTGTTTCAAATCTAAACAAAGGGTACGGATGAAGTCCGTGTCCGGATTCATTGGCCCTGAACATCTCCTGAAACACAAGTAGGGTTACAGCACACTGCTCGGCTGCTGGCGCGTCCCTCTTCTTCCCGTCGGCTGGTAAGTCCGCTCTACACTTAGTGCGCGAATCGCGCGCGACTTCGCGGCGCGAACTCACCGCGAACTCGCGATGAGCGAAACAAAGCTCCACACTCGCAATGGTTCGAGGCAGTTTCACATTGTAGTTAGCGCGTTTGAACCCTTCAGGCCTCGGCCCCTCAGTCGATTGACAAGTTGATGTCCCAAAAAATTTTAGTAAAAATTAGTAAAAAAAATGAATTATGACTGTCTCACCAAAACATTAATTATTGCTAAATCACTGTACCCATAATTAAAATAAAAACATATTAACATAATAAAATAAAACAAATTAAATTAAAATTAAATTAAAACGGGACCGTTACGCTAAATCGTGTTGTGGCCGATATCGGCCAATCGGGGCTCTAGGGGTGAAGGAGATGGACGTCAAATTAGCTTCAACTGCGTCCCTCGTGTTGTGCGCAATAGCACACTATAATTTTGAAATATTAAAAGTAAATACAAAATTATATCATATATTCATTATTTCATATTCAAACCAACTGAGCTTTTTTCAAGTAGGATTTTCTAATTTACTTTTGTAATTTCTGGAGCTAGATAGCAGGGGATTCCCTTTTTTCAAAATGTCTACATGTTTTTTCATCGTGGCGTTAATAACGCGTCGCGATTTTAATATTTTTTCATATAATTTTTACGATTTACATCCCAAAAAACGTATTCGGTTAAGTAGTATTCAAGAAATTGCAGCTAAAATTGTTTCATCCAGTTTACGGTAATTTTGTAGGAAATCTCAGGAACATATTAATTAAGAACAGACACGACTACACACCGACGCTGCCGACAGTCAACTGAGCGGTGGAGACTATGCGCGTTCGCACTAAGTTCGCGGTTTGCGGTCCCTTTGTGGCGGGACAGAAAACCGACAAAAATCGGGGAACAGGGCGCGAAGCCGCGAAGAATATGCGAAACGGCCTCCACACTGCGCGTTCGCGCACCTTCGCGGCTTCGCGCGCGATTCGCGGACTAAGTGTAGAGCGGCCAGTAGACCTGAAAACCTTATGTAGAGAAGAGGGTTGTTAATTGTTGCACTTAGTTGTTATAATTATGGTGATCTTCGACCAGGTTTCGCGGGCAATGTTAATCAGGAGGTTTCGACTGGAGATTAGAACATAGATTTTGGCACTATTTAGCACTATTAGCGCACTATTTATGGTACGCTCGGGTCCCATCAAACTTGCAGAAGGCAAATTTGCAGACGGCAATCGTGCAGACGGCATTCTTGCAGGCGGCAGTTTTGCAGAAGGCAATCTTGCAGAAGGCAGTTTTGCAAATGTCAAAATGACCTAACCAAACCTAACAGAAAAACTTAAAACATTTTTTTTAATGTTTAGTTTGATGTATAAAAGTCATCCACTACAAGGATGCCGGTAATTAATGTCACTTCGATTTTAGGGAAAGAAAAACCTAACCTAACCTAACCTAACAGAAAAACTTAAAAACTGTACTGAAGGTTGCCGCCTGCAAGGTTGCCGCCTGCAAGGTTGCCTCCTGCAAATCTGCCCTCAACAAATTTGGAACTGTCAAAAGTGACATTTGTGCAAAATTGCCGCATGCAAAACTGGCGCCCCCCGTACGCTCGCGAAAGTCCGTATTTTTTCTTCACTGGCAACTCCTCATTTGTCTGTCAAAAAGTGTCAGTTCGCGGACGGTCGGCGTTCGCGTATTTTCTCTTATTTTAATCGTTTCAAAACGAAATTTTGTGTTTTTCTACATAAAAAGGCGGCAATAGATTTCTCCTTCCAAGGAAACATGCTTTAGAGGCTTTCTGCTGGCATTTTGAAAGCGCCACAGTCGGTTTTACCCACGTCGTATTCTAGCTGGGAAACTGTTGAAAGGTGAGGCTTTTTAGTGTATTCGTAACTTTAACGTTGATTTGCGATGCGGATTTCTAGTGTGGTTGTATTCAAACAATGCGGATTATCCGAAGTATTAGTATTTTGGTTGATTTCTAACGTTGTGTGCTGAAGATTACACTTTTAGGTTATGTAGTGCTATTTCTTACTCTTATTAGATTTACGAGCGGGCAGCATAATTGTGGAATTAATGTAGTTTATTAAACTCGTCGGAATACATTATGCACTATTGGAACCTTTCGCAAAAATCAATAAAAAAGCAAACACTACTAGATTCGATCATTGTAGAGCTAATAGTGCTAAAGCCAAATCAAAAAACAAAATCAAATTTACATACAAAAAAATGTTTTTACTCACTTTATAAGATTGTTTTTTTTAACCCCTCTCGCGAAGTAAAAATTCAGCTATCACTTTTGCGCGCGACATATTCGCGCGAAAAATCGACACGAGTCGACGACCTTGATACAAACGACCATAACTTGTAAACCACTACACCGATTATAAAAAGAATAACTGTAAAATGACCACATTGAAATTTGAAATATAAAACATTATAACTTTATCTCGTAAAACAATTAAGATAATAATGAATAAATATTACAAAATTGGCGAACTGAAAAAACTCGCCTATAAAATCATTTAGATTTTTTTTGACTTATTTGCATACAAAAATATTTATTTATTCAGCCAAGAAAAATTTTATGTATTCTCGTAAAAAAAAAAATTTTTAATTTTTAATTTGTGACTACTGATGGTATTTTTTTATATGAAATTCTTTCAAAATAACTTTATTACTACATCACACTTCTTAGAAATCACACCAGAACTTTGAGCTTTGTCTGATATTACAGAAAAATCTAAAGTTTTGAGAGTTTGCGTCCAAAACTTAATAATAAACTTTGAATGCTCATAATATAAAATTCGTTAGATTTTTTCAATTATATTGTCTCATTATAAACTTATTATATGTCTAATAACTAATTACTATACTCCAAAGAGTAACATTTCATCGAAAAACTATGGAAAATCGCAGTTTATTCTCTCATAGTAATTATCAAAACAAGTTTCTTTGCGCGATTCATATTACAAAACAAGATATAATGTTCAAAATACGCCTAATTATGTGATAACTTAGGATGTAAATGAAGCAATACTTATTTTGTTAGTAAATTAAAGTGACATTACGTCATATTTCGCAATATATCGGGATATTTCATAAACATTACAAAATAATAACAACCATTTTTTCGCGAGCCGTTTGTTGTCGCCGAAGTGTTTTCTTTAAAAATTCGTGAAAAACAGCAAATGGACTATCTCAAATGACTAATACTCATTCAGAAACTACTTAAAATGCAAATTACTCACTGTTCTCCAGTAACAAACACTCAAACACTGCACACACACACTTTATCACCAATTTCGCGGAGCCGTACGCGGCCGTGCGATTTGCCGACGGACACTGGGCGTTTGACGTCTATGCTCACTTTTTAAATCGTTGTTCGATATTGCCACACGGAAATCTTGAATTAAAGATATTTTGGCCATATCGTTGCGCCCTCAGAAAGCATATAGTACGACGTTTCGAATCGTAAATTGCATTTTTCGCAGCGGCGAGTGCTTGGTCCGGTAGCGGATGTTACGGAGTTTAGGCGGCCGACATTTATGTACCGTAGGGGATGTTACGTAGCGAGCGGGTTAACTAACGGTATTATTGCAGTATGGAACCTCTTCTAGATTGTTGATTTTTAACGTCACCTGACTATATTCACCTCGCTGATTCCGAATCTGCAATAATTTTTATTCGGTCTCAATAAATAAGCGAGATATAGGCATTCAAAGAAGCGTCAAACCCATACGTTTCGGTAGGTTAAGTTAGTTTTTTTTTATAAATAATACATAAACACCTTTTTGGCGGTAGGCTAGATTAGTTTTTTTAACCCTTCAGGCCTCGGCCCCTCAGCCGATTGACAAGTTGCTGTCCCAAAAATTTTTAGTAAAAATTAGTAAAAAAATTGAATTACGACACTGTCTCACCAAAACATTAATTACTGCCAAACCACTGTACCCATAGTTAAAATGAAACATATTAACATAATAAAACATAATAAAATCAAACAAATTAACTTAAAATAAAATTAAAACGGGGCCGTCACGCTGAATCGAGTTGTGGCCGAAATCGGCCAATCGGGGCTTGAGGGGTTAAAACAATCCTAAAAACTGTGTTTTTTTATGTAAAAATATATTTTTTTTGTATGAACCTATATTTGTTTATTTTTTGTCTTGAAATTTTCCGCATCCGAAGCTTTTTTCTTCCATAATTAGCATTACAAAGGTCGAATCTAGAAGTAATTCCTTATTTTTTAGATTTTTGAGAAAGTTTCCTATACTGCAACAATTGCAAACTATCAACCTACTTACCGCCGTATAAGTTTATATATTTGAGACGGAGCCATTTTTAAAATGGAATAGACATTACAAGTAAAATGTACCTAATAGTTATAAAACCAGTAATTTAGAAAAAATCAATAAAAATACAGATTGCCATCGAGCGGTTCGAATGATTGCTTTCAATGAGCTTACAATTAAATATCACAATAGTCACGTGAATAACCGATAGATGGCATTTTTTTTTATTATTTTTTTAGGGCTATTCTAAGGTCTTAATGAGCGTTGTAACACTGCGACCATTGCTGATCTATTGTATTTACCACCTGCTATAGTTCTGCGCTAAGCCTCGTGTCATTTAAGAACCGCAACAGGCTTTTGGCGGCAGATTGTTTTACCTCCTCAGGTTGTAGGTAATGACCACCCAAGTGCGTGTATCTTTTACGCCTTAGCGGGCCACACTCGCACATGAGGTGCAGGGGAGTTTCCTCTGCCTCTTGGCAGAACCTGCACATTTTCGTGTCCCAGAGCTTGAGGTTGTACATATGTTTGTTCAGACCACAATGTCCCGTGAGCGCCCTCACCAGTATGCATAGATTGTTCCTATTTAGTGATAAGGCCTCACGGGCAGTCTTACGGTCGTAAGTCTTAATTAGTGCTTTGGAATGATTCAAACCTGGTGTGTTGTTTAAGTAGTTGACGGATTGTTCTAAACATATTTTTCGATAGTTGTTTTAAAAAAAGGTTCAATATGTGGTGGTAAATGTCTCAAATATTTCAAATATATCCGTTCAGAAATAACAGGGCAGCGCCAACTGTGACCCTGCTACGCTACTATTGTGTTATTGAACGCCAGTCAATACCGCCGAGTTCAATGACCTCGATCAATTAGCAAGGTCAAATAACACAGCTGATCGATTCTCAAACTGTTGTAAATCATTTGGAATAAAATGTAATTTTAAAATAATTTTATTATATTATTTGGTTTAACAATTTGTTGTCAAAAGTTGCTTATTTGCTCCTACTGATTCACCCATTTCAAGGATGTCACTATTTAAAAACCATGTATAAAGGTAAAAATATATTAACCTATTGATAAAGCCAGGGTTATATGACAAATATGGGTTGATAGTAAAATGTCTCAATCGGGTCCTCTCTTTGTCTTCTTTGTTTGAAAGTAGTCAGTCCGAGTTACGTTACTACTACTTCTTTGATTCTACATCTGTAATTTTTTCAGAGATGGCGGTCTCGGAATGCTTCAGCGTGGGAAGCGTGGTCTGGTGCCGCACGTGCCGCCAGCAGGACATCGAAGGGGAAGTCCTGGCATTTGATCCTCCATCCCGGATCCTCATCCTGAAGGCTGCCAGCTCGTCAGGAAACGGCCGGCTGCACGATGTTCATTTTCTGAACCTATCGCTCGTGTCTGATGTCAAAATTAAAAAAGAGGTTATTATTACTATTATATTATACCACTAGCAGCACTCACGGGTCAACACCCATCCGACGGCCTCCACGCATGAAGTGAGAGCCTGGGTAGGACTCTGGCCTTATGGTTAGTTTCCCTAGGAATCAACCTTCTGGCGCTCCTGGACGGTCTGCGCTCCGGGCGGCATTAGCCAATCAATTGCGCACTCTGACTAACAGTCGGAGGAGTCGGACTGCTCTTGAAACGACCATCGGCTACCCGATCCTGTGTGAACCGCCGGGCAAAGGATGCCGTGGTCCGCGATAGATTCGGTATACACTGTTTCACCGCTTCGTAAGGGAGAGGACCGCACAAGCGACCTCGAACTCGTAACTAATCGAGAGATTGGAGTAATCTGGTCGCAATTGGAAGTAAGGTCGTGAGTGTAAGCCCGCTGGGTAACACTCCTGGCTATCTCGCGGTTAAGGCGTTGGCCTCTCACGGGCTTGTGGCGGAGCTCGACGGTGGACTGTTTTGTCCAACTCTTCTGTGCTCACTCCAGGGAGATAGAACGACTAATCGTTAAAACTTCCTGAGGTGACAGGCTCGCCCGTTGTAGTTGACAACTCTAGCACTAGCAGCGTGGTAGCGAATGGTTTCGTGCAGCTTGGGTCATAAGATCCATTTTGTTCTCGGATCGGCTCAACTCTTGATTCAGCTCCTATGCAGAAACCTCCTCGCGCGGAAGGCTACCCCGGACGTAAGACTTATATTTCTACTGCATATGTATGTATGTATTTGCATGCCAATTTCACTATATTACCGTTATTTGTGAGTGTCTTCTTGTCTTGTCTTGTCTTCTCATTTGTGAGTGTCTTACCTCTCTAACCATTTATGCAGTAAAAGGGAAATTATACACAGTAAAAGGGAAAAGTGTTTTGTTTTATACGCTTGAGACGATAAATTTACTTATTTTTATATGAATTCATAATTGTTGATAATATGACCAATAAACATGACCTAATGATTTAAATATTTTTTTAAATATAAAACACTACTTTTTATGACTTAAATATAAAAGTTAGACATATTCTGTCGCTGACCTTGCTAATCGTTTTGATAAATTAACTGAAAGACTTGACGCTCTAGAGAAGCAGAATATCGTAATACCTATACTGCAGAAAACCAACAAGGAATTGATAGAAAAGATATCACTTGTTCAATACAAAACGGACAATTACGAACAGCAACAGAGGAAATGTGACCTAGAAATTCGAGGAATTCCCGATGAATACGAAAACCTACAGCTTCTTATGGAAAACATTGGGTCCCAAGTGAAATCCGACATTAAACCGGACGATATTTGTAATATTTTTCGGCCTACCTACAGAAAATCGGATACAAAACCCAGGGCCATCATTGTCAAATTTAACCAGGAAGCGAAGCGGAATATTCTACTCAAGGCCATTAAAGACCACAATAGACTCTGTAAAGATGTTAGCAAAAAATTGAATACGAAAGATTTAAGAATCTCCGGCAACATTTCACCTGTATATGTCTCAGAGCACCTTACGCAACGCACGAAGTATTTGTTAGGTCGCTCAAAATCATTCGCTCGAGAACATAAATTTAAATATGTGTGGATAAGCAATGGCAGGGTATTCATTCGAAAAAGCGATACCACAAAACCTGTTCTAATTAATAATGAAAATGTTTTTTTAGATCTGCATTTATAAGAACAATAATTGCTGTCTTACTAATCCAAATATTAGGTTATATTTTATTTCAATATCTTTTTAATTCTTATATATGTTATATATGGGAAATATTGCTCTTAATGCTCTTAATTTTTTTAACTATTTTCACTAAGGATTTATATTTTTCTGATTATTTACTAACTAGTTTAATGTTTTATTATTATTTAACCCCTCGCGGCCCGCGGTTTGAATTTTAATGTGTGCCTTACGGCCCGTAAGAAATTCGCGAGTCTCAAAAAAAAGATGGCGTTTCAGAAAAAAAACGATTACTCCGAAACTGTCACACCGATCGTCTAAAACAGACCTGTTTTATGTTCCTATTGAAATTTGCTATTAGATATTTGTAACGTCGTTATGTAAAGCAATAAAGATTATTCATAATTATTAGTCAAAGTTGTACTAACATAATTAGCGGTCGGCCTCGCCTGGCCATTTCGGGCCGTCTGGGGTTCGACGGTAAATATCAATTCTGGACGTTTCGGGCCGTCTGGTACGCGAGGGGTTAACCAAAATAGTCGTACTCTCACAATTTCATTGTTTAATATTCTTCTACACAGAAATACAAAGTACAACAAGCTTCGCCACCCAGTCTCTCCTTCATTCTTCTCTTCCAGTCATTTTCTGAGCATAGATTTAGTAATTAGCACATACCCTTGTTATTTTAAATGCTGGATGATAATGTAGCGAATGTCATTGATGTCACTCAACACGAGTCTCATGTGTCATCGAATGTCGATACTTGCAGACGAGTATTAACAGGAGGCTCGGCCCTAAGGATGCTATGCCTTAACATCAGAAGTTTGCAGAAGAATTTGGACCAACTGCTCGTTATGATGTATGATTTAAAAATTGAATTCGACATTCTGATTTTAACGGAAGCTTGGATAGGAAAACATTTTTCTCATATAGGTATACCAGGGTACAGTTTCTTTCATACTAAAAACAACCACCTTCAAAATGATGGAGTGGGTATTTATGTAAGTGCTAAATTCACAGACATTAATATTAACATTAACAATTACTGACTTAATATTAACAATTTCCTAAAGAGCCTAGATCGCTTACTAACACAGAATTCCAGCATCAAAAATTTAATCCTAACAGGGGACTTAAACATAGACATACATGGGAACAAAAGCAAACAGGCTAACGAATATCTAGAGCTCCTTTCGCTACATGGGCTCCACTGTCTAGTTGACACACCGACCCGAGAAGCCAATAACTCGAAAACATGTATAGACCATATCATGTGTAGATCGCCCAATCCGACAATCTCCTTAGTGTATCAAACTACAATCACTGACCATCACGTTCTTTTATTAAAAATGAACTATAATGCTGACTATCCAAAAAAAAAAGATACTGAAAATATTACAAAACAAACATATGACTATAAGAAAATACAGAAAGAAATATCTGACATAGACTGGTCGATTGTCTACAAGGAAAAGGATATTAATACTGCCACCGAATCACTATTACAGCAAATCCAAAAGGTGATAAATACTAATTGTACGGTTAAACTTATTAAACTAAGACATAAAGAAAAAATATACAAACCATGGATTACGAAAGGGCTTATCTTCTGCATACATAGAAGAGATAAACTCCACTCGTCATCTCGACGTAACCCTGATAACCTCGATTTGAAAAATCGGTCCAAGCAATATCGCAACTTGTGCAATAAATTAATCCATAATACCAAAGTTAGATACTACAAAAACGAATTAGAGAAAGTTAACGGAGATCCAAAAAAAACATGGAAAATTATTAACGAGATTGCTAATAGAATACCCGCCAAACATACAATTGACCAATTAATCGATGGAAATGAAACAATCAGTAGGGATACCGCACCGCAGAGACTTGCAGATTATATAAATAAACATTTCACAAATGTTGGGCACAACTTAGCGCAAAAAATACAAAAAAGAATTACTCTCTCGAGACATTTGCCTCCGTCGATAGATTTTCCTGTGTCTCTTTTCCTGACTCCAACAACGCCATATGAAATTATGCAAACAATAGGATCCCTAAAATTAGACTCGGCTCCTGGTATTGACAATCTTAATTCAAGAATATTCAAGCTTTCAAAAAGAGAACTAAGTTGTCCCATTTCTCATATTGTGAATTCTAGTTTTAAATCAGGCATTTTCCCCGACATACTTAAATGTGCAAAAGTCATCCCTATTTACAAAAACGGCGATAAATTAAACATTGGCAACTATAGACCCATATCCCTACTAAACACTCTATCTAAAATCATAGAGAAAGTGGTTAAAAAGCGTCTTTCGAAATACCTGCAAGAAAACAATATTCTATCAATAAATCAATTTGGATTTAGAGAGGGTATGGGCACTACTGATGCTATTGCAGAGGTAACAAGTATAATTTATGATAATGTGGATAAGAGGAAAAAATGTTTAGCTATTTTCCTAGATCTAGCGAAGGCATTCGATACGGTTTCACACGTCAAACTGCTTCAGAGGTTAGGGAATGTGGGATTTAGGGGTATCACTCTGGACTGGTTTACAAGCTATTTGACAAATAGGAAACAAATTATTACCGTTAACAATACACACAGTAAGCCAGAATACCTCCAGTATGGTGTCCCTCAAGGCACTGTTCTCGGGCCCATTTTATTTCTTATTTACATCAACAAACTCTCCAATCTAGTCGGCAAAACAATTTCCTTCGCCGATGATACGGTCGTTATTTTTGAGGGCTATAACTGGAATGAAACATTCTCCGTAGCCAATGAGGGTATTAATGAAGTACATGAATGGTTAGACAATTCTCTACTTAGCCTGAACATACATAAAACTAAGTACCTTACGTTCAGCAACAATAGTAAAGGCCAACCACATTTAAACCATAGACTGACCATTCATGACTGCGACAGAAATACTCAGCATTGCAACTGCACTACTCTAGAAAGAGCACAACAGGTACAATACCTGGGTATAACGATCGACAATAAGATGCGTTGGCAACCACATATTGATAAGCTGGCGATGAAGGTGCGCAAACTCGCATGTATATTCAGGGAAATAAGAGATATTGTGGACCCGAGAACACTGAAAAACACCTACTATGCATTGTGTCAGTCAATACTATGCTATGGTATTATAGGATGGGGCGGTTGTACAAGGTCCACTCTACACCCTCTAGAAGTAGCGCAAAAATGTATTTTAAAAATAATCGCACGTAAACCATATCGATTTCCGTCAGACACTCTTTACATCCAGTCCGGGGTTTTGGATGTAAGACAGCTTTATGTTCGCATGGCCCTAATATATACTAAAAATAAAATGACACCTTATAATCAACGAATTGGAAAGACGAGAGCAACAAGAACTGGTGATATGTTGGTGCCAAGATCTTACACAACATTTGGCCAGCGCCATTTCACGTTCATTTGCCCTAGAATGTATAACAATCTTCCCGATGCAATTAAAAGTAGTGAGAACACATCCACTTTTAAAAAATCTCTAACGGATTGGTTGTTGGAGGTGGGTAGGGACGGCTTAGGGAAGATGTTGACTGTTGTATTTTGAATGATAGTATTTAGTACTTAGTATTTAGTTTTTCCATGATAATTTTAAATGACTATTATAGGTATGTGAGCATCATATCAATATGTAATTGATTTATATATTATTTTATATATGATTTGTATATTATTTTAGTTTTTATTTTATTTATTTTGGTTTTATTATTATTTTCGTATAAATATATGTATGTGTATGTGTGCATACATGGATATATATTTTATCTATAGATGTATATAAGTAACTATCCATATTTGTATATGCGTAAATATTTGTAGTTTTAAAAATAAGTACTAATTATAGATTAAGTTGACAGTGCACACTTAATATCATCATTAAAAGTCTGCCTTAGAACAGGCCTAGGCCTAGTTAGGCGACTGTGTCAATCATAAAAATAATGTCGCATCAATTTCTTGCTAACATCTTAATCAAATATGACATTAACTTTTTACTAGATGTGTTACTACTAAATAAATAAATAAATAAATAAATTACCAAGCTCTACAACTTTTCTTTAGAACTTAATCATATATCTCTCATCGTTAAGGCAGCATTAGTTAGAAACGTTTTCGTTCGACCGCTTATTCTCCGACTTTGACGTTCGACCGCAAATCCGACTACCACGAAAAAGTCTTTTTATTTTTCGGATTAATAATATAGCCTATGACACTCACAAATAACGGGGCTTTCAATTGGTAAAAGAATTTTCAAAATCGGTTCAATAGATCCAGAGATTACTTCCTACAATGTCACAAACTTTACCTCTTTATAATTTTAGTATATATTTATTGCTTGTATTATGTTAATTTTTGATTTAATTTAAAATAAGCTTAATAATAAATTATTGAATATTATTAGGATATTTTTTTTGTTTTATAGGTGTCAGGATCGAGCGAGTCCCCACAGCCTATCAATTTGGAGCATATAAAGAGAAGAGTTACTAAGAAAATTGAAGAGCGCCGACGTCTCGTAAGCATTTTTGATTATGGAAAGAGTTGAAAAGGTTGTGATTACAAACGGTCCAGCAGAGGGCGCACAAGTCATATAACACTATCGAAATATTGGACTTACAGATACAGCTTTGTTACACAGATGCAGTGTCGGGCAAAACTTCATTGAATACTATAATCCCGATTGATGACTAACGATTGATTCCTTTAATCGTCAATCGGCGACTGACAAGTGATTAGTTTCAATCGTTATTTATTTATTTATTTATTTATGGTAATGTACATAATATGCAACAAGCGTAACAAATCATACTTAATATCTACACTTTAAATGGGATGCTTGAGGCAGATTCTCGGTGTCTCACTCCGCGACCGAATTCGAAACGAGGCTATTAGAGAAAGATGCGATCTAGTAACAACGATCGAAGAAGAAGTACAAAAACATCGACTACGATGGTTCGGTCATGTTTGCCGAATGAACGATAATCGCTTGCCACGTAAACTTATTTAGCGAGACCGTCCGACAGAATGGAGAATTTAGCGATCGGCACCGAAGAAAACCTGGCTAAATAACATCAAAGAAGACCTTAAAAATCAACGATTATCGGCTAGGGATGCTCGAGACGTGGCAAAAAATTGTCAAGAATGGAAGCGAATCGTGAATGGAGTACGAAATCTAGCAGCACTCACAGCAGCGTATTGGCTGCGAGGGCGACCCCCTCCCCAATCGCGGCCAAGGAATAAATAATAATAAATAAGAAAAGCAAAAAAAAGTCATTAATATTAACCACCATTACTTTTACAAACTCGTTTAGCTGATTTAAACCCCATAAGAATTAAACGCTTACCAAAAAATGAGACCTTGTTCACATAACTTTAAAATGCCGCACCTCTAGTGCACACTAAACTGCGGATCACTTGGCTTTTAGCGAGTTTTCTGTCGCCCAGCGCGAGTCAGTAGTACTCCTCGCGCCATCTTGGAACCAATGTCCCCTTCAATGGCCGTGGCTAGGTTTAACAGACCGGAAATGCCTGTCGTTAAACCAACTTTAGGAGATTAAAAAAAAACTCATGAAAACTCATGTTCACAATAAAATAGTCATATTTTTGTAACATTTATTACATTTATTATTATTATTATTATTATTATTTGTTGATGAACTAGCAGCTTAATGCTGATGTGTTCATATCTATGAAATTCACTGGTGTTGCTATTTCCTTTTTTTTCTTTTATATATCATTTTTTAAATATATATCAAGCCTATTTTGGAATGCGTTTATGGTTGGTGCTTCGATAACTTCCTCGGGCAGTTTATTCCAGCTGTTCACGATTCTGTTTGTCAGGAAGTGCTTTCTTGCTTCAGTTGAAAAGCTTGTAACGTTGAGTTTCAGGCTGTGACCTCTCAAGTGATGGTTTGAATTGAACACAAACATGCTTTCCAACACTGGGCAGTCGTAGTGTTGCCTCAGTATTTTGTATGTCTCTATGAGATCTCCTCTGTGTCTCCGTTGCTCCAGAGTTGTCAGTTTGAGGATTTTAATCTATGTTCATAGGGTGTTTTTCTTTATTAAAATGTTCTTTCGAACTTGATTTTTTAATTAAATCTCTTGTTTTTATTGTCATGGCAAGGACACCAAAAGGGCCATTTTTTATTGGGCCGTGCATTACGGCCATTGCTAATTTGACAGCTCAAAACGTCATAGTTTTTATGCGATTTTTTGGAAAGATGCTCGTAGATCTAGAACAATGATTATGAAACAACTCAAAACCTGAGTAAGACCAATATAAAAAACACGAGAAATACACGCGAAACATGTTGCAATGCGTGCAACATGTTTCTGAAAAATAACATGCCACTACAAACAACTACATCAAATACACTGGAAAGAGATAGACACCTGCAGACAACCCAAAGAAATAGTAATGGAATACAACCACAAACTTACCAAAACACTTCTAAGGACAAAAAGGCCCCAACTACGCAAACTAGTGGGACTGATAACAGGACACAACACACTAAACAAACACCTCTTCAAAATGGGCGGAACGAATAGCCCTATGTGCAGAGCATGCATGGAGGCGGAAGAAACCACAAAACACATTCTGCTAGATTGTGAACAGGTAGAAGTATACAGGACAAAACACCTTGGGACCCCAGGCACCCTGCGCGAGGCGGCAGGAAACCTGAAAGCCCTGCTGGCTTTCGTCGAGGAGCTGGGGTGGGTGGAATAGCGCTACCCCCGTTACACGCAAAATAGGCACACTGGATGTCGACTTGCGGAGGAACGCCCAGTATAACTAACTAACTAACTAACATGCCACGCAAATTTGGATTTTTGTTACAACGTAGTAGTAAAACTGCGGGCGGTCGCGGGCGCGAGCGGGCCGCCAAGAACGCCACCGCGGGCTGCATGCAGCCTGCAGTGGCGCGGGTTGAAGACCCGCGGGTTGAAGAGCCGCGGGTTGAAGAGCCGCGGGTTGAAGACCCATATCCTAAGCTATCATTAGGTCTGCACAAAAAGGGCCACCATTTTGTTTGGTTTCTCGGCATTTTCCAGCTCAACGCACCGAACATATGTCCGCTACTTAGAATTAGTCACTGAATAATCCATCGATACTTAGTGACTGGGAAATCAGTACCGGAAAAATTAAGTAGATGTAGATGTCCTGGAAAACGTGTAGTGAAAGGCAACCAAGAAATTTCATTCACCATAGTTTTTGATCAAACCCCCTATACGACTCTGTATTTACATATGTATGTGGGTGAAATAGCGCAATATGCCTTTACTATTTTGAAGGTTTCCGCAATGTCTGCTGGAGTGGATGCCGACGGGCAGCAATTGTTCATGACCATTGCTAAGACTATTGCCGATGTTGGATGGAACGGCCCTAATATTACAGTCTTTAATCAACTCACCATTACGCCTCCCTATAAGGTATGAATATAATATGTATTTAGTCTTCGCTTAACATTGTTTTTAAGATGAAAAGGAAATATCTGTTTTGAACCCCTCTGAGACGATTAAGGCTATTACCACATTGAAGTCTGTCTGTGTGTCCGTTTGTGTCCGTGTCCGTTATTTGGTAGCGAACGGTTTTGTGCAGCTTGGCCCATAAGAGCCACTGTGTTTCCGGGTCGGTCCAACTCACGATTCAGATCCTATTCAAGAGCTACCTCGTGTGGAGGACTATCCCGTCTCAGGCCTCACTGCTGGTAGATCGGCTTTCTCTGGAGGAACGCCTGTCGGTGCTATTGAACAGTTTGCGCACCTTGCAGCGTCAGCCAATCGACTGCGCTTTCCGACTCATAAACGGGGGCGTCAACGGCTTTGTTTCCTATAGAGCCAGGGTATTTGTTAACCTTGTGGTATCCGCTCTTTAAATGACCATTCGGCTACACGATGCCGGGTGATACAGCCTGACAATGGACATAGTTAAGAGAGCAAACTCACTTCTATATTTAATAGCTTTTCCACTATCACCAGTGAACTTTTCCTCAAGCTCTATAAAACCTGCATTCGCCCGCTCCTCGAATACTCCCACCAGGTATGGAATCCTTACTTTCGGAAGGATATAGAGCACCTGGAAAGAGTTCAGAGAAGAGCAAAAAAGTTGGTGCTATCGCTGAGGAACAAACCATACGAAGTACAACTGAAAGAACTTCGCCTGACATGAGAGGAACGTAGGCAGCGAGGAAACCTAATAGACAGCTACAAAATGCTTCACGGTTATTACATTGTGCCCAACCTCGAGAGCATGTATACCATGAACACTAATAAGCAACTGCGTGGACACTCGTTGAAGCTAAATAAATTAATAGTTTAAAAAAAAACACTAAAAACACACTTTTGGGCTATGATACGATATTCACATACACACGGCTATGATACGTGGGTGCTGGTCTTGCAAGCCCGTACGCTCAAATATCTCTGTCCCGACTGCGAGGTGGGCGTGCGCCAGCTACCCGCCCTCAGGGCACAGGTTGGTGAACTCAAGAACGAGTTAAGCGAGCTACGCAGTGAACTAGCCGAGTTAAAGACGCACCAAACTCGAACTCTAAACCTGGACTCAGTCATCGACGAGCTCGAAGAGAGGAAGAAGAGGAGCTCCAATGTGGTGATGTTCGGGGTCCCAGAGTCGCACTCGGACAATGTGGAACAACGCAAGAAGCACGATGCGGACAGCGTGCAGCGGGCACTTGCCGTCTTACCAGATTGCGAGCGTCCCATTGCCGTCATCCGTCTCGGTAAGCTGCGCCCTGACATCAATGCGCCCCGCCCACTGAAGCTGATAATGGCTGGTAAGCAGAAGGCTATTCACATCCTTAAAAACAAGAGCAAACTGCCGGCCACCATAAACGCAAAGTCCGATCTGACTCCCTATCAGCGAGATCAACTGCGGCGCCTACGCGAGGAACTAGCAGAGAGAAACACCAAAGGCGAAGAAAAACTAACCATTAAATATATTAATGGGTGCCCGCGTATAGTGAAAGATGCAAAAAACTGACATCGTCCATCACCGAAATGACTTTCTTTTACACAAACCTGGCATCACTCATGGCAAAATTTGATTTACTCTTAATAGAAATACACCAACGAAATCCTACATTTATTGTATTAACGGAGACACATCTGACACCGCAAATAAAAGACAGTCTAATCAATATTCAAGGCTATACAGTGTTCCGGCATGACCGCACGAGTGGTAAGAAGGGTGGAGGTGTGGCCATCTATGTTGCACACTCACACAAGAATATACCTATACTTGGAAAACGTAACTCTAGATATCACGATGACTCGGTGGAAGCGCTTTGGCTCAATCTTCAGTATGGGAACTTCAAACTGCTGGTATGTGCTGTCTACCGCCCCACTCACTACGCACTTGAACAAACAGATATCCAACTTTTTAATACAATCCAGCAAGCCGCAGAACAGGACACTATACTCATCTTAGGTGACCTCAACTTACCAGATATCACTTGGCCACTCGTTAAACTGAACGGTTATAACGCTCTCCACGAAAAATTTGTAGACATGTACACCAGCTCAGATCTGCATCAGCTAGTAGAAGAAATCACACGAAAGCGGAACAATGAAGAATCCCTCCTTGATCTGATCCTGTGCAACGACCATAACCTCTGTACCCAAATAGAACACCATCCACACATAGGGAAAAGCGATCACTGTGTTATCATTGCAACCATTCAATTTATTCAAGAACGAAGCAGCAGATGCAACACCAAACCCCGTCGTGACTACTTTCGAACAGATTACGACAGTGTCAGTGCTGCGCTTACTCAAAACAACACACTGAACACCAGCCACACAGAAGTGCTCAGTGCATGGAATGATTTTAAACTCATCGTAAAGAAAATATTAGATACCCATGTACCACTGTGTAAACCAACGAAGAAATCGAAAAACAAGCCATGGATAAACAAATATATTTTAACTATGACTGAGGAAAAAAGAAAATTATGGGCAATTTACCGACTAAACAAATCCATCACAAGCTACCAAGCATACAGAAAAATTAACAATAAGATTGTGGCATCTATACGTCAACTTAGGCAATCGTTTGAAAAAAATATCATAGAAACTGGACCCAAGGCATTCTATGGGTATGTCCGCGGACAACTGACGTCAAAAGTGTGTGTGCCACCGGCGCTAAGAGCTGAAAACTCAAGCGACATAGTGACGGAACACCGTGCCGTCGCCAATGTGTTCGCTAGTCAATTTAAAAAGTCTTATGTTCGAGAGTGTGATGATCCTATGCCGCAAATATTGGTGCCCAGGATAGTAAATTGTATTGAAACGATTGAATTCAAGCCAGATGCAATTCTAAAGGTTTTGACATCGTTCAGGGATGCGACTTCTATGGGACCTGATGAAATTCCTGCAATTTTCCTAAAGAAGTGCTCTGCGGAATTGTGTGAGCAGCTTGCACATATAATGACATTGTCCTTTGAAAACGCGACACTTCCACACGACTGGAAAGAGGCAATTGTAACACCAATTTACAAAAAAGGTGATAAACTCTCTCCAGCCAACTATCGCCCGATTAGCCTTACCAGCCTTGTTTGCAAAGCTATGGAAAAAATTGTAGCCGAAAAAATAAGACTTTTTCTAGCCCGGGAAAACATAACAATCGAGGAGCAACATGGCTTCGTCCCGAGACGCTCAACTGTGACTAACCTCCTCACATGTGTTGACCAATGGACTCGTAAGTGGGACGAACGGAACTCTACTGATGTAATTTACTTGGACTACGAGAAGGCATTCGACCGAGTCCCAATAAAACGGTTAATCCACAAACTGGAACATTTTGGTTTTAGAGGCAAATTACTGTCATGGATTGCAGATTTTCTATCGAACAGGAAATTCAAGGTGCGAGTCGGAGAGGAACTATCTGAAGCCCATGACGTTCTCAGTGGAGTGCCTCAGGGTTCGGTGATCGGCCCTGTTGTGTTCGGTATTTTCCTGACAGACCTCAAAGCGATTATGGAAACATCCTTTACGCTTTTTGCTGATGACACCAAATTCTTTGGAGATCCTGTCATAAGCCGTCAACTGATTCAAGACAACCTCGACCACATCGTGCAATGGACTAAGGATTGGCTTCTCACACTAAACGCAGAGAAATGCACCGTACTGCATATAGGTCCCAAGAATCCGCATCACAAATACACGATTGAGGGAACCCCTGTACACACAGTTACCACACAGAAAGATCTTGGAGTAATTGTGTCCCAGGACCTCAAATGGGAACCGCATATAGTAGAAGTTGTAAAAAGAGCAAACTCACTTCTTTACATGATTAGGAAAGCTTTCTCCTACATAAACTCTGATTTGTTCCTCAAACTCTACAAAACGTACGTCCGCCCTCTCCTCGAATACTCTTACCAGGTGTGGAACCCCTACTTCATAAAAGACATTGAACTGCTGGAGAAAGTGCAAAGGCGGGCAACCAAGATGGTTCCATCCCTAAGGAACAAGCCTTATGAAAACCGCTTGGATGCACTGGGTCTTACTACACTTGAGCAAAGAAGACAAAGAGGGGACCTCATCGAGACGTTTAAGATTCTGAATGGTCATTATGATGTAGCCAACCTTAATGCAATGTACACAATGAACACCAACGAGAAACTCCGAGGACATTCCTTAAAACTAAACCGAAACAGTTTTAGTTCCAACCCAAGAAAGTACTTTTTGACTAACCGAGTGGTGGACTCTTGGAACAAACTACCACAAGAAGTGATAAGTGCTATCTCAGTGAATGGTTTTAAAAATCTACTAGACAAACATTTAGTTAAAATGGCAATTAAAAAGTGTAAGGAATAAAATAAAATAAAGACAAACAGTACACTCAACACGGGAAGTACAC
Organism: Micropterix aruncella; assembly: GCA_944548615.1. NCBI lineage: Eukaryota > Metazoa > Arthropoda > Insecta > Lepidoptera > Micropterigidae > Micropterix > Micropterix aruncella. The sequence continues at coordinate 15,086,001 of OX155979.1, forward strand.
GCATCAGCTGCAAAAGCTGCTAGTGTATATAAATAAATAATAATAATAATAATAATAATAATACGATATTCCACCATGGAATGCCAGTGCCTATCTTCCGGCTTCATCATCAGACCTTGAAACCTAATCGTGGTCAAAGTTCATTCCAAGACTTTTCTAGTCCAAACACAGCTATGATACGGTGTTCCATCATGAAGTTCCAGTTCATATCTTCCGACTCCATCATCAGATCAGTTTGACAGTACCATATTATTGTATTGTCATCAGAACTACATATAGCTGCCAATTTTCATGACGCTACGATCCTTGGAAGATGGTTAAATCAGTTACCTTAGATTCCATTACATAGTTACATACAGGTCGACCTAATAAAAGCAAGTTAATAAGACAATTGCAGTATCGAACCCCAGGAAATATTTTTTAACAAATCGTGTAGTGGATGCTTGGAATGCTTTGCCAGAGGAAGTGATCAGTGCTATCTCTGTCAATAGCTTTAAAAACAAACTGGACATTTTTCTTAGTTCAAAACAGTCACAAGTTTAAAAACAAGTGGATGTGATATACACGCATCAGCCTTAAGCTGTTAGTGTATAATATAATAATAATAATAATGGACGGTGAGGTCTGCGATAGATTCGGTAGACACCGCTACGCAAGCGCGCCAATATCCAAAGGACGGCGTGCCTCATGACAACAGCTCTAGATGCACTGCTGAACTTACCGCCCCTACACATTCACTTGCAAAAGGTGGCGAAAGCCAGCATGTACAGCCTATCTGCCCGAGAGAAGGTAAACTGGATCTCACAAACACTAAGATCAGTTCTTGACTCAGTCAGTGAAACTCCAACCGTCAACATGGTATCAGACACCATGCTTCCACTCCTAAACTTTAGATTTTTTTTACAGTGGAACTGCCGCCCAGAAACGACTGGCTAAAAAGTCAACTGCACTGGGAGGCCGGTAGCTTTGAATGGTATACAGATGGGTCCAAATCGGGACTTGACGTAGGCTGCGGTATTATATATGGAGAGCGACCAAACTTCGAAAGAAGTGTAAACTTGGGGAAATACGCCTCCATATTTCAAGCAGAGATATATGCCATTATTGAATGTGCGGATATCAACCTCCATAAGAACTACCCCAACCACCGTATCTATATCCACTAGGATAGCAAGGCAGCTCTTATGGCACTAGCCTCGAATACTCTTAATTTAAAGCTAATCACTACTGAATTCCCTGGGCGAAAAGAACAGGGTAATTCTAAGATGGGTTCCCGGCCATGCAGGAATCGAGGGAAATAAAAAAGCCGATGAACTTGCTAAGACGGGAGCAAAGGGAACGTTATACGGCCCTGAACCTTGCTGTGGCGTACCAAAAAGCCTTGCAAACCTAATTATTATTATTATTATTATTATTTATTCTGGACAGGCAGCTCTGCTGATACGTCCAGATCAGATCTTGTAAAGCTAAACAATATTAACAATATAATATAAACAATATTAACAAGTTTTTAGGTACAAATCGAGTCTGTTTTTAAATTGTGTAACAGAAATTCCTTTTTTTTCGCGCTTGTGTCCCGAATTATCATTAAAGGTTACTTCTCCGGGTTTTCTATAACCTTTTTCTGTTCCGAAAATGTTGTTTATTGTTGCTTTTTTGAAATCATCCAAAATTTTCCTTAATAGCTGTCAGATGACATTAATGTTGCTATTATGGAGATATATTTATTAAAAAAATAAATAAATAAATAAATGAATGTCAACTAAAAAAAAATTATAATATTAATTAAAAAGAAAACCTACATAAAATTTAACTTTTATTAAAAAATTTTGGAAGTAAATCTACACTCTTTGTCATAGAGTAGAGACATTCGTGTTTTTGGTAATAATGAGTTGTCAAACGTGTTCGGTTAGAGCTCATTTCCTGTTTTAACAATGGCGGGGCAGGTGCTCTTGCTCCGCCGAGGCAGGCAGAAAGTGGATTAAAAAACGAACAAGAAAGCCGTAGATTAACCGCCTGGCGGTAAAATTTTTATTATGTGAAGTGTGTGTGACTTATCTGGTAAGCATTTAATCTCCTTTTGGGTAGCTTTTCAAGTAGGATCCTCGCGATTTTAACGGATTTTTCTATTGATCGCAGCTTGCGGCATCTATGAACTTCTGACACATGCGTATTTTAATTGCTGCTAAATAAGTGACGAAATCGTCGCTAAATGTGACGGGACTTGCCTCCATGTCAGGGATTTTGCCTTCATTTCTGGAATTCTGTTATTTTTATTTGGATGAACACATGTGACGCGCCGATAAGCGGAATTTGAAGAACGAGTGCCTGCGGGCGATTAAACACAAATACTTTACATACTCTCGTGTTTTTTTTTGTGCTTTAGTCTTTTGTGTGTCTGAGGAGAAGGGTTTTCTGTTGGCCAAATTCAGTGCCGATCAATATAACCCACTCTCTGAGATCGATTTTTTTAGGTTAACTTTTTTCAAAATTTCTTTCGGGTATCTTTTTTATTATAATTAGTTTCCTTCTTTTTCTTTAAAAGGAGGTGGCGTACTTTTTTTTCTTTCATTCTTTTGGGTTTTGGTAGTTTCTACCGTGTTTCTTCCAAACACGTAAATTAGTATTTTGCGGTTATAATTGATTGACAGAGATTGCACTAATCACTTCAAATGGTAGTTTATTCCACATGTCCACCACTATTTGGCAGAACGTTCTTAAGAGGAAATTCGATTTAAATTTTGTACGGTTGAGTTTTTTGTTGTGACCTCGAAGATTTGTATTGACGTTGAATTTGTAAATATTCTTCAGTGCAGGTACATCGTAATAATGTGTTAGAATTTTATATGTCTCAATCAGGTCCCCTCTTTGTCTTCTTTGTTTGAGTGTAGTAATTCCAAGTAATTTCAAGCGATCTTCATACTCAAACAAATATGTTTAGAGCAATTCGTTAACCACTGGAACAACACGCCAAGGTTGAATCATTCCAAAGCGCTAATTAAGGCTTACGACCATAAGACGGCCCGTGAGGCCTTATCGCTAAATAGGAACAATCTAAGGGCGCTCACAGGGCATTGTGGCCTGAACAAACACATGTTCAACCTCAAGCTCCGAGACACAAAAATGTGAAACTCCCCAGCACCTTATGTGCGAGTGTGGCCCGCTGATGCGTAAAAGAAACACCCACCTATGTGGTCATTACCTCCAACCTGAGGAGGTAAAACAATCTGGCGCCAAAAGCCTGCTGCGGTTCTTAAATGACACGAGGCTTAGCGCAGAACTATAGTAGGTGGCGAACACAATAGATCAGCAATGGTCGCAGTGTTACAAGGCTCATAAAGACCTTAGAAAAGTCCCACTCAACAAATAAAAAAAATAAAAAAATACGCAAGCGACCTCGATCCTGTAGCCGGTCAGGAGGTAGGAGGTATCCTGATGATTAATTCCAGACAGAGATATCCTTCCAAACTGGTAGTTAGGCAGCGAGGCTGCCTGCTGCTTGTCTTTCACGGTACCTCGCCGTAAGGCGTTGGCCTCTGTTGGGCGAGTGGCGTAACTAGACGGTGGACTGTTTTCGTCCCAAGTCTTCTACGCTCATCTCACGGGAAATAGAACGATCTAACATCGTTAAAACTTCCTGAGGTGACTGGTTCGCCCGTTGTAATTGACAACTATAATTGTCTACTTCATAAAGTATTTATGTATATAGAAGGATATAAAAGCTGATGGAGTCGAAAAGTTGTAGCGTAAATATATAAAAAATCATCAATATATTGTATGTACCTCACTTCTTTCTTAGTGACCCACCTATGATACAGATATATAGTGATTTTCATCATCCGGTCCGGTGAATAGTGATTTTCATCATCGCGATACGAGGAATAAATCCAATCTCCACATAAACCGACAGCGACTTAGCAAAGTGCGATACAGTTTCATTCACCAAAATTTGTGCTTCTATAATAAGATTCCAGAGTAAATGAAGAAAGCCTTGGAGAGGACCAATTTAAAAAGATAATCTATACTAATATTATAAAGAGGTAAAGTTTGTGAGGTTGTAGGAAGTAATCTCTGGATTTATTGAACCGATTTTGAATTTTTTTTCTTTTACCAATAAAAAGACACGTTATTTGTGAGTGTCATAGGCTATATATTAATCTGAAAAATGAAAAGACTTTTTCGTGGGAGTCGGATTTCCAAAGTAAGTCGGAGAAAAAACGGTCGAACGAAAACGTTTTTAACTAACGCTGCCTTAACGATGAGAGATATATGATTAAGTTCTAGAGAAAAGTTGTAGAGCTTGGTAATGCCTACAAAAAAGTCAGCGACAGCATATGTCTAACTTTTATATTTAAGTCACAAAAAGTAGTATTTTATATTTAATTAAAAAATAATTTAAATCATTAGGTCATGTTTATTGGTCATATTATCAACAATTATGAATTCATATAAAAATAAGTAAATTTATCGTTTCAAGCGTTTAAAACAAAACACTTTTCCCTTTTACTGTGTATAATTTCCCTTTTACTGCATAAATGGTTAGAGAGGTAAGACACTCACAAATGAGAAGACAAGACAAGACAAGAAGACACTCACAAATAACGGCAATATAGTCAAATTGGCATGCAAATACATACATACATATGCAGTAAAAATATAAGTCTTACGTCCGGGGTAGCCTTCCGCGCGAGGAGGTTTCTGCATAGGAGCTGAATCAAGAGTTGAGCCGATCCGAGAACAAAATGGATCTTATGACCCAAGCTGCACGAAACCATTCGCTACCACGCTGCTAGTGCTAGAGTTGTCAACTACAACGGGCGAGCCTGTCACCTCAGGAAGTTTTAACGATTAGTCGTTCTATCTCCCTGGAGTGAGCACAGAAGAGTTGGACAAAACAGTCCACCGTCAAGCTCCGCCACAAGCCCGTGAGAGGCCAACGCCTTAACCGCGAGATAGCCAGGAGTGTTACCCAGCGGGCTTACACTCACGCCCTTACTTACGTCTCTGAGTATAGAAGCAGACTTCATTGGCTTCGAATACGTGAACGTAGAAACATGCATATTCTTCTCCTTCTTTATAACATCCTCAACAATCCTATCCTCCTCAACAATCGTTAGGTCATGTTTATTGGTCATATTATCAACAATTATGAATTCATATCAAAATAAGTAAATTTATCGTCTCAAGTGTTTACAACAAAGACTTTTACCTTTTACTGCATATAGTTTCCCTTTTACTGCATAAATGGTTAAAGAGATAAGACACTGACAAATAAGACACTCATAAGAAGACACTCACAAATAACGGTAATATATCAAATTGGCATGCAAATACATACATACATATGCCGTAAAAATATAACCCTTCTCTTGGCAGTCAGGAAATAAATCATAGCACTCGGTACTAACCGAACCACACTCATAATTTCATCACAAGTAAAAAGTTTTACCGCCCAACGAAGTGGGCACGGGTCAGCTAGTTATAAATAATTTGGTAAGAAACCCAATTTATGGTATAAGGGAGTTTGAAAATTCTGAGTTAATTTTCCATGTTGATGATTAATGAAATGCGTAAAGTTTTAAACGTAATGGTATTATGATAGCTGACATTCTAATTTTCATATAATTTATTATACATCTATTCATTTTTAAAAAAATACGAAGGCATATTGCTGGATTGACAATAAAATATATATTTTTTTGATTATTCTACATAGAATTTGCATTTCTATTTTAATATATTATTCTCCCTGACTCTTAAATTACATTAGTATATTTTGATTATTTGTATGCAGGTAATATTGAATATAATATTACAGCCATGACAACTATCACGATAGTTATGTTTTTAATAATTAAATTTTAAGCATTTAATTTTGTGACGCATCCAAGTGTAGGAATGCCTATCTACTGGAGTAGTTGATTGTATTGTATTGTATTGTATACACTGGACTGTTTAGTTAGTTAGTTTTCCTGGGCTATTTCCCGCACTTGGCCTCTTGATTGGGCCGTTGTGCGTGGCTCATGTTTCTATTTATGTTACTCCAGCCAACCCAGGCTGTCCCAGAAGGTTAGCAGCCTGTTTCGGTTGCTACAGGCCTCCGGGACAGATGCTGGAGATTGTAGTATTCTTGCCCGTTGCTCCATGAGCACATGCTGTGGCGTTTCTTCTTCCTCCATGCATCCTCTGCATATAGGGCTGTCTGTCACACCTATGGTAAACAGGTGTTTGTTTAGGGGACAGTGGCCTGTCATAGTACCTATGACTTTACGGATTTTGTCCCTTTTTAATCTGGTGAAATTGCAGGCAAGTTTTTTAGACGCTTCCGGAACCGCGTTCTTTGTTTGCCTGCATCCTGCGGTTTTTTTTCATTGTTTAAGGTGGGTTTCGTCGGTGTTCCTGCGTAGCCATGTTTTTATTTGGGCCTGGGGTATGGGCACCAAGGGTTCCGGTCCATATACTATTTCATTTGATCCCCTTTTGGCCAGTTCGTCTGCCGCGTCGTTGCCCAGTGAGTCGCTGTGCCCTTTAATCCATCGCAGGGTCACTATTTGACCTTGCAATGGATTGAAGCGCATTGTGGCATTCCATTACAAGGACAGAGGTTATAGTATTTTTTGCTAGCACTTGTAGCACAGAGGCACCGTCGGAGACAAATTTCAATCTTAGGTCTCCGACATCTTTGGCTGCAACTGCCTGTGCTGCTCTGGTGATGCCAATGCATTCTGCTTGGAAGATCGTATTTAAGTTGCCTAGGGTAGTTGATATTTTGATGTTTAGATCATTTGAGAAGACGCCGGCTCCGGTACCTTGAGTGGTTTTGGAGCCATTTGTGTATATCATATACACTGGACTGATAAATAAAAGAAAATAAATGACTAATATTTTTGTATATTTTTTTTTTGGACAGGTGGAAAATATAATCGGGGATCCAGACTCGAAGGACTACATCTACATTCGTAAAGTCATTGAGAGGTTTTGCAATGAACGACAACCGTAGTGAATCTAAACAGCAGATTAAAAATAAAATTATACAACCATTTATAAAAATAAAAATCCGGTGAATTATCATTGTATCATAATTTCTTGAGTGCTGTGCCACTAGAGAAGCATCGTCCTCAGTCGAAGTCTTTCACCCCAGGCTGGTATAACGGTTAATAATCTTTCTTTCAGCCGTGGGATGAGTTTAGAGACTTCTACTACAGCGGGCGAGCCCGTCACTTCAAGAAGTTTTAACGATTAGTCGTTCTGTCTCCCTGAAGTGAGCGCACTTGGACAAAAACAGTCCGCCATCAAGCTCCGTCACATGCCCGTAAGAGGCCAACGCCTTAACCGCGAGATAGCCAGGAGTGTTACCTAGCGGGTTTACACTCATACCCTTACTTACGTCTCTGAGTATAGAAGCAGACTTCATTGGCTTCGAATACGTGAACGTAGAAACATGCATATTCTTCTCCTTCTTTATAACATCCTCAACAATCCTACCGCTCCCTCCTACCTAACCGAAAAATTCAATCACTTAGGAAGTCACTTTCACTCCGTTCCAGTCAGGATAGTAAAATTGCGATTCCCACTCATAATTCTTCTATTTTTACTTATTCCTTCACAGTGGATGGAGCTAGACTATGGAACCAGCTCCCGCCAGACAGAAACGCACCAACGGTTTCTACCTTTCAAGTGTCTCTGAAAAAGCATTTCATGTCCCTAAATTCCCAGTTATCCTAGGTCTCATCCCATCCTCTCCTATCCTTCGCTCCTTGCGAATTATTCCAAATCCTAATTTTATTTAAAAAATGGCATTTTTGTTACTTGGTTAATTTTTGTTATGTAATAAGTTTTTCTTCTTTTTTTGTTAATTTTTAATTTATCTTTTGGCACCTAAATTTTTACACTTCCACGAAGGTTGGCTGTAAGAGATTGTATTTTAGGCAATAAGTCCGCCTTTTTTATGTTTTTGGTTAATGTGCAATAAAGAATCTCTATCTATCTATCTTACTTCCAATTACGACCAGATTACTCCAGTCTCTCGATTGGTTCCGAGTTCGAGGTCGCTTGCGCGGTCCTCTCCCTTACGAAGCGGTGAAACGGTGTATACCGAATCTATCGCGGACCACGGCATCCTTTGCCCGGCTGTTCACCCAGGATCGGGTAGCCAGTCGCCGTAAGGTCCGCAACCACCCCCGCTCTATAGGAAACAGTACTGCTTCCAGACTCCCCCAACTGTTAGTCAGAGTGCACAGTCGATTGGCTTACGCTGCACGGTGCGCAGACCGTCCAGGAGCGTCAGAAGATTGATTCCTAGGGGAAATTAGCCCTAAGGCCAGAGTCCTACCCGGGCTCACACGTCATGCGTGGAGGCCGCCGGATGGGTGTTGACCCGTGAGTGTGAGCAACCGTGAACAGAATGGGTCTTCGTGGCCAACTCAGCAAGGGCTCATTAACTCCCAGAGTCGTGGACAGTCCACTATATTGGTCCAATCCGCCCAGCGGGCATCCACGCGGGCTATCAGTTATGGCCGGATTTCTCTGGCCTCCCGACTGGTTACAGGTTCGAGGTCGCTTGCGCGGTCCTCTCCCTTACGAAGCGGTGAAACGGTGTATACCGAATCTATCGCGGACCACGGCATCCTTTGCCCGGCTGTTCACCCAGGATCGGGTAGCCAGTCGCCGTAAGGTCCGCAACCACCCCCGCTCTATAGGAAACAGTACTGCTTCCAGACTCCCCCGACTGTTAGTCAGAGTGCACAGTCGATTGGCTTACGCTGCACGGTGCGCAGACCGTCCAGGAGCGCCAGAAGATTGATTCCTAGGGGAAATTAGCCCTAAGGCCAGAGTCCTACCCGGGCTCACACGTCATGCGTGGAGGCCGCCGGATGGGTGTTGACCCGTGAGTGTGAGCAACCGTGAACAGAATGGGTCTTCGTGGCCAACTCAGCAAGGGCCCATTAACTCCCAGAGACATGGACAGTCCACTATATTGGTCCAATCCGCCCAGCGGGCATCCAAGCGGGCTATCAGTTATGGCCGGATTTCTCTGGCCTCCCGACTGGTTACAGGTTCGAGGTCGCTTGCACGGTCCTCTACCTAATGTAAGCGGCGATTCAGTTTGAATCATCGTGGATCATTGCGTTCTTTGCCCGTCTTTCAATCAGGATCGGGTGGTCAATCGGTCGTTTCTAGAGCGGTTATCATTAGGTCAACAGCTTTCACCGCTCAATAGGAAACAAAGCCAGACTTCCCCAGTTATCGGTCGGTAAGCTCGACCGATCTAAAGCACGGTGCACTAACCGTCCTGGAGTGCCTGAAGAACGATTCCCGGGGGAAACTGTCTCAGGAGGGGCACAGGAGTCCTACCCGGGCTCGAACTTCTACGTGGAGGCTATCGGATGGGTGTTGACCCGTGAGTTGGGCCGACTCATAAACAAAGCGGGTCATAGTGGACCAACTGCACTGGTCCTATTGGCTACCACTGGATATATACATATCAACTCATGAAAGTCAATCCAGACTAAACGACATTGAGTATACTTTACAAGAAAGTGATTTAAAGTTAAAATATTTTTTTAAATGTTATATAAATTTCACCTAATGAAATGATATCCAACAATTCTTCTTCTTCTCCGTCGTTCCCTCATTACTGAGGATTGCGGCCACTAGACAACAGTTTGCCTACGAGGCTCCTCCACTTCGACCTTTCTTCTGCATGGCGGGTCGCAGATTGTATGGACCCTTTTGTAACTTCTTTGATGAGGTCGTTCCATCTGGCTCTGCTTCTTCTTTCCTCCACTTGACCCCCGGAAAGCATTTTCTCCAGATTCTCTGGATTTCTCCTGGCAACATGACCGAAGAACTGCAGGACCCTTCTCATGCATACGGTGGAGAGCCTCACTTGGATGCCGAGTTCTTCCAGGACAGATTTGTTGGTGCGGCGTGCTGTCCATGGGATTCCTAGCATTTTACGCCAACGCCACATCTGCAGTGCATCGATTTTGGTGCGTATCCGAGCCTTTAGGGTCCATGTCTCCGATGCATAGAGAAAGATTGAGAAAATCAGAGCTCGAACCAGCCTGACCTTAGTCCGCTTGCTTATACGTAGATTCTTCCACAGCCTTTCTAGCTTGCTTATGGCCGATCTTGCCATCTGGCTTCTGCGTAAGACTTCCTTTTCACAGTTTCTGTCGTTGCATATCATGGAGCCCAGATAGACAAAGTCTTTCACAGCTTGAAGGTCACTCAGCTCGTTGGTGCGTTGCATGGTTCCAGCCCAGTCCACAAACATGAGTTTGGTCTTGCTGCGGTTCATATGCAGTCCATACTCCTTGCTTTCCTTCTCCACCCTGCGTAATAGGGTCGCCAACTCATTTTCATTGGCACCTATGATGGTCGTGTCGTCGGCGAATCTTAGGTTGTTGATTCTGAGACCTCCAATGCGAATTCTACCCTCTCATTCGTCTAGGACTTTTCTCATATGTTCGCCAATCAAATTGAAGAGTTTCGGAGATAAGATGCACCCTTATCTGGAGATAAGATGCACCTTGTCCATCCAACAATTAGGAAAATGTTATATTACTTTTTCAAAAAATAACTTTAAATCACTTTTCTGCAAAATGTACTCAATGTCGCTTAGTCAGGATTGCCTTTAAAGCGTCGATATATTAGATATACTTATATAGACATGGTCGAGTTTTAATTAACCGCCATGCTTGAAGCGGGTTAATCAGTAAGAGCAGGTAAGCAACTTTTGATAAAAATTTGACAAAAAAACAAAAAAGAAATTTTGAAAATTTTTATTGTTTGAAAAATAGTATAAAAAAGAGTTAAGCACGATACGCCATCTGGCGGTAGCTAGACCCCAGTAACCTCGCTCGTTGGAGCTATGCCGAGGATAGTTCATGTGCCCTTTGTAGCATCACCCCTTGCACAGCTAGACATATTCTAGCCGGCTGCAAGGTGGCCTTGGATCAAGGACGGTACACTTACCGCCACGACAAAGTCCTTGTTGTTATTCGCGAGGTACTTAGCCTCTCAGTGGCTCGTGCCAACGAGGGTTCCACAGTATCCTCCAAACCCCCAATACAGTTTGTGCGGGTTGGCTCTAAAGGCAAAAAACATCCCACTGCAAAACCTTTCTCAATAATCGAGAAAGCTTCAGATTGGATCATGGAGGTCGATTTGGTCTCTAAGCAGTATAAATTTCCTGAAAGTCTCGGATGCACAGCCCTGCGTCCAGATATAACTCTTTACTCTCTATCTCGGAAGATGGTCCTTATCGTAGAATTAACTGTTCCATGGGAATCAAATATCCCAAAAGACCACGAGTACAAATTAAATAAATACCATGACCTCGCAAATGCCGTCACCCGGAACGGCTTCACTGTTCACCTTCACGCGGTGGAAGTAGGCGCTCGGTTCCTGCCAGCTAAATCTTTGTTTCACCTTTTCAATAATCTCGGTCTCTCCAGGAAAATAATCAACTCCTTTCTAGAAAAATTATCTGAAACTGCGATCTCTGCATCTCAAATTCTATGGCTTCGAAGGGGGAGTGAATGGGTGGTAAGGTGAACACTCACATGTGGCAAGACAACTGTCCTAAACCTACCACCGCCGGTCGTTAGTCCGGAATCCACCCTTCACCTCCCAGAAGTGTAAAAATTATATATGATGGGCCCGATTTTTGGTTGGTGAATTCCATGGCAGCTCCGTTTGTATTTTATTTTATCGATAATAATGTTTATTACCAATATTGTACCTACCGCTAGATGGCACAGAACGCTCAATGCTCGTCAAACTTTTATTTAACATTTACGATCTTCAAATTTACAGATATAAAAAAACATTGTCATTTTGTTCTTTCAAAAAATTTTATGAAAATTTGCTTACCAACTCATACTTATTCACTTTCTTCAAGGATGCCATCTGGCCTCTTTTATGCGGCGCAGCTACCGATGGCCGATGCCAGGTCTATATAATGAATACCTTTAGAATAATTTAACAAACGTCAATGAATGGTCCGCCGTGATTTATATTTTTAAAAGGCCTCAATATCTGTTTTAATCAAGAAAATCTCTTAATTGTTTTGGCCACAGAAATATTATAAAGCCCTCTTGTCAGCTTTCTGCGAAATTCCAAAAGTATTTACCAGTTTTTTTAATTATTATTATTATTATTATTACTTTAATGTTGTTCTCCCAAATAAAGGACACAATATACGAAATGCTAGTGTTTTTTTTTTGAAATGGCAATTTTTTATTTTTTATTATTTGTTGTGTGGGGCTTTTTTAAGGTTTTTATGAGCCTTGTAATTCTGCGACCATTGCTGATCTATTGTGTTCGCCACCTACGGTTCTTAAATGACACCACCTCGTGTCATTTAAGAACCGCAACAGGCTTTTGGCGCCAGATTGTTTTACCTCCTCAGGTTGGATATAATGACCACCCGAGTGGGTGTATCTTTTACGCATCAGCGGGCCACACTCGCACATGAGGTGCTGGGGAGTTTCCTCTGCCCCTTGGCAGAACAAGCACATTTTTGTGTCTGAGCTTGAAGTTGAACATGTGTTTGTTCAGGCCACAATGCCCCGTGAGCGCCCTCACCAGTATGCGTAGATTGTTCCTATCACGGGCCGTCTTACGGTCGTAAGCCTTAATTAGCGCTTTGGATTGATTCAACCCTGGCGTGTTGTTCCAGTGGTTGACAGATTGTTCTAAACATATTTGTTTGAGCATTAGGTTTGCAAGGCTTTTTGGTACGCCACAACTTGTTGGGTTGCCGACTACTGCGGGCGAGCCCGTCACCTCAGGAAGTTTTAACGATTAGTCGTTCTATCTCCCTGGAGTAAGCATAGAAGACTTGAGGACGAAACAGTCCACCGTCTAGCTACGCCACAAGCCCGTAAGAGGCCAACGCCTTAACCGCGAGGTAGCCAGGAATGTTACCCGGCGGGCCGACACTCACGCCCTTACTTCCAATTGTGACCAGATTACTCCGGTCTCTCGATTGGTTACAAGTTTGAGGTCGCTTGTGTGGTCCTCTCCCTTATGAAGCGGTGAAACGGTGTTTACCGAATCTATCGCGGACCACGGCGTCCTTTGCCCGGCTGTTCACCCAGAATCGGATGGCCGATGGTCATTTCAAGAGCAGTCGCCGTAAGGTCCGCAACCCCCCCGCTCTATAGGAAACAGTACTGCAATTGGCTTACGCCGCACGGTGCGCAGACCGTCCAGGAGCGCCAAAAGGTTGATTCCTAGGGGAGACTGACCATAAGGCCAGAGTCCTACCCAGGCTCGCACTTCATGCGTGGAGGCCGTCGGATAGGTGTTGACCCGTGAGTGTGACCAACCCTGAACAGAATGGGTCTTCGTGGCCAACTCAGCAAGAACTGATGGATTGTTCTTAACATATTTGTTTGAGGATTAGGTTTTTTGGTACGCCACAGCAACGTTCAGGGCCGTATAACGTTCCCTTTGCTCCCGTCTTAGCCAGTTCGTTGACTTTTTCATTTCCTTCGATTCCTGCATGGCCGGGAACCCATCTTAGAATTACCCAGTTCTTTTCGCCCAGGGAATTCAGTAGTGATACGCACTTTTGCACTAGCTTTGAATTAATGGTATTCGAGGCTTGTGCCATAAGAGCTGCCTTGCTATCCGAGTGGATATAGATATGAGGACTTCGCCCACATATCAGTCAACAAAAGAAGTAATTTCTCTAGAATCAAAACTGCAAATACGCTCAAATATACACGAGCCAACCGCAATTGAATTCCAACTAAATTCGGCATTTAACGCACACTCAGCCGATGACTAATGCCATTTCTTCTGATCGATACGAATTGACACACTTATTCTCCCCCACTCATTGAATATTGCATCATACATACCATATAAAAAGCAGTACATTCGATCGATATTTCATCATCCTCTGGCGGCAGTTAACCCCAACTCGCTCACGAGTTCTCGCGCTCTTCATTATCTTCGAGTCGACAATAACCGCGCTTATACTTCGCGATCATCATCATCCTCAAATCTATCGCCGCGCTTCATACTTCGGCGACGTCTACTTCGAGCACACACTACACATACTCGGCGACTCACTAATAAAGGCGTTACAACTGGCAACCGATCACATACCTTCTGAATAAATACTTCAACTTCAGCTTCAACGACTTTCAATACGGAGAAAACTCCTTGATGAGAACCACCCTTCACTCTCGAGAAATTGGAGTCTAGTGAAGGGTGGCCACCCTCATAGATACGGTGGTTGGCGTAGTTCTTATGGAGGTTGAATCCGCACATTCAATAAAAATGAAATGGCAATACAAGTGTGCGAATAGATTGTAGTTGAATTCGGTCCATCAGAGGGCGCGGTATTGTATTTCGGTACACAGATGCGTTGTTGGATCGAAATCACGTTCTGAAATTTTTGTTGGAATATCTCGTATATTTTATAGTTTATTAGCGGTGAAAGGTATTTCAATGATTTTAAATTGATGGGTCGATATTGCAATATAAGGGCATTCATTGTATTATATAATACTATCTGACCGACCCGTGCCCACTTCGTTGGGCGATAAAACTTTTTACCTGTGATGAAATTATGAGTGTGGTTCGGTTAGTACTGAGTGCTATAATTTATTTCCTGACTAACAAAATAAGGGTTATATTTTTACTGCATATGTATGTATGTATTTGCATGCCAATTTGACTATAATACCGTTATTTGTGAGTGTCTTCTTGTGAGTGTCTTATTTGTGAGCGTATTATCTCTAACTATTTATGCAGTAAACGGGTAAAGTCTTTTGTTTTAAACACTTGAGACAATAAATTTACTTATTTTGATAAGAATTCATAATTGTTGATAATATGACCAATAAACATGACCTAACGATTTAAATAATTTTTTTAAATATAAAATACTACTTTTTGTGACTGAAATATAAAAGTTAAACATATGCTGTCGCTGAGTTTTTTGTAGGCATTACCAAGTTCTACAACTTTTCCCTAGAACATTATCTCTCATCGTTAAGGCAGCGTTAGAAATGTTTTCGTACAACCGTAGTTACTTTGCAAATCCGACTACCACGAAAAAAGTCTTTTCATTTCTTATTTCTTCGAATTAATATATATAGCCTATGACGCTCACAAATAACGTGGCTTTCTATTGGTAAAAGAATTTTCAAAATCGGTTCAGATGATTCAGAGATTACTTCCTACGTCACAAACTTTACCTCTATAATACATCCTATGACCCCAAATTGGTCTATTCTGCCAGGCTAAAAGGAACAAAATTATTCATAGACAACCGTGTATGGACAAAAGAAATGCTGGAAAAGGCCAAAGATAATCAGCGTAATAGTACTGTTAGTAATCCATTACAAAATAGTACACCACGCGAGAAAAGCGGTGTAAATTCTCCAGTTCCTATGATGCCTATCTATCAATTAAGCGAGCAGACGGTCACCAACGCAACTCATCGTCCAACTAAAAAGCCAGCAAAAACTGCAACAGCCCAGGTGAGTGATGATGATCGTCAATCTGAAGTATGTAGTTTGCGCATGAGAAAAAATACCCTAAGCACCAGGACAAATTTGCTTCGATCCGCCACACTCAGTGCGAGTCTACGAAAAAGGGCTGCGAAAAGCGTAAATGTCGCAAGCAAAAAAAAACTTCATGGAAAAACTGATGACAACACCACTGCAAATGAACCGGAAACATCTGCAAACGCCACGTCAAATAGCCAAAGTAACACTACTCTCAGCCCGCCCTCTACTAGTCAAGCCGCAAATAACTCTGGACCTCATCCCATATTATACGAAGTATCTGCTCTAAAAAACTAAGTAATGAACAAAAAAACAGCGCCCTGATAATTGCTCACGGAAATATACGAAGCATAATTAACAAATTGGACCATCTGCAATTATTCTTATCAACACTTCAAGAACAACCGGATTTCCTGTGTATTACAGAGACCTGGCTGAACAAACATAATGCATCATTGGCGCAGTTACCCGGCTACTACATCGCTGCAAGCCAAATCAGACAACAACGGGAACATGGCGGCACAATGATCTTCGCTAAAAACAAATACGTCACAGAAACGATTGATTTGTCACTTCTCGTAGACGAAATCCATTTTGAAGCAGTAGCAGTAAAAGTAAAGTCGTTAAATCTTGTAATTATCTGCGTGTATCGTTCGGGTGGATCCTTTGAAAATTTCATCGATAAATTCCATATTCTAAATCAAACTTACAAAAATAGACAGGTATGTATTTGTGGCGACTACAACGTTAATTTTCTAACCAAATCAAAGGATAAAAATAAATTTACCAACATTTGTAAAGAATTTAATTTCTGCCATTTATTCAAAAACGAACCCACCAGAATAGATCCGGTCACTGGCAATGAATCCCTACTTGATAACATAATTGTAAATATACCTAAATCGAATATACGCCTAAAGACCATAGATCCCGGGTTATCGGATCATGCATTTCATGTTATTGAGATTGATGATGTTTTTAAGCGTACTCAAAATTATGTATTTAAAACAAGGAGGAACTTTGCTAAAAGTAATCACACCGTATTTAGAAAATGGGTTGAATCGTTAAACTGGGACTATCTTCAGACAATAGATGACACTAATATGGCCTATACGTGGTTTCACAATCGGATAAATGACTGCTTTTCGAAATCATTTCCAATAATAAGGAAAAAAGTTTATCTCCAACCTACCAACAAGCAATGGATTACTCCAGTTCTTGTATATCGCTGTAGGTTAAAGAGAAACATATTGAAAAACAAAATGTTCAAATATGACCCTTTATATCGAAAACTCTTCAATAAAATGTATTCGAGGTTAAGAAATGATATTCGCGCAGCTAAAAGAAAATTCTACTCTCAAAAAATATTTTCCTCACGAAATAAAGTAAAAACAGCATGGTCCATTATAAACGATGAAACCGGAAAATTGAGAAAAGGATTTAGCGCATCATTATCCATTGAAATAAATAAAAAACTCGAAACAAATGCTCTGGTTTTGAGCAACGTATTCAATAACTTCTTTATCAATAAACCTTTAAGTCTGGCATCTGCAATTCAGACCCCAATTACAACAGCATATGAAAAGTTGAAATTAATGAAAAAAAAAATTATAATTCGATATTCCTGAAACCCACATCTGAGATGGAAATAGCCAAATTTATAAACTCATTGAAAAATAAAAAATCCACTGGGATAGACAATTTTCCAGTTGATATACTAAAGAAATCCAGTGATATTTTATCTAAACCCCTCAGTATATTATTTAATATGTCGTTAAGTAATGGTGTCTTTCCTGAATGCTATAAAATGGCAAAAATAGTACCGGTCTTTAAAAAAGGTGATATACATAATATCGAAACCTATCGACCCATATCTTTATTGACCGTATTCTCTAAGGTTCTAGAAAAAATAATAGAAGTCAGGATACGTGAGTTTTTGAAGAAAAATAATATTTTGAGCAACACACAATTTGGTTTTATGAAAAAGAAATCGACCCAACAGGCAATGTTGAAGTGTTGCAATCAAATACATACATGTCTAAATATGAAAAGGTATTCGGCGGCCATTTTTTGTGACCTCAGTCGAGCCTTTGATTGCGTCCAAACCGATCTTCTACTTGCAAAATTAGACTATTATGGCATCCGAGGTACGGCAAATAACCTATTCAAGACTTATCTGCAAAACAGAATGCAAAAAGTAGAAATAGCCAATATTGGCAGAGATCTAATCGAGTCCGTAGCAACTTCCGAAATACTTACTGTCAATATTGGAGTACCCCAAGGCTCAATTCTTGGACCGTTGCTTTTCATTATTTACATAAATGACCTGAGTCCAAATCTATCTAAATGTGAAGTCACCCAATTTGCAGACGATACTAGCGCTGTAGTTGAAGCTGACAACATAAATACGCTCACTGCCAATCTCAATACATCTCTTGGTGAACTTGATGATTGGTTTAATGCGAACAAGATGTCTCTAAATATGTCTAAAACTGTTATTTTACATTTTAATAGCAAGACATCATCTATAAAAGTTAACTACCCGGTTGAACTTGCGGAATCAGTTAAATTCCTCGGACTACATCTGGATGCAAAGATGTCATGGAATCTACATATAGAGCATGTTAAGTCAAAACTTTCGTCAGCCTGCTATGCTCTATTACGCATCAGAAATTGTTTGGAGAGAACTGAAGTAATATCGGCCTATTACGCGCTAGTTGAGTCACACCTGCGCTATGGTATTCTTTTATGGGGTAATGCAGCACACATCAACAGTGTATTCACTCTCCAGAAAAGAGCCATACGTGCGATAGTAGGTATTGGTCCACGGCAGTCATGTCGTGAACACTTCCAAAAACTAGCGATATTGACCGTATATGCGATTTTTGCTCAAGAAGCTCTTTGCGAATTCTATTGCAATAAGAGCTCGGCCATATCCCACGAGGAAGTACATCGGCATGACACCAGGAATAAAACCCTGTATCTCCAACCGTTCGTAGCACGTACTGCCAAGTTCCAGGCGACTAGTCGATACTTAGGCCTCAAACTTTTCAATAAATTGCCCGAAAGATTAAAAGAAATTAAAAACATCGATATTTTCAAGAGATCCATCCGAGTCTATCTGCTTAAAATCAACATGTATGCCCATAACGACTTCTTAAAATATTTTGAAAATACATAGCATCGTATCTACCCATTTAATCTAATACATATTATTTACCGTTAATTGTTTTGTTGTAAACTGTTATCATATAGTCTATGTTTTTGTAAATTAGTAAGTTTAAAACTATATATTGTATATCATCTCTTGTCTAAATTGAGTAACTAATTTAAGATTAATTACTGTCATTCCTACACAATTGTATGGTTGTATTGGAAATAAATACCTTTTACTTTACTTTACTTTACAGGCTATATATGTACCATATCCCTAATGCATACCACTATCTACCGAACTAACATAGGAAATGCAGTAACATTGGAAGGGTGGTGCTACAAATTAACGCACTGTCGAGTGGTGTAGCCAGCTAGTGATTTCTGTGCAGTTGGACCACTTAGACCCTTTCGTTACCTTGAGTTAGCTACTCACAGTTCAATCCCCATCCGGTAGCCTACTCAAAGAAGGTCGAACCTGGAAAGGTATCTGTTTCCCCTGTCACGGCAGGTGGAGCAGTTTCTCTGGGGGATGTCGTTCGTGCGATTTGCACATTATGCAGCGTCAGCCAATCGACTATTCACTCCAGCGAAGAGCCGGAGGGGGAGGTCTGGTAATGATTTTATACGCTTCATAAGCAGCGGGGGTATTTGTTGAACTAATGTCAGTTACTCTTGAAACGACTCATTGGCCATTCATTGTGAAAGACGGGCAAAGGACGCCACGCTCCATGATAAATATAAACTGAATTATACTAACATCAGGTAGAGGCCGCTTAAGCGACATCGACCTGTGGCCAGAAGTTAAGACGGAGAAATTCTGTCAAATCTGGTAGTGAGGGCGCGTGGATGCCCGCTGTTTCCACTTCCTAGTGCCAAGCGGTAAGGTGCTGAACTCTCGTGGGCGTGTAGGCGTAGCTAGACGATGGACTGTTTCGTCCCTCAGTCTCTACGTTCACCCCGCGGTTGAAATAATAATCAATATTATTATACCTTCCTGGGGTGGCGGGTTCATCCGTAGTATGTGACAATCCCATACCTACAATTGTTGTACATATGTATATATTTTTGGATTGGTAACTAAAACATAAGTTTGGATTAAAATTGATTTTTGAATCTTGCTCTCCTACAAAATCATCGATCGATGTTGCATTAAATAGCTTATTAATGAATTAATAAATTGTTGTGTATTGATACTTTTAATATTTGCGGATTTACCTAAAAATTCAGTGATTTTTAAATGGAGGTTAACTTTGATAGATTAAAAAAAAATATATAAGGGCTCTAATATCTCCCTTATAGACCCAAACAATCATTTCAAATTCCTCGGCAGAAAAATCACCCATCAGGGAAAAGACGTCTCGGGCGATCACGTTATAGAGCATTTCAAAAGTTGCCTGGCGAAAATAGATGCCTTGCTAATTTCTGGCCCTCGTAAGGCCTGGATCTATGACAATTATCTAACGTCACATTTGTCATGGCCCTTTCTTATTTACGATTTTACCAAAACCCAACTGTCCCGTCTAGATGCACTGGTGACAGCTAGTTTAAAATCCTGGCTGTCCTTAGCCAAACCAGCTGACCCCTTGACTCTCTTCAGGTCCAAACAAAATTTTGGGCTAGCGCTTAAACTGCCCTCTGCTCTACGCCAACTCCAGAATAACCAACAATTCGATTCTGTGCAATTCCAAAGATCCGGCAATATCGAAGCACGTAATAAGTGGCTGTAGTGATTCAAATGAACTACAAGCCCGCGTAGACTTCCACAAAAGGTTCCTTACTGGAATCAGCCAGAATGGCACTGGTCTGGGGTATGGCAGTACAACCACGAGCGACGTGGACTTGAAGAAGTCTCTTTTGCGGGGAGATTACGACAGCAAGAGTATGGCTCATGCTATTGGCCTTCAATGCCAGAATGACTGGACAACAATTGGTGACTTTTGCATTCCGCCTCCAATGCACTGGAAGGTAATGCTCTATGACTGGACGCCAGAGATGCTGAAATTTTATTTGAATGCCTTTCAGCATACACTTCCAGACCCCAGTAACCTCGCTCGTTGGAGCTTTGCCGAGGATAGTTCTTGTCCCCTCTGTAGCAATACCCCTTGCACAGCTAGACACATTCTAGCTGGCTGCAAGGTGGCCTTAGATCAAGGACGGTACACTTACCGCCATGACAAAGTTCTCGCTGTTATTCGCGAGGTAATTAGTCTCTCAGTGGCTCGTGCCAACAAGGGTTTGACAGTATCCTCCAAACCCCCAATGCAGTTTGTGCGGGATGGCTCTAAAGGCAAAAAACATTTAACTACAAAACCTTTCTCAATAATCGAGAAAGCTACAGATTGGACTCTGGAGGTTGATTCGGTCTCTAAGCAGTATAAATTCCCTGAAAGTCTCGGATGCACAGCCCTCCGTCCAGATATAACTCTTTACTCTCTATCTCGGAAGGTGGCTCTTATTGTAGAATTAACTGTTCCATGGGAATCAAATATCCCAAAAGACCACGAGTACAAATTAAATAAATACCATGATCTTGCAAATGCCGTAACCCGGAACGGCTTCACTGTTCACCTTCACGCGGTGGAAGTTGGCGCTCGTGGCCTGCCAGCTAAATCTCTATTTCACCTCTTTAAAGATCTTGGCCTTTCCAGAAAAATAATCAACTCTTTCTTAGAAAAATTATCTAAAACTGCGATTTGCGCATCTCAAATTCTATGGCTTCGAAGGGGGAGTGAATGGGTGGCAAGGTGAACGCTCACATGTGGCAAGACAGCTGTCCTAAACCTACCACAGCCGGTTCGTAAGTCCGGAATCCACTGCTCACCCCCCAGAAGTGTAAAAAATAGTATTATGATGGGCCCGACTCCGGTCGGTGAATTCCATGGCAGCTCCGTTTGTATTTATTTATTATTTATATTGGTATAGATTTGGGAGACCAGAGTTAAATATCCGAATCGAATATCAGTCGACGAGCCCTGATAGGGGCCCGTGACATCTACCACTAGGTATTCTGCCTTTTGTGGTTTCGCATGAGTCGGGCCCATTGGCCCGGTTTTCGGGGTATAGCGTCGCAGTGCTTTCTGGATTCAAGATTAAGTGTTAGATTAAGTGGCTTAAGCAGCTTATCGTGAAGGATTGAAAGGAGAGTTGGTACATGGCATATTCTGTGTCGTGACTGCTGCTCGTGACGATATGGGGGCCAGACGAAATGGTTACGCGCGGATCTGTCAAACGACTCAAAGTGCATATAGGCACTGTTGGCGTCCAACGGGTTAAAAGAAGATCATGTCCATTTTGTAGTTTAAGCCCATGCATTGGCGGGAAATTAAATGGAATCATTGCAGTATAGGAACCTTTCTCAGAAATCGAAAAAATAAAGAAATACCACTAGATTCGATCATTGTAATGCTAAATGTGAAAGAAAAAAGCTTCCGACGCGTAAAATTTCGACCAAATTTACATACCAAAAAAAAGTTTTTTTAAGGGAAGTGTGATGGGCCCTACACTGTATCTTCTGTATACTACAGACCTCCCATTAACCGAGAAGGTAGAGATGGGCACATTCGCCGATGATACTGCTGCACTAGCCGTACATGAAAATCCTGAAGAAGCTTCACTTCTCCTACAAAATAGTCTCGATAAGATTTCAATCTGGCTAAAGAAATGGCGAATCAAAGCGAATGAGACCAAATCGGTGCAAGTGACCTTCACCATGAGAAGGGAAACATGTCCACCAGTAAAATTAAATGGCATCCAAATACCACAAGGGCATGATGCTAAATACCTTGGGCTGTACCTGGATAGACGGCTTACGTGGAGGAAGCATATATTTACAAAAAGGAAAGCGCTAAGTCAACAGCTCAGGAAACTGTACTGGTTAATAGGCAGCAAGTCACAACTCGCACTAGAAAACAAATTAGTAGTGTACAAATGCATCCTGAAGCCCATTTGGACCTATGGATTACAGCTGTGGGGCACAGCAGCCAATTCCAATATAGAGATTCTTCAGCGGTTCCAAAACAAGATGCTGAGAATAATAGTTGATGCACCATGGTATGTCACGAACGACCGTCTACATCATGACCTCGAAATCTCAACAGTGAAAGAAGAAATTAAAACTAAAATGGTATCCTACCAAAAGCGAGTTCTACATCATCCAAATCAACTAGCTTCAAAGCTGATGAAAAACCGGGCTTTCCGCAGATTGAAGAGGAGAGCGCCCCAAGACTTGCTAGCATAATAATGTGCTAGCACCCATTATTGTGGATGTGCCATTAGGCACATACCATTCAAGTCCAGTCAAGCTAATCAAAGGAACATCAAAGAGGAAAATGTTCAAGAGCCACAACAATTGCTGAATGTCATATCTAGAAGACAGATGGCATTAACAAATAGAGAAAAAAAAAAGGTTGGTTAAAAAAACAGGGGCCGCCAGTTTTGCATGCGGCAATTTTGCACAAATGTCACTTTTGACAGTTCCAAGTTTGTTGAGGGCAGATTTGCAGGAGGCAACCTTGCAGGCGGCAACCTTCAGTACAGTTTTTCTGTTAGGTTAGGTTAGGTTAGGTTTTTCTTTCCCTAAAATCGAAGTGACATTAATTACCGGCATCCTTGTAGTGGATGACTTTTATACATCAAACTAAACATTTAAAAAAAATACGTGTGGCACTCGGGGACTGCCGCGGTAAGCTATTGCATAGCATTTTTAACACCTTATGCAATTATAATTATTTACTTAGGTACCTATTTTATTTTTTCTTATATCAGATAACTGCGCTCTATCGGAAAACGTTGAAATTATTCAGAATCATTTGCGGCTGCGTTAGCAAATGATTCGGAATAATTTAAACGTCTTCCGATAGAGCGCCGCGCACGAATTTTTTATTCGATAAAGCAAAAGAACCGGATTATTCGAAAAAAATCGTAGATAAAAAGATAGATAATTAAATTAACTTTAAAATAGTGCAGGATTCATAATAATACGCCAGATTGTATTTGCGTTGTAGTCGTTTTTGTGTTCGGTTAGACCTAATTTCACAAATTAATTACACTATGTAATATAAACAAAATCTAAAATATTCAAAGCTAAGAATATTAGGAAAATGTTCTTGTTTAACATATATTTTTTTCGAAACGTAAGCAGTACTCGTTTATACGTAATTATCAGTTTAAAATCATTAATTTTCGTCAAGAAATTTCTTCATTCGGTCGCCGCGCTGGCCCAGACCCGCGATAAAAGCTATGCAATAGCCATATCCCACGAGGTACATCGGCATGACACCAGGAATAAAACCCAGTATCTCAAACCGTTCGTAGCACGTACTGCCATGTTCCAGGCGACTAGTCGATACTTAGGCCTCAAACTTTTCAATAAATTGCCCGAAAGATTAAAAGAAATTAAAAACATCGATATTTTCAAGAGATCCATCCGAGTCTATCTGCTTAAAATCAACATGTATGCCCATAACGACTTCTTAAAATATTTTGAAAATACATAGCATCGTATCTACCCATTTAATCTAATACATATTATTTACCGTTAATTGTTTTGTTGTAAACTGTTATCATATTTATAGTCTATGTTTTTGTAAATTAGTAAGTTTAAAACTATATATTGTATATCATCTCTTGTCTAAATTGAGTAACTAATTTAAGATTAATTACTGTCATTCCTACACAATTGTATGGTTGTATTGGAAATAAATACCTTTTACTTTACTTTACTTTACTTTAAAATGTTTTAAGTTTTTCTGTTAGGTTAGGTTAGGTCATTTTGACATTTGCAAAACTGCCTTCTGCAAGATTGCCTTCTGCAAAACTGCCGCCTGCAAGAATGCCGTCTGCAAGATTGCCGTCTGCAAATTTGCCTTCTGCAAGTTTGATGGGACCCAAGAAGGCCGTTCTTCGATACAACAGCCCAGCTCTACAACCGCCCAGCGCTACGAATCACAAGCTGTCAAAGCGAAACGTCAAACAAGATGGCTAAAAAAACAAGGATGACGCCCGGGAAGCGGCGCTGAGGGAATCGGCGAGGAAAGGCGCAATTCAAAATGGATTGCGGCCTCTACTATAACCCGTTCGAGGCGATGAACGCCGTCGGCTACGTGGAGGACGACAGCGACGACTGCGTCGCCTCTTTCTTCGTGCAGTGCGAGCTGCAAGAGCCCGAGGAAGAGAGCCAGGAGATCTGCCAGAAGGGTATATGCAATGGCGACGCGGAAGTCATCGACGGGTGCGTTACGTGCTGGAGCAAGTTCAGGACGAAAACCAGCGACGATACGCACGATTTGGTGCACGATTTAGACATCGAGTTTCCAAAGGTGAGTGCATAGGCTGCTTGCTAAACTGTTAGATAATGGTACTACAATAGAGCCTTGGGTATAACTGCAGTATAGGAACCTCTCCTGGATTGTTGATTTTTAAACGTTACTAATAAATAAATACAAACGGAGCTGCCATGGAATTCACCGACTGGAGTCGGGCCCATCATAATACTATTTTTTTTTTACACTTCTGGGGGGTGAGCAGTGGATTCCGGACTTACGAACTGGCTGTGGTAGGTTTAGGACAGCTGTCTTGCCACATGTGAGCGTTCACCTTACCACCCATTCACTCCCCCTTTGAAGCTATAGAATTTGAGATGCGCAAATCGCAGTTTTAGATAATTTTTCTAAGAAAGAGTTGATTATTTTTCTGGAAAGGCCGAGATCTTTAAAGAGGTGAAATAGAGATTTAGCTGGCAGGCCACGAGCGCCAACTTCCACCGCGTGAAGGTGAACAGTGAAGCCGTTCCGGGTTACGGCATTTGCAAGATCATGGTATTTATTTAATTTGTACTCGTGGTCTTTTGGGATATTTGATTCCCATGGAACAGTTAATTCATGTTAATAATAAGGGCCACCTTCCAAGATAGAGAGTAAAGAGTTATATCTGGACGGAGGGCTGTGCATCCGACACTTTCAGGGAATTTATACTGCTTAGAGACCGAATCAACCTCCAGAATCCAATCTGTAGCTTTCTCGATTATTGAGAAAGGTTTTGTAGTTAAATGTGTTTTGCCTTTAGAGCCATCCCGCACAAACTATATTCGCCACGCAGATTCCGAATCTGCGATAATCTTTTGTCGCTCTCAATAAATAAGCGAGATATAGGCATTCAAAGTTTGCATACTAAACGTCAACCGATCGGCCATATTGTTTCAGAAGTAGTGTCGAAAATAGTCAATATATCGCAAGGTCTTTAATATCGATAACAATTTGCGATATTACAAAAATGATGGCATGGTCGTGAAAAAAAATGTGCGATATTTAAAAAAATTACACATTTTTCGAGGCTTTTTTTTCAATGACTGCATTTTGATAACAAAAGGTATCCTGACACAATAGAAAATTCCTAAATATTTAAATATCACCGCAAGCATATTTTTTTTTCGATTCGCGCGAAATTCGATTAATGTTAATAATGTTACATAACAATGTGTTAGCAATCATTCGGATTTTTTTCGAGGTTTTTACAAAATGACTTTGGAGATGATGACAAAAGGTAACCTAAAATAAACTAAATTTCTTCAATATCAAATTAACACAATGTGTTAGCGCGCCATGTGTTAGCGATCATCTAAAACATTTGGACAATTTTTGAAGTTTTCACGAAATGACTTGGTGCATTGATGACTAAAGGTAACCTGAAACAAACAACATTTCAGGATATCTTCTGTCATCAATATGCAAAGTCGCTGAAAAAACATCGAAAATAGTGCCCTTTTTTTAAGTTTTGCAAAATATGTATTTTTCCGATTGTTTTTTTTTTCAAAATATTTCGATTAATCTAAAAACTCTGCAAATTCTCATAATTTCTGTAATATCGCTAATTGTTATCGATATTACGATATACTCGAATGTGTCACACACGGTATGTACAAACAAAATGGCCACAACTTTCTTGACATTGGGATGAAAAATTTGCAACGCCTATATCTCGCTTATTTATTGAGATCGAATAAAGATTATGGAAGATTCGGAATCAGCGAGGTGAATATAGCGTGGTGATTTTTTTATTTTGGCCAGTTTGTTTACATACAAAATTTAAACTTTGACAGTGTTATTAAATAGATTTCCTTAACCCTTGGAGTAAATGGGTATTTTCATGGATGCATCTGTCTCTTTTGCAGGATTTTCGGCGACATCGACTTAAAGTACTATAACTACGAAACTACTACACCAATCATAAAAAGAACAAATGCACAATGATTGCATTGAAATTTCGAATATAGAATATTGAAATATCATTTTGTAAAACAATTAGATAATTATGAATAAATATGAGAACGTCAAAGAAGTGAAAAAAACGCGGAACCAGATCTGGTCGTATCATACTCAACGGATAATTGTTTCAGAACCAGATTTGGTCGTATCATACTCAAGGGGTTAATCCGCAGACTATCCTCGGAATACTAAGTCCGCGTATTATCTCTTAATTCGGGTGTTAAAGCAATGGTATTAATAAACCAGCTTTAAACCTAGACTAGTTAGTCGGCGAATTAGAGTGAAAACATTTTTTTCCATATAGTAACACTGTCATATTCGGTTTGTTATGTTGTCAACTTGGCTAGACTCAGGTCTCAGCTGTCATTCGAACTACGACATAACCTCAATTCGCAATACCTCTGTTTCGTCGGCTGCTTGGTTTTAATAAGTAAAATGAAAGAATATTTATGCACTTACTAATTATTTCTTTATTATTAAGAGCAACCATAACCTTGTTGATTAAAAAATAGTTTTTTCGATTGACATAGTTTTGTCCAGCTTCTTCGCCGACTCTTGGGATGCAAAGATGGGTACAGTCGATAACCTAGGTCTGCGCATTAAGCTTGAGTCTGGAAGTAAAACGCAATAACATATTACTATAAAGTATAGAAATATATAGAAAAAAACAATATATAGAATAGTCACCTTCCAGAAACGATACTTTTTGCGAAATTCCTAATCCGGCAATTTGACATATTATGGGTCGAAGCGCCTTTTGTAAAATTTCGGCTTTCGGAGCCTAAAAACGCGCAAACGTTGACGGTACGAAAATAATTCACTTCATCCATTTTCTCACGGAATATCACGAATAACGAACGCAAAATCTGAACAAATCGCTGGTATGTCGCAAAACACGCCACTGTTCCCCGCTATTCCTGCACTATTCCACCTCACACCGCTGACTAAACTGACAGGAGATAGTCTAGTAGTAATAGCGACGGAATAGTGCTATTCCAGGTTTATTAATGGCACTTTCGTTTATTCCGAGGATTACGCGCGGAATAGGAATTAGTCTGGGTTTATTAATAACACAGTGAATGCATATATCTCGCTTATTTATAGCGATCGACACAATTTTCTTCCAGGTTTAGCATTAAAATGAAACAATCTATTAGTCTATATTTTTTTTATTTTTTTTGGAGAGAGGTTCCTATACTGCAGTTATTCCAAAAATCGTTTTATCAAGCATTTGTAACATCGAGTTTCACTAAATCGAGTTTTTTAGATCTAATAAATAAAAACGTACCTATACATATAGTATCAGGATCAATTTATTTATTCAGAATATGCAATATAAGCATGTTGTAATAATCTCTTAAGGACCGTCCACACATTATGTAATCACCGTGGGGGAAGGGGGGGGTTGGAGCTGAGGCTTACACTTGATTACGTTGAGGGGGGAGTAATCAACTTTAGTTACCGCAAGGCAATTTTGTTGGTCTAAACCTTTTCTCGCTGAACGTTTTTAACAGCTTTGATGTGTTCTGTCAGTCGCGTGGCTATGGGCCGTTTCGTTTGTCCAACGTAGGCTAAACCGCAGCTGCATTCGACTTTATACACACCCGGGGTTTGCAGTGGTATTACATCCTTTACAGGTCTCAAAAATCGAGCTATATTTTGGGTCGGCTTGAAGATCGTTTTTATATCGAATCTGTTTAGCATCTTACTTATTCGATCTGTCACGCCCTTGAAGTATGGTAAGAATGCTTTTGATCTGCTCGGTTTCTGAGTTTCGTCTGTATTAGATCGTGTGCGTGTCTCGTTATGTTTTCCGTATCCATTTCTCCTAAGGACATCATTCACATGTTCCATCTCCTATGGAAAATGCTCAGCGTCGCATAGATCGCGTGCTCGATTCGACAACGGCGGCTGCAACGTCACCGAAACGTTGGGTGCTACAAATTTCACGCGGTAAATTCGTTTCTATCCTGTTTATAATGTCAAACAACCGCGATAGTCTTCGATTTTATATAATGGCCATGAAGTTCTGCAATGTCCCTATACGCTTATATCTACCTAGAGGACAATCCTGCATCACACATACTTGCAGCCTTTCAGAGTCGATCGATCGCAGTCTAACTATATTGAGGTAGATCGTCAGCATTTCAAGTTTGAGTACCCCTGGTCTATACCATCTTCATCCGAAATCAAAATCAAAATGTTCTTTATTCATATAGACACAATTAAATATTATTTTTAATTTATGTTCTTATGATACGTCCAAGCCTTACTCCCAAGCCGTTTTGTCATTTACATAATCAGATATTGTATAGTATGCTTTTTTATGCAATTTTGCTTTGATGGTAGCTTTAAACTTATTTACAGATAGTTCTCTAATAGTATGAGGAAGTTTGTTATAGAAGCGTATACATTGTCCCAAAAAAGAATTGCTTATTTTGTGGAGACGAGTAGCACGTACAACAAGGTTATGCTTATGTCTAGTATTAAAATTATGAGTGTCGCTTTTTATTTTAAACTTGTCAATATTCTTGTGGACATACAACAGATTTTCGTATATATATTGTGATGCAACAGTAAGAATATTTATCTCTTTGAATTTTTCTCTAAGTGAAGCTCGAGGACCAAGTTTATATATAGCTCTTACAGCACGTTTCTGTAGTATAAAGATGTTATTGATGTCCGCACAGCTTCCCCAGAGAAGAATCCCATAGGACATAATGCTATGAAAGTAACTAAAGTATACCATTCTTGCTGTATCTACATCAGTCAGCCGCCTTATTGTTTTAACTGCGTATGCCGCAGAGCTAAGTTTTCCTGACATTTTCTCAATTTGTGGGCCCCATTGTAATTTGGAGTCAATTGTTATCCCTAGAAACACAGTTGAAGCAACAGGCTCCAGTCTAGATCCATTTATTTCTACATTGGTTTGTACCTGCTTAACATTAGGTGTAGAAAATTTAATCACTTTGGGTTTTCTTTCATTTAATAGTAGGTTATTTACATTAAACCAATGGACAATTTGAGAGTGCATTGTTAACTTTGTCATAATTGTACAATTTTCGACTAATTTTAAACGTCAAAGAAGTATCATCAGCAAACAATACAATTTCGTGATTATTCCTTATGTGAAAGGGTAAATCATTGATGTATATTAAGAAGAGAAATGGGCCAAGAATGGAGCCTTGTGGGACACCCATGGTGACCATTGATCCTGGTGATCTTTTACCGTTTACATCAACCTTCTGAATTCTATTTCCCAAGTAAGAAGTAAGAAGATCAAGAGCCTTGTTCCTAATGCCATAGTGATGTAATTTCCTAACTAGTGTATCATGGTGTACACAATGAAATGCCTTAGACAAGTCACAGAAGATGCCTAATGCGTCTTGTGACTCTTCCCAGGCATTCAATATACCTGTCAATAGTTCGGTTCCCGCATCTATGGTTGAGCAACCCTTCGTAAATCCAAACTGTTTCTTATGAAGTAAATTATATTTGTTAAAATGAGTGTGCAATTGTCTAAGAATTAATTTTTCGAAAATTTTACTCAAAGTGAGAAGTACGGAAACTGGTCGAAAATTCGAGGGATCAGAAGTATCGCCAGATTTAAATAATGGTATAACTTTACTATGTTTCATCAGATCAGGAAACACTCCAGAAGTAACACAACGATTGAATATATATGCTAGATAAGGTGCGATTATTTCTATGATGTATGAAATAGTTTTTACAGAATATCCCCAAAGGTCCATAGTTTTCTTTATCTCAATTGTTTTAAAGGCATTTATTATATCATTGCAGTTAACAATAGTGAAAGCGAAGTCGGTAACACATGCGGAAATGCTTTCTTTAAGTAGCATCTCAGTTCCGAGTGTTTCAAAGTATATTTTTCAATTAATTTTTCATTGTTTTTATAGGTTTTGCTGACGAAACTCACCGATAAGATAATGCTGAAACACACAGGCCGACACTATTGCACCATTTGCCTTAAGGAGTTCACGATGCGGCATCATCTCGTGTCGCACTACGACGTGCACAGAGAACACCGGAGGTTCCCCTGCGAGCTCTGCGGAAAGCGCTTCAAACGACGAGTCAACCTTCGCAATCACCAAACTGTCCATTTCCCTATAGAAAAGTACGGATGCGATATATGCGACGAGAGATTTGTCCATAAGAACGCTTATATATTGCATCTGGGGACACACAATGCCGAAGGTAACGTTCAGTAATGATTATTTTACTGTTTCCTTTTAAGTCCGTTGGCTTTTGTAACTCCTAATGCTGGGGTCACACTAACGGGAAACGTCAATGCCCATCATTGCAATAAATATTGCGTTAATTATTAACGCGTTAAATCGAGTGGCCACACTTAAACGCTCAACGTTAATGCCCTGGCGCTCCCGGACGGTTTGCGTACCGTGCGGCGTCAGCCAATCGATTGTGCATTCTGACTGACAGTCGGGGGAGTCTGGATACAGTACTGTCTCCTATAGAGCGGGGGTAGTTGTTCACCTTATGGCGACTGCTCTTGAAACGACCAATCGGTTACCCGTTTCCGGGTTAAAGCCGGATAAAGGACGTAGTGGTCCGCGATAGATTCGGTAGACACCGATTCACCGCTATTTAAGGTACCCGAGAGGACGGCGCAAGCGACCTTGAACCCGTAACCAGTAGGGAGACCGGAGTAATCTATTTGCAAGTGGTAGTAAGGGCGCGAGCTAATTAAGGCTTACGACCGTAAGATTGCCCGTGAGGCGTCATCGCTAAATAGGAACAATCTACGCATACTGGTGAGGGCGCTCACGGGGCATTGCGGCCTGAACAAACACATGTTCAACCTCAAGCTCAGAAACACAAAAATGTGCAGGTTCTGCCAAGGAGCAGAGGAAACTCCCCAGCACCTCATGTGCGAGTGTGGCCCGCTGATGCGTAAAAGATACACCCACTTGGGTGGTCACTACCTTCAACCTGAGGAGGTAAAACAATCCGGCGCCAAAAGCCTGCTGCGGTTCTTAAATGACACGAGGCTTAGCGCAGAAGTTAAGTGGCGAACACAATAGATCAGCAATGGTCGCAGTGTTACAAGGCTCATAAAGACCTTAGAAAAGCCCCACTCAACAAATTAACCCGCTGAGCACGTAACATCCATTTGGGGACATGTATGGCGGCCGCCTACAATCCGTAACATCCGATTTTGGATATCGCGCTCGCCGCTGCGAAAAATGCAATTTACGATTCGAATCGTCGTAGTTAATGCTTTCTGACCGCGTAACGACATGGCCAAATAATCTTTCATTCGCCGGCCAACGACGATAAAATCGATCGCCGATTTAAAAAGTCAGCATTAGACGTCAAAACAGCAGTATCGATCGGCCACCCCGCGGCGGCGTATAGTTCCGCGAAATGTTTGTTTTGTGCAGTGTTTTGTGGATATAAGTGCAGTGTATACCGGATAAAAGTGAGTAATTTCCATTTTTAAGTAGTTTAGGCATTAGGATTAGTCAATTTAGACAGTCCATTTGCTGTTTTTCACGAATTTTCGAAGAAAACACTTTGGCAACAACAAACGGCTCGCGAAAAAATGGCCGTTTTTATTTTGTAATGTTTGTGAAATATCCCGATATATCGCGAAACATGACGTAATGTCGCTTTAATTTACTAATAAAATAGGTATTGCTTCATTTACATCCTAAGTTATCACATAATTAGGCGTATTTTGAACATTATATGTTGTTTTCTAATATGGCTCGCGAAAATGAAACTTGTTTTGATAATTACTATGAGAGAAAAAAGTGCGATTTTCCATAGTTTTTCGATGAAATGTGACTCTTTGGAGTATAGTAATTAGTTATTAGACATATAATAAGTCTATGATAAGACAATATAATTGAAAAAATCTAACGAATTTTATATTATGGGCATTCAAAGTTTATTATTAGGTTCGGACGCGGAAACTCTCAAAACTTGATTTTTCTATAATATCAGACAAAGCTCAAAGTTCTGGTGTGATTTCTAAGAAGAAGTGATGTAGTAATAAAGTTATTTTGAAAGAATTTCATATAAAAATATACCATAAGTAGTCACAAATTAAAAATTAAAAAAATTTTTTTTTACGAGAATACATAAAATTTTTCTTGGCTGAATAAATAAATATTTTTTCCGTATTTTTGTATTCAAATAAGTAAAAAAAAAATATCGTTTTGGTAAAGCATTTAATAAAGAACATAACTGTATTTACAATTTTTGATATTTACAAAAACTGTATTTACAAAAAAATCGAAATGATTTTATAGGCGAGTTTTTTCAGTTTGCCAATTTTGTAATATTTATTCATTATTATCTTAATTGTTTTACGAGATAAGGTTATAATGTTTTATATGTCAAATTTCAATGCGATCATTTTTCTCTTTATCTTTTTTTAATCCGTTTAGTGGTTTATAAGTTATGATCGTTTTTCTCAAGGCCGTTGACTCGCGTCGATTTTTTGCGCGAATATGTCGCGCGCAAAAGTGATAGGTGAGTTTTTACCTCGCAACGTGAGGGGTTAAAAAAAATAAAAAATAAAGGGTGCGAGTGTCGGCCCGCTGGTTGATTACCCTGATTATTTCGCGGTAAGGCGTTGGTCTCTTACGGGCGTGTGGCGTAACCAGACGGTGGACTGTTTCGTCCTAAGTCTTCTGCGCTCACCTCACGGGAGACATAACGATCACTATCGCTAAAACTTTCTGAGGTGACGGGTTCGCCCGTTGTAGTCGACAGCTCTAGTTGTGTGTTTATGTGTATGTGTATTCCTGTACAATAGCGCCTGTGTATGTGTATTCCTATACAAGTTTGGCATGCATGCATCATTTGGTCATGGCAAGAGTTGAAAAGATTTTAGTTGAAATCGGTCCACCAGCAGTCTCGCTAGTCATACTTCAATCTCAAAATATTGCAATCAGAGACTTGAAATTCGGTGATGCTTTGTTGGACCGAAATCACATTGTAAAATTTTGGTAGAAATATCTCATATACAAGCAACGCTAAAAAAAAACACCGCATTCAAGAAACTGCTACATCATATTTGGAAAAATACCATTTTAATACCACGCAAATACTACAAAATACTACTTTTGCTATCCTAGTCACTTGACACAACTAGGGTTGTCGACTACTCTACTTAACAATTAGTCGTTCTATCTCCCTGGAGTGAGCGCAGAAGACTTGGACAAAACAGTCCACCGTCAAGCTCCGCCATATGCCCGTAAGAGGCCAACGCCTTAACCGCGAGATAGCCAGGTGTGTTACCAAGCGGGCTTGCACTCTCGCCCTTACTTCCAATTGCGACCAGATTACTCCAGTCTCTTGATTGGTTACGAGTTCGAGGTTGCTTGCGCGGTCTTCTCCCTTACGAAGCGGTGGAACGGTGTATACCGAATATATCGCGGACCACGGCATCCTTTGCCCGGCTGTTCACCCAGGATCGGGTAGCCGATGGTCATTTCAAGAGCAGTCGCCGTAAGGTCTGCGACCATCCCCGCTCTATAGGAAGCAGTACTGCTTCCAGACTCCCCCGACTGTTAGTCAGAGTGCGCAATCGATTGGCTTATGCCGCACGGTGCGCAGACCGTCCAGGAGCGCCAGAAGGTTGATTCCCAGGGAAACTAACCATAAGGCCAGAGTCCTACCCAGGCTCGCACTTTATACGTGGAGGCTGTCGGATAGGTGTTAATCCTCGAGTGTGACCAACCCTGAACAGAATGGGTCTTCGTGGCCAACTCAGCAAGGGCCCATCAACTCCCAAGTCACTTGACACAATCACTATTGGTAGGTGAGAGGGGTGGTCGGAGGTTAGGAGAGGGGGGTTGTGGGGTTTGGCGCAGGGGAGAGGGTTGTCTACTTGCCGGGAATGTCTTGAGGTGACACAACCAACCGATTTTCTACTTATTCAATCGAATGAGTCCATGCCTATATCTAGTCAAAATAGCCTTGGATTACTGATGAACTAAATGTCATTGGCATAGACTAGATGAAGTAAAGTTAGAAATCGGACCGAGGACCGATCATTGAACAAATTCCTTGTTCAACTGTGTATTCAGCAGGATTAACACATGCCTGAAATTCTCTCCTTGGGGACAAGTTAGTTAGTTAGTTAGTTTTCCTGGGCTATTTCCCGCACTTGGCCTCTTGATTGGGCCGTTGTGCTTGGCTCATGTTTCTATTTATGTTACTCCAGCCAACCCAGGCTGTCCCAGAAGGTTAGCAGCCTGTTTGGGTTGCTACAGGCCTCCGGGACAGATGCTGGAGATTGTAGTATTCTTGCCCGTTGCTCTGCCACGCTCCTGCATTCCATGAGCACATGCTGTGGCGTTTCTTCTTCCTCCATGCATCCTCTGCATAGAGGGCTGTCTGTCATACCTATGGTAAACAGTTGTTTGTTTAGGGAATAGTGGCCTATCATAGTACCTATGACTTTACAGACTTTGTCCCTATTTAATCTGGTGAGGTTGCGGGCAAGTTTTTTAGACGCTTCCGGAACCGCGTTCTTTGTTTGCCTGCATCCTGCGTTTTTTTTCCATTCTTTAAGGTGGGTTTCGTCGGTGTTCCTGCGTAGCCATGTTTTTATTTGGGCCTGGGGTATGGGCATCGAGGGTTCCGGTCCATATACTATTTTCTTTGATTTCCTTTTGGCCAGTTCGTTGTTAGGCTGCAACGGTTGTTAGGCTCACCGGCCGATAGTTATAGGACCTCGCTTATCGCCTTTCTTATACATATATGGGAGTAGTGACAGCTCTCTTCCAGCCCTTGGGTAATTTGCCGGTAGTCACGGTTGAACCAGCTTTGAAGCGCTTGCGGAGAATCCTTTAACCCTTCGAGTATCGGCATAATTTCATGACAGACCGCAGCAATTTATTGGAATTTCTTGCAATATCGCCGCGCTCGACAAAAAGTACTATAACTGTGGAACTACTATAGCAATCATAAAAATAATAACTGGGCAATGATCGCATTAAAATTTCGTATATAGAATATTGAAATCTCATTTTGTAAAACGGTTGGATAATTATGAATAAATATGAGAAAGTCGAAAAAGTGAAAAAAAAACTCGGCATTTCTAACTTCTACTTGTCTTACGGAAAAATACGAAACCCTATTTATAAATTGTAAATGCTATCGTGATCTTTATTAGATTCTCTATCAAAGGTATTATTTCGTTTTGCTTATTTACACACAAAAATAATTAGATATTAGCTTATAAAACCAATAAAATTGTTGATGATTTCTCGAGAAAAAAAATTATGTTTGATAATGGAATTTTACCAAAAATATACGCAAAATGACGTGCCAAATTATTCTAGCGGCCGTCTATGTATTTATGGTAATAATGAGATATTTGGTATGGATTTTAGGATGCGTTCGAATTAGAAAATAATATTACTGTGCGCTCCGGGAGCAAGACGCCATTATTAGTCGTTACGTAGTCAACGATGTTCTGATGTGCAACCGAATTTGGTCGTTACGTAGCCGAAGGGTTAAGGTCCAGGAGCAGGAAACATATATTGAAGTCTCCCTTATTTTCAGGCATGTCGAGAATACAGGAAATAGTTGCGGAAGGAACTGATGGGAGCGACGTCCGGCGTTTCAAATGTGAAGTCTGCGAAAGCAGTTTCAAGCTGAAGCACCATTTAGTCAATCACATGTCCAAGCATATCACCGAGAAGAACTTCCAATGTCCAATGTGCGAGCGAAGATACAAGACTCAGAGGGAGCAGGTGAATTTTATAATATTTTTAATAGGCAAATTGTTCGTTTGTTTGTTTGTTAAACTCTTTATTGTGAAAATGTCACAATTGGCGGGTTTATTGTCATATGACAATAAACCTTTGAATGGTAGGATACAGCACTCTTGAAACGCGTCGATATATTTCCCTAATTATATTTGCATATACATTAATTCAAGGAACTATTTATTTGCCAGATATACTATGTAAGTTTGAATTGTACGAACCGGTAAATTACACAGCGAGGAGATCGCATCTATTGTTTAATGTGCCGTACCACCGTACAAATATTTTTGTAGACAGGCCAGTGGGAAGGGTTATAGCTCTTCTTAATTCCTTACCCACAGAAATAGATATCTTTTGTATATCCTTTTGGCAGCTAAACAGGCAACTCCCTGCTATCTCATGCTTATCATAATCTGTCTTTTATTTAATTTTATATTTTTAGACTTACACTCTAGCTTTAATATTCAAGGGCGAATTGGATTCGTCTGTAATGCTCTTGAATAATATTTGAAGCTAATAAATAAATAAATAAATCATTCAAATGTCCATTGCGGATTCGCACGGTGGCACGGATCCGAGAGGTCCAATTTTCAATAACTCTGCCACATAGATCCGGCTCAATTAGAGCGATGGCTGGGTTATATTGACTTTAAGGGCATCGGTCGATTTTAGAAAACCTCACAAGAAAAAGTCTAGCGGGGTCAAATCGCACGATCTTTCTGGCCAATTCATGTCATTTCCCCGAGAGATAGCAAACGAACACTCATTTCGATAATAAAGTTTTAACCCATTCCACCACTAATAATATGACATAACTAGCTGACCCGTGCCCACTTTGTTGGGCGGTAAAACTGTTTACTTGTGATGAAGTTATGAGTGTGGTTCGGTTAGTACTGAGTGCTATGATTTATTTCCTGACTGCCAATAGAAGGGTTATATTTTTACTGTTCATCTATGTATGTATTTGCATGCCAATTTGTTATTTGTGAGTGTTTTATTTATGAGCATCTTATATCTTTAACCATTTATGCAGTAAAAGGGAAATTATATGCAGTAAAAGGGAAAAGTCTTTTGTTTTAAACACTTGAGACGATAAATTTACTTATTTTGATATGAATTCATAATTGTTGATAATATGACCAATAAACATGACCTAGCGATTTAAATTATTGTTTTAATATAAAATACTACTTTTTGTGACTTAAATATGAAAGTGAGACATATGCTGTCGCTGACTTTTTTGTAGGCATTATCAAGCTCTACAACTTTTCTCTAGAACTGAATCATATATCTCTCATCGTTAAGGCAGCGTTAGTTAGAAACGTTTTCGTTCGACCCTGTTTTCTCTAACTTACTTTGCAAATCCGACTACCACAAAAAAGTCTTTTCATTTTTCGGATTAATATATACCCTATGACACTCATAAATTACGTGGCTTTCTATTGGTAAAAGCATTTTCAAAATCGGTTCAGTAGATCCAGAGATTACTTCCTACAACCTCACAAACTTTACCTCTTTATAATATTAGTATAGATTTGAAAAATAAGAAAGTAAATTCAGTAGGAACAGTTCGTTAGATGAGGAAAAATATGCCACCAACGTACAGAATAAACGCAAAATAACATTTTTTTTTTTTGTGGTAGTCGGAGTTACAAAGTATAGTATTTTATATTTTTAAAATAATTTAAATCGTTAGGTCATGTTTATTGGTCATATTATCAACAATTATGAATTCATATCAAAATAACTAAATTTATCGCCTCAAGTGTTTAAAACAAAAGGCTTTTCCCTTTTACTGCATATAATTTCCCTTTTACTGCATAAATGGTTAAAGAGACAAGACACTCACAAGAAGACACTGACAAATAACGGTAATATAGTCAAATTGGCATGCAAATACATACATACATATGTAGTAAAAATATGACCCTTCTTTTGGCAGTCAGGAAATAAATCATAGCACTCAGTACTAACCGAACCACACTCATAATTTCAGCACAAGTAAACAGTTTTACCGCCCAACGAAGTGGGCACAGGTGACTAATAATAAACAACAGATTTGCCAGACGCTGCCAAAACAACACGGCCACCATAGACTGTCCACATTGACCCGCCCTTATTGTAGAACCCTATATATAATAGTTTGTATTTTTTTAGGCTCGTCACACGAAGACTCATGTGGAAGGGCGTTTACACTGTTGTCCCGTGTGCCCGAAATCATTCACGCAGTTCTACTACCTACACAGTCATATGCTCACCCACGATGCGTTCCGCCCGTTCCAGTGCAGCAAATGCCCGCGCGCCTTCAAAGTCAACTACAACCTCCAGCGCCACCTGCAGACGACGCACGCAACCCCCGTCGCCGCGCAACAACCGCCCGCGCCGATGCGCCCCCCGCAAATCCTCCCCGCCAGCGCAAAGAGGAACATCTACCTGGTGCCTTTGACCATGGACAAGGTCGCCATCCACCCTTCGTTCTTTCATCCCATGTATCGAAGCGCTTTCGAATTGAACGTCGAAGCCGACTCCGAAATACTCGGGATGTGAAATTCATTTAGTATTTATTAGGCCCTTTAATAATTGAAATATTGACTCCTATTATCTATCCAGTTTCGTCGTTTAGTGCCTCCGCTTAGAACTCTCATGGAATGCTTTGAAAGCGCTTCATAAATACAAATAAGAAAAATTGTGACATTAGGAGCTCATGTTGCGAGAGGAGGTCATCGCGGGCGACACCGACATTGTTTGAATCATGCGAGAGAGACAGATTTCAAAGTGTAACATGAAGGAGATGGCTGGGTTCCAAATTTAAAAATGCTGTCAGTGCTCCGTCTGAGAGTATGGGATATCGGATTGATACCTCCTTTAGCACCATGAACTCCTGATTTTCGAATCGAGTTTGAAGTTATTTCAATATAGTTTATGGGTAAAGCCAAAATTTTTGTCCCTTTTTTTTCCGTCTGGAGTCATACAAAGAAATATATCACTATTCTATTGAGTTTTCGTTTCCGATCGTGGGCATTGATATATGGGCTTGCTAAATGTATACGTTAATTCAACAACTTGGGTTGTCGACTACAGCGGGCGAGCCCGTCACCTCAGGAAGTTTTAACGAGTCGTTCTATCTCCCTGGAAGTGAACGTAGAAGACTTGGGGACGAAACAGTCCACCGTCTAGCTACGTCACAAGCCCGTAAGAGGCCAACGCCTTAACCGCGAGATAGCCAGGAATGTTACCTGGCGGGCCGACACTCAAGCCCTTACTTCCAATTGTGACCAGATTACTCCGGTCTCTCGATTGGTTACGAGTTCGAGGTCGCTTGCGCGGTCCTCTCCCTTACGAAGCGGTGAAACAATGTATACCGAATCTATCGCGGATCACAGCGTCCTTTGCCCGGCTGTTCACCCAGGATCGGATGGCCGATGGTCGTTTCGAGAGCAGTCGTGGTAAGGTCCGCAACCACCCCCGCTCTATAGGAAACAGTACTGCTTCCAGACTCCCCCGACTGTTAGTCAGAGATGGGAGAGGATTGCGCAAGCGACCTCGAACTCGGAACCAATCGAGAGACCGGAGAAATCTGGTCACAATTGGTAGTAAGGGCGCGAGGGTCGGGCCTGCAAGGTAATCATTACTGGCTATCTCGCGATAAGGCGTTAGTCTCTAACGGGTTGTGGCGTAGCTTGACGGCGGATTGTTTTTGTCCAAAGTCACTACGCTCACTCCAGGGAGATAGAACGACTAATCGTTAAAACTCCCTGTGGTGACGGGCTCGCCCGTTGTAGTCGACAACTCAAATTGTTGAATTGACGTATACACTCAATAGAATAGTGATATATTTCTTTTTATGACGTCAGACGAAAAAACAAAAAAAAAGTGTCAAAAATTTTGGCTTTACCCTTATATCAATATAATAGTTTTGGGATTCTAAATGTCTATGAAACTGAAGACTATCGCGAATGTTTGACATTATGAATAAATTTAAAAACGAATTTACCACGTGAATTTTGTAGCATGCGACGTTTCGGCGATGTTGCATCCGGTGTTGTCCAGCTTACCCTGGACAATGGCGGTTGCAACATAGCCGCAGCAACGAGTGCTACAAACTTTACGCTGTAAATCCTTTTTTAAACCTATTTATCTATATCTCTACGTTGACCGACCACCAGGTTAAACGACCTAACCGATTGACCTGAAATTTGAAACATAGACTCCTGAGAAGCAAAGTAAGCGGTTTGATTCATAAAAAGTAAACTTTTAGTCCCAGGTGGATACCACAAGCCCGTAAGAGGCTAACGCCTTAACCGCGAGATGGGTAGGACTCTGGCCGTATGGTCAGTTTCCCCTACGAATCAACCTTCTGGCGCTCCTGGACGGTCTGCGCACCGTGCGGCGTAAGCCAATCGACTGTGCACTCTGACTAACAGTCGGGGGAGTCTGGAAGCAGTACTGTTTCCTATAGAGCGGGGGGGGGGGGTTTGCAGACCTTACGGCGACTGCTCTTGAAATGACCATCGGCCATCCGATCCTGGGTGAAGAGCCGGGCAAAGGACGCTGTGGTCCGCGATAGATTCGGTAAACACCGTTTCACCGCTTCATAAGGGAGAGGACCGCGCAAGCGACCTCGAACTCGTAACCAATCGAGAGACTGGAGTAATCTGGTCGCAATTGGAAGTAAGGGCGTGAGTGTAAGCACGCTGGGTAACACTCCTGGCTATCTCGCGGTTAAGGCGTTGGCCTCTTACGGGTTTGTGGCGGAGCTTGATGGTGGACTGTTTTGTCCAAGTCTTCTGCGCTAACTCCAGGGAGATAGAACGACCAATCGTTGAAACTTCCTGAGGTGACGGGCTCGCCTGCTGTAGTCGACAACCCTAGTTGCCATACCCCAGAGCAGTGCCATTCTGGCTTATTCCAGCTAGAAACTTTTTGTGGAAGTTTACGCTTGCTTGTAGTTCATTTGACTATGGCCACTTATAACATGCTTTTATATTGCCGGATCATTGGACTTCTTCTAATACTATTTTACAATTGCAGTTTTGGTTATTCTGGAGTTGACATAGAGCAGCGAGAGCAGTTTTAGAGCTAGCCCAAAATTGTGTTTGGACCTCTCCGATTCCAGCATTCTGGCTGATTCAGCACATAACTTTTTGTAGAAGTCTACGCGGGCTTGTAGATTACTTGATTCACTTAACATTTCGGAAAGCGCTACTTATCGACTAATCAAACGTCATTCGTATTTATGTAAATATGGCCATATTTTTCTGTGAGACGCTATTACGCTCCATTTGGAGCAGCCATTTAATTACTAAAAAGTATTATTTTTATGTGTGGAGTTTGTTTTACGCAAGAAATCGCTTTGCTGTTTATAAAAAAGCTTATAGTTTAAGCAAATTTTAAGTTCCTTGTATTATTTTTGATCTCGTTTCGTTGCTATGCAGTATTTTTAAATGTGCAATATTAATAAAAATAAATTACTAGATAGATTAATGACTAAATACGCAATAAGAATGTGAATATTATGTGATATTTTAACGTTAGATAATAAGTTTTTGAAACTTTTCTTTTTAGCAATGGAAGATAACGATAGGATGCTGAAATTTTATTTGAAATCCGTTTTAAAAGTTCTGTGTATTACATTCTAGTTTTAAATAGTCGAATTTTATTTTCAAAAAATGTACTATAACGCGTAATTGTTTTTGTAACGAGTAACTTAAAAAATATATACTCAGTATAAATATATCACATACTGTTTTTTTTGCCGTCAAATGCGAAATCAAAACCCAAATCACATTTAATTCACTAATGAATTCGTGATTTTTACTTTCGCGGCCTACCAAGCGACCAGGAGGGAAAGTATTGTGGAGGCGGTATTTTTTTTTTCGTGATAATGATGGAAATATTTATCTATTGGCCTTCAATGCCAGAATGATTGGACAACAATTGGAGACTTCTCTTTTGCATTCCTCTTTTGAATTTTGCATTCCTCCTCCAATGCACTGGAAAATAATGTTGTATGACTGGACGCCAGAGATGCTGAAATTTTATTTAAATGCCTTTCAGCATACACTTCCAGACCCCAGTAACCTCGCTCGTAGGAGCTATGTCGAGGATAGTTCATGTCCCCTTTGTAGCAACACCCCTTGCACAGCTAGACATATTCTAGCTGGCTGCAAGGTGGCCTTGGATCAAGGACGGTACACTTACCGCCACGACAAAGTCCTTGCTGTTATTCGCGAGGTAATTAGCCTCTCAGTGGCTCGTGCCAACAAGGGTTTGACAGTATCCTCCAAACCCCCAATACAGTTTGTGCGGGTTGGATCTAAAGGCAAAAAACATCTCGCTGCAAAACCTTTCTCAATAATCGAGAAAGCTTCAGATTGGATTATGGAGGTCGATTCGGTCTCTAAGCAGTATAAATTCCCTGAAAGTCTCGGATGCACAGCCCTGCGTCCAGATATAACTCTTTACTCTCTATCTCGGAAGATGGTCCTTATCGTAGAGTTAACTGTTCCATGGAAATCAAATATCCCAAAAGACCACGAGTACAAATTAAATAAATACCAT
The DNA here is from genome assembly GCA_944548615.1 of Micropterix aruncella. Taxonomy (NCBI): domain Eukaryota; kingdom Metazoa; phylum Arthropoda; class Insecta; order Lepidoptera; family Micropterigidae; genus Micropterix; species Micropterix aruncella. Next base: position 15,129,282 of record OX155979.1, read on the forward strand.
GACCTCGCAAATGCCGTCACCCGGAACGGCTTCACTGTTCACCTTCACGCGGTGGAAGTAGGCGCTCGTGGCCTGCCAGCTAAATCTTTGTTTCACCTTTTTAAAGATCTTGGTCTCTCCAGGAAAATAATCAACTCCTTTCTAGAAAAATGATCTAAAACCGCGATTTCTGCATCTCAAATTCTATGGCTTCGAAGGGGGAGTGAATGGGTGGTAAGGTGAACGCTCACATGTGGCAAGACAGCTGTCCTAAACCTACCACAGCCGGTTCGTAAGTCCGGAATACACTGCTCACCCCCCAGAAGTGTAATAATTATATATGATGGGCCCGATTTTTGGTCGGTGAATTCCATGGCAGCTCCGTTTGTATTTTATTTTATTTAATGTTATCTTTCATAACCTAAAAATACGTTGGACTGTTTGCTGTGTTGATTTTCTCAACAACATGTTGCAATACAAAGATAAAAATGGGTTGTCACCCCAAGACTTTCCCGGCAAGTAGCCTAGTGTTGATTTCATCTGAATATTAATTTCATAAATAAAATCGAGATTCAGATTGGTTTCCATTGCGATGCCTCAGGCAGCTTGGTTCGTTTCTCGGGCAACGACAGGTTTGGGTCAAGCGCTAACAGATGGCGTTAATATTTAACTAAAATGTATGGCGGAATTTAAATATTATTAGTTTAGCTAGTATGATATATTCGAATCAAAATTTCACATTGTCATTTTGGCCTGGACGCAGGGCTGTGCATCCGAGACTTTCAGGGAATTTATACTGCTTAGAGACCGAATCGACCTCCATAATCCAATCTGAAGCTTTCTCGATTATTGAGAAAGGTTTTGCAGTGAGATGTTTTTTGCCTTTAGAGCCAACCCGCACAAACTGTATTGGGGGTTTGGAGGATACTGTGGAACCCTCGTTGGCACGAGCCACTGAGAGGCTAAGTACCTCGCGAATAACAGCAAGGATTTTGTCGTGGCGGTAAGTGTACCGTCCTTGATCCAAGGCCACCTTGCAGCCAGCTAGAATATGTCTAGCTGTGCAAGGGGTGTTGCTACAAAGGGGACATGAACTATCCTCGGCATAGCTCCAACGAGCGAGGTTACTGGGGTCTGGAAGTGTATGCTGAAAGGCATTTAACCCCTTGAGCGGCAAACGGGACAATTGTCCCACAATTGAAATTACCGTAAAGCGGCAAAGGGGACATCTGTCCCAGCCGAGATCGGCGCCGATGTTTTCCAATTATTTACCCTTGATACCTCGCATAAATCATACGGCCTGTGGTATGTGCGAAAAGAGGAGAAAATTCTCTGTCGTTAACTAGTTGGTTCATTATTTTTCATACAGTCGCCATTGTTTAGTCTATGATTGAACCAAACCAAACCAAAAACTTAAATATTCATGTTGATTCTCAACACCGAATATTTTTTTATTTTTGTATGGGTATAAGTAAAACGAAGTCATAGGTTGAATGAAGCATATTATAATTATTATAAAAGTATTCACAATTTCTTGCATAGGGTGATTTATTTCCAGAAAAAATATAGAAATGTTGGACAAGGCAGTTTTTTTTCTGTACCACAACTTTGACAGATAATTCCGAATAATGCTTATTGCTTTACAAAACGACGTTACACGTATCTAATAGCAAATTTCAACAGGAACATAAAACAGGTCTTCTTTATACGATACGTATAGTAGTTTCGGAGTAATCGTCGTTTTCCTGAAATGCTATATTTTTGTTGTGATGTAATCTTCTTCGCGTTCTCTAAGAGAAACTACAATTCAGACGTCAGCGCTCGAGGGGTTTAATAAAATTTCAGCATCTCTGGCGTCCAGTCATACAACATTACTTTCCAGTGCATTGGAGGAGGAATGCAAAAGTCTCCAATTGTTGTCCAATCATTCTGGCATTGAAGGCCAATAGCGTGAGCCATACTATTGCTGTCGTAATCTCCCCGCAAGAGAGACTTCTTCAAGTCCACATCGCTCATGGTTGTAATACCATACCCCAGACCAGAAAAAGAAACGAATAATCTTGGAAATTGTCTTTTTCTACGTTTTCATAGATTGTCGATGTGCTGGGGCGTCCTGGGCGTTCGTCATCTTCACCGTCTTCACGGCCATCATGGAAATGCTTATACCACTTGTATAAACTCTTGTTTTACTCATATCAGAATCACTATATGCCTTTGTTAACATTTCACACACTTTGTTACACTTTATTTAATTTTGTACTCAACATTTGATACAAGTTCTTTGATGAAACGAAAATCGCCAAGCTCATAAAAACACGTCTAAACTTAGCGGCTGCCACATACAAAGTAAATAATGAATACAGCTGAAAATTTTATCATACTTTAGCGGCATATATACCAACATGCAACTGCTGTACAAAATCAAATTAAATCTTCCGCACAGTTTCTTCTGTATCCTGGAATCATATCTCACAGATAGAACATTCTATGTTAAAGAAGGTGGAGATACTTCACAATTATATGACATAAGGGCCGGGGTGCCACAGGGATCTGTCCTGGGGCCTGCCCTGTACACTCTGTACACAGCCGATTTACCGACTACAACTGGCGTTACTACGGCGACCTTTGCTGATGACACTGCCGTATTAGCATGCCATAAAGACCCAAAGAAAGCATCAGATGCACTTCAAATGGGACTCCAAGTATTACACAACTGGCTGCAGAAATGGAGAATCAGGGCTAGCGCCGCCAAATCAGCCCATGTAACCTTTACCCTCCGCCAAGGAAACTGTCCACCGGTCAAACTTGGAGATAGTATACTGCCGCACAGAGATTGCGTAAGATACCTGGGACTGCACCTTGATCGACGCATGACATGGAAAGACCATATAAAAATAAAAAGAGACGAGATTGCAACCCGACATAAAAAACTCTACTGGATGTTAGGGAGAAACTCCAGGCTATCATTGGACAACAAACTCCTTATATACAAGGCCATTCTAAGACCGATATGGATGTACGGTATCCAACTCTGGGGCAGCGCTAGCGACTCAAACATTAATGTCATACAGAGACTACAGAACAAGATCTTGAGATCAATAGCAAATGTACCGTGGTATATTACCAACAATGAACTACATCAAAACCTGTCTGTGAGCACAGTAAAGGAGGAAATCCGAAACACATCAGAGAGATATAAGCAGCGGCTAATTAATCATCCTAACAAATTAGCACGCCAGCTGATGACACAGAACTACGCAAAAAGACTGAAGCGACACAACATCCTAGAGCTGCGAGACAGACAGTAGCTCTAGGCCTTAAGGATGAGTGGATGCTCTCGCTGGGGAGCACATTCTGCAAGGGATTAAGCCATGTTACCACATCGACTCATAGTCCTTCGACTGATTGCCGATAAACCAGGAACAAAAAAAAAACAAAAAAAAAATTTTATTTATTTTATTTTATTTTATTTTTTATTCCAACAAAAGAGAAAAACAGCGCACAGGTCTTAAGTTAATAAATAATAATAACAATATTACGGCCAAAATAGTCTCCTGGTAATATACAGTTAATGTGCGTGATGTGTAATAATATTTATATATTATGTTATATTATCATGTTCTCTCGATTTCTGAGTGTGTACGATAGAGTAGGATGAGTGTGCTTATGTGTGTGATTGTAATGTGTGTTTAATGGGTGTGTGTAAGTACATCTACGTGTATGTGTCAGTTGTGTATATATGAGAGTGTGTGATTCTGCACAGGTATGTGTCTGTTCAAGCTTTTAAGGTGTGGTCTATTACCGCTCTGATAAATTCGTTTTTGCTCATTGAGAAAATGTCAAGCTCCTGAAACGATTCGTCGTAGGCTTCCATAATTCGATGCAGAGTTGAATTCCTTGCTTGATTTGTATGGAGTCTGGGTACATTGAATACCCTTGGGTGACGAGTTCGGCGCGATGGGACGTTTAAGGCTATTCTGCTTAGAATTTGTGGGCTGTCGATATGATGCGAAAGTATATTGTGGAAGAACGTCATATCAGTCACTTTACGTCGCTGCTGAAGACTCAGCATTTCGAACCTTGCCAATCCGTCAGAATATGAGGTATATTCAGCGAGGGTTCGATGACACAAGTGCCTTACGAAGGTTTTCTGAATACGCTCTATACGGTCAATGTGTACATTATACTGCGGTGACCATATAGGTGACGCAAACTCCACTATACTGCGAACGTAGGCGTTATAAAGAGTGAAGAGCACATTAATGTCGGAGAATGGTTTGCATGCTCTCAATACGAAACCGAGAGCTCTGTAAGCTTTTCCCACCAAGTGTTCAATGTGTGTATCCAGCATTAATTTGTTGTCCAGCATTATCCCCAAATCCCGCACTACACTCTTCTCTACTATAATCTCTCCTCCTATCCTGTAGTCGAAATCATACTTTGATCGGTTACGAGTAAAGGATAACTTGCTGCATTTCGCCGCATTTAAACTTAATTTATTGAGAGAGCAATAGTCTGACATGCGAGCAAGGTCCTCCTGTAATCGATGACACTGTGAAATATCTTTGACCACAGAATAAACTTTAAGATCGTCAGCGTACATAATGCAGTGTGAGTGTTGGAAACAATCCTGAATATCGTGTATATATACATTGAACAGCAGCGGACCAAGATGAGAGCCCTGGGGTACACCAGATGGAATGTTTACATAATTCGATCGAAAACCACCCAGTACAACAGCCTGTCGCCTGTTCCTCAAGTACGATGAGAGCCATCGCAGTAGGTCGCCGTGTATGCCCACAGATTCTAATTTTCCAAGTAGAATACCGTGGTCGACGCGGTCAAACGCCTTCGAGAAATCGGTGTAAATTACATCTACTTGCAATCTCTTATCCATGTTGACCGTGACAAAGTCAAGAAATTGGCATAGATTTGATGTAACCGAGCGTCCTGGTAAGAAACCATGCTGATTCTCAGGGAGAATTGTCCTAAACGAGGGCAGCAGGGAATCGTATACCACCTTCTCAAATAACTTGCTAATAACCGGAAGAATAGATATCGGTCTGTAATTAGATACTACATTCTTTGGGCCGGCCTTGTGAATTGGAACGACACACGCTTCTTTCCATCTCGTCGGAAAAATGCCCGCCTTAAGTGATTTGTCGAAAAGAATGGCCAGTGGAACAGAGAGGGACTGAGCACAATTATAGATAAATATAGGAGGGATGGAGTCACTGCCCGAACCCTTATTTATATCAATTTTCTTTAAGTATCTAAGAATAATATCTTGGCTGATTTCGATGCCTCCGATACTCAACGAATTGTGCGAGCCACTTTTAGGCGTTGCGTGACATGTGTTCGAATCGGTTTCCGATTCTATGAACACTGATTTAAAGTAGACACTGAAACCTTCACATATATGTGTGCCATCGCTGAACGTTTCTCCATTATTAATCATTTCCCTAGGTATATTGCTGTCTTTCCGAAGTGACTTTATATAAGTCCATAAAAACTTTGCATTACTGCGAATTGTAGACTCGCATTCCTGAGTATAATAATTGAAACATTCAGATTGTAATCGTTTTTGACGAGCCCTCAGTAACGTGAATTCGTCATAATCAAGAGGATTACCATATTTTTTCCACCTCGTATGAGCTTTACGCTTTTCCTTAATTACTTTAATTAGAGGGACCGAGTACCACTTTGGGAATCTCGAGTTACGGACGTCGGTTTGCGGCACGAACTGCTCGATCGCGGTGTACAAGATATCGTAAAATTTTGCTACTAATGTTTCTAGGTCAGCACCGTCAAGATAGTGCGGCCAGTCGATTGAAGATAGAAGGTTATTGATACTAGCGTAGTCGGCTTTCCTGAATAATGACTTTATACGATGCTGTGCGGGTAGGTTAGGAAGGATGACATTAGGATAGACAATTTCCAAAGATGGGTGGTATATGTCCTCTTTCACTAGCGGAAAGTTAGAATTCTTAACCGAAATATCAGTGTTACTAAGTATTAGGTCAAGAGATCTACCGTAGAAATTCCTAACCCCGTTGTATTGTCGGAGTCCAGATAATGTGAGACTGTCGACAAGGACGGAACTGGTCCTGTCAGAAACGTTTATGGAACTTAGATAAGCCTCGTTTACAAGAGGTTGCCAACTTATTCTCGGTAGGTTGTAGTCTCCCATCACAATAAAATTATCATGCGGATAACGGCTTCGCATATCTGTAAGAGAATTTGAAAATTCGGAAATGGATTGATGGTGCGAGCTCTTATCTCCTGGAAAATAAACACATCCAATGTGGAGAGCATGCGGTGAGCCTAAAGCCATCGAGGGAATCGTCACCCAAATGCATTCTATATCCCTGCTGCAGGCAGACAACAGTCTTGGACTTAGTTTAGTATGTATAGCTAAAAGAACACCACCTCCCATCGCGTGGCCTGTATAAATAGGATCCCTGTCAGCCCTGAATAATTCATAACGGTCATCCACTAGTTCACCCTTTAATATACCATTGGTCAACCAGCTCTCTGAGCAAGCAATTATATCGTAGTCTTCGCTAATGACGTTTTGTAAAAATATTGAGGTTTTCGTACGTAAACCTCTTACATTTTGGTAATATATTTTCAGCTCGCCTTTAACAGTAAATTACAAGAATTTATAATATACCGAGCTGGTAAAAAGTAACCTGTGTAATCATCCCTCGAGAATAGCAACAGAATATATGAGTGTATCTGTGAGAAATTGTGCGAATGTGAGATGTTGTGTGTATGTGTATGTAGAGTACGAGAGAGCATGATGGTATAACAGCGTTTAAGATTAAGAAAAACGTATGACCGGTGAACCAATAGTAAATTATAGAAATCTTTGTGATTGAAAAAAGTTAAAAGTAAAAAGAAAGCAAAAGAAAAAGAGAAGAACATTAAGACAGTATCGTAGTCCGTGACTGTAAGATTTATGCAGGTCCTGCGATTTTCTTCAGATCGGTTTCGGTGGATATTGATAGGACCGGTGCTTTCTCCATCCTTCTCGCGCGAATCCTTCCTTGGCGTACCCATAAAAACTGCCAATTGTGTTGCTTGCAAAGTTCGCGTGCCTTCATAAATAGGTTTTTGTAGTATGGAGAAAGATGCTCGTTCACGTACACATTTACCCGTGCACAAGGCATACCAAGATCTGCTGTCGTAATGATCCCTTTTCGACGAATGCCCGATAAAATGCGATCCTTGTTCAATCTACATCTCAGCTTGGCTACGATGGTTTTCGGTCGCCCTGGAACAATGGACTTTGGCGTGACGCGAGAGCTGAACTCAATGTCAGCTGAAGTAAGATTGACTCCAGCTAATTTGCCAATTTTTATTATGGTGTCAGTATTATTTTCACCAGCTACTTCAGGTACGTTAATTAACTCTAGATTATTTAACCGATCCCACTGTTCTCGTCTGTTGTACTGAGACCTCAACATGATGATTTCGGATTGCATCTGAGCCATCTCTTGTTCATAATGGACCATCTTCTCCAATTTATTGTTGTGCAGTTGAACCCTGTCTTCCACACTAGAAATTCGTGATCTGCAGTCCTCAACCGAATCTTTAGTATGACGCAGTTGTTCTCTGAAATCTTTCATTTCAGTTTTTATCTGTGTTAAATCATCCCTCTGTTTTTTGAAATCGTCTCGCAGTTCTTCGATGGCTGATAAGATTTTATTGCTTATATAATCCTGTGATAAAGGTGTCTCCCGAGAAGACGTGGCCGCTGGTGCTAAGTTCTTCTCGGTGCCATTCGGGGTGAGATGAGTGGGTTGGACAGCCTTCAAGGGCGATGTGGGAGTTAGCGACCGCGACCGATTAGGAGTGCGAGTCAGATCGTCGACTCTAGCGGGACGAAAGTGTATATATACCAACATAATAAAAAAAAATGGCAATCGGACTAATGGAGGACTAATGGGAGCTAATGGGCCCTTGCTGGGTTGGCCACGAAGACCCATTCTGTTCAGGGTTGGTCACACACACGGGTTAACACCCGGGCGGTGGCTTCCACGCATGAAGTGTGAGCCCGGGCAGGACTCTCGCCTTAGGGCGTTTCTCCTAGAAATCAAGCTTCTGGCGCTTCTGGACGGTCTGCGCACCGTGCGGCGTAAGCCAATCGATTGTGCACTCTGAATAACAGTCGGGGGAGTCTGGAAGCAGTACCGTTTCCTGCTCTTGAAACGACCATCGGCTACCCGATCCTGGGTAAACAGCCGGTCAAAGGACCGCGCAAGCGACCTCAAACTCGTAACCAATCGAGAGACTGGAGTAATCTGGTCGCAATTGGAAGTAAGGGCGTGAGTGTAAGCCCGCTGGGTAACACTCCTGGCTATCTCGCGGTTAAGGCGTTGGCCTCTTACGGGCATGTGGTGGAGTTTGACGGTGGACTGTTATGTCAAAGTCTTCTGCGTTCACTTCAGGGAGATAGAACGACTAACCGTTAAAACTTCCTGAGGTGACGGGTCCGCCCGTTGTAGTTGACAACTCTAGTTGGCAATCGCACTCTTCAAACCCACGAAATTTAAAATTTCCCACTATTATCTGAACACACCTCATATGGCTGAAACTGTTTTTTTTTTGTCATCAAATAGGAAATCAAAACGCAAATCGACATTTAAATTGATTATATTTCTCTAAAACAATAAAATATTACTGATTTAATATTAAAATATTACAATTGGAATATATTTTACAAGCACTATAAGCACAATTTTCGCAAAAGACGATCATTTCTTTCAAGCGTTTTCAGGTATTAAAACGATTCATACGTGTCATTCTGACCGGAACCCTTGATGCCCATACCCCAGGCCCAAATAAAAACATGGCTACGCAGGAGCACCGACGAAACACACCTTACAGAATGGAAAAAAAATCGGTTGTCTGTAAAGTCGGTTTACTGACGATAGTTGAACGTGACAACGTCATAAGAAAATACTGATGGAATGGTTGCATTTGAAGCAGTTTCATGATATTGTTTATTACAAACACCCAAAAATATATGCTTTTATACTCACCGATTTGACTACAACATGTAAATGTATTATTGTATAGCAGTATAATTGTTTATTGTTTAAAGTTTATTGTTTTTTTTAATTTGAAAGTTTGAAATCTCAAACTGTTAAATAACGGTTTGAGAAGCGTTCGAGTACGCTGCGCCAACCGTTATTTACCAACCGCTAGATAGCGCATCGTAATGATAGCTTTTCATACTTTTTTTTTTTTTTTTAATAAAAGTTGCTTACTTTGTTGTACCCACAAGAAAATTGTCCGTTCAGTAATAACATTCCGTATATCAAGAATAGATATAAAATTATGTCAAGAATTTAAATCAATCTAGTGATTTTCATTCGTACTATTTTAGACTGAGGTTAGTAAATAATTGTTGTCGCAACCGGTAGATGGCAGCATTTATATTGAATAATAAATATAATAAATGGAACGCCTCAGAGCGAGGTAACGCCGCATGAGTCATGTTTTTTCGTGCGTGCGGCAGGCTCCATCGATTTATAAGACGTTGTCACGTCAAAAACGCAGGATGCAGGCAAACAAAGAACGCGGTTCCGGAAGCGTCTAAAAAACTTGCCCGCAACCTCACCAGATTAAATAGGGACAAAGTCTGTAAAGTCATAGGTACTATGATAGGCCACTATCCCCTAAACAAACAACTGTTTACCATAGGTATGACAGACAGCCCTCTATGCAGAGGATGCATGGAGGAAGAAGAAACGCCACAGCATGTGCTCATGGAATGCAGGAGCGTGGCAGAGCAACGGGCAAGAATACTACAATCTCCAGCATCTGTCCCGGAGGCCGGTAGCAACCTAAACAGGCTGCTAACCTTCTGCGACAGCCTGGGTTGGCTCGAGTATAAATAGAAACATGAGCCTCGCACAACGGCCCAATCAAGAGGCCAAGTGCGGGAAAAAGCCCAGATAAACTAAACTAAACTAAACGTATCATTCTGTGCCAGGTTTGGTTTCTCGATCTTGACAATCCGGCGGTTTGTACTTTACAAATGACATATTTTATGGCTAAAGTATTTCCTCGAAACTAATAGTACGTAATTCTAGTGATAAAATGTGGCGTTTGCTACGTTTCACTATCTAATATGCAGTTGCGTAGAGTATTTATCCATCGTGCGTGAGCTTTGTGACGTAGTTTGAAGGAAAAAGGCCGATAGTACCGCGCAATTCCCCTGCAACAAATAACAACAAGAAATCAGTCGTGTTATCAGCGTGGGAAATAGATATTATCAAGCGTGATATCAATATAAAAAATATGTGTGGCACTCGGGGACTGCCGCGGTAAAGCTATTGCATAGCATTTTTAACAACTTATGCAATTATAATGATTTATTTAGTTTATTTATTTTATTTTTTCTGATATCAGATAACTGCGCTCTATCGGAAAACATTGAAATTATTCCGAATCATTTGCGGCTGCGGAATCAAATGATTCGGAATAATTTAAACGTCTTCCGATAGAGCGCCGCGCACGAATTTTTTATTCAATAAAGCAAAAAAACCGGATTCGAAAAAAATCGTAGATAAATAGATAGATAATTAAATTATCTTTAAAATGGTGCAGGTTTTATAATAATACGCCAGATAGTATTTGCGTAGTAGTCGTTTTTGTGTTCGGTTGGACCTAATTTCACAAATTCATTACACTATGTAATATAAACAAAATCTAAAATATTCAAAGCTAAGAATATTAGGAAAATGTTCTTGTTTAACATATATTTTTTTCGAATCGCAAGCAGTACTCGTTTAGACGTAATTATCAGTTTAACATCATTAATTTTCGTTAAGAAATTTCTTCATTCGGTCGCCGCGCTGGCCTAGGCCCGCGATAAAAGCTATGCAATAGCTTAAAATAATGGAACAAAAGTGTAATTCTGGCATCGAAGTCCTAACCTACAGTACTGTGTGAATTAATTGGAACGATGAGTATTTTTCTTCTTAACCCTTCGGCTACGTAACGACCAAATTTGTTTGCATATCAGAACACCGTTGACTACATAACAACCAATATTAGGAGCTTGCTCCCGGAGCGCATAGTAATATTATTTTCTAATTCGAACGCATCCTAAAATCCATACCAAATATCTCATTACCATAGATACATAGACGGCCGCTAGAATAATTTCGCGCGTCATTTCGGGGATATTTCTGGTAAAATTCCATTGTAAAACATCATCATTTTTTTATTTTTTCAAGAAATCATCAAAATTTTTATTGCTTTTTAAGAGCTAATATCTAAATATTTTTGTATGTAAATAAGCAAACCGAAATATTACCTTTGATAGAGAATCTAATAAAGATCATGATATACAAATATATACAAATTATTTATTGATTTCAAATCGAGAGTAGATTCAATATACAAAAATCTTGACCTAACTAGGCTGCCGCCTGTTCCAAGGTGGACAATTTATTTTAATTATCCTAAGAAATCTATAATATTATATTTATATAAATAAACAAAATCATACTGTAACAGAAATATCTTAATTACCTAATAAAAATTCGTAAGAAATGAAAATTGTCAATAATATTTTATTTTGAAACATGATAAAAATTAATATATATTTACATATGTATTAATAATATACAAAATAAATTCACAAAAATAAAAATAAAATTATATTTAGAAATCATCAATTTATATTACTACATATACTATAATGTTTTTATTATAAGGATTTAATTATCTAATAAGGTGTTCAATATCTGCACAATTTAAGAGGTAGGCACTCAAACTATTTTTAAATGTATATGAAATTTCAATGTCTTTAATGTTAGGTGGTAGGCAATTATAAAATTTGGAGGCAAGATAAGAGAAACTGAATTGGCCAAAAGCGGATCTCCTGAGTGGTACGATAGTTCTACAATTTCTAAATAGGGTTCCGTATTTTGCCATAAGACAAGTACAAGTTAGAAATGCCGATTTTTTTTTTACTTTTTCGGCTTTCTCATATTTATTCAAAATTATCTAATTATTTTACAAAATAAGATTTCAATATTTTATATGCGAAATTTCAATGTAATCATTGCCCAGTTATTATTTTTATGCTTGCTATAGTAGTTCTATAGTTATAGTACTTTTTGTTGAGCGTGGCGATATTGCAAGAAATTTCTATAAATTGCCGCGGTCTGCCATGAAATTATGCCGCTACTCGAAGGGTTAAAGTGCTTTATTGGACATAATCATATAAAAACAGTACTAGTAGTTATAGATTGCTAAGTTTTAATATAGAGTGTGTCCTGCTTTTACGTTGATAAAACCTTTCACTCTCGTAGGCATAGAATTTACCAGGTTTTGACAGCTTCCTTTCAGTTCATCATGGTTAAACCAGACTCGATGACAGATGTCAATATATTGGTCAAACCATTATATTCGGACCAATATACAGATATCAAACCATATGATACGGGAGAAATGAAAAAGCCGATGAACTTGCTAAGACGGGAGCAAAGGTATTGTTATACGGCCCTGAACCTTGCTGTGGCGTACCGAAAACCCTTGCAAACCTAATGCTCAAACAAATATGTTTAGAACAATCCGTCAACTACTGAAAGAACACGCCAGGGTTGAATCATTTTAAAGCGCTAATTAAGGCTTACGACCGTAAGGCCCGTGAGGCCTTATCGCTAAATAGGAACAATCTACGCATACTGGTGAGGGCGCTTACGGGACATTGTGGCCTGAACAATCACATGTTCAACCTCAAGCTCCGAGACACAAAAATGTGCAGGTTCTGCCAAGGAGCAGAGGAAACTCCCCAGCACCCCATGTGCGAGTGTGGCCCGCTGATGCGTAAAAGATACATCCACTTGGGTGGTCATTACCTCCAACCTGAGGAGGTAAAACAATCTGGCGCCAAAAGCGTGCTGCGGTTCTTAAATGACACGAGGCTTAGCGCAGAACTATAGTAGGTGGCGAACACAATAGATCAGCAATGGTCGCAGTGTTACAAGGCTCATAAAGACCTTAGTAAAGCCCCACTCAACAAATAAAAAATTAAAAAAATATGATACGGGAGCTCCACAAGGTTGATCCTTCCAATGAGGGAATTTTTGCCTGATGCCAGAATCTCGCCCCATGCCATTCATTGAAAAACGTAAAACAGTTTTTCACACAGAACCAAATTACTGTACGTGAATCGCCCGGAAACTCCCCGAATCTCAACCCGATCGAAAACCTCTGGGCCATTTGCAAAAAAACGGCTCTCCAAGATGGATTGTACAACGAAAACCAAGATGATCAGTGCAGTAATTCAAGTCCGGTTTCACGATGATATCAACTTAACCCATTTACAACGACCGATCGTTATAAAGATCAAAAAAAAGTATGGGGAATACCCTCAATTTAAAAATATTAACGAGCAGATAACTTTTGCTTATTGTTTACCAATCGCCGCAGTGATCGTTTAACAGTGCTTCGGTGCATAGATATTACGATAGTTCTTGTCCCCTCTGTAGCAATACTCCTTGCACAGCTAGACACATTCTAGCTGGCTGCAAGGTGGCCTTAGATCAAGGACGGTACACTTACCGCCATGACAAAGTTCTCGCTGTTATTCGCGAGGTAATTAGTCTCTCAGTGGCCCGTGCCAACAAGGGTTTGACAGTATCCTCCAAACCCCCAATACAGTTTGTGCGGGATGGCTCTAAAGGCAAAAAACATTTAACTACAAAACCTTTCTCAATAATCGAGAAAGCTACAGATTGGATTCTGGAGGTTGATTCGGTCTCTAAGCAGTATAAATTCCCTGAAAGTCTCGGATGCACAGCCCTCCGTCCAGATATAACTCTTTACTCTCTATCTCGGAAGGTGGCTCTTATCGTAGAATTAACTGTTCCATGGGAATCAAATATCCCAAAAGACCACGAGTACAAATTAAATAAATACCATGATCTTGCAAATGCCGTAACCCGGAACAGCTTCACTGTTCACCTTCACGCGGTGGAAGTTGGCGCTCGTGGCCTGCCAGCTAAATCTCTATTTCACCTCTTTAAAGATCTTGGCCTTTCCAGAAAAATAATCAACTCTTTCTTAGAAAAATTATCTAAAACTGCGATTTGCGCATCTCAAATTCTATGGCTTCGAAGGGGGAGTGAATGGGTGGCAAGGTGAACGCTCACATGTGGCAAGACAGCTGTCCTAAACCTACCACAGCCGGTTCGTAAGTCCGGAATCCACTGCTCACCCCCCAGAAGTGTAAAAAAAATAGTATTATGATGGGCCCGACTCCGGTCGGTGAATTCCATGGCAGCTCCGTTTGTATTTATTTATTATTTTGAAGTGCTTTTCTATTTTAATTCGTATTAGCGTAATTAACTTTCACTATGTCTTCAAAACGGTAAGAGTTTACAAATAAGCTAGTGATTGAAATTTATTTTATGCACGTTTTTTATAAATTCATGACCTAGATAGATAAAGATTATATAGATCAGGGTTTCCCAACCTTTTTTGCATGGTGCCCCCCCGGATTATGAAAAAAAAAAATCATGCCCCCTATATTTTTCTTCATTGCTTAATTCAAAACACAAATTATTTTTACGATATTTATTTCACACGATTTATTATTTATTAATGGGATATTTGCGCCTGCAATTTTTGAACCTGTTGGTCGATATCAGGTTCTATTTTTGACAGAGCTATCATCAAATCATTATCGACTGCAAGACGATTTTGCTGCTTAGTCTTAGTTTGCACTAATGCTGAAAATCCGGTTTCACATAAGTAAGTCGAAGAAATTTCAAGGCAAGAGTGGCAACTTTTGGATTAAGGAGAGAGCGGTTTATCCAAAATTTCTCCAAAGTCAAGAGGTGAAAGTCGTCTTTCATTGTCGAATCTGCCTTCATTTCCAGAAATTCTTCTTGAACATCTTCTGGTAATTGCAGAACATTGACCATTGGAACTAAGTGGCGCGACTAAATCTGTGTGTGTGTTTTAAATAATAAACAATGATAATTAATTAGATTAAAATATCCGAACACTTCATGCCCCCCCTAAGATCTTTCTACGCCCCCCGGGGGGGGCACGCCCCACCGGTTGGGAAGTCCTGATATAGATAGATAATAATAAAGCATTTTTCATAGTAATAACTGTGTTTCTTTCATTTAAAAAAGGATACAATCGATAAAGTAGTAGTTATATGAGCGTAAAGGATGATTCATGCTACACTGGGCCGGGGCCGGGCCCCGGCCGGGACACGGTCAGATATCTATAGTATACTTTCGTATGAAGCAATTCATGCTTGGCCGTGCTCCGGCCGTGACCGGCCGTGCCACGACCGGAGCACGGCGTCGAAATGGCGGTGGATATTGTTTTCCCGGCTCCGGTCTGCTAATCGTTCAATAGGAGAGATATGCTTAGGAAAACTTGAATTTCGTTTGGTTAAATCACGTTTTATTTTTCCAAGAAATATACTAAAGCATTCTTTAGACATCCTAAAATAACCGTAAAATTTGCTCTCATCATCTATTAATTCCTTGTAGAGCGTGGCGAATTCTCCCTCCGATTGTCATTTTCTCCAGGCTGGATGTACACTCCATCTTCTTTTATTAGATTCAGTTCGTGTTTCCAATACTTCGTCTTCAAAGGCAATTGCAATAGCTGCCAACTCAAGTTGTGAAAATTGCATTAATAAGACACTTATCAATCAAGCGAAAATAGAAATTAAAAAATATTATTATCGCCAAAATAGATGGACGCAACACTAGTTAGATAAGTCCGCCATTTGTGCATAAATTGTCTTTTTTATAAAACCAGCGTAATATTCATTAAGTTATGTTTTTATAGTACAATAAAGTTATTCTATTCTATTCTATTCTACTAGTTATCGCGGACACGGCCGTGGGATAAATAAACTTGGAAATAGCCCGGTCACGCCCGGTGTAGCATGAATGACTGGCCCGGCCGGAGCACGTTGGAAACGACTCGGCCGGGGCCCGGCCCGGTGTAGCATGAATCATCCTTTAACCTACCTGCCTATTACTACTGATCGTTAAACCGATCCGCATTTTCCGAGCTTTCCTGAAAACTCATCTTTTTTTTGATATTTTTCCATGTTTATGCGTCAAGGTAATAATGCTAAAAAACTACTGTGATACGAGATAAAAAAAAGTTTCAGTAACAATTGGGTTAAAGGAAGCTGTTAAAACCTGGTAAATTCTATGCCTACGAGAGAGTGGAAGATGTTATCCACGCAAAAGGAGGATACATTCTTTATTGAAACTATCTATAACTACGAGTACTGTTTATGTATATTTATGTCCAATAAAGCTTCACTTTTCGAAGAAAAATACTCTTTGTTTCAATTAATTCACATGGTACTGTAGGATCAGAAGATTGCGCATTCGAGGGAAAACCTTTAGGTGTTCATAGATATAGATGTTCATGACATAGACTTAGGTATTCATAGACATAGACATAGGTGTTCATAGTGGACATGTACATGGTGTTCGGGAGAGGAAGAATAATTAAGTAATACCTTGCCACCAGGCGGGATCTTGATCTCGATTGGTAACAGAGATGATGTCATCTTTATCGAAGCTCAGCTCGTCGGCGTTCTGAGCCGTATATGGATACAGGGCTACCACCTATGCAAAAATAAATAAATATTAGTAGTAAATTGTTTCAAACTCATGTTTGTGGACCGGGCTAGAACCATGCAACGCACCAACGAGATGAGTGACCTTCAAGGTGTGAGAGACTTTGTCTATCTGGGCTCCATGATATGCAACGACGGAAACTGCGAAAAGGAGGTCTCATGCAGAATCCAGACGGCAAGATCGGCCATGAGCAAGCTAGAAAGGCTGTGGAAGAATCGGGGTATAAGCAAGCGGACTAAGGTCAGGCTGGTTCGAGCTCTGGTTTTCTCGATCTTTCTCTATGCATCGGAGACATGGACCCTGAAGGCTCGGATACGCACCAAAATCGATGCACTGGAGATGTGGTGTTGGCGTAAAATGCTAGGAATCCCATGGACAGCACGCCGCACCAACAAATCTGTCCTGGAAGAACTCGGCATCCAAGTGAGGCTCTCCACCGTATGCATGAGAAGGTTCCTGCAGTTCTTCGGTCATTTTGCCAGGAGAAACGCAGAGAATCTGGAGAAAATGCTTTCCGGGGGTCAAGTTGAGGGAAGAAGCAGAGACAGATCACCGGCCAGATGGAACGACCTCATCAAAGAAGTTACAAAAGGGTCAATACAATCTGCGACCCGCCATGCAGAAGACAGGTTGAAGTGGAGGAGCCTTGTAGGCAAACTATTGTCTAATGGCCACGATCCTCAGTAATGAGGGAACGACGGAGAAGAAGACCGTTCCTTGCCATTATGATGATGATGATGTCCTCCTCATCGTGATCCGACGACGGCGACCTCTTGGTTGACAGGACTTCTTCGAAGATGCGCGCGGAAGTGACTCGTGAATCCCAGTTTGTTTTTAAAGGTCCGATTACAACGCTACAGCAGAGATCACCGCAGTTGTTGTAAGTGTATGTGTAAGTGGGCTTCGGACGAGTTTTGCGCTGTTGTCGATTCGAGTCGAGGTTTTCAAGCCGGGCTTCCTCAAACTCTTTAATTTTTGTGGTCACCGTGGAGCGCCACTCGCTGCGTTTGTGAGCAGCCCTCTCCCAGCTCTCAGGTGGAATACCACTGGCGGTTAAGTGCCTTTTTAAGACATCTTTATAGCATAGGTGCTGTCCGCCGACTTTGCGTGCGCCTTTTGAGAGTTGGGCATAAAACACGGCTTTCGGGAGGCGGTCGTCTTTCATACGTACTACATGCCCACATCACCTCAGCTGAGCTTTCATGAGCATAGCGGTGCGTTGCATGGTTCCAGTCCGGTCCACAAACATGAGTTTGGTCTTGCAAGGAACTGTAGAGATAGGCAAATCAATATAACTTACCTTGTCTATGACCTGATCGACTACACCGTCCATCTTGCCAGAGAGAACAGGTGTAGTTCTGCCGGAAGCGCGGCCGGATGACTGCAAAATCTGAAGCAAAACATTTCAAACATTTAGTATCCATGACAAAGTATTGGCTT
Source organism: Micropterix aruncella (assembly GCA_944548615.1). Taxonomy (NCBI): domain Eukaryota; kingdom Metazoa; phylum Arthropoda; class Insecta; order Lepidoptera; family Micropterigidae; genus Micropterix; species Micropterix aruncella. The sequence goes on from OX155979.1 coordinate 15,147,356, forward strand.
GGAGAGGAAGCTTTTCTTGAGTGATCGAATGTTTCAAGCACACTAGACCTATTGCCATTTACATTGTAAATCGGCTTTCCACAGGCCCACGACGAATCGATTGCCCTGTTTAACAAATTCCAACCTACTAACCGACCAGGTGGGAAACTAATGAAGATGGAAATATTTACGTTGAGCCCCCCTGAGACGATTAGGGCCATTTCCATTTTGACGTCTGTCTGTGTGTGTGTATTCCTCCTATATACAGCCCAAACGCTTAATCCGATTGAGCTAAAATTTGGTATGCAGGCATCATTTGATCATGGCAAGAGTCGAAAAGAGTGTGGTTGAAATCCCTCCACCAGGGGGCGTACTAGTCATATATCATATCTTGTTTGGCTGAAATCACATTGTGAAATTTGGTGAGTTAATGGGCCCTTGCTAAGTTGGCCACGAAGACCCATTCTGTTCAGGGTTGGTCAGGCTGCGCACTCTGACTTGCAGTCGGGGTAGTCTGGAAGCAGTACTGTTTCCTATAGAGCGGGGGTGGTTGCGGACCTTACGGCGACTGCTCTTGAAACGACCATCGGCTACCCGATCCTGGGTGAACAGCCGGGCAAAGGATGCCGTGGTTCGCGATATATTCGGTATACACCGTTTCACCGCTTCGTAAGGGAGAGGACCGCGCAAGCGACCCCGAACTCGTAACCAATCGAGAGACCGGAGTAATCTGGTCACAATTGGAAGTAAGGGCCGTGCGCAAACCGTCCAGGAGCGCCAGAAGGTTGATTCCCAGGGGAAACTGGCCATAGGGCCAGAGTCCTACCCAGGCTCGCACTTCATGCGTGGAGGCCGTCGGATAGGTGTTGACCCGTAAGTGTCACCAACCCTGAACAGAATGGGTCTGCGTGGTCAACTCAGCAAGGGCCCATTAACTCCCGCTCTGGTAATGCAGTGAGGAATGCAAGAAGACGGGCGTTTACTTCTTACCTTGACGTAGGAGGCGGGGAACCAACCGATTTGCCTGCCGCGGCCTTTGGCCTGAAGTTCCCCTTCCCACCAACCGGTGTCCGCCTTTTTGCGCACCAGAATCAGCTGGCCCTTCGTAAGTGACAGCTGCTCCGCTCTGACGAGTAAACGAAAACAGGAATATAGTTTATTTTATTCTATTTTATTTTTTACACAACAAGTATTTTATTATTTACACAACATGCTAAAAGAGCCAACTCTACTCTCTATCTAATGAAGAAGGCTTTCCAACATCTGTCAATAGAGGTTTTTATCAAGATCTACAAGGCATATGAGAGAGTTGATGTTCTTGAGTATGGCTATCAGATCTGGAACCCTTCCTTTCGCAAAGATGTAGATATCCTGGAAAAGGTTCAGCGAAGGGCAACCAAAATGCCAGCGGGCCTGAAGAATAGGAATTATGAAGATCACTTGAAATTACTAGGAATTACTACACTCAAACAAAGAAGACAAAGAGGGGACCCGATTGAGACATATAAAATTCTAACACATTATTACGATGTACCTGCACTGAAATTACAAATTCAACGTTAACACAAATCTTCGAGGTCACAACAAAAAACTCAACCGTACAAAATTTAAATCTAATCCTCTTAAGAACGTTCTGCCAAATAGAGTGGTGGACATGTGGAATAAACTACCATTTGAAGTGATTAGTGCAAGCTCTGTCAAGCAATTTAAAAACAGACTCGATCTGTACCTAAAAACTTGTTAATATTGTTTATATTATATTGTTAATATTGTTTAGCTTTACAAGATCTGATCTGGACGTATCAGCAAAGCTGCCTGTCCACAATAAATAATAATAATAATAATAATAATAATACAGACTAATCCAATGCATAAATAAAATACAAACAAAGCTGCCATGAAATTCACTGACCGGAGTCAGGCTCATCGAAATTGGAAGAATTATTGATTAATTTTAAAAATCTTAAAGTAGCGGTTCGTGTGTGGGCTTCGTGAGAAATCATTCGGAATAGTTTTGCATCCTCAGAAACGAAAATTGATATTCTAGAAATAAAAACAACCCTCGAAGCTGCATGGCGTTTATGGCAATCCATAAATAATCTGCAAATTAGGGGGGAACCGAATCTGGCCCCGATGAAAAAAATATAAAGCGATTCCAAGTAGTTTCAGAGTCCAACTTCAGAGCGAGCGATCGTTAATTATTATAAGAGCATCCGCGCGGCAAAAAGCTTGTAACGTGAGACATCTACCGCGGCCGCCTCTCACCGCCGAACCAACAAACAGATCAGAAATCCAAAAACAAAGTCATGAAATTGTGTCATACTGTAAATGAGGAGGCTTATCGATACTTGGTTTACCTTTTTTGTACCAACTGAAAATAATAACTATGACGGAATTGAAATTTAATTATTAAGTATCGTCTATGTATGTATTAATAGGTTTCTTTACTCGACCAATAAACCGACGTTTTAAGCGGCCAAAGGTGTTTGAAATTAATGTTAGTGTAGGTATACGTATATGTAATAATTAGTATAATTTTATATGACAATCGGCTAGGTATAGATATGCTGAATAGGCTAAGAGAACGCCCTGGCGGCGTGGGCCGAGTCGATTCTACGGCGCACTTGCCGACCAATGAGAATGCCATAGGGGCGGTTCTTAAAATTAATGTAGGGATATATTTTGTAAAATCAGTTAGTTAAAAAATTTTCACGGGTGTGCGAGGGTCTTCTCGTTGCTGCCCGAAGGCGCAAAAAAAAGCCGCCGTCTGTCGTGTCGTAAAACTGTATAAAACATATGTTCGCCCTTTATTGGAATATGCTTTTCTGATTCGGAATCCGTACTTTAGGAAGGATGTAGAACTTTTGGCACCTGTGCAAAGGCGGGCCACAAAAATGGTCCCACAGCTCAAACAACAAGACTACGAACGCCGACTTGAAGCACTCGGACTCAGCAGCCTAGAGGAGCGTCGACAACGAGGAGATTGTATTGAGACATATAAGATCCTCAATGATTACTACGACGTACCAAAGCTCAAGGAAATATTTATAAGGAATACCAATACACAACTTAGAGGGCACTGCTTAAAGGTGAATCGTTCAGGATTTAATTCTAACCCGAGGAAACATTTCTCGGTGAACAGAGTTGTGGACTCTTGGAATGAACTACCGCAGGAGGTTATTTGTGCTAAAAGTGTGAACGGATTTAAAAACCAATTGGACAAATATTTAAAAAATAAGAAAAAAAAAGTGAAATGCATGCTTAAGCTGCTAATGCTATAAATAATAATAATTAAAAAAAAATACGTTACATATCTGCGAGCTCGAAATAAAAGTGTTTGAAACTTCGATTCGCCACGGATTTTCATTAAAAGAAAATCAATGTAACTTAAATTCAGTTAAATAGCGGAACAATAAAAGTTCACAAGTAACAACTGCATCTTTCATTGTGGAGAGTATCTAAACAGGGGTGAAGAAAAACGGCAGCGGCAAGTTTTGACAGGGAAAACTGACGTACAGCCAGGTGATCCATTCAGCAACTCGAAAAACCAAAGGCGAAGGTGAGCCATTATTTCTATGACAGTCCACTCTTCGATTCACCTTCAGCAGCGGCAACAAGCCGCCCGAAAATTACACCAATGGGTTTATAACCAATAATAATATTATAACACTTGTAAGGGGGGTGAGCGGTGGACTCCGGACTAACAACCGGCTGTGGTAGGTTTAGGACAGCTGCCTTGCCACATATGAGCGCTCACCTTACCACCCATTTACACCTCCTTCAAGGGCATAAAATTCAAGATGCGGAAATTGCTGTTGGAGATATTTTTCTAGAAAATAGTTGATTATTTTCCTGGGAGAGACTAACAGTCTTATTTATTAGATTTGCTTGGGACACGTCTCAGCTCCGTCTTAGTTACGCACTACTTATCTCCTTAGGACACAGCGCATACGATGCTTATTTATAAACGATACATAAGCGTTACGTAGCTCCGCTGTGTCTGAGCACTAGGCGGTCAATTTAATCCTGGCAATACAGTGATGTAACCGGCTATTTTCGCGTTTTGCGTACACAACGCTCATCGAACTGTCAGATCTTGTCAGTCGTCGGTTGCGTATGTTGAGGTGCAATTCGCAATAAGCAAGCTGTTTCTTCTGCAAAAGAAACAGTTGGAGAATAGAGAGAAGCGGGAAATTGCTTTGTATGAGCGAAAATTGCTTTGCGTGAGCAGATGATGCGGCATAACGAGGCGATTTATTTAAGAAGAATGGCCATTTTAGATCAGTAATTTAAAAGAAATAAAAAGTAATTTGTATGACTGATTAGTTTTATTTTTAATACTGTTTAACGCCTATTTTCATAAAGTTCACTTTAGAAAATCGATACTTATATCGAAATTCGTCTTCCGTCAACTCGGCGAATGGGTCAAAATGTTTTTTGTATGTTTTGGTAGGCCTTTTCTGTCCTAACATCTGCAGATTATCAGAAAATACCGAATAAACCGATAAATCGTCCATTTTATTGAGTAACACAGCATCAAAACCTGTACTTAATTCGCTAAACACGGTCCCACCGGTGCGCAAAGTGACGTTTGAGATAGGATGCGACTGAGCCGTGTCCTAGCGTTAGGCAACGTTTATAAATCACGATTTTCGCTCGGCAAATTTTAAGTTACGTTTATAAATAAGACTGTAAGATCTTTAAAGAGGCGAAACAGAGATTTGGCTGGCAGGTCTAGAGCGCCAATTTCCACCGCGTTAAGGTGAACAGTGAAGACAATCGGGGCTATCTTATAAGATACTTAAAGACACATAAGATACAAAAGACAACTTAAACACGAACATTGCAAGTCAAAATAAAGCTTGTAATGAGACCCGCACTTACGCACATGCTACTTCATAGAAGAGTTGGTCGTGAGAGTATGTGAAATTTCACAATAAAGAGTAGAATTGAACAAACAAACAAGCAACTTTTCAATGCTCCTAGAGCGTGCGATTTATGAATCTAACGACTCACCCGTTGGCGGTGTATGCGGCGATCGCTTGCGCGACTTCTTTCTTTCTCCCGCCCAGAGATGAGTCTCTGCCGGAGTCCCTTCGGCTGTCTCTGCCGGAGGGGGCGGCCCCTTCCGCCGCCTGAACGACCGCAGCCGCCGCTTCCGTGATGGAAGCCACCTCCGTGGACACCGGGGTGGACGCCTTCACCTCCTATTTCATCCAAATCAACATTAAACCATTGTAAAGATTCACTTTTTGAGACCCAGTAGCGAGCGAAAGGCAATTAGTTTATATGAAATCATTAACACTTTAACAGCAGAGCACGTACTCAGAGGGCGCGATCGACATTCATACAGTTTGTTCAAAAATCACATACTCAGTTCGTAATTCCTAGCGCGTAGCTTAGTCTTTTATCTAATAAATAAAATACAAACGGAGCTGCCATGAAATTCATCGGCCGAAATCGAACCTATCATATACAATTATTACACTTCTGGGAGGTGAACGGTGGATTCCAGACTAACGACCGGCTGTGGTAGATTTAGGACAGCTGTCTTGCCACATGTGAGCGTTCACCTTACCACCCATTCACTCCCCCTTCGAAGCCATAGAATTCGAGATACGGAAATTGCGGTTTTAGATAATTTTTCTAGAAAGGAGTTGATTATTTTTCTGGAGAGACCAAGATCTTTAAAAAGGCGAAACAAAGATTTAGCTGGCAGGCCACGAGCGCCAACTTCCACCGCGTGAAGGTGAACAGTGAAGCCGTTCCGGGTGACGGCATTTGCGAGATCATGGTATTTATTTAATTTGTACTCGTGGTCTTTTGGGATATTTGATCCCCATGGTACAGTTAATTCTACGATAAGGGCCATCTTACGAGATAGAGAGTAAAGAGTTATATCTGGACGCAGGGCTGTGCATCCGAGACTTTCAAGGAATTTATACTGCTTAGAGACCGAATCGACCTCCATAATCCAATCTGAAGCTTTCTCGATTATTGAGAAGAAATTTTATTTTTATTTTTTATCCGGAAGATATAAAAGTTAGTCTAATAGATACAACACAAACTGTTTCTTAAACTAATTAGGTTATTTCTTTATAGCCATTACAATAATACCAAAAAACGCCCGCGGGCAATGTTAATATAACGCGCTTTAAAAATCGGCGCTGTAAAAGTGTTAAAATATGTATAAATGGAGTTTACCCTAAATTAAATTTTAAAAATTGATGACACTTAACCCCTTGAGCGGCAAACGGGACAATTGTCCCACAATTGAAATTACCGTAGAGCGGCAAAGGGGACATCTGTCCCAGCCGAGATCGGCGCCGATGTTTTCCAATTATTTACCCTTGATACCTCACATAAATCATACGGCCTGTGGTATGTGCGAAAAGAGGAGAAGATTCTCTGTCGTTAACTAGTTCGTTCATTATTTTTCGAACAGTCGCCATTTTTTAGTCTATGATTGAACCAAACCAAACCAAAAACTTCAATATTCATGTTGATTTTCAACACCGAATATTTTTTTTATTTTTGTATGGGTATAAGTAAAATGAAGTCATAGGTTGAATGAAGCATATTATAATTATTATAAAAGTATTCACAATTTCTTGCATAGGGTGATTTATTTCCAGAAAAAACATAGAAATGTTGGACAAGGCAGCTTTTTTTCTGTACCACAACTTTGACAGATAATTCTGAATAATACTTATTGCTTTACAAAACGACGTTACACGTATCTAATAGCAAATTTCAACAGGAACATAAAACAGGTCTTCTTTATACGATCCGTATAGTAGTTTCAGAGTAATCGTCATTTTTCCTGAAACGCTATATTTTTGTTGTGATGTAATCTTCTTCTTCTTCGCGTTCTCTAAGAGAAACTACAATTCAAACGTCAGCGCTCGAGGGGTTAAGAGGAAAAGCCTTTCTATACACTATTAGTGAATGTTATCAATGCATTCCTTGCAATTTGAATTACAACGTATCTTAAGTTTTTGGCTACCGAACCATATATTATTTAAATACTAATATCAAGATTAAGGGAAGTGCCTGTTGCCTGCTACTAGACCTTAAAATCAAAAACTTGAAGTAAAAATAACAAGAATAACAGGTGAATTACTCATCACTTTTTATTATTATTGTATTTTTTTAATGTTGTAATAATTTATTGGCGACCATCGCCCAAACGCAATTTGAATAAAAAGTAACCAATATTTTATATTTATTTAGTCCTTGAATACGAAGACACAAATGGATTTTACCATAGCAACTGAAGATTTTTATAATCAAACTGACAGAGTAGCCATAGTCATTGATATTTAGCAACTTGTATTTGGAATATTTTGAGGAAGTAAAGAGAGAGAACAGCCCGGTGGCATAGCAGTTAGGTCGCCTGACCTTATATTGTAAGGTTGCGGTTCGATTACCGGCTGGGTGACCATTTTCCGATGAGATAAAATCAACGGAATTGCATATCGAATGCAATAACAAGACACATGTTGCAAGCACACATACGCATAAACGATTCATAGTAAGGTTGGTTATGAGAGATTGTTGTATGATAATAAACCCGCTAATTTCGAATTCTCTATAAAGAGTAGAAACAAACAAAGAAGTAGCCATCAAAACCTCCAAAATCAAACTCATCATATGGCTTTGTCCTTTTTTTTTATTTTTTATTTGTTGAGTGGAGCTTTTCTAAGGTCTTTATGAGCCTTGTAACACTGCGACCATTGCTGATCTATTGTGTTCGCCACCTACTATAGTTCTGCGCTAAGCCTCGTGTCATTTAAGAATCGCAGCAGGCTTTTGGCGCCAGATTGTTTTACCTCCTCAGGTTGGAGGTAATGACCACCCGAGTGGGTGTATCTTTTACGCATCAGCGGGCCACACTCGCACATGAGGTGCTGGGGAGTTTCCTCTGCTCCTTGGCAGAACCTGCACATTTTTGTGTCTCTGAGATTGAGATTGAACATGTGTTTGTTCGGGCCACAATGCCCCGTGAGCGCCCTCACCAGTATGCGTAGATTGTTCCTATTTAGCGATAACGCCTCACGGGCCGTCTTACATTCAACCCTGGCGTGTTGTTCCAGTGGTTGACGGATTGTTCTAAACACATTTGTTTGAGCATTAGGTTTGCGAGGCTTTTTGGTACGCCACAGCAAGGTTCAGGGCTGTATAACGTTCTCTTTGCTGCCGTCTTAGCAAGTTCATCGGCTTTTTCATTTGCCTCGATTCCTGCATGGCCGGGAACCCATCTTAGAATTACCCTGTTCTTTTCGCCCAGGGAATTCAGTAGTGATATGCAGTTTTGCACTAGCTTTGAATAAACGGTATTCGAGGCTAGTGCCCTAAAAGCTGCCTTGCTATCCGAGTGGATATAGATATGGTTTATAATCTACTTAGTAACAGCAGCAGTGTACGGCCTACCTGCGGAACAGCAGCGGACGACAACTAACAGAACTTCAGTCCATCCTAGACAACTGTGGGTGCTACAATTTTTATGCGGTAAAATCCATTTTAGTCTTTTTTAATAATAATGTTAAACAACTGCAATAGTTTCAATTTTACATCGAAAGTATTATTCTGTAAACCGAGAATCACATTGGCACAGAATACCAAACAGTAGGTTTACTCTCAAGTTACAGGCCATTGTGGGAAGAGGGTGCGAGGAATGTGGGCAGAGGGGTACGTCTCGACGAACGCCTTTGGTTAGCGTTACGCGCAGGTAAAGGCTGGCGATTTTTTCGAACGTTTGGGTGACCATATCCGAGCCCTTACGACTCGTGATGTATTCGCTTCTACTTCAATTTTGTTCTAAGAATAGCTACTGGGGTCGATTCTGCAACCACGCCTGCTTATATACGTACGCCTGTGTATACGCGTATCACTGCTTATACACGGCTGTGCTGTTAACGAAATCGTTTAAATTGGTATTCTCCAACACTCTTGTCAACAGCACGTCTGCGGAACGATGACGTCATACATACGCGTCATAGTACCAACACAATATTAATAAATTCGGAGATTTTACTAATTTTTAGATTATATAATGAAATATATAAAAAAGCATTACAAAAAATATAGATATTTATAAGAATATCAACATCAAATAAAACAAAAATCCGTGGGCATTGCCATATTTTGGTTTTTATCGAGTTGCAACACTTGCTCTGTCTCAATCCAAATGACAGCCGTAGGTATGAGCACTTGAAATTAAAAATAACCGGTTACCTTGTTTTATCATCATCATCGATAATAGCTTTTTGCAATTTAATTACGTAACATCCCGCAAGGGATGCATATGCAGTAGCGGCGCTAGGGGGAGGGGGGGGGGGACGGTGGAGGCGGTCCGCCCCGGGTGCCAAGCGCACCAAGGGGTGACAGTGGCTCTGCGCTCGCGTCCGCCAGGCGTCCGTATAAGCCAACGTATCCAAATAGTAGAAAGAGCTACTTCTTATGCAATTAGAAAATGTGGGGACTTGGATATTTCAATGGAAAGAAAAAGGAGGAGGAAATTAGAAGCCAGAGACGCTGGACTAACATTGCAAGAAGAGCTGCAGAGATCAATGTTGGAATGTCTTGATAGATTTCACAAAGAACTTTATCATCGTTACAGAGCAATGGATGTCTCGTAACATTTGGTGTTGTGCAGCCTAAAGCTCTTCTTTCATCAACAGAAGAGGAACTTCGTGATATAGTTCAAAATTTGACGAAAATGTATGCTTAATTTTCTGGGGAGGATATTGTTTTGGAGATTGCTAGGCTGCGTCGGCACTTGGAAGCCGCCAGCATCTCTTCCCAAATGGCGGTGAAGTGGACAACCTTAAAGTTCCTGAGGTTTATTGTAAAATGGGACTATTCTGAGTATGTTCCGAGTCTAGGGCTCTGTCTAAGAATTTTCTTAACCATTTGCGTTTCGGGCTTCATGTGAAAGGAGCTTTTCAAAACAAGTTTAGTATTTATTATTTTATTTTGGAGGGTGCCCAATAGAGAACCGCCCCGGTTGCTAACCTATGTAGCGCCGCCACTGTGCATATGTAGTGTCGCCAAATTACGCAACATCCCTTGCGGGATGCGTTCGCCACCGTCTCTTCTTTCCTAAAAACTTTCCACGACAAGGAGATCTACGGAGACATAAGACTCCGTACATCTAAATTAGAAGAAATATGTTTGCCAGGAATGTAAATAAGCCTTTTCAGAACAAAGAATTCTGAAGAAACATGTAGACACTATCTAAAATTTAATAAATATGTTTGTCAAGAATGCGGTCATGCCTTTTCACAACGAGAACATCTACAGGGACATGTCGACGCCGTACATCTAAAGTTAAAGAAATACATTTGCCAGGAATGTAGTCGTGCGTTTTCACAACAAGGTAGATGCCGATACATCTAAAAGTGTAAAAATTCTCTTTTGCGGAATGCGGCCGTTCCTTCCCACTCAAAGGAACTCTAAAGACACAAGACATATTTCATGTAGTCCTATAGAATTCGTCTTGTAGAATTGGGATCGTGTTCATAAGCAAAAGGTCGATCTATAATGGTATTCAGATACAAATGGTGGAAAACCTGACCCTTATTAATGAAGATAGTTCTAGAGAATTTTATTTTTAATTATTATAAGCCATAAGATATATTTTTACTAATATGTAAATAAATACAAATAATAAAAAAGGATATATGTTTTTGTACGCTCTCTACCGACATTACAATGAAAATGTTGTATGCTCTCTCTCTAATTTATGATTGTGAATAATTAAAAATGTATGGCGTTACTTAGAGTAACTGGTTACTTTTCCGTATGCTTATCTCTCGGCCGGCTGTCACTTGTCGGTTCGGCGAGCTTGCTTCTTGTGTGCGGTAACAAAAGTAATCATGTCGAGAATGACTTTAATACACAAGGAGATGATTACGGAATATTTAGAGCGTAATCGCGTAATGGTTTCCTGTGAGTATTCGTTTTCTATTTGACGACTGTGTGGTCTTTAACTGGGTATTTCATATTTGCCGTGTGTTTTAGGGAGAACGCAAAGCGTCGATCCGCAAGAAGTTAGCCGATTGTGGAAAACGCTCGCAGATCGGCTGAACCGTTTAGGCGGGGTTCCGAGAAGTGTGGATTCGTGGAGAAAGGTATCTAACTAATAAACATTTGATTATTTATTCTAGTTTAGGTACCTCGTCTACGTTGATGTTTTAATCTCACCCGTGCGAGATCCCGTTTAAAAAATCATGCATATGTTGGAATCCGCAGTTAATTATTCGCTTTCGATTCCATGTTCAGCTTTTTCACTGTGAACAACCATCTAGCCTTAACTCTCTCACATAATGCAAGCTCTTTGTATTCATCCCAAAAACCGATAATTCTTGCGCTGGCGAGCACGAAACAAATACTCGCAGTGAGCCAGTACGAAGTTCGAGCACATATACCATGTTCATTACGAACAGACCGACGTTCACATGTAGGCATCCCGACCATGGGTTTTTTTTGCACTACGATCGCAGTGAGCCCCATACAAATGCTCGTTTCGGACAGGCATGTAATTAAGATAAGATATTAATAAGTGAAATATTAAAACTTTTCAGGCTTGGAGTGAAGCTCTGGGACGCGTGAAGAAGCAGGCCCGCGATTCGCTGACCTACATGCGAGGGACTGGTGGCGGTCCGCCGCGGAAAGGGCTGTCGCGGCTGGAAGAGCGCATGCTCACATTGGCAGGGGGCGCTACAGTGATAGCGGGACTGGGCCGTGAGCTCTCTGGCATGGTAAATATTTCATTTCAAATTTATTACTTTAACTTTGCAGACGAGATCTGGAGATCTACTAACTTCTGCAGATCTACTCTCCACTGTGTTTCTCTGCACACTTTCACACGTTAAAACAAAACCACATCTTCCCAATTAGTTAAATCTAGGAAATTGATCCCAAATTGGAATATCTATTTCTATTTAAAATAATTGATGTATATAAATCAGAAAGTCAGGAACGGCTAATGTCTTTTTTTTTTCTAATTTTCAGCCTTCCCAGGGGCACGAGTCCCTCCTGGCGTCTCCAGTGGGATTGCGGCGATCGCCGAGGTTGGGTTTGGGCTCGCCGGCGGGCGCGTCGCGGACTTCGGGGGCCTCTCCGTCGTTCGGCGCGAGAGCGGTCGGTCAGGCGACCGCTGCGAGAAGTCCGTTCGCGTCGCCGACCTCGACCGGGCGACGTCCGTCGGCGACGCGACGGTCAATTTCATTCTCGCTCGCCGAACTCGAGGGAGTCTGCTCGGCGAGGAGCCCGACGTCGAGGGATGGAGGCGAAAGCCTGCCACCGCCGAATGTCCGACGAGAGACGTCGGCGCGCGACGACGACTCCGTAGTCGTCGCCCTCGACAGTTCTAGGGCGACAGCTGCCACGCCGGCCACCCGACCCACGCCGCTCCGGCCGGCCGGCACCGGGCGGAGATCCCGCGCTACGCAACGGCCCTTTGCAGAAAGTGCGGCCGCCCGCGTGGAGGGTATCGCACGGAGCTCGGCGGCCGCCAGTGCGGCTTCGGCAGCCGCCGTCAATGGGCAGGCGGCCGCCCAGCGAGAGCAGGCGGCGGCCACTCGTGCCTTGGCCGACGCCACTGCAGCGCACGCCGCCGCCACCGAGCGACAAGCCGCCGCCACCGAGAGACAAGCCGCTGCGGCCGAACGACAAGCTGCTGCGGCCGAACGACAGGCCACCGCAATCGCGGAGTTGGCGAGGGTCATGGGGAGGAGATCGACAGATTCGGGAAGTTCGTCGCCGACGGATCGATTCTGCGACTCCCGCCAGCGAACATCCACTCGCAAACGCCAGCGAACATCCACTCGCAAACGCCAGCGAATGGCCTCGCAAACGTCGCAAATAATTTAAAATAAAAAAAATAAAAACCAAAAGTTGTTTTAATTTTTTATTGGAGAATTTTGGTATTTACAATAATTAATCTGGTTACACCTCCTCGAATGTTCGAGTATACGCCTAAAAAGAAAATTAATACATAAGAGGAAGTTAATGAGTGAAATTTATGTACGAAGCTAACATTTCTTTACCTATCGAGAATTTAAAAATATCTCGCTGCGACTCTGTCTCGAACTAATCTGCCTTCCCTCATGGCTTCTTGTAGGACAGGATCATCGTCGACATCCTCTACGACGTTATCGACGTTAGGTTGTTCTGCAATATGTATAGGCAATTATTTATGAGAAGATACCTATAGGTAAATTTAAATCTAATACTCTTAAGAATGAGGTTTTAAGTGATAAAGTGCAAGCTCTGTCAATCGATTTAAAAACAGACTTGATTTGTACTGAAAAACTTTAATATTGTTTATGATTAGCTTTACGAGATCTGATCTGGACCTATCGGCAAAGCTGTCTGTCCAGAATAAATAATAGACATATACATACATTTCAAAAAAAAACTTTTATGTACAAATGCATACCGAAAATATTTTCCACAGACAAAGTTTTCATCTTGAACAACTTGCTTTTGTACCGTGTAAAAGAAATGTAAGATTTTTAAAAATAATATTTTGTGGTATTGATAATCGAGACATAAGAGCTCAAAGTTGAGTGTGGCCCGATTTTCTGATAATTTATTAGATTTTAGCAGTGTGTCGCTCGACAAAATCAATGCCTTCTAATTTAGCGAAGAAAATCCACGCTGCACTGGAGACATGGCTACTAAGCAAAAGTTCCTATACATTTACATCATTATTATTTTCTTTTTTGTGGCATTGTTTTTTATAACTCACTAACCTATTGTAACAAATTATTTCCTTTACATACCGATATATGGCAAATTTATATGCATACACATGTTATGCAAAATTGCGCATGCGTAAATTATTTTTTGGGCTCTTTCAGGCCTATAATGAAGTACTCGATGACCAAGCAAACATCGAAATCGCTGCTTGAGCACCCCATTGCACCTTTCGATGCCTGCCCTTGCTGAGGTGTGACTCTCATTGTATTTCCTTTCTGCAGCAGTGGCTGGGTTTGGGAAAGGTGTCAGAAGCCATGGCTCTAAAGGGTAACCAGCATCTCCTGTAACAATAAAAAAATAAATATATACAAACGGAGCGTTGTGGAATTTAGACACCCGCCATTATTACACTTCTAGTGGGGTGAACAGAGAATTCCAGTCTAACGACTGGCCATGGGAGGTTTGGGACAGCTTTCCTCCCGCAGTTGTCTTGAGCGTCAAAGATTAATTAATATTACTGAGCATTGAGAAATATTTTGGAGCAGTAAGAAACCGTGTAAAGTGTCGTATTATGAACGTTAAGTTATATCATGAACCATTATTAAAAGCGAAACTCACCCAGTAGCCACGGTCCGATGACTGCAGATTGGCGTTGTTGTTCGACCAAAAAATTTCGGACTTCCGACACCTGCCAGATAGCAGCGTCATGTACGGAGCCGGGATGTGTCGCAGAGATGCTCAAAATTTTGAGCTTGTCGTCACAAACCTTTATAAAAAAGCAATAGTTTGTTATTTAGTATGGTTTTAATATATTGATTTACACGCATTCAGTGGTGTCCATAAGACAGTCTCGGAAATTAGTAGGAAAAAGATGAAGAATTATCATGGACGATTTTCTGATGAACCCCTCCACCGAAAGCCTTAAAATAATGGCAGAACAATACCAATAACCTTAATTATTCGATTTTTTTGCTACTGGACACTCCTAGAAAAAATATATACACCACCGCGCGTATTCTATAAAAAACCCAATAAACTTACAATTTGGGTGTTGATGCTGTATCTCTGTTTGCGGTTAAAATACAGGAAGCCATTCTGTGCTTCGGTCGGACCCACAATCGAAATATGGGTACAATCGATCAAACCGATTACCCCAGGCATCCCGTACCTCTGCATGATTCTGTGAATAAGTTTGTTATCTATTAGTATTTACATAGCTAAGGAACGATGACAGAGCGCTTTGATATTACGAACCTTTCTTTTATCTGCTGCTGAGCAACAACATCACAGGGAAAACGAATCCATTCATTGGCGAGCTCCTCGCACAAAGCTGCAGACACGGACGTTACGCATCGACTAACGGACGGTTGGCTCATTGTCAAAAATGACAAATTGCCAACGTTATCTTGGTAAGATCCCCGAGCGTAAAAACTTAATGCAGCGAGGACCTGCAACAAGACAATTCATAAAATAAGTAAAAATAGTACAGAATTGTAGCTCAATTTACTAGGCAAACACAAACCTGCAGCTCGGGACTCAGACCGATGACCCGTTGTCGACGTAAAGTTGGTGCCACTCGACCGACTATAAATTTTGCCATAGCCACGGGTACCCTAAATTGATTGATGAACTCCCGCGCTGCCATACTGAAGGGATCGCTGGCATCACGCAATTGCCGACGATGCAAGCGGTCGTCTGCTCTGAAAAATATAGGTCACAACACTAGTTAATCGCAGTCTGCTTTATCCTACATTCATTTACGATTTTTGGATCGCAATTTAATTAACAAACCTTGCGAGGTACTCGTCGTTTTGTTCGAAGAACTCCATCATTTCGATGCCCGCGTAAAGTTCATGAAACTCCATAATAACCTAAAAAACAATGCAACCCCCGTATTAGGCAAAGAAGTTACAGAAAAGGACAAATTTCCATTATTTAAAGCTTTGCAAAGCTTAAAATGTAGCGAACATACACTTTGAGAGCTATTTTTAAAGCTTTGCAAAGCTTAAAATGTAGCGAACATACACTTGTGTGAAAAACACAGGAATACACTCAAAACTATATTAAACACTGTGAAAATGATTTTACCAGTTTCAAAACACTTTACGGACACGAAAACTCGAAAATAGACGACTGAATTGCTCTCAACGCACCGCGCACCGCGAGAAACACGCAAAAAAGCAGCTGTCACGCAGCTGTTAAAATTCGCAGGGGTAGCCACGTGACTGCTCTGCGCGCATGCGCGAGATATGTCAAATGCTGCCTACAGAATAGCATTTTTACACCGCTACGCGTATGTCGTCATCGTTACGCAGCCGTCCGTCTATTCGCAGACGGACGTCTGCCTAAGGAATACCATTTATGTGTCGTCCCTGCTTTTTCGCGTATCATACGCGAAAAAGCAGACCTACGCGAAAAAGCAGTACGTCAAAATGCCTAGAGAATCGACCCCACTGTCTGGTATACTGTGGCGTTGGTTACTTTTTGATCAAATCTCGCAGATTTCCACCTTGATTCATGCAATAAAAAATAATACACTAAATTATTACAAAATGACTATATTAATGAATAAATATATTCTAAAAATGGTTAAAATTGTCATTTGTAAGTATAAAAAAAGCTACAGATTATGCCTTTGAAAAACAAACACCTGTTTACCATTGGTGTGACAGACAGCCCTCTATGCAGAGGATGCATGGAGGAAGAAGAAACTCCACTGTGCTCATGGAATGCAGGAGCGTGGCAGAGCAACGGGCAAGAATACTACAATCTCCAGCATCTGTCCCGGAGGCCTGTAGCAACCCAAACAGGCTGCTAACCTTCTGGGACAGCCTGGGTCGGCTGGAGTAACATAAATAGAAACATGAGACACGCACAACGGCCAAATCAAGAGGCCAAGTGCGAGAAAAAAGCCCAGACAAACTAACTAACTATGCCTTTGAATGCAGGCACTACTTCTAAATGGACAACCAGTGTGTAGCAAATAAACAAGCACTTTTTGACAGTTGTTTTGTATGTGTTTACTGTGTTGTCCTTTCGAGCCTCTAAATATTTGCTATTTTTGAAGTACAGGGTGGCGCAATAGAACGTGCATATTTAAAAAAAATATAAAAAAATAAATACAACAGGTATAGTTAAAATAAAACTGAGGAATTGTTAAGTAAGAACTGAAGTTTATTTTTTAAAAATAACATCATCTAAATGATGACCCTCTCTACGACGGCACTCCTCTAACCGGAAACGGAAATTATTGAAAACTTTGTTCAGTAATGCTGGTGTGATTGCTGCCATTTCACCACGGATATTCTGCTTGAGCTCGTCGATGTTTCTTGGATTATTGCTGTAGACTTTGTGTTTAAGGTACCCCCACAAAAAAAAGTCAGGAGGCGTTAAGTCCGGACTACGTGGGGGCCATGGGATATCACCTCTCTTTGAAATCACTTTTCCAGGGAACATCTGTTTCACAACCGCCATGGAGTCATTAGATGTGTGACAAGTGGCTCCATCTTGTTGAAACCATGTCCTAGAATTCCTTATTCTTGAATTTTCAAGTTCTGGAGCCAAAAAGCCTTCCAACATAGCAACATAGCGTTGGGTATTAACAGTGACGTTTTGTCCACGCGCATTTTCAAAGAAAAACGGACCCACTATTCCTCTGCCCGAGATTGCTGCCCATACTGTCACTTTAGGACTATGCAGTGGTTTCTGATGTTTAAGTTTAGGATTCTCACTATGCCAGTAACGACAATTTTGACGGTTTACGAACCCATTCATGTGAAAATGAGCCTCATCAGAGAAAAGGATGTTGTCACAATTGGAAAACCGATTCAGCATTTCATCAGCAAATGCGAGCCTTGCTCCGAAGTCAGATTCTTTCAATTCTTGTGTTAATTGCAGCTTGTATGGATGCAATTTAAGATCCAACTTTAAAATTCGTTGCAAACTTCGTCGCGATAAGTGTAAGACGGACGATCTCTTGCGAGTAGACATTTGTGGTTCTCCTTGTACCGACTGCATAACTCTCTCAATATTGTCTTCGGTCCTAGATGTTCTTGGACGACCTTTTGCTTTGGGTTTAAACGTTGAGCCAGTCTCTTCGAAACGCTTTATCCATATTTTAATTAAATTAGCACTCGGAGCTTGACTGATTCGCCGTAGTTCATATTCAGAACAATATAGTCGCCTAATAACAACGTATGAACGAGAGGTCTGGTAAAACGCCACGCAAAATTCGCGTTGCTTCCCGTCGAAGTGACTCATAGTAACTAAAACTCCATGAGCCCGCCTAACCAACGAGGTAAGGTTCCCCCCGCCCGCGCGCTTTCCACCCCGCCAAAAAAATGATGCAATATGCACGTTCTATTGCGCCACCCAGTACATCTAACAAAGCCGTCAAAATGTATCAATGCTCGGATTAGTATCTGTAACCCGTCGGGTGCCAACAGTGCCTATAGGCATTTTGCGTCGTTTGACAGATACACGCATAACTGTTTCAGTCAGCCCCCATACATCTATATAAAAATGAATGTTTGTCTGTATATCCGCTATGGACTTTTAAACCGCTCGACCGATTTTGATGAAATGTTGAGAGAAACTTGAGATTAGTTTGGAGATGGTTCCTGTGAAGTTTGGTGCCGATCTGACCAAAGGAAAATTTTTAGTGTCCTCATTAGAACCAAAATTCTTCTTTTTTTTAAAGCGGCAAATTTGAATTTCGAATGCAACCGCTGGACACCTCATCTGTCAGAATTACAGAAAAGAGAGAGAAAATTTTGTGCATTTCATTGTGATTTAAATTCAAATTCAAAATTCAATTAATTTTATCTTTACAGCCGTAACTTTCATGGTGGCAGTCGTTCCCGTACAATTATGCCTTCAAAGCGACAAGCAATTGGCCGATCTACACCTCAAGCACGGATCAAAAGAGTATTACGAGACCCAAAATCAGACGAGCAACGAGCATTAAGGCTGGAAAACCTTCGAGTACATGCCGCTGAGACCCGTTCGTCTGAATCATCTGAATAATGAGAAGTGAGGCTAGAAACTGATCGAATACGTACTACTCAGGCCCGTTCGTCTGAGATAACTGAACAACAGGAAAGAAGGCTGCAAAATGTTCGAATAAGCACCGCTCGATCAAGACGAACACTGCACGCTGATTTAAATCTTGGTGCATTCCATTATGACAGTAATAATTATTACAGTCTTCATCCAAGTGTCGTCATTGGAAAAATGGATAAAATTTGCATGTATTGTAGCGCCCTCAAATTTAAGAACGAAACGCCAGGAATGTGCTGCGCCAGTGGAAAAGTTAAACTGCCAGAATTACTTCCACCACCCGAACCACTATCAACGTTGCTATCAGGCGTTACAAGTGAGTTGAGGCATTTCTTGGAAAACATCCGCAAATACAATTATTGATGTTTCCAAATGACATCGTTCGGTGCAACGAACATCGTGCGCGAAAATTACATGCCAACATTTAGAGTCCAAGGGCAAATTTATCCTCGTGCCGGATCGCTTATACCATTGCTGGACGCAGATCACAAGTTTCTTCAAATTTATTTCATGGCAAACAATGATAAACAAATTGAACAACAATGTCATTACAATGCGGGCACTAGACGAGAAATCCTGGCTGCGTTACAAGCCCTTTTCGATCAACGCAATGAATTAATTAATGGAATCCTTATTTTGCCAAGGACATCAACCTGCTTGAAAGTGTATATCGTACAGCGACAAAACTGCCAAAAACCCTAAGAAAAACACCCTATGAACATAGATTAAAAATCCTCAAACTGACAACTCTGGAGCAACGGAGACACAGAGGAGATCTCATAGAGACATACAAAATACTGAGGCAACACTACGACTGCCCAGAGTTGGAAAGCATGTTTGTGTTCAATTCAAACCATCACTTCAGAGGTCACAGCCTGAAACTCAACGTTACAAGCTTTTCAACTGAAGCAAGAAAGCACTTCCTGACAAACAGAATCGTGAACAGCTGGAATAAACTGCCCGAGGAAGTTATGGAAGCACCAACCGTAAACGCATTCAAAAATAGGCTTGATATATATTTAAAAAATGATGTATAAAAGAAAAAAAAAGGAAACAGCAACACCAGTGAATTTCATAGATATGAACACATCAGCGTTAAGCTGCTAGTTCATCAACAAATAATAATAATAATTCAGTTGTTTAAAACCGCCATTCAACGAATGCCAGCCGATGAGTACTCAGTTGTAATTCGAGCAGACAAAAGATCCGTTGGCCAACACGAAAGACAGTTCAATGCACCAACAATGACTCAAAATGAATTGAATATTTGTGTAATAATAATAATAATAATAATAAACTCTTTATTTGCACTTAAAAAAAGTATACAAAAAAGGCGAGCTTATTGCCACATGGCAATGTCTTACAGCTAACCTAAACATAGTGGTACATGCGCGCATAGTGAAAATAAAGATTATTACATAACATACAGACAAGTGGAAGAATTTAAGACTAATAGTGCCCGAGGAGAGGAAATTGGGAGAGGAACAGGAGAGAAAGGGAAGAACTGGTTACTTCTTAGAAAGGTAGTAATCCTTAAGGTGAGTCTTGAACGATGGTAAAGAAGGCGAGTTTCGTATATTTGCTGGGAGATCGTTCCAGAGTCTTGCACCATGGACACAGAAAGAATAGGAATAGAAATCACTATTATGACTCGGAATTTTTAATAAACTGTCAGAGGCTGACCGAAGTACGAGACCGTGGGAACTTAGCGGTTCAAAAAGCTCCTGGAGATAGGATGGTGTTAATTGGGTGAGTACACGATATAGGAGAGCCAGTATATGAACATTTCTTCTTTGGCGTATCGGCAACCACTTTAACTGTGCCCTATAGTCGGACACGTGATCATACTTACGTAGACCGAAGATGAATCGTATGCATACATTTTGCAAACGTTTGTTGAGCAGTTCCTCTGATAAATCGAGATAAGCCACATCTGCATAGTCAAGGAGAGGCAAGAGGAGAGACTGTGCAAGAGATTTTTTTGTGTCCATAGGAAGAAATCTTCTGAGTGTTTGCAGAGGGTGAAAACTAGCAAATGTAATATCTTGTGTAATATCTTTCCTTCAAATTTATTTTAGTTGGTGGCGTAGCAACGCGCGCAGGGTACAGCTAGTATTATATAAATATATAATGTACATGACTAATAAGATTAATTACTAGGTAACAAAAGAGAATTCATGAAAACGCGATATTGTTAGTATTAATTTACAAAATCGACCAAACAGTTGCAGCCCAGTTTTTTGTGCGCAAAGACTGGCTTTCGACCGGTTAATACATATCAACGATATATCCTTGTCACCAAACGCATTCTAAATCCCCTTGGAAAGATGGTCCCGTCCCCAACCTACACGTTGAAGCATGCGGTTAGCAGTTTTAGCGTATCAGGCAAGCGATTAGTTGTTGATCCAAAAAAAGAGTATGTATGCATAAATATCGGTTATAACTACTTCTGGGATCGATCTGTCCTTGGTTTCCTCCGGATAGAGGAAGACGGCAGGACTCTTTAGGGGCTCCGAAGGGGTCGGAGTATCCTGGGCGAGCGGCGTGCGATCCTTCACATCCTGTCGACACCCACACAATTTCAAAAAAATCGCCTCCGAAGAGGCAGTGGCTATATAATAGATAATTATAAATAATAAATAAATGCAAACGGAGTTGCTTTGGAATTCACCAAACGCAATAGTGCCCGTCATATTATTATTATACTTCAGGGGGATGAGCCTTGGACTCACGACCACCTGTGCAAGATTTAGGACAGCTGTCTTGCCACATGTGCGCAAACACGTTACCACCCTTTCAGTCCCCCTTCGAAGCTATAGAATTTGAGATGCGGAAATTGTAGTTTTTAATATTTTTTCTAGGAAAGAGTTGTTTATTTTCCTGGAGAGACCAAGATCTTTAGAGATGAAACAGAGATTTGGCTGGTAGGCCACGAGGGCCAACTTCCACCGCGTGAAGGTGAACAGTGAACTCGTTCCGGGTTACGGCATTTGCGAGATCATGGTATTTATTTAATTTGTACTCGTAGTCTTTTGGAATATTTGATTTCCATGGAACAGTTAATTCTACGATAAGGACCACCTTCCGAGATAGAGACTAAAGAGTTATATCCGGACAGAGGGCTGTGCATCCGAGAGTTACAAGTAATTTATACTGCTTAGAGATTGAATCAACCTCCAGAATCCAATCTGAAGCCTTCTCGATTATTGAGAAAGGTCGCAGTTAGATGTTTATTGCCTTTGGAGCCATCCTGCACAATACAAACTGTATTGGGGGTTTGTATGATACTTGGAATCCTCATTTGCACAAGCTACTGAGAGGCTAATCCGAAACCTGGCAAAAAAACGGCATCGACTTTGCCTTGGCGGTAGGTCTACCATCCTGGATCTAAGAGCGACTTGCAACCGGCTAGAATATGCCTAGTAGTGCGAGAGATGACGTGAGAGGGGACGTGAACTAACCTCTGAATAGCTCCAGCAAGTGAGTTTAATGGGGTCTAGAAATGTATACTGAAAAGCATGTGATAAAATTTCAGCATCTCTGCAACTTGGGCTGTCGACTACAGCGGGCGAGCCCGTCACCACAGGAAGTTGTAACGATTAGTCGTTCTATCTCCCTGGAGTGAGCGCAGAAGACTTGGGGACAAAACAGTCCACCGTCTAGGTACGCCACAAGCCCGTAAGACGCCAACGCCTTAACCGCAAGATAGCCAGGAATGTTACCCAGCGGGCCGACACTCACGCCCTTACTTCCAATTGTGACCAGATTACTCCGATCTCTCAATTGGTTACGAGTTCGAGGTCGCGTCGCCTCTCCCTTACGAAGAGGTGAAACGGTGTATACCGAATCTATCGCGGACCACAGGGTCTTTTGCCCGGCTGTTCACCCAGGATCGGATGGCCGATGGCCATTTCAAGAGTAGTCGCCGTAAGGTCCGCAACCACCCCTGCTCCATAGGAAACAGTACTGCTTCCAGACTCCGTCGATTGGCTTACGCCGCACGGTGCGCAGACCGTCCAGGAGCACCAGAACTTTGATTCCTAGGGGAAACTGACCATAAGGTCAGAGTCCTACCCAGGCTCGCACTTCATGCGTGGAGGCCGTCGGATAGGTGTTGACCCGTGAGTGTGACCAACCCTGAACAGAATGGGTCTTCGTGGCCAACTCAGCAAGGGCCCATTAAGTCCCTAAGCATCTCTGCAGCCCAGTGTCCTTCCAGTGTATTGGATAAGGAAGGCAAAAGTCCCTAAGTATTGTCCGTTCTAACATTGAAGGCCAACAGCACGAGCCGTACTCTCGCTGTCATAATCTACTTGCATGAGTGACTTCTTCGGGCCCACATCACTTATAGTTGTACCGCCATACCCCAGACCAGCGCCATTTAGGCCTGTTCCAGCAAGAAACTTTTTGTAGAAGTCTACGTGGGCTTGCAAATCATTTGATTCACTACAGCCACTTAATTCATGCTTTGATGTCGCCTAATCCTTAGAATTGGACAGGATCGAGGATTTGGTTATCCTGAAGCTGACATAGATGGAACACATCAAAGCTGTTAAAAACGTTCAGCGAGATAAACATATATTGTCACTAATCAGTGGTTGCAGTTTCAAAATCCCACTGTGCTATCCAAAGACAATTTCACTGTCCTCGCATGATCCGGAAAGCCATTGAAATAAGGAGAACCCCGAACTTAGATAGAGACGACGGCTATAAACTCTCTTCTAAGAGGAAATCTCTTCTTAAAATATTCTCAATGCCTATCGCCAAGTGCAAGGACGTAGCGCAAGATACAAATGTGTGCATGGCGAATTTTAACAATTTGCTCGCGCCAAACCTGCTGCCCCACCGCTGTTATAATCTGCGAAGTAACAGCAGCAGTTTCCCGTCTACCCACAGATGACAATTGACAGCACTTTAGTCTACCCTGGACAACGGCAGTTGCAACATCGCCAAAACGTTGGGTGCTACAAACTTCACGCAGTAAATTCGTTTTTATCCTATTTATAATAGAGGGCAGTTTTAGCGATAGCCCAAAAACATGTTTGGACCTGAAGAGAGTGAAGGGTGAGCAGGCTTGACTAGGAACAACCACGATTTCAAGCTATTTAGCTATCACCAGCACGTCCAGACAGGACAATTGGCTTTCTGTGAAATCATTGATGACAAACTTATATTTTGGCAGCCGAAATGTCGGGTTTCCTAAATTCATTAAAATTAATTATTTCAGTAAATAGAAAGCGACTAATAATTGGAAAAATTGTCTTACCGGTTTCGCTCCAGTGTATTTCTGAACGTAGTTCGATGGGAAGATGCCAGACCTAGAAAATGTAGTTTTTATAATTAAATATGAGTAAAGTCGTGGAATTCAACAGTAAAGAACTATTTTAGTGTGAGTTCACTGAAAAACCACCACACAGTGGGTAACATGAAATTATTGCACAAAATAATACACAATATTTATTTATCTTTACTAATATTATAAAGAGGTAAAGTTTGTGACGTTGTAGGAAATAATCTCTGGATCTACTGAACCGATTTTGAAAATTCTATTACCAATAGAAAGCTACGTTATTTGTGCGTATCATAGGCTATATATTATTACTAAAAATGAAAAGACTTTTTCGTGGTAGTCGGATTTCCAAAGTAAGTCAAAAAAAACGGTCGAACGAAAACGTTTCTAACTAACGCTGCCTTAACTATGAGAGATAATATATGATTAAGTTCTAGAGAAAAGTTGTAGAGCTTGATAATGCCTACAAAAAAGTCAGCGACAGCATATGTCTAACTTTTATATTTAAGTAACAAAAAGTAGTATTTTATATTTAAAAAATAATATAAATCGTTAGGTCATGTTTATTGGTCATATTATCAACAATTATGAATTATTATCAAAATAAGTAAATTTATCGTCTCAAGTGTTTAAAACAAAAGACTTTTCCCTTTTACTGCATATAATTTCACTTTTACTGCATACATGGTTAAGACACTCACAAATAAGACACTCACAAGAAGACACTCACAAATAACAGCAATATAGTCAAATTGGCATGCAAATACATACACACATATATATATATATATATATATATATATATATATATATATATATATATATATATATATATATATATATATATATATATATATATATATATATATATATATATATATATATATATATATATATATATATATATATATATATATATATATATATATATATATATATATAACCCTCCTTTTGGCAGTCAGAAAATAAATCATAGCACTCATTACTAACCAAACCACACTCATAATTTCATCACAAGTAAAAAGTTTTACCGCCCAACGAAGTGGGCACGGGTCAGCTAGTTTATTTATATAAGTAATGCAAATATTTAAAAAATAACAGTAAACAATTTCAGCTTAGGAATTATGCATAAAAATACTTACAAAACTGAATCAAAAGCAGAAAAAAGAATACATCGCATAGTCTAGTGGCAACGTCACCTAACTAGACCGGGACCTTTTCTAAGGTAAAGATTTATTTTTGAATGTACTTGTAACAATAACGTGTTTACAAAAATGGCATATATTCCATGTATGCACAAATAATAGAATTTCAAAACCATATTAAAAATGACTATATACTTAAATTAAATAATTAAATTAAAGTTAGAAGTGGAAAATTAGAATGTCAGCAAATAAATTCAAATCAGAAAAAAAACAAAACAATTTAAAATAGTAAAAATTAGAATAAGAATTTAAACAAAATAGTCCTGTATTTTTCTTATAACTAAGATAAAATAGTGTTAAAACTAAAACAAATTATCTCTTAATATACGTTAAAACAAAAAAAATATAATAATAATAAATAAAATAATAATATAACATAGTATAATATAACATTCAAAATATTCAAATGTCCGGGTTAGATTATAATGTCCAATATTTTTAAAATTCCTAGTCTTCCCTCTTTTACAAGCCAGTTTCTAAGCAGCCTTTTAAAGTAGGTCTTATTTTGTGCTGATTTTATGTCGCCAGGAAGAGCATTGAAAAACCTTGGGGCAATGAATGTATAGGTGCGCTGACCAAAAGTAGTATACCTTCTGGGTACTATCATATTAATATCTTCGGAAAACCTCGTTGATAGGGTATTTTGTGAAAAATTATTTATCTGATTGAACTTAATATATTATGATAGTGATGTTTTTAAATATAGTTGCCTAGTATCCAACACATTATATTCATTGAAAAAAAAATCCGAAGGATATTGATACGGCTTTCGCATGATAATCTTTAAAATCGACTTTTGTGCAATATCTAAGGGGTAAAGAATGGTTTCAGAACAGTATTGACATTTGGTAGAGAAAATATCATTTTTACCGCCACGAATGGTTTGCTCTCCTCTAACGTTTGAAGTCCTTCTTGTCAGCACCAGCTACGCCCAAAGCTCTATTATGTACAGTTTGATCACCACATCAAAACGGTTGATTTCAAGATACTATTTTACATGAGCCAAGCTAAATTCAGCGAGGCTGTTCATAGCTCACTTGGCGACCAGGAAACGGGTATAATATACATATGTAGAATTATATAATAATACTAGATGACCCGGTGAACTTCGTACGACCTAAAATTTTTTTGATTGTAACTCTTCATAAGCGTTTTTTGATCCTAATCAACCATCCAAATCCAATTCATTGAAATCTATAATATGGCCGAATCATGTACGGTTTGAGTTTCGTTTGGTGATTAAATGAAAGTCGTTTGTAATTATAATAAATTCAATGTATTTAATTTACATGATGAAATATAAATGCTTTTTCGACTTTCCCGACTTTTTCGACTTTTTTGACTTTTTCAACTTTTATGATTTTTCCGACTTTTTTGATGTTTTTGACTTTTTAGACTTTTTGACTTTTTGAAATTTTACACAATCGCACGGAATGAATAACAGTTATGGATGGCGCAGCTGTCAAACAATAGGATCGCCGCGATAGCTACCTATTGAAAGTGACCCAATTCCCATAATGACCAATTTCGATTTTTTCGATTTTCAGTTGTTTCTTTTATTTTTTCCTAAATATTTTTTTTGTAAACCACCCCTGAATTAAGGTAAACAAAGCAAAAAATAATAATTCAAATCAGTCGAGTCATTTTCAAGATCTTGCGAGACTAACGCACGGCGATTCATTTTTATATATAAGAAGATAAGAAGATGTAGAAGTCTACTTACATATATATGTAGAATTTCAAAAACAGTGATAAAGAAACAAAACAATAAACTATAATATAAAAAAACCTATACCCGATCCCTCTCCTTTCCTCTCCGATCCCCTGTTATTTTTGCTTGCAATTATAAAATTTGCAACTGAAACATAATGTAGCTTGATAGTAATTTAATTCAATTCGATTTCGATAAATTATCATGTGTCTCGGCAAAATAGTTGTATTTAGAATTAACTACCAATAATATTAATAATAAAATATTCATAATACCGTAAACATTCCACACAACAAAGCCGTGAATATATGTATTCTACAGTTTTGAATAAGGGAATCACTAACATAGTATATTAAAGAAACCATGGAAACGAGAGAAACCATGGAAACAAGAGGCAAGAAAAAATAACAAAAAAAAAAAAAAAGAAGTAACATATTTTGTTTTAAAATTTTCATTCTTTCACAATGTAACAAATAGAAATAATTGAATTTATAATTTATTTGAGCCACATTGAAAGTGGAATTATAAAGTGACAAGAAAACAGTTTTTTATTCAACCTTCAAGCGGTAGAGACAAAAATAATAGTCAGTGTTCGGAAAACTTTCGATAATTGAGTGCACAAGAGAGAACTTCGCGAGACCAGACTTCGACAGGACCGAGTTTATAACCCGACCCCGACGATATCTACGCTTCGCAGGACGGTACTGCTCTTCAAACGGTAAGCGACAATAACAGCTTATACCTTGATGCCTCAATTATGCGAGCGGCTAGATTTACAAACTAGTGGAGACTAGATCGATCTTATAGGAAAAGAGATCGCTGCGGAATCTGCAAAAGGAGACCGTACGATACAAGAACTTAAGGTCACCTTGTATCGCAACTCGCCGAGGAGAGACACGCCTCTACGAGTACCTGGTGTGCCATCGGCAGTAAAACGCCGGTTCACATCACCCCTGGGTGCCACCAAAATTGCACCTTGTCGTTCTATGGCTACCCTAAAATAAGGTGGCAGATTTTCGATCGGTTTAACCGCTGACCGCTGGATTTGCCACTACATAGAATCGATGGTCCTTCGAGCCGGATTCTGGACTAGATACTACAAAAAAAAAACCGCTTAGGAGCTAGATTAAAATCAGAAAAAACAGAGAGGAAATATTTTTCTGAAAAATATAAAATTTGCAAATAAACCGTTGAAAGTCGCTCAAACGGTTTAAAATCAATACCGGACGGCACAACGGTGCCTACCTACCACAACCTAACGATATAGTGGTAACAAATCAATCGATATGATGTCAAAAAACGGCACGCCAGCCCGCAAAAGCGAGCGAATCGCCGCCAGAAACGTAGACGGAAGCGCCGAGCGCGACGCCACGAGATCACATGATGATACCGGCGCCACGATCGTTCCCCAGACAGCGCCGTCTATAGCCACATCGACGACGAGCCGCCGATCATCGAGATCGATGGCCGCCCGCATCGCGACACTGCAAATCGAAGCCGAGATACACGCCGCAGCAGAACGAGCACGCTTACGAGCCGAGACCGCCGCCGCGGACAACGCCGCGGACGCAGCCGCCGCCAGGGCTGCCGCGGACATCGATGTGGCTGCCGCCAGGGCCGCCGCCGCCGCACAGCGCATAAAGATAGAAGCGCTAGAAGAGAAACTTGAGCTCCAAAAACGGCTTATTCAAGCGCAGATCGAGGCGGAAGATGATGACGACTACGATGGCGACAGCCGCCGATCGAGGAGGAGACAGGACGAGAAGAGCCGAGCCGCTGCGTCCCAAGCTTCGTTTCGCCACACGTCCGCGTGGCTAGACACGCTGCAGGAACCGTCGCGTCCGACTCAACCGTCAAACAATAACATTGTAAAAATAGACCATGTCCCGAATGTGCAAAAAAGTGCTGTGAATGTATCAGTGCAACCCCACCCTTCTGAGTACGCCTTAAGTCATGCTCGCGCCCATTTGTTGAAAAACTTACCAAGGTTTTCAGGTGATCCACGTGAGTGGGCTATATTCGCAGCTCTATTCGACCAAGGTACAGAGACCTGCGGCTTTACCGACGCCGACAACTCGGTACGGCTACAACAGAGTCTGCAGGGCGCCGCGCGCGAAGCGGTCCGTGCGATGCTCGTAGATCCACGGAATGTCGCCGAGATTCGCCGCACGCTCGAACGTCGCTTCGGCCGCCCCAGCGCAAGGATTGACGAGCTGATGCGAGAGGCTCGCCGAACGCAACAAATATCGGTCAGTGACCCCTTGTTCAAACTTGTGGAATTTGGTACTGTTGTGTGTAATGTTGTACATTCGCTGAAGAATATGGGACTCGATAGCTATTTGATAAATCCACAGCTACTGCGGGAATTAGTAATTAAATTACCGCAACACTTACGGTTGCAGTGGTTCTCAACCAATAATGGAGATCACCCAACTTTACTACATTTTAGCATATGGTTAGAAGGAATTGTAGATGCGGCAGCACAAGACGACTCGCCGCCTGCATTTTCTAACTTAAATACATCGAAAAATAACAATAGATTTCCACAAAACAACAAAAAGTACACGCATAATACTACTGAAAGCAAACACATCGAGTGCGCAAAATGCAAGAAAAACAACCACCGTACACCCGATTGTAAGTTTTTGTTAGCCATGTCTGTACACGATCGCTGGGAATGGGTCAAACGGGATAAATTATGTATCCGATGTCTTATTAAGGGTCACAACTTAAAAAATTGTAGAAAATCAGGGCAATGCGGGAAGGACGGATGCGTACAGCCGCACCATGTGCTTCTGCACTCCGACAAAGGGAAAACAAACAAGTCTGAACCCGCGCCGGTAGAATCCGAATCACATGACAAACCTAGCCCTTCGACGAGCGCCGTGACCAATACGTGGAATGAAGCTACTGAGATGCTGCTACGCGTAGCTACCGTAGAATTAAGAGGTCCTCTGGGCTGTTATACCACTCTCGCCCTACTGGACGAAGGCAGTACTATCACCCTCTTAGAGGAACAGATAGCAGATAAAATAGGAGTAGAAGGACCCCGGAGTCCACTAAATTTAGTAGGAGCCTCCGGCATGGCTATTCAAAACGCAACTACGCGCCGCGTAAACGTCGAGATCCGCGCCGTAAATACAAATCGGTTTTACGAAATGAAGAATGTTCGTACGATTAAAAATTTTGAATTGCCGACCCAAGTCTTTAAAGCCCAAGCTATGACCGACAAATGGCCGCATCTAAAAAACGTGCCTTTATGCGACGTTAACGGACGGCCCAAACTGTTGATCGGAATTGATCACTGGGACTTATTTATTCCCAGGACAATTCGGGCCGGTCCGATAGAAGGCCCGACAGCAACATCGTCTCGATTAGGCTGGACTTTGGCTGGTGCGTCAGGGCACAAAAGATCTTCAGATACGCAACAAGTAAACACCCTTTGCAACGACGATAAAGTCGACGAGTTAGTGCGGAGTTATTTCGATGTCGAAGACTTAGGTCCCCATTCGAGGAAACATCGTCAGAACACCAATCAGAGGGCAGAACAACTCCTACAGGCAACTACCCGTCAGGTAGGTGCACGCTGGGAGACCGGCCTACTTTGGAAGACTGACGATATTTCAATGCCGCCCAGCCGCGATATGGCTGAAAGGCGTCTAAAGTCGGTAGAAAAACGCCTAGAAAAAGACCCTATACTAGCTCGACAATACTCGGAAAAAATGAGCGACTTCATCGCGAAAGGTTACGCCGTAAAACTATCTGAAGCAGAAATAAACACCGAAAACAACCGAATATTTTACATACCACATTTTCATATAACAAATCCCAATAAGCCGGGGAAAATGAGGCTCGTTTTCGATTGCGCCGCCAAAGCTAATGGCGTTAGCCTCAACGACAACCTAATATCTGGACCCGACCTCCTTAATCCCCTAATGGGAGTACTATTTAAATTCCGTCAAGGACTGATAGGATTTGCTGCAGACATCAAAGAAATGTTCCTTCAGGTTAGATTAACGTACGCGGACTCACAGAGTCAACGATTTTTATGGCGTGATATGGACACCTCTAAACAACCAACCGAATATCGTATGCAAGTCGTGTTATTTGGCAGTACTTGCTCTCCATGCCTCGCGCAAAATGTAAAGAACCGGAACGCAGAACGCTTCTCAAATGACTTTCCTGACGCGGTAAAAGCTATAACGGATCGCCATTATGTGGACGATTACCTTGATAGTACGAACGATATCGAATCTGCCAAAAAACTGATTCGTGATGTGTCGCGTATACATCAATCAGGCGGGTTTGAGATCGTAAACTGGGCCAGCAACGACACTCGTACTTTAAACGAAATTCCCGTCGAGAGGCGATCAAAAACAAACGTGGCGTGGTCAAATCCAGATGACAACGTCGAGCGCATACTCGGGCTTCAATGGGACCCAAAAACAGACAAATTATTTTTTGATACTAATTTTAGGAAAATAAAACCCGACATATTGAACGGAACAATTATTCCCACCAAACGACAGACATTACAGGTCATTATGTCAGTGTTTGATCCACTCGGCTTCTTGGGACCTCTAGCAATAAAGGCAAAAATTCTGCTACAGGATATATGGTTAGAAAAGGTTGACTGGGACCAAGCGATCGGTAGTAATTCCTTCACGAAGTGGCAGACATGGTTAGAAGAACTAAAACACATAAAAGACTTTCAAATACCACGTAGCTATCAATATGCAGGAATAAAATCTAACGAACCGACGCAATTGCATATTTTCGCTGACGCCAGCCAACAAGGATATGCAGCGGTCGCGTACGCGCGTTATATAGACACCGACAAAAAAGCATGTGTTGTATTTTTAATAGGTAAGAATAAAGTCGCACCGCTAAAAGCTATGTCCATACCTAGGCTTGAACTTCAAGCAGCTACTTTAGCGAGCCGCCTAGCGGAAATGGTAAAAACGCATCACACATGGACGTTTCAGGAAACGTATTTATGGAGTGACAGCAAAACAGTATTGTCGTGGATCCGTTCCGACCCACGGCAATATCAAACATTTGTCGCCCACCGTCTCGGTGAGATAGATCAACTAACCAAGTTAACACAGTGGCACTGGGTTCCCACGGCGGACAACCCAGGTGATCTCGGTACACGAGATACCGCCGACAACTTTGACTTAGAAAAAATACGCAGGTGGACCACCGGTCCCGATTTTCTAAAGCTAGACCGAGAATTATGGCCCACTGAGAAATCCACTTCGCAAACAATCAAACCCGTTCCGTCGCAATAAAATGCCGTGGTAAGATATACCAGAGACCAACTACTAAGATAGCTGTAATCGCCGTTCCCGACAACAGGTAAACTCCTACAGTCGTTTACGGGAAGGGGAGTGTCTCGGCAAAATAGTTGTATTTAGAATTAACTACCAATAATATTAATAATAAAATATTCATAATACCGTAAACATTCCACACAACAAAGCCGTGAATATATGTATTCTACAGTTTTGAATAAGGGAATCACTAACATAGTATATTAAAGAAACCATGGAAACGAGAGAAACCATGGAAACAAGAGGCAAGAAAAAATAACAAAAAAAAAAAAAAAGAAGTAACATATTTTGTTTTAAAATTTTCATTCTTTCACAATGTAACAAATAGAAATAATTGAATTTATAATTTATTTGAGCCACATTGAAAGTGGAATTATAAAGTGACAAGAAAACAGTTTTTTATTCAACCTTCAAGCGGTAGAGACAAAAATAATAGTCAGTGTTCGGAAAACTTTCGATAATTGAGTGCACAAGAGAGAACTTCGCGAGACCAGACTTCGACAGGACCGAGTTTATAACCCGACCCCGACGATATCTACGCTTCGCAGGACGGTACTGCTCTTCAAACGGTAAGCGACAATAACAGCTTATACCTTGATGCCTCAATTATGCGAGCGGCTAGATTTACAAACTAGTGGAGACTAGATCGATCTTATAGGAAAAGAGATCGCTGCGGAATCTGCAAAAGGAGACCGTACGATACAAGAACTTAAGGTCACCTTGTATCGCAACTCGCCGAGGAGAGACACGCCTCTACGAGTACCTGGTGTGCCATCGGCAGTAAAACGCCGGTTCACATCACCCCTGGATGCCACCAAAATTGCACCTTGTCGTTCTATGGCTACCCTAAAATAAGGTGGCAGATTTTCGATCGGTTTAACCGCTGACCGCTGGATTTGCCACTACATCATGTAAGGAATAACTGTAAGCCACTACTGAAAGAAACAATTAATCGGCTAGTGAAACATTGTACCAAGATAATTTGTAATAATTAACGAAGCGCTGTATGTTTCCCAAAGAATAAATCTATATACCTTCTGTCTAAAAAGTTCCGGGAATTTAGAATTTAAAAAGATTCTGTTAGTGATTTCAAAAAAATAAAAAATTTCTTAAGTTGGTAGAACTGCCTTTATTTACTCTATGCCTAGAATGCGCGCGAACTGTCAGCCATTTTGATTAGAACAGCAATTGAATTGTACACCTTAGTAGTGCGTCACGATTTTCACAATGAACCAAAGTATTGAACAAAGAGTTTGCCTAAAATGTTGTGTTGCGAACGGATTTTCGTGTGCCAATTCCCTAAAAAGGTTAGAAAAGGCTTATGGTGAATCAGTTCTATCCAAAACACGGATCTACGAGTGGTATAAAGCATTCAAGGAGGGCCGAGAGATCGTCGAAGACAACCCTCGTTCCGGGCGACCTTCGACCTCTTTAAAAGACGAAAATATCGAAAAAGTCAAGGAAATTGTGCTCCGTAATCGCCATTCCAGCTTAAGAGAGATAGCACGTGACCTGAACCTGAAGTCTCATGAGTCCATTCGTTCGATTTTGGTAAATAAATTGGGCATGAGACGCATCGCCGCTCGGCTCGTTCCAAAGGAGTTGAATTTTCTACAACAGTACCGCAAACAAACTTTTTTAGACATGCTGGATCGCGTCGATTCTGATCCCACATTCATAGAACGCATTATAACTGGCGATGAGACATGGGTCTATGAATTTGATATGCAAACAAGTCAACAGGCATGAGAGTAGAGGACAAAAAACGAGCCAAAACCGAAAAAACTACGACAAAGTCGTTCAAAAGTCAAACTGATGCTCATTGTTTTCTTTGATATTCGCGGTTTAGTCCATCACTAATTCGTTCCAGAAGGACTAACGGTCAATAAGGAAGATTATTTGGCCGTTTTGAAGCGTTTATGTGAGAAAATCCGTCAAAAATGGCCTGAATTGTGGTTAAACAATTCGTGGATTTTCCACGACGATAATGCACCGTCGCATAGAGCAGCAATTGTGACCGAATTTAAGGCCAAAAACGCGACAAATACAATTAATCAACCACCGTATTCACCAGATTTGGCCCCGTCAGACTTCTTTCTGTTCCCAAAACTAAAATTGTCTCTTCGTGGTACCCGTTTTGAGTCCATGGAGTCCATTAAAGAAAATTCGTGGAAGGAATTGAAAACTATACCGAAAAACGCCTACAAAAAGTGTTTTGAAGATTGAAAAAAACGCTGGCGAATGTGTGTTGCATCAAATGGGGACTACTTTGAAGATTATAAAATAAACATTGACGATTAAACGAAAATTGTGTGTTTTATTTAATAATTCCCGGTACTTTTTAGACAGAGTAGTATATATATATAAAACAAAGTCGGGTTTGTTCGAACACCTATAATTCGAGAACGGCTGGACCGATTTTCATGGTTTTTTATTTGTTGTATTTGTCTCCGTCCCGATTAGCAGAATAACTATTAAAAACAAAAATTGGAAAATGGACAAAAAATTAAAATAAAAGAAAAACATTTTCCCATACAAAATGTAAATTCGTGTTTTTCACATGGTCAGTTGTACGTGTCATATTCACATGTCGACAAATCATCCGCTTTATTTGTACTTGCGCTTAATAAAAAAACAAAAATTGTCATATATCACAAGGCGCTTCAATGAAGGGAATTAAACCGAGTGCATCCCATGCTGCACAATATGTAAATAGTTTAATTCAATCATGTCTTGCTGGCACGCGATTGATATACCTATTTTTTGTACTTTTATGTTTCTTTTTGTGTTATTATCTTTATCAAGTAGTAAACTTAATATTTATTTTGTATTCATTTTATTACTTTCTTAAAATCATAAATTAAGTTCAGCTAATCTGTAACACGACATTCATTGACCGTTAGGCGGTACAAAGTTAGCCGGGTCAGCTAGTAAATAAATAAAATAAATAAAGTAAGCCTGAGAGTTTAACACTTGCTCATCGATTTTAAAGCTGTCTATGACTCAGTCAACTGAGATTGTGAAGGATCTGAATACACTTAATAAACTGATTCAAATGGCAAATGTTAAATTTTGCATGAGTGCAGATCTGCCAGAATCCTTCGACACCTTCAATGTGCATTTTCGGATTCCGAAGAAAGACTGTCAAACTACCCCCGAGTCGATGACAGATCACTTTTTAACACGCTTTTATTAGGTCGACCTGTATGTAACTATATAATGGAATCTAAGGTAACTAATTTAACCATCTTCCAAGGATCGTAGCGTCATGAAAATTGGCAGCTGTATGTAGTTCTGATGACAATACAATAATATGGTACCGTCGAACTGATCTGATGATGGAGTCGGAGGATATGAACTGGACTTCATGATGGAACATCGTATCATAGCTGTGTTTGGACTGGTTAGAGAAGTCTCGGAATGAACTTTGACCACGATTAGGTTTCAAGGTCTGATGATGTGGTTTTTACGTGCATTTATAAAAGCGTGTTTTTAGTGTTTTATTTTAAACTATTAATTTATTAATATTGTGCTTGTTAATGGCAACATGTAATGGAAGAAGATTCTCGACAAAGCTGAGACTCACAATTAGTTGTAGCACTACTGATCATGAGTCATATAATACTCTATAATCGCAATTTATTCACTGCCAAAAAGACAATATCTTAGAGTGAACCACATACAATTGAATACTGAATAATGAATACTGAATACACACATTTTTACTTTGAAAAGCAGTATATTCACCTGTTTGTATCGGGGACGTATCCAGTCCACCAGTCGCCGCTGGACTGCGTCACCATAATCAATTCCCCGGACTGGAAGGACAAATCTCCCGGTTCGGGAGAGGCGTACGGATAAGCCGCGTAGTAGGTTTCTCCCCCTTGGAATTCGCCACTCTCCGGAACCTCCGCTATGCCTTCCAGCGGAGTTTTGGCTTCCAACGCGGCTTCGGCTTCCACCGCCAACGATGACACTTCGCCAAATGTGTGAATTTCTTCCACCTACAGTACAAACGCAACGTTTCGGCAACTCATGGAGAAATACTGTGAATACTGTAGAATACCATTCATGAAGCGACTTGGAAATGTTATATATTAATAGTAAATAATAAAATCAATTCGCCGACCGAAGTAGGATCTATGATAATATAATACTTCTGGGGGGTCAGTGGTCGACTCCCGACTTTAGTTTAGGATGTGGTAGGTTTAGGACAGCTGTATTGACACATGCGAGCGTTCACCTTACCACCCATTCACTCCCCCTTTGAAGCCAAAGAATCTGAGATGCGGAAATTACGATTTTAGATGGTTTGTCTAGGAAGGAGTTGATTATGTTCCTGCAGAGACCAAGATCTTTAAAGAGATGAAACAGAGATTTGGCTGGCAGGCTACGAGCGCCAACTTCCACTGCGTGAAGGTGAACAGTGAAGCCGTTCCGGGTGACGACATTTGCGAGATCATGGTAATTATTTAGTTTGTATTTGTGGTCTTTTGGGATGTTTAATTCCCATGGAACAGTTAATTCTACAATAATCTTCCGGAGATAGGGAGTAAAGAGTTATATCTGGACGGAGGGCTGTGCATCCGAGACTTTCAGGGAATTTATACCGCTTAGAAACCGAATCGACCTCCAGAATCCAGTCTGAGCCTTTCTTAATTATTGAAAAAAGTTTTGTAGTGGACTATTTTTTGCCTTTAGAGCCATCCCGCACAACCATGCTTCCACTCCTAAACTTTGGAAAACTTTATACAGTGAAACTGCCGCCCAGAGATGACTGGCTAAAAAGCCAACTGCACTGGGAGGCCGGTAGCCTTAAATGGTATACTGATGGGTCCAAATCGGGACTGGACGTAGGCTGCGGTATTTATGGAGTGTGACCAAACTTCGAAAGAAGTGTAAACTTGGGGAAATACGCCTCCATATTCCAAGCGGAGGTATACGCCATTATTGAATGTGCGGATATCAACCTCCATAAGAACTACGCCAACCACCGTATCTATATCCACTAGAATTCCCTGGGCGAAAAGAACAAGGTAATTCTAAGATGGGTTCCCGGCCACGCAAGAATCGAGGGAAAAGAAAAAGCCGATAAACTTGCTAAGACGGGAGCAAAGGGAACGTTATACGGCCCTGAACCTTGCTGTGGTGTACCAAAAAGCCTTGCAAACCTAATTCTCAAACAAATATGTTTAGAACAAGAAAATAACAGAAAATTAAAAAATCCCGCACAAACTGTATTGGGGGTTTGGATGGTACTATCAGACCCTCGTTAGCACGAGCCACTGAGAGGCTAATTACCTCGCAAGGACTTCGTCGTGGCGGTGAGTGTACCGCCCTTGATCTAAGGCCACATAACAGCCAGCTAGATGTCTAGCTTCGCAAGGGGGTATTGCTACAAAGGGGACATGAGCTATCCTCAGAATAGCTCCGACGAGTGAGGTTAAGGTCTGGAAATGTATGCTGATAAAAGTAAAACGATACTCACGTAAGCCTCGGGATACCATCCGTGCGCTCCGCGGCATTCTCCCCACTTCCATCCGGGTTCCCCAGCCGCGGGAGGCGGACCGGAAGTCACCACATCTCCTGGCTGAAGTGACAGTTCGTCCCCGGACCGAGCCACGAACTCAAACATGCATCGGTAGCGACCGCTCACAAATGAACCTGCAGGCAAAGCAATTCATTCTAATCTATCTTGATGCAAATACACCAATATGAAGACTTAAAATGGGAAGAAATGTGACTGCAATAGTAAAGAAGACCACCCCTATCTATAGGAAACAGTACAGCCTTCAGACTCCCCCGACTGTCAGAATGCACAATTGATTGGCTTACGCCGCACGGTGCGCAGACCGTCCAGGAGCGCAGAAGGTTGACTCCTAGGGGAAACTAGCCCTAAGGCCAGAGTCCTGCCCGGGCTCGCACCTCATGCGTGGAGGCCGCCGGATGAGTGTTGATCCGTGAGTGTGACCAACCCTGAAGAGAATGGGTCTTCGTGGCCAACTCAGGAAGGGCCCATTAGCTCTCTAACGATCGAATGATCGAACAAGCACAGTATTTACCAGATATCCCAAGACTTTTTCTTATTTCCAAAACTCAAATTACCCCTTCGGGGAAAGTGCTTTGAGTCGATAGAGGCTATAAAAAAAAATGCAGAAGGAGCTGAAGGAGCTACCTCCCTCAGCATTTAAAAAGTGTTTTGGAGACTGGGAGAAGTGTTGGTGTATGTGCATTACTTCTGATGGGGCCGACTTTGAAGGCGACAAAATAAATTTGGATGGATAAGTAAGCAATTTGAAAATGAAAATGAAAAATTAAATGAGGGGGGAGGGGGAGGGAGGAGGGTTGGTTCTTAGTTGATATTTTGAGGGAGAAAATGTTCTTTCAGTAACGCCTTGAAGCAGGGCAACGATGTTGCATGATGAATGACATGCGGAAGCTGGTTCCAAAGTCGAGCAGAATGGACGCTAAATGAGTTAGTGAAAAAAGAAGACTGATGTAGTGGAATTGCTATGGTGTTGTCCTGACTTGACCTGAGTGGAACACCATGACTTCCTAACGGGAGAAAGAGGTTTTTAAGGTAAGGTAATTTGGGTAAGGTAATTTGAGTCAACAACCTAAGATTCGCCGACGACACGAAAATCATAGGTGCCGATGAACATGAGTTGGCGACCCTTTTACGCAGGGTGGAGAAGGAAAGCTAGGAGTATGGTCTGCACATGAACCGCAGCAAGACCAAACTCATGTTTGTGGACCGGGCTGGAACCATGCAACGCACCAACGAGCTGAGTGACCTTCAAGCTGTGAAAAACTTTGTCTATCTGGGCTCCATGATATGCAACGACGGAAAATGTGAAAAGGAAGTCTCACGCAGAAGCCAGATGGCAAGATCGGCCATGAGCAAGCTAGAAAGGCTGTGGAAGAATCGGGGTATAAGTCAGCGGACTAAGGTCAGACTGGTTCGAGCTCTGATTTTCTTGATCTTTCTCTATGCATTGGAGACATGGACCCTGAAAGCTCGGATATGCATCAAAATCGATGCACTGGAGATGTGGTATTGGCGTAAAATGCTAGGAATCCCATGGACAGCACGCCGCACCAACAAATTTGTCCTGGAAGAACTCGGCATCCAAGTGAGGCTCTCCACCGTATGCATGAGAAGGGTCCTGCATTTCTTCGGTCATGTCGACAGGAGAAACCAGAGAATCTGGAGAAAATTCTTTCCGGGGGTCAAGTGGAGAGAAGAAGAAGCAGAGCCAGATGGAACGACCTCATCAAAGAAGTTACAAAAGGGTCAATACAATCTGCGACCCGCCATGCAGAAGACAAGTCGAAGTGGAGGAGCCTCAAAGGCAAACTGTTGTCTAGTGGCCACGATCCTCAGTAATGAGGGAACGACGGAGAAGAAGTAATTTGAGTTTTATTTACAAACTTATTTTACATAATGTATATGAATGTTTGCAACCTGAACATTTTGTAACAGGTTTAAAGACAAAGACAATTTCTTCAGTAATATTGAGTCAATTACCTGTATCAGCGGTGACGGCGCTGGTAACTCCTGTAGAAACGGCAGCCGAAATTGGAGGCTCTTCGACAACTTCAGCAGCTGGTTCATTCCAACCACCCGAATCGCCCCAGGCAGATGCAGCTGAAATATATAGTTTATTTATTATTTACGAATAGGATATCCGGTGGCAGAATTTAGCTTCGATGCTTTTTGTCTTCAATGGGAGCTAACGGGCCCATGATGAGTTGGCCACGATGACCCATGTGTTCAGGGTCGGTCACACTCACGGGTCAACACCCATCCGACGGCCTCCACCGCACGGGGTGCGAACCTAGGTAGGACTCTGGAAACCAGTTTCCCCTGGGAATCAAACCTCTGGCGCTCCTGGACGGTCTGCGCACCGTGCGGCGCAAGCCAATCGATTGTGCACTCCGACTAACAGTCGGGGGAGTCTGGAAACTGTATTGTTTCCTATAGAGCGGGGGTGGTTGCGTACCTTACGGCGACTGCTCTTGAAATGACCATTGGCCATCCGATCCCGGTTCAGAGCCGGGCAAAGGACGCCTTGGTCCGCGATAGAGGTGTATACCGAATACACCGTTTCACCGCTTCGTAAGGGAGAGGACCGCGAAAGCGACCTCAAACTCGGAACCAATCGAGAGACCGGAGAAATCTGGTCACAATTGGAAGTAAGGGCGCGAGTATCTCGAGCTGCCGGGTTTATTCCTGGCTAGCTCGCGGTAAGGCGTTGGACTCTTACGGGTTGTGGCGTAGCTAGACGTCTGATTGTTTTTGTCCAAAGTCTTCTACACTCACTGCAGGTCGATAGAACCACTAATCGTTAAAACTTCCTGTGGTGACGGGCTCGCCCGTTGTAGTCGACACCTCAAGATGTCTTCAATGTCAGAGTGGCTGGAAAACAGTTTTATATTCCCCTTTCAATGCACTAAAAGATAATGTTGTATTTCAGCAGAGATGTTGAATTTTAATCAAATGTTTACACCTGCAGACCCCAGTAGTAACCTCGCTTGTTGGAGCTGTCCCGAGGATAGTTGGGTTACTGAGTGATACAGAGCGTAGACGAGGTATGTCGCAAATATTTCCTAGTTTCGTCCTCTGCAAATGCTTAAACGATTTTTTCCTGTAAACTCGAAGAAATCTCTTGCATAATCTCTCCTCATACCTTTTCTTGACTATGCAAATGTCGCTTATCTCCATTAACCCGGTCCTTAAGCTATCACCTCGCCAAAACGAAATTGGTAAATTATTTCCATATTAATTGTAAATTATATATATTCTGTTACTGTTATCCAAAAAAATAAAAACGAGCGAGATTTATCTTCAGTTTTTGAAAAACCTAGAGATGATTCTCAATATTAAAAAAATACTATTTACACCAGCGTATGGTCTATTTGCATAGTACCAAGACAGTTTTTGAACTTCCATACAAAAAATATAAGAAAAAAATGTTTGAAATTACGTAATTTCCAGAAATGTTATGGCCAAACATTATTTTTTTTCTATTTATTAAAGATACTTTTCAGTGATATAAAAAATAACACAGTGATCCTAAGTTATTTTATTATTGTAATCTAATTTTTACTTTATAAAAAACTATTCATTTGATAATTTATTATATTATAATTGAAAAGCCAAATTGACTATATTAGACGACGAGCGAAGCCGAAATCGTCATTCGTAATTGGCCACTGCCAACGGTGGGACGTATTACTTTGTCGCCGCGGTATACCTATACATCTTTATGTAGATATCGAAAGCGCGCGGGCGCGTGGCATTGCAAAAATACCTAAATTTTTAGTCGCATCAACTCGGAATGGAGCCTTAATCAGAGGAACTACCCAACAAATTTCAAGATATATTCAGATTCAGTCTCCGCAAGTATGATCCCGTGTCCGAATATAACGCACGGTCAAAGTAGTTGCCAGCACGCCTAAGGAGAAATGTTCATATACTTGCTCTCCTCTGTAAACACCATCCTATTTTTACAGTGGAACTGCCGCCCAGAGTCGACTGGCTAAAAAGCCAACTGCAATGGGAGGCCGGTAGCCTTTAATGGTATACTGATGGGTCCAAATCGGGACTTGACGTAGGCTGTGGTATATATGGAGAGCGACCAAACTTCGAAAGAAGTGTAAACTTGGGAAAATACGCCTCCATATTCCAAGCGGAGGTTTACGCCATTATTGAATGTGCGGATATCAACCTCCAAAAGGACTACGCCAACCACCGTATCTATATCCACTCGGATAGCAAAGCAGCTCTTATGGCACTAGCCTCGAATACCATTAATTCAAAGCTAGTGCAAAACTGCATATCACTACTGAATTCCCTGGGCGAAAAGAACAGGGTAATTCTAAGATAGGTTCCCGGCCATGCAGGAATCGAGGGAAATGAAAAAGCCGACGAACTTGCTAGGACGGGAGCAAAGGGAACGTTATACGGCCCTGACCCTTGCTGTGGCGTACCAAAAAGCCTTGCAAACCTAATTCTCAAACAAATGTGTTAAGAATAATCCGTCAACCACTGGAACAACACTCCAGGGTTGAATCATTGCAAAGCGCTTGTTAAGGCTTACGACCGTAAAACGGCCCGTGAGGTCCTATCGCAAAATAGGAACAATGTCCGCATACTGGTGAGGGCGCTCACGGGGCATTGTGGCCTGAACAAACACATGTTCAACCTCAAGCTCAGAGACACAAAAATGTGCAGGTTCTGCCAAGGGGCAGAGGAAACACCCCAGCACCTCATGTGCGAGTGTGGCCCGCTGATGCGTAAAAGATACACCCACTTGGGTGTTCACTACCTCCAGCCTGAGAAGGTAAAACAATCTGGCGCCAAAAGCCTGCTGCGGTTCTTAAATGACACGAGGCTTAGCGCAGAACTATAGTAAGTGGCGAACACAATAGATCAGCAATGGTCGCAGTGACAAGACCATAAAGACCTTAGAAAAGCCCCACTCAAAAAAAAACACCCTACTATCTCCATGAGCTTTTCAAACCATTAAGTGCCCACGATCTCGTACTTCGGTCAGCCTCTGACAATTAACTCAAAATTCCTCGTCGTTATACTGATTTCTACTCCTACTCTTTCTAGATTCATGGTGCAAGCTTCTGGAACGATCTCCCAGCAAATATACGAAACTCGCCTCCTTTCGAATCATTCAAGAGTCGTCTCAAAAAGTATTACTTTCCTAAGTAATCAGTTCTTCCCTTTCTCTCTTCTTCCTCTCCCGATTTCCTCTCCTCGGGCATTCCTAGTTTTAAATATAGTAGTTTGTATTTTACGCAGAATAACTTTGTTTATAGATCCAAATTTATACCGTCCAGATATAACTCTTTACTCTCTGTCTTGGAAGACGGCCCTTATTGTAGAATTAACTGTTCCATGGGAATCAAATATCCCAAAAGACCACGAATACAAACTAAATAAATACGCAAACGCCGTCACCCGGAACGGCTTCACTGTTCACCTTCACGCGGTGGAAGTTGGCGCTCGTGGCCTGCCAGAAAATTTCTCTGTTGCACCTCTTTAAAGATCTTGGTCTCTCCAGGAAAATAATTAACACCTTCCTAGAGAAATATCCA
The DNA here is from genome assembly GCA_944548615.1 of Micropterix aruncella. Taxonomy (NCBI): domain Eukaryota; kingdom Metazoa; phylum Arthropoda; class Insecta; order Lepidoptera; family Micropterigidae; genus Micropterix; species Micropterix aruncella. The sequence continues at coordinate 15,190,754 of OX155979.1, forward strand.
AAACTGCAATTTCCGCATCTCAAATTCTATGGCTTCGAAGGGGGAGTGAATGGATGGTAAGGTGTTTGTTCACATGTGGTAAGACAGCTGTCCTAAACCTACCACAGCCAGTTTTTAGTCCGGAAACCACCGCTAACTCCCAGAAGTGTAAATAAATAAAATACAAACGGAGCTGCCATGGAATTCACCGACCGAAGTCGGGCCCATCATATTATTATAATATTATTACACTTCTGGTGGGTGAGCAGTGGATTCCGGACTAACGACCGGCTGTGGTAGGTTTAGGAGAGCTGTCTTGCCACATGTGAGGGTTCACCTTACCACCCATTCACTCCCCCTTCGAAGCCATAGAATTTGAGATGCGGAAATCGCGGTTTTAGATAATTTTTCTAAGAAGGAGTTGATTATTTTCCTGGAGAGACCAAGATCTTTAAAAAGGTAAAACAGAGATTTAGCTGGCAGGGCACGAGCGCCAACTTCCAACGCGTGAAGGTGAACAGTGAAGCCGTTCCGGGTGACGGCATTTGCGAGATCATGGTATTTATTTAATTTGTACTTATGGTCTTTTGGGATATTTGGTTCCCATGGAACAGTTAATTCTACGATAAGGGCCATCTTCCGAGATAGAGAGTAAAGAGTTATATCTGGACGCAGTGCTGTGCATCCGAGACTTTCAGGGAATTTATACTGCTTAGAGACCGAATCGACCTCCATAATCCAATCTGAAGCTTTCTCGATTATTGTGAAAGGTTTTGCAGTGAAATGTTTTTTGCCTTTAGAGCCAACCCGCACAAACTGTATTGGGGGTTTGGAGGATACTGTGGAACCCTTGTTGGCACGAGCCACTGAGAGGCTAAGTACCTCGCGAATAACAGCAAGGACTTTGTCGTGGCGGTAAGTGTACCGTCCTTGATCCAAGGCCACCTTGTAGCCAGCTAGAATATGTCTAGCTGTGCAAGGGGTGTTGCTACAAAGGGGACATGAACTATCCTCGGCATAGCTCCAACGAGCGAGGTTACTGGGGTCTGGAAGTGTATGCTGAAAGGCATTTAAATAAAATTTCAGCATCTCTGGCGTCCAGTCATACAACATTACTTTCCAGTGCATTGGAGGAGGAATGCAAAAGTCTCCAATTGTTGTCCAATCATTCTGGCATTGAAGGCCAATAGCGTGAGCCATACTATTGCTGTCGTAATCTCCCCGCAAGAGAGACTTCTTCAAGTCCACATCGCTCATGGTTGTACTGCCATACCCCAGACCAGTGCCATTCTGGCTGATTCCAGTAAGGAACTTTTTGTGGAAGTCAATGCGGGCTTGTAGATTATTTGACTCACTACGGCCACTTACTACGTGCTTCGATATTGCCGGATCCTTGGAATTGCTTAGAATCGAATTTTTGGTTATTCTGGAGTTGGCGTAGAGCAGAGAGGGCAGTTTTAGAGCTAGCCCAAAATTGTGTTCGGACCTGAAGAGAGTCGAGGGGTCAGCTGGTTTGGCTAAGGACAACCAGGATTTTAAACTAACTGTCACCAGTGCATCCAAACAAACAACTTGCGGTGTCAACTACAACGGGCGAGCCCGTCACCACAGGACGTTTTAACGATTTTCTCGTTCTGTCGCCCTGCAGTGAACGTAGAAGACTTTGGACAGAACAAATCCAACGTCCAGCTACGTCACAACCCGCAAGAAGCCAACGCCTTACCGCGAGATAGCCAGTGTTACCTGGCGGGCCGACCCTCGCGCCCTTGCCTCCAATTGTGACGAGATTTCTCCGGTCTCTCGATTGGTTCCGAGTTCGAGGTCGCTTGCGCGGTCCTCTCCCTTACGAAGCGGTGAAACGGTGTGCACCGAATCTATCGCGGACCAAGGCGTCCATGCCCGACTCTGAACCGGGATCGGATGTCAATGGTCATTTCAAGAGCAGTCGCCGTAAGGTAGGCAACCACCCCCGCTCTATAGGAAACAATACAGTTCCCAGACTCCCCCGACTGTTAGTCGGAGAGCACAATCGATTGGCTTGCGCCGCTCGGTGCGCAGACCGTCCAGGAGCGCCAGAGGTTTGATTCCCAGGGGAGACTGGTTGACCCAGTGTCCTACCCAAGTTCGCACCCCATGCGTGGAGGCCATCGGATGGGTGTTGACCCGTGAGTGTGACCGACCCTGAACACATGGGTCATCGTGGCCACCTCATCATGGGCCCGTTAGCTCCCATCCAAACGAGACAGTTGGGTTTTGGTGAAATCGTAAATAAGAAAGGGCCATGACAAATGTGAAGTTAGATAGTTGTCATAGATCCAAGCCTTACGAGGGCCATAAATTAGCAATGCATCTATCTTTTCCAGGCAACTGCTGAAATGTTCTATAACATGATCGCCAGAGAAGTCTTTTCCCTGGCAGGTGATTAACTCAAAATTCCTCACCGTAATACTGATTTCTACTCCTACTCTTTCTAGATTCATGGTGCAACCTTCTGGAATGATCTCCCACCAAATATATGAAACTCGCCAACTTAAGAGTCACCTCAAAAAGTATTACTTTCATAAGTAATCAGTGCTTCCCTTTCTCTCTTCTTCCTCTCCCGATTTCCTCTCCTCGGGCATTCCTAGTTTCAAATACATTACTAGTTTGCATTTTAAGCAGAATAACTTTGTTTATAGGTCCAAATTTATACCGTCCAGATATAACACTTTACTCTCTGTCTTGGAAGATGGCCCTTATTGCAGAATTAACTGTTCCATGGGAATCAAATATCCCAAAAGACCACGAATACAAACTAAATAAATACGCAAACGCTGTCACCCGGATCGGCTTCACTGTTCACCTTCTAGCTGTGGAAGTTGGCGCTCGTAGCCTGCCAGCGAAATCTCTGTTGTACCTCTTTAAAGAACTTTGTCTCTACAGGAAAATAATCAACAACTTCCTAGAAAAATTATCTAAAACTGTGATTTCCGCATCTCAAATTCTATTACTTCGAAGGGGGAGTGAATGGATGGTTAGGTGTTTGTTCACATGTGGTAAGACAGCTATCCTAAACCTACCACAGCCAGTTTTTAGTCCGGAATCCACCGCTCACTCCCAGAAGTGTAATAACAGTATTATGATGGGCCCAACTCCGGTCGGTGAATTCCATGGCAGCTCCATTTGTATTTTATTTATATTTATTTTCACATTGCGTACATGTAGCACTTTGCAAGATTTTGCAATGTGGCAATAAGCTCTTCTTTTTGTATTTTAGCGTAAATAAAGTACACTGAATTCGATTAAACTAACTTAAGCTTGACAAAAATCATCTTTTCATAGACATATCAATCACGTCTATTGGGGTGGGCCCATGTTCCATACATATTTGATTTGCAAATGCCGTCAACCAAAACGCATTCACTGTTCTCCTTCAAGTGGTGGAAGTTGGCGCTCGTAGCCTGCCACTCACATCTCTTTATTATTATTATTATACATTTGACAGGCAGGCAGCTTAAGCTGATGTGCCTGAGTCTGTGCTTGCATTACAATTTCTGTGGAATAAGTCCAGTTTATTTTTAAAGTCATTGACACTTCACTTGGGAGAGCATTCCATTCGTTTACCACTCTACTGCTGAGGACATGTTTCTTGGGATTTGAATGGAATGATTCTCGCTGGAGTTTCAGATGATGCCCACGCAGATGTGTGTTAGTGTTCATGGTGTAGATACGATGCAGTCAGGATCTTATATGTCTCTATTAAGTCACCCCGAGCCCTGCGTTGCTCCAGAGTGGTCAAACCGAGAGCCGACAATCTTTTCTCGTACGTTAGATGCTTCAAATTAAAAGGCAATTCAGTCGCTCTTCGCTGGACCTTCTCTAGAAGATCGATATCCTTCCTAAAGTATGGATTCCAGATCTGATAGGCGTGTTCCAAAATGGGTCTTACAAATGACTTATAGATTTTCAGCATCAGTTCCTCTGTGATATGGTGAAAAGCTTATTGAATTAGGAACAATAGAGAGTTTGCTTTCTTTACCAATGCAGTCACGTTTTCTACCCATTTTAGGTCTTCGGTGACTATTACGCCGAGATCCCTTTGTGATTTCACAGCACTAAGATGGGTGTTTTCCAGAAAGTACGGCTTCTTAGGGTTCTTTTTACCGAGATGAACCAAGGTTCTCTGTTTCATCTTTTTAAAGATCTGGGTCACTTTAGGAAAATAATCATCTTCTTCCCTGGAAAAAATCTACAATATCGATTTTTGCCCTTAAATCTTTATAATTACCTGGATCGGTGTTCCAGGCCGTTGACATATCGACGGCTGATGCTGCGCTGCGTTTTTCCTCATATAATTTCTTCTTTTCTTCATATGACGCCCATACCACCTCGCATCTGCAAAATTAATCATGTATAATATTGAGACTAGGTAGCGAATCGGTTCGTGCAGCATGGGCCATAAGATCCATTTTGTTTTAGCCCAACTGCGCTATTTATAAAGTAGGTGCTAGACAGTCGTTACGCGGAAAATTTAAAGAAATCAATATTTTGACACTTGTATCTCAGACATCTATGAAAACTTATGTATGTGCATAAAAATAAAGAACTGTTTTTAAAAAACTCTGATACTAGATGGTGTCAATACTAGAAATAAAAATAAATTTGCTGACCATAAAAGTCGACTCTCCAAAACCACAAAATCATTCAAAGGGCAATGTATACGCTCCTACAATAAAGTCCCAGAAAACATGCAAAATTTATCTGTGATACAATTTAAGTCATTTATTAAGAAGAAGCTGTACTCAAAGGGCTACTATAAAATAAATGATTATCTAGACGACAAAGACCCTTGGAAATAAAATGCTTACCTCGATGATCTATATCTAGTTATATGTCACAATAATTTGTTATAATGTCACAATAATTTAATTTTTATATCATTTATATATGTTTGTATGCATTATTGACGTCAAAAAGTTACGATTTCGTACTATTTTGAATAAAAAAACTTATGATTATGATCACGATTCAGCTCCTATTCAGAAGCCTCCTTGTGTGGAAGGCTACCCCGGGCAAGACTCTCGCGTCTCGAGCCTTACGGCTGGTGGACCGGTTTCTCCTGGCCGGATTGCATCCCGGCGCTACTGGACGATTCGCGCACAGTTCGGCGATGCCAATCGGTTGTGCACTCTGACTGACTGAGTCTGGGACTCTAAGAGTGCACGCTGAAGGAGTCTGGAGACTATGGAAATATACTGTCTCCCAAGCAGTTGACCTGTTGTTTAGCCACTCTTGAAACGACCTATAGGCCACCCGATCCCGTGTGGCAATACGGGCAAAGGACGCCCAGGTCCGCGATAAATTCAAATTGAATTACCGCTGTATTACAAAAGGTAGAGGCCGCGCAAGGGACTCCGGACCAGTAATTAGTCGGGAGGACGGAGGTATCCTGAAGATTAATTCCAGACGGATATATCCATCAAGTCCGGGGGTGAGGCTGCCCGCTGGTTTCTTTTCCCGGTGTCTCGCCGGAAGGCGTTGTTCTCTGACGGGCGAGTGGCATAACTAAACAGTGGACTGTTTTCGTCCCAAGTCTTCTGCGATCACATCACGGGAGATTGAACGATCTAATATTGTTAAAACTTCCTGAGGTGACGGATACGCCCGTTTTAGTTGACAGCTCTAGTCGTATAATATTAAGGAACACGGTTTTCTTTCAGCAAGCAAAACTCAATTTTACATAATTGGATATAGACACAAATTATACCATTAAATCATATGAAAAAGGCCAACTCACTCGCAAATCATTCTACTAGTATCACACCAACCTTATTTTTGTCATTACACAAAATCTACATCAGACCATTCTTAGAGTTTGGACTCCATATATGAAATCCTTGCTTTGTGGAAGATGAGGATCTCCACACAATAAATGGTTTAATTTTAAAAAGGTCAACCGAGGTGAGGGACCTGGGAATTACATTTGATACGCAGTTGAACTTCCGTGCACACATTACAAATATTTGCAATCGTGCTAGCAAAATGGTCGGTTTTGTTATTCGATATGCAAACAGTTTAATAATATTCATGTAATGTTTCTACTGTATAGTGACGCTCTAAGACTAAGAGCAAATGGACTGTGGAAACAAAACACAGAAACACCACACTCAAAAATTCTGAAACGGGTTCTAGAAGAAATACCTCTTCTGGACGCACCCATGGACAGGATAATATGCCATCATGTCTTTGATCGTAGATACAATATCCAACTCATTGCAGAACCAGCAGATCACTCTGGTACAAATGAAGTAAGGATATACACAGATGGCTCCAAAACCACTCAAGGTACCGGAGCCGGCGTCTTCTCAAATGATCTAAACATCAAAATATCAACTACCCTAGGCAACCTAAATACGATCTTCCAAGCAGAATGCATTGGCATCACCAGAGCAGCACAAGCAGTTGCAGCCAAAGATGTCGGAGACCTAAGCTTGAAATTTGTCTCCGACAGTGCCTCCGTGCTACAAGCGCTAGCAAAAAATACTATAACCTCTGTCCTTGTACTGGAATGCCACAATGCGCTTCAATCCATTGCAAGGTCAAATAGAGTGACCCTGCAATGGATTAAAGGGCACAGCGACTCACTGGGAAACGACGCGGCAGACGAACTGGCCAGGATCAAAGGAAATAGTATATGGACCGGAACCCTCAATGCCCATACCCCAGGCCCAAATAAAAACATGGCTATGCAGGAACACCGAAGAAACCCACCTTACAGAATGAAAAAAAAACGCAGGATGCAGGCAAACAAAGAACGCGGTTCCGGAAGCGTCCAAAAAACTTGCCTGCAACCTCACCAGATTAAAAAGGGACAAAATCCGTAAAGTCATAGGTACTATGACAGGCCACTGTCCCCTAAACAAACACCCGTTTACCATAGGTGTGACAGACAGCCCTCTATGCAGAGGATGCATGGAGGAAGAAGAAACGCCACAGTATGTGCTCATGGAATGCAGGAGTGTGGCAGAGCAATGGGCAAGAATACTACAATCTCCAGCATCTGTCCCGGAGGCCTGTAGCAACCCAAACAGGCTGCTAATCTTCTGGGACAGCCTGGGTTGGCTGGAGTAACATAAATAGAAACATGAGCCACGCACAACGGCCCAATCAAGAGGCCAAGTGCGGGAAAAAGCCCAGACAAACTAACTAACTAACTACTGTATAATTGTTTAGTCCATAGCATACTTAAATATAACTCGGTCATCTGGTGTACAAGTGAAAACAAATACATTCAGATGGTAAAACGTATTCAAAGAAAATTTTTAAGATATATTTATTACAGAAAGTACAATATTTATCCATACTTATTTCCGTCCGATTTTGTGCTAGGAATGGTAAGATATAGCAGTCTTGAAACGCGTCGATGTATTTCACTAATTATATTTGCATATAAATTAATTCAAAGAACTATTTATTTGCCAGAGTAAAAAAATCAAAATAAAATACAAACGGAGCTGCCATGGAATTCACCGACTAAAAATCGGGCCCATCATATATAATTACACTTCTGGGAGGTGAACGGTGGATTCCGGACTAACGACCGGCTGTGGTAGGTTTAGGACAGCTGTATTGCCACATGTGAGCGTTCAACTTACCACCCATTCCTCCCCCTTCGAAGCCATAGAATTTGAGATGCGGAAATCGCAGTTTTAGATATTTTTTCTAAGGAGTTGATTATTTTCCTGGAGAGACCGAGATCTTTAAAAAGGTGAAACAGAGATTTAGCTGGCAGGCCACGAGCGCCAACTTCCACCGCGTGAAGGTGGACAGTGAAGCCGTTCCGGGTGACGTTAATTCTGCGATAAGGGCCATCTTCCGAGATAGAGAGTAAAGAGTTATATCTGGACGCAGGGCTGTGCGTCCGAGACTTTCTGGGAATCTATACTGCTTAGAGACTGAATAGACCTCCAGAATCCAATCTGAAGCTTTCTCGATTATTGAGAAAGGTTTTGTAGTGAAATGTTTTTTGGCTTTAGAGCCAACCCGCACAAACTGTATTGGGGGTTTGGAGGGTACTGTCAAACCCTCGTTGGCACGAGCCACTGAGAGGCTAATAACATCGCGAATAACAGCAAGGACTTTGTCGTGCTGGTAAGTGTACCGTCCTTGATCTAAGGCCACCTTGCAGCCAGCCAAAACATCTGTAATTTTAATGTACAGTTATACAATAAGGATATGTCTATCTATGTATCTATTATGCCCCTGGAGCACGGCAGTTTCGCTAACCTTTAGATATGCCTGTGATTTTTAATGAATTTCTTGATTTTTAGTCACATTTTCGAATGATCCTCATTTTTAATTGTCAATTTTCTATTTTAACTAAGGGAGAAATTTAATACAGACTGTAAAATCACCCTCTTTGACAAAAGGGGGTACTCACTTTTCTTTCAGTTTCGCGACAGTGTCATTGAGGTCCTTGAGTTGAGAATGATTTGAATCAACATCCATCTTTTTGGCATCGACTACTTGCTGAGCAGCTTCAATCTGAAAATTACAAAAAAAAAAGAAAATGCTGTCAAAGGTCATCCGTCACAGTCAATTCACCTAACGGTTATATCACATTATAAAAATGGTACCTTTTCTCGCAATTGTTTGAGGACGACTTCCATATTGGAGAAAGCGCCCTCCTCCGGTACGGACTCTGTACGAGCCTGAAAATAAATAAGCAAATCAAATCGTAAGCCGCGTATTCAAAATAATGGTTTCGTAACCACAAAACTTTCCCGGCAAATAGCCAAGGACTGTGTCATATTTATGACATATGTGTCATATTTATGACATATGTGTCATATTTATGACATATGTGTCATATTTATGACGTATGTGTCATATTTATGACATATGTGTCATATTTATGACATATTTGTCATATTTATGACATATGTGTCATATTTATGACATGTGTCATATTTATGACATATGTGTCATATTTATGACATATGTGTCATATTTATGACATATGTGTCATATTTATGACATATGTGTCATATTTATGACATATGTGTCATATGTATGACATGTGTCATATTTATGACATATGTGTCATATTTATGACATATGTCATATTTATGACATGTGTCATATTTATGACATATGTGTCATATTTATGACATATGTGTCATATTTATGTCCTTAGACCTACTAAAACCGAAATACATGTGACTGTCAATAACGAAGAATTAACTCAGGTATCCTCAACAAAGTTCTTGGGATTCGTAATCGATAATGAGTTACGATGGCACCTACATATTGATGCTTTATGTGATAAATTGGGAAGAGCGTGCTATGCACTCTATCGCATCGCTTCATTTCTCGATTTATCCGCTCTGCGCATGTGTTACTTTGCATACGTTCATTCACTGCTAACGTACGGCGCGGAGTTATGGGGGCGAGCAGCCAACAGGCAGAGGGCTTTCGTTGTGCAGAAGCGTGCAGTCCGCACAATAGCGCGTGTGGCGCTTGATACGCCAGCTAGGCCTCTGTTTAGAGATCTCTGCATCACGACGCTGCCGTTCATTTATATAATGGAAGTAGCGCTGTTCGTTCGCAGAAATCTAGCCGATTTTGTAGGAATGGTGTGCATCGTCAGTATCCAACAAGATCCCGTAGCATGCTACGTTCGGTAAGTCATGCATTATCCAAGTCGGAGAGGCCGGCCTAACGATATCGCCGGCCCAACGGTTTACAACAAACTCAACGAGCACATTAGGCAGGCGCAATCTCTTAACGTGTTTAAGGGACGCCTTAAGAGGTACCTCACAGATAAGGCGTTTTACTCACTGGAGGAATATTACTCGAGTAAAGTCTAAAATGCTTTGGTGGCTAAAATATTTAATGATCTCTTTGCATTTTGTCTTGTATTTCTTCTTTTTACATTATTATTGCGTTTTTTTCCTTCGTTTTGTGTTGTTTATTTTATCTTTTCTTTGCGATAAAACAAAATGTTTGTTTGCTAATATTACGAGCGCTGACGTTTGAATTGTAGTTTCTCTTAAGGTGCGATTCCACCAAAATAGTGTGCAGCACATTTGCTTGCACACATTTTGTGCAAAACTCCAACAGTGCAGGTACTAAGCTGGTGTCGCATTTGGCTTCCGTCTCCACTGGTAAGGCTGTGCGTAACTTTTGTAAGCGCACAGTTCAGCACACTTGTGCGCGAACATGTTCACTGAGCAGAGTTTCTGCCGAGACAGTTCAGTAGTTAATATGAACGGGCAGGGAAACGTAGTGCTTTGTGCTGCAGCATGTGTTTTACTATGTAGTCTCCTTAAAAAGAAACGAAGGAACAAACCGCGATGTTGGGTGAGGCCGTTACTACAGCGACGGAATGAAGAAACGAATAAATTTCTAGAAGAAATAAAAATAGATCCATTGAGTGGATTTAAAAACTTCACACGTATATCTTGCGAAGATTTTGAGTTGCTGGTTAATGTAACTAGTCCTTTTATTGCTAAGCAAGATACCAACTACAGAAAATGTGTCCCTGTTTCAATAAGGCTTGCAATCACCTTAAGATATCTTGCTACTGGAGATTCTTTTGCAAGTTTAATGTTCTTATTTAAAGTTTCAAAAGAGCTTATTGCTCGGATTGTATTGCGGATTGTAGCTTATTGCTCGGATTGAGCCAAAATAATCTTCCATTTTCTCATTACCTCAGTCGAGTCACAATTGAAACTTTGCGCCAACTCTTGAGTGGCGTCGTGTTTTTTGTTTTTATTTTTATAATCACTGTGACTAGAATCCCATAATACAGGATAAGTTTCAATAGCTTGAATAAAATTAATAATTTTATCATTCGTCCAATCCATATTTAGCTTGGTTAATTAACAATGTACGCGCACAAATCAATGTTTTCACTCCGGTAGCGGAAGCAAGACTGAGTTCGCGCACAACAGGTTTGTACACGTCGACGCGAGTCCACTGCCTGCATGTGTGCGCGCACAAAAGTATACAGATGTGCGCGAACATTTCTAGAATGTTCGCGCACAATTTGTTATTGTTTGCTTTAGTGAGTCGACCAGAATAAACATTTGTGTCGCACAATGTGCATTGCAGTGCCGCACAGTTCTGCACACTGGTGGAATCGCATCTTTAGAGAACGCGAAGAAGAAGATTACATCACAACAAAAATATAGCATTTCAGGAAAATGACGATTACTCCGAAACTACTATACGGATCGTATAAAGAAGACCTGTTTTATGCTTCTGTTGAAATTTGCTATTAGATACGTGTAACGTCGTTTTGTAAAGCAATAAGCATTATTCAGAATTATCTGTCAAAGTTGTGGTACAGGAAAAAACTGCCTTGTCCAACATTTCTATGTTTTTTCTGGAAATAAATCACCCTATGCAAGAAATAGTGAATACTTTTATAATAATTATAATATGCTTCATTCAACCTATGACTTCGTTTTACTTACACCCATACAAAAATAAAAAAATATTCGGTGTTGAAAATCGACATGAATATTGAAGTTTTTGGTTTGGTTTGGTTCAATCATAGACAAAAAATGGCGACTGTATGAAAAATAATGAACCAACTAGTTAACGACAGAGAATCTTCTCCTCTTTTCGCACATACCACAGGCCGTATGATTTATGTGAGGTATCAAGGGTAAATAATTGGAAAACATCGGCGCCGATCTCGGCTGGGACAGATGTCCCCTTTGCCGCTCTACGGTAATTTCAATTGTGGGACAATTGTCCCGTTTTCCGCTCAAGGGGATATGTATGAATGTTTGCTAATCTGTATCTGACTTGTATACCAGTATACTAATAAAATGAATATGAATATGAATATGAATGAAGATTTTGAGCATGATGTCCTGTCGGGACGGAGGTTGACCTGATTGAACGGGATAATCGGCGATGAGTGCGGATAGTGATAGTGCAACGCATTTGACACATTCGAGTTAATCGTTTACGCAAATATACTGACCGGGGAAAATTCAATGTGATTTTGCCTTAATAAGTCCACCACCTTAAACAGTCCAATATTTGGAGAATGAAATATGAGGAGTCGACAAACAAAACGATATAAATCGGTTTTGGACTCAAATATGTTTTTTTTTTAAAACAATACGCCTCGGGTAGTTCTATCGATTGGAAAAACTATTTACTACCAATACGACCTAGAAACCTTAGAAAATGAGGCAGAAAGCACCAATTTTGTTCAAAACGATCTATCGCTAGCTAAAAATAGTTGATTATTTGGAGTTAACATTATTTTTTTTTTCAAAATGATCTAAATCTCATACTAAATCATAGCCCGTAAAAATGTTTTCTTTCAAAGCGGTCTAAATATATTTTTTGGCACCTTTTCTTGTTTTTGTTATGGTAACCCTAATTTATATATAGCTTACTATCTCCGTGGAGTGAGCGCAGAAGACTTGGACAAAACAGTCCACCGTCTAGCTCCGCCACAAACCCGTAAGAGGCCAACGCCTTAACCGCAAGATAGCCAGGAGTGTTACCGAGCGGACTTACACTCACGCCCTTACTTCCAATTGCGACCAGATTACTCCGGTCTCTCGATTGGTTACGAGTTCGAGGTCGCTTGCGCGGTCCTCTCCCTTACGAAGCGGTGAAATGGTATATACCGAATCTATCGCGGACCACGGCATCCTATGCCCGGCTGTTCACCCAGGATCACGTAGCCGATGGTCGTTTCAAGAGCAGTCGCCGTAAGGTCCGCAAACACCCCCGCTCTATAGGAAACAGTACTACTTCCAGACTCCCCCGACTGTTAGTCAGAGTGCACAATCGATTGGTTTACGCCGCACGGTGCACAGACCGTCCAGGAGCGCCAGAAGGTTGATTCCTAGGGGAAACTAACCCTAAGGCCAGAGTCCTACCCAGGCTCGCACTTCATGCGTGGAGGCCGCCGGATGGATGTTGACCCGTGAGTGTGACCAACCCTGGACAAAATGAGTCTTCGTGGCCAACTCAGCAAGGGCCCATTAGCTCCCTGTTCCATTAGTGACTTTTGACAGTGTTTCGTTGCGCCACCGCGCAATTTAATTGGTAGCTCGCGCCCTCGGGGATTAACTCATTGGGTTTTTTATGAAATATTTGTGGCTTGTGTATTTATCCATATAGATACATATAAATTTCTGAAATGTACTCCGTCAGACCTTTCATTTCATACTATACACTATATATTTATCCTAATTTATTGACATTTGGACATTAAGTTAATTATCAATTTGACATTTAAGCACTTTAGGTACCTTATGTCAGTCGTGATGACATAAGGATTCTAACAATAGCACACACTTCTAAATCGGTTTAACTGTTCCATGGGAATCAAATATCCCAAAAGACCACGAGTACAAATTAAATAAATACCATGATCTTGCAAATGCCGTAACCCGGAACGGCTTCACTGTTCACCTTCACGCGGTGGAAGTTGGCGCTCGTGGCCTGCCAGCTAAATCTCTATTTCACCTCTTTAAAGATCTTGGCCTTTCCAGAAAAATAATCAACTCTTTCTTAGAAAAATTATCTAAAACTGCGATTTGCGCATCTCAAATTCTATGGCTTCGAAGGGGGAGTGAATGGGTGGCAAGGTGAACGCTCACATGTGGCAAGACAGCTGTCCTAAACCTACCACAGCCGGTTCGTAAGTCCGGAATCCACTGCTCACCCCCCAGAAGTGTAAAAAATAGTATTATGATGGGCCCGACTCCGGTCGGTGAATTCCATGGCAGCTCCGTTTGTATTTATTATATGGAATAAAGATACTTTCTTTGAACAGACTAGTAATAAATTTGTAATAACCAAATTAGATATCGGTAATATTTTGTGGAGAGTAATAACTGATAACTTTGTATAATTTATTCTGCTAAATTAATATTCCAAATACTTCTCTTTGTACTCGACCTACCGGGATTATACCTGACCGGCGCGAAGAGGAAGGACAAAAAAACTAAACTGTCAAATGATGACTGTTTTTACGCCAACGCACAACAAGGCGAATTACGAGTATATCGAAGACGCTGCTTTAAAATTGGTGTCCCTTGGAACAGGCTCTGTCTAGTTAGGAGTGATGTAGAATCGATGTGTTTAACTAATCTATACTAATATTATAAAAGAAGTAAAGTTTGTGAGGTTGTAGTAAGTAATCTCTGGATCTACTGAACCAATTTTGAAAATTCTTTTACCAATAGAAAGCCACGTTATTTGTGAGTGTCATAGGCTATATATTAATTCGAGAAATGAAAAGACTTTTTTGTGGTAGTCGGATTTGCAAAGTAAGTTGGAGAAAAAACGGTCAAGCGAAAACGTTTCTAACTAACGCTGCCTTAACGATGAGAGATATATGATTAAGTTCTAGAGGAAAGTTGTAGAGCTTGATAATGCCTACAAAAAAGTCAGCGACAGCGAATATGTCTAACTTTTATATTTAAGTAACATAAAAAATATTTAAATCGTTAGGTCATGTTTATTGGTCATATTATCAACAATTATGAATTCATATCAAAATAAGTAAATTTATCGTTTCAAGTGTTTAAAACAAAGGACTTTTACCTTTTACTGCATACAATTTTCCTTTTACTGTATAAATGGTTAAAGAGATAAGACACTCACAAATAAGACACTCACAAGAAGACACTCACAAATAACGGTTATATAATCAAATTGGCATGCAAATACATACATACATATGCAGTAAAAATATAACCCTTCTTTTGGCAGTCAGGAAATAAATCATAGCACTCAGTACTACCCGAACCACACTCATAATTTCATCACAGGTAAAAAGTTTTACCGCCCAAAGAAGTGGGCACGGGTCAGCTAGTTCTTATATATTTTCGAATAGATAAGTAAAGTTAGGTTTTTACCTTAGCGTCCAAGTGCGCCTTTTCCTGATTGAGGGCAATCTGCTTGGAGTTTAGTTCCTTAACTCTGGCCTTGAGTTGAGCAGATTCTTGCATAGATACATCGCGAGTACTCCGCATACCGTCAATCACCCCCTTCAGCTCTGCCACTTTTGACCTAAATAGCACAAAATTCAAAAAATTTTGTGAGATTTATTAACACCTTCCGGGAAATGTACAAAGATCGAAGTATTTGTGATTTAAGTTGGTTCTTTTTATTTTTTCTTTATATTGGGTCATATAAAAAGTCTCTGTCATAAAAAAATTCTGTATTGAAAAGCAATTTCCTTCTCTCTTTTTGCCGATGATACAAAGTTTTTCGCTAACCCCGTTATCGCCAGGCAAACAATTCAGGACACTCTTGACAGGATTACTGGTTGGACAAAGGAGTGGTCGCTGTCGCTCAATGCCGGAAAATGCACTGTACTCCACCTCGGGCCTAAAAATCCCCAGCACGCTTACCTTATTGATGGAAAGCTTATACAGGCAGTGAAAACGCAGTGCGACCTCGGTGTTACAATATCCGACGATATCCTGAAGTGGGAGACACACATTATAGAGGTTGCCAAGAAAGCCAACTCCCTGCTCTACATGATTAGGAAGGCATTCTCTTACATAAATGCAGAGCTATTCCTTAAACTGTATAAAACATATGTTCGCCCTTTATTGGAATATGCTTTTCTGATTTGGAATCCGTACTTTAGGAAGGATGTAGAACTTTTGGAGCGTGTGCAAAGGCGGGCCACAAAAATGGTCCCACAGCTCAAACACCGAGACTACGAACGCCGACTCGAAGCACTCGGACTCAGCAGCCTAGAGGAGCGTCGACAACGAGGAGATCTCATTGAGACATATAAGATCCTCAATGATTACTACGACGTACCAAAGCTCAAGGAATATTTATAAGGAATACCAATACACAGCTTAGAGGGCACTGCTTAAAGTTGAATCGTTCAAGATTTAATTCTAACCCGAGGAAACATTTCTCGGTGAACAGAGTTGTGGACTCTTGGAATGAACTACCGCAGGAGGTCATTTGTGCTAAAAGTGTGAACGGATTTAAAAACCAATTGGACAAATATTTAAAAAATAAGAAAAAAAAGTGAAATGCATGCATCAGCTTAAGCTGCTAATGCTATAAATAATAATAATAATTATAATAATAATCATTTTAATTACTTTTTTGCTTTAATTGCAATTTTAATTGCCGCTCCCCGGCTCCCGGCCAACCACCACCGTTATAACCTACGCAGTGGCGGCAGCGGTATGCGGCCTACCCGCAAAACAACGGATCGACAGCTCTTTCAGTCTACCCTGGACAACGGAGGCTGCGACGTCACCGAAACGTCGGGTGCTACAAATTTCACGCGGTAAATTCGTTTCTATCCTGTTTATAAAGATAATATCCGTTGTTTCACCTTTTTAAAGATCTTGGTCTCTCCAGGAAAATAATCAACTCCTTTCTAGAAAAATTATCTAAAACCGCGATTTCCGCTTCTCAAATTCTATGGCTTCGAAGGGGGAGTGAATGGGCGGTAAGGTGAACGCTCACATGTGGCAAGACAGCTGTCCTAAACCTACCACCGCCGGTCGTAAGTCCGGAATCCACCCTTCACCTCCCAGAAGTGTAATAATTATATATGATGGGCCCGATTTTTGGTCGGTGAATTCCATGGCAGCTCCGTTTGTATTTTATTTATTGGATGTCTAGACTTGTCTAGACTTCTATTAATAAGTTCAACTTTATTATTTTTACTTCTTTATTTTTTCATTCATTTTTTTTTCTTATTTCAAACCAGTTGATAGGAATTCCTACACTTGGTTATGTCAAAAACTAACAAAAATACCAAGTATAATATTCAAATATATACCTATTAAGGTATAAGGTATGAACGTCGGTATTGCAAGGTATGAACGTTGAACATCCAAGTGCAGATTTTCTAGGTTATATAGAAGAAACGACATTTTCCAATATTTTCAATCAAAATTCTTACATAATTTCGTAGAATTTTCATGTGGACAATAGTATTAAATAATCAAACAAATATTGGATAATTTCACAAATTATCATACGGGAAGATATTTTAAAGAAAGAACACAAATACAAACGAATCAGTAATAATAATAATAGTCAATAGCCAATATCGCAGACTCTACTTACATACGGACAAATCGGTTGGGGCGGTATGGCAAGAACAAATCTTGACCCACTGGTCAAAGCGCAAAAGGCTTTGCTCAGAGTCATTAACAAGAAGCCATATCGCTCCCCGTCAGACGACCTATATACAGACCTTAAAGTACTTGACGTACGCCAACTATACATACGCGCTGTTCTGGTGCGCTATCGGAGGGACCTCATGAGGAATACGGATAAAGACAAACCAGAGCACAAACACAACACTAGACACAAAGACAAAGATTCAACCAAAAATGAGGACTGTATACGGACAACGGCACTACGCATACCTCGGACCTAAACTCTATAATAATCTTAGTCTCTAAGCAGTATAAATTCCCTGAAAGTCTCGGATGCACAGCCCTGCGTCCAGATATAACTCTTTACTCCCTATCTCGGAAGATGGTCCTTATCGTAGAGTTAACTGTTCCATGGGAATCAAATATCCCAAAAGACCACGAGTACAAATTAAATAAATACCATGACCTCGCAAATGCCGTCACCCGGAACGGCTTCACTGTTCACCTTCACGCGGTGGAAGTAGGCGCTCGTGGCCTACCAGCTAAATCTTTGTTTCACCTTTTTAAAGATCTTGGTCTCTCCAGGAAAATAATCAACTCCTTTCTAGAAAAATTATCTAAAACCGCGATTTCTGCATCTCAAATTCTATGGCTTCGAAGGGGGAGTGAATGGGTGGTAAGGTGAGCGCTCACATGTGGCAAGACAGCTGTCCTAAACCTACCACCGCCGGTCGTAAGTCCGGAATCCACCCTTCACCTCCCAGAAGTGTAATAATTATATATGGGCCCGATTTTTGGTCGGTGAATTCCATGGCAGCTCCGTTTGTATTTTATTAACTCGTACACAGGACAGATTTTAAACATAACCGACAACCAGTTCAACAGACGGGTGTCTCATTGACTCTCAAATTATACTAGAGATGAATGCGAAAGTATGATATATTAAAATATCTTATTTCTAACCACAAATTATAGGATATATAGATGTAAATTATGGATATACAGATATACAGATTATAATATGTTATATTTTATTATGTTAAACTATATTATATATAAATATGATACATTATTTTATATGTTATATGATATTATATTATATTGTAATATGTTATATTATATTATTTATATTATATTATGCTAAATTATATTACGTCTTGTTATTGATGAGACGGAAGAAGGACAGCAGGCAAGGCGTACAGGCTCAGCAAATAATACCACAGAACTTTGTATCCATCAACCCAACACAGGCGTATACCTAGTGGGGTGATGTAATCCTGACAAGTTAATGTCCGTTCGCGATTTTCATCATATGTATTCTTTTAAAATGTGTTCAAAAAATGAATGCAATCTTTTTTATGTAACTATAAAAAATAGGATAAGTAAATAAATAAATAAATAAATAAATAAAATAGTTATAATAAAATAAACGCAATTACAAAATAGTCAATAATAGAAAGAATAAGGAATAATAATAGTCAAGTAGGTCAATAGAGCTGCGAAAAATTGATATTGTCGAAATCCTCAATGCTATAAATGGGGTTTTTAGTCAAAATACCCTGTACCTTTTTCTTAAAGTAAACCTCCCCAAGGCCCCTGATGTGTAACGGAAGTTTGTTGTAGAATAAGTAAGATTGGCAGAGAAAGATATTCCGAACCATTACAAGAGCATAATTAATTGTTATAAGAAGTCTTTGTAGTTTTGCGGCCGCCAAATCAGTATACTTTGCGTATTTTAACTCATTAATGACTTATGGACTACTATTTTGGGGAAATGCTGCAACCAGTAAAAGAATCTTTCTTTTGCAAAAGAGAGCACTGCGCAGCATGTATCAGGTAACGACTAGGACCTCATGCAAAGAATATTTCAGCAAGGCAAGGGTAATGACTATGTATTCGGCATTCATATACCAGTGTTTAATGTATGCTAGACAGCACCTCGCAGAAACTGCAATTAATGCAGACATTCACTCGCATCATACCCGCGGTAGCTTCCTTTTATGCGTACCCTGAATACGACTGGCAAAAATACAGAAAAGCTACTTGTACCTTAGCATTACATTCTATAATCTACTCCCTACAAAATTTAAACAGCTGGAGGACATGAAATTCAAAAAAAAACATCAAGGAGATGCTGATAGGCCTCTCTTTCTATAATCTGGCCGAATTTGAGGGCCATGATTTTTCTTATATGTGTACTTTTGGTTTAAAATGCACAACTAGATTTAATTTGATTATTTAACATTTTACTGAAAATTTGAATATTACGATGAATAATGTTACTACGTATCTTTTCGAATTACTAACTACTTCAAATATTAGGCTTCTTTTTTAATTATTTATATTTATAGTTTGACAATAGAATAGAATAGAATAGAATAACTTTATTGTGCTATAAAAACATAACTTAATGAATATTACGATGGTTTTATAAAAAAGACAATTTATGCACAAATGGCGGACTTATCGCTATAGCGATATCTTACAGTCAACCATTTGATAAAATAATTCCTAATTTTCACCGTACAATACACAAAGAAGTAGTAAAGTTAAATTTAAAATAAACTTATACAGATACATATCAGTAACTTATGCTAAGGTTGCCCAGGGAAGGATAAAGGAGAGGACAAGGTGAGGTATTTGGTTAGTGGCTGTGTAAAAATAGATGTTTCTTCAACAATTTTTTGAAAGTATGCAGCGAAGGTGCATGCCTGATAGAGTGAGGGAGCTGATTCCATAAACGAGCAGAATGGACTGTAAAAGAGTGCGTGTAAACAGAAGAATGATGTATCGGAATAGCGAGTGTGTTATCCCGGCTTGATCGAAGTGGAAGACCGTGGCCTCCCAAAGGCTAGTAGTTAATTCTTGACTACCTATGTATGTTCAGTAAAGAGTAGTAACGAAACTTACTATCTAACCCAATTATTTTGACACGTCCAAGAGCGGTCTTTAGCCGTCAATTGGACACGACGAAAATGTAATGTAATGTAATGTAAGTCCTTAGTTATTACACTCCGGTAGCCCCGGATCTAACTGGGGGCAAACCAGGGTTCCTACTCTGGGCGGCAATTTAAGGGGGCGCCAAATTAATGTGTTTGAAAAAAACATTGTTTCGTTAACCTTTCGGAAGCTAGCCTTCGCACGCGCAAAAATGGTACCTGATAGTATAAAACTCTCACTACATTTTTAGTCATGACGGCATTTTGTATTTTAACCCTTTATAGCTCCATGTGACATTTCTGTAACAAACTACTAATCCCCCTAAATAAGGCACTAAATTCATTTAGTTTATTTGAATCCGTCTAGCACTACTGTACCCTACCACTTAGTATCGAGTAAAAATCATAGATAGCGTAACTAAGCGACTTATGTGAGTTTAAATGTTGCGCGTTGATGAAAGTGATAAATTAGAACTAAGGCAGGTGTTGATTGACTGATAAAAAAATATAAAAAGTGTATACAATTGTGTGGTTTTCGTGGAAACCTGTAGGTAAGAATATAATTTTATCCATTCAAAATTTCGAAGCAAAAGATGGCAGGTTAGGATGTTCTAACATTTACTGGAACTGACTATGGCAGATTCTTGGTTATTATACCGAAGAGTAAGGAAGGCAAAATATCTCAACGGCAAACAAATGTCTTCAGCAGAATTTAGACTTGAGATAGGCGAGACCTTATGCGAGCTTGGCCTGAAGCCTAACATCAAGGGTCGAAGGTCTTTAGAAGACGAAATTCAAGCCAAAAAACATAAGGGCCCTGCGCAATATGTTCCTCCATTGGCAGCAAGGCAGGACCAGGTCGGTCATTGGCCGATTTGGATTAAAAAAAGGATACGTTGCAAGATTCCCAAGTGCACTGGCGTTTCACAAACAATTTGCGAAAAATGCAGTGTAGCATTATGCTATATTAAACAAAATAATTGTTTCAAATTTTTCCATACAACATAAATGTTTTTTTATACGTTCAACTCAATGTTACAGTAATGTCACATTCCCTTAACCCGCTCACTCCGTAACATCCGATTGGGGACATTTATGTCGGCCGCCTAAACACCGAAACGTCCGCTACCGGATAAAGCGCTCGCCGCTGCGAAAAATGCAATTTACGATTCGAAAAGTCGTACTATATGCTTTCTGACGGCGCAACGATATGGCCAAAATATCTTTAATTCAAGATTTCTGTGTGGCAATATCGAACGGCGATTTAAAAAGTGAGCATAGACGTCAAAACGGCAGTGTCCATCGGCCACCGCCGCGGCCGCGTATAGTTCCGCGAAATGGTTGATAAAAACAGTGTTTTGTGCCATTTACTGGATAACAGTGAGTAATTTGCATTTTTAAGTAGTTTAGGCATGAGGATTAGTCAATTGAGATAGTCCATTTGCTGTTTTTCACGAATTTTTAAAGAAAACACTTCGGCAACAACAAACGGCTCGCAAAAAAATGGTTGTTATTATTTTGTAATGTTTATGAAATATCCTGATATATCGCGAAATATGACGTAATGTCGCTTTAATTTACTAACAAAATAAGTATTGCTTCATTTACATCTTAAGTTATCACATAATTAGGCGTATTTTGAACATTATATCTTGTTTTGTAATATGAATCGCGCAAAGAAACTTGTTTTGATAATTACTATGAGAGAATAAAGTGCGATTTTCCATAGTTTTTCGATGAAATGTGACTCTTTGGAGTATTGTAATTAGTTATTAGACATATAATAAGTCTATGATAAGACAATATAATTGAAAAAATCTAACGAATTTTATATTATGACCATTCAAAGTTTATTATTAAGTTCGGACGCGGAAACTCTCAAAACTTTAGATTTTTCTATAATATCAGACAAAGCTCAAAGTTCTGGTGTGATTTCTAAGAAGTGTGATGTAGTAATAAAGTTATTTTGAAAGAATTTCATATAAAAAAATACCATAAGTAGTCACAAATTAAAAATTATTTTTTTTTTTTTTACGAGAATAAATAAAAATTTTCTTGGCTGAATAAATAAATATTTTTGTATGCAAATAAGTAAAAAAAAAATATCGTTTTGGTAAAGCATTTAATAAAGAACATAACTGTATTTACAATTTTTGCATATTTTACGTATTTTGTGATAAAAAAATCGAAATGATTTTATAGGCGAGTTTTTTCAGTTTGCCAATTTTGTAATATTTATTCATTATTATCTTAATTGTTTTACGAGATAAGGTTATAATGTTTTATATGTCAAATTTCAATGCGATCATTTTTCTCTTTATCTTTTTTTAATCCGTTTAGTGGTTTATAAGTTATGATCGTTTTTCTCAAGGCCGTTGACTCGCGTCGATTTTTTGCCCGAATATGTCGCGTGCAAAAGTGATAGGTGAGTTTTTACTTCGCGACAAGAGGGGTTAAATGTCAAATAAATGATTAATAATAAATATTTTTGAATTTCTGAGAAATACGTGTTTTTTTATTTGCCTAAACCTATCTCATTATCAACATTATTTTTTGTTTGAAGATCTTGGGCTACAAAGGGTTAACGACAGCCTAAAAAAGTGGATAATAATATAGGATCAGAGATACATACCTGGTGTCCCTGATGTCTCTGGCTAGAGAGGCGGCTCTTTGTTTGGCGGCGGTGACTGTGCCAGCCCTGCGCGCCGATCCTCCTCTCAGGGCTGCCACCTCCGCCGAAAGGGCGGTACGCTTTGCCTCTACCTCGCGCAATCTGAACAATTATAAAGAGTAAATCAATACTAATATTAAAAAAGGTAAAGTTTGTGACGTTGTAGGAAGTAATCTCTGGATCTACTGAACCGATTTTGAAAATTCTTTAACCAATAGAAAGCCACGTTATTTGTGAGTGTCATAGGCTATATATTAATCCGAAAATTGAAAAGACTTTTTCGTGGTAGTCGGATTTGCAAAGTAAGTCGGGGAATAAGCGGTCGAACGAAAACGTTTCTATCGAACGCTGCCTTAACGATGAGAGATATATGATTAAGTTCTAGAGAAAAGCTGTAGAGCTTGATAATGCCTACAAAAAAGTCAGAGACAGCATATGTCTAACTTTTATATTTAACCCTTGGAGTAAATGGGTATTTTCATGGATGCATCTGTCTCTTTTGCAGGATTTTCGGCGACATCGACCTTAAAGTACTATAACTACGAAACTACTACACCAATCATAAAAAGAACAACTGCACAATGATTGCATTGAAATTTCGAATATAGAATATTGAAATATCATTTTGTAAAACAATTAGATAATTATGAATAAATATGAGAACGTCAAAGAAGTGAAAAAAACGCGGAACCAGATCTGGTCGTATCATACTCAACGGATAATTGTTTCAGAACCAGATTTGGTCGTATCATACTCAACGGGTTAAGTCACAAAAAGTAGTATTTTATATTAAAAAAATAATTTAAATCGTTAGGTCATGTTTATTGGTCATATTATCAACAATTCTGAATTCTTATCAAAATAAGTAAATTTATCGTCCCAAGTGTTTAAAACAATAGACTTTTCCCTTTTACTGCATATAATTTCCCTTTTACTGCATAAATAGTTAAGAGATAATACGCTCATAAATACGACACTCACAAGAAGACACTCACAAATAACGCTAATATAGTGAAATTGGCATGCAAATACATACATACATATGCAGTAAAAATATAACCCTTCGATTGGCAGTCAGGAAATAAATCATAGCACTCAGTACTAACCGAACCACTCATAATTTCATCACAGGTAAAAAGTTTTACCGCCCAACGAAGTGGGCACGGGTCAGCTAGTATCTGATAAGGAAGGTTTTCCAAACATATGTCAATAGAGGTGTTTATACAGTCGCCTCGTTGGAGCTCATATTAAGCGATCGGATTGTTGTGAGTTATTCCAAGAAAATCACAGTGATTTTTGTCACAGCTATTTGAAGAAATGTCACAGCTATTTGAAGAAAAACACATGAGATCGACCAACCTAACTGACAGATATAAATAAACTGGTTGATGGATTGCACCAAAACTACACGACATTACTATTCATACTATTGCTGATAGCTGCTTACAATATAATTTAAAACAAAATACAAACGGAGGGAAGAAGTGCGAGACTCCATTGTTGTATTTTGGGACCGAATGGCAAATGAGAGGGCCTTAGCCCAGCAGTGACGGTCTATAGGAAGAACGAGGACAAAAGATCCTACCTCTTTTGCTCCCACTCCAGTTTGCACTGCCTCTCCATCTCTTTCCTGGCCGCATCTCGTTTTTCCTGCAATTTCAATACGATGCATTATGCAGATGGTGAAGGTGTCCAATAACACTAGGTGCCTCGAACCTCCTCTGCATAATAAAAATAATATAATATAAAATCGAAGACTATCGCGGTTGTTTGACATTATAAATAGGATAGAAAACGAATTTACCGCATGAAATTTATAGGACCCGACGTTTCGGTGACGTTGCAGCCGCCGTTGTCTAGGGTAGACTGAAGAGCTGTCAGTCCGTTGTTTTGCGGGTAGGCCGCAAACCGCTGCCGCCACTGCGTAGGTTATAACGGTGGTGGGGGGCCGGGCTCGGAGCGCGGGAATTTTGAAAATCGGTCTTGCACACAACACTCACTGTATCCTGTTTTACGTCTTTGCGTTCGGCGTTCGGCGGCGGGAACATTTTAAGAAGAGGGTTCCACGTAGAAGAGAGTTTTTCAAAATTCCCGCGCTCCGAGCCCGGCCCCCCACCACCGTTATAACCTACGCAGTGGCGGCAGCGGTTTGCGGCCTACCCGCAAAACAACGGACTGACAGCTCTTCAGTCTACCCTAGACAACGGTGGCTGCAACGTCACCGAAACGTCGGGTCCTACAAATTTCACGCAGTAAATTCGTTTTCTATCCTATTTATAAAATAATATTAGCTCCACTAATACAAAAATTTGGCCCGCTGGTATATTGGTTAGGTCGCCTGATCTTACAAAGTAAGGTCCCGGGTTCGATTCCTGGCTGGGTCACCATTTTCCGTCGGGATAAGATTAACAGAATTGCATATTCAATTCTGTCGATCGAATGCAATAACAAGACACGCACACACACATGTTACTTGCACACATCAATATAAACACTTCATAGTGGGGTTGGTTATGGTCATTGTAGGCCCGACAGATACCTCTGTCGCATCGGGATGCCTCACTCTGGGCATCGTGGATGAGACAACTTGTCGAGTCATTATTCACAAGAAGAGAGAGACATTATTGACTAGAAGAGAGAGATGGTTGGTGGATATGGTGGAAATATGCAAGACTCAACCTTCGTGGACCTGCAATTAGCACCTGGTGTGAGCTGGTTGCAGCACCTGCAGGCGGACCTGTATTAGATTGTTCAATGCCATACTACATTTTGGTAGCAAGACAAAACAAAGTTTTAAATCATGCTCTTATTGAATGTCAATTTTTTATTTTGTATACAGGTTCCAATGCATAATAATAACAAGCTTAAATGTTCAAATAGACTATAAATAAAAATAAAATACAAACGGAGCTGCCATGGAATTCACCGACCGAAGTCGGGCCCATCATATAGTGTTATTACACTTCTGGGGGGTGAGCAGTGGATTCCGAACTAATGACCGGCTGTGGTAGGTTTAGGAGAGCTGTCTTGCCACATGTGAGGGTTCACCTTACCACCCATTCACTCCCCCTTCGAAGCCATAGAATTTGAGATGCAGAAATCGCGGTTTTAGATAATTTTTCTAGAAAGGAGTTGATTATTTTCCTGGAGAGACCAAGATCTTTAAAAAGGTGAAACACAGATTTAGCTGGCAGGCCACGAGCGCCTACTTCCACCGCGTGAAGGTGAACAGTGAAGCCGTTCCGGGTGACGGCATTTGCGAGGTCATGGTATTTATTTAATTTGTACTCGTGGTCTTTTGGGATATTTGATTCCCATGGAACAGTTAATTCTACGATAAGGACCATCTTCCGAGATAGAGAGTAGTTAGTTAGTTTTCCTGGGCTATTTCCCGCACTTGGCCTCTTGATTGGGCCGTTGTGCGTGGCTCATGTTTCTATTTATGTTACTCCAGCCAACCCAGGCTGTCCCAGAAGGTTAGCAGCCTGTTTAGGTTGCTACAGGCCTCCGGGACAGATGCTGGAGATTGTAGTATTCTTGCCCGTTGCTCTGCCACGCTCCTGCATTCCATGAGCACATGCTGTGGCGTTTCTTCTTCCTCCATGCATCCTCTGCATAGAGGGCTGTCTGTCACACCTATGGTAAACAGGTGTTTGTTTAGGGGACAGTGACCTATCATAGTACCTATGACTTTACGGATTTTGTCCCTTTTTAATCTGGTGAGGTTGCGGGCAAGGTTTTTAGGCGCTTCCGGAACCGCGTTCTTTGTTTGCCTGCATCCTGTGTTTTTTTCCATTCTTTAAGGTGGGTTTTGTCGGTGTTTCTGCGTAGCCATGTTTTTATTTGGGCCTGGGGTATGGGCATCAAGGGTTCCGGTCCATATACTATTTCCTTTGATCCCCTTTTGGCCAGTTCATCTGCCGCGTCGTTGCCCAGTGAGTCGCTGTGCCCCTTAATCCATTGCAGGGTCACTCTATTTGACCTTGCAATGGATTGAAGCGCATTGTGGCATTCCAGTACAAGGACAGAGATTATAGTATTTTTTGCTAGCGCTTGTAGCACGGAGGCACTGTCGGAGACAAATTTCAAACTTAGGTCTCCGACATCTTTGGCTGCAACTGCCTGTGCTGCTCTGGTGATGCCAATGCATTCTGCTTGGAAGATCGTATTTAAGTTGCCTAGGGTAGTTGATATTTTGATGTTTAGATCATTTGAGAAGACGCCGGCTCCGGTACCTTGAGTGGTTTTGGAGCCATCTGTGTATATCCTTACTTCATTTGTACCAGAGTGATCTGCTGGTTCTGCAATGAGTGAGATAGAGAGTAAAGAGTTATATCTGGACGCAGGGCTGTGCATCCGAGACTTTCAGGGAATTTATACTGCTTAGAGACCGAATCGACCTCCATAATCCAATTTGAAGCTTTCTCGATTATTGAAAAAGGTTTTGCAGTGAGATGTTTTTTGCCTTTAGAGCCAACTCGCACAAACTGTATTGGGGGTTTGGAGGATACTGTGGAACCCTCGTTGGCACGAGCCACTGAGAGGCTAAGTACCTCGCGAATAACAGCAAGGACTTTGTTGTGGCGATAAGTGTATCGTCCTTGATCCAAGGCCACCTTGCAGCCAGCTAGAATATGTCTAGCTGTGCAAGGGGTGATGCTACAAAGGGGACATGAACTATACTTGGAATAGCACCAACGAGCGAGGTTACTGGGGTCTGGAAGTGTATGCTGAAAGGCATTTAAATAAAATTTCAGCATCTCTGGCGTCCAGTCATACAACATTACTTTCCAGTGCATTGGAGGAGGAATGCAAAAGTCTCCAATTGTTGTCCAATCATTCTGGCATTGAAGGCCAATAGCGTGAGCCATACTATTGCTGTCGTAATCTCCCCGCAAGAGAGACTCGCTCATGGTTGTACTGCCACATCGCTCATGGTTGTACTGCCATACCCCAGACCAGAGCCATTCTGGCTGATTCCAGTAAGGAACTTTTTGCGGAAGTCTACGCGGACTTGTAGATCATTTGACTCATGACAGATGGAATTCTAATCTCTCCATATTATTTCTTGTTGGCGGTGCTAGTTCAGCCAACGATTGAAAGAACGATTATATATCATTATACCGTCCTGGAGTGGCGGGTTCGCCCGTAGTAGCCGACAACTCAATATGTATTGTTAGTGGAAAATGGTAGGCTTCTTTTAACCTCCAGATGTATGTTGTACATTTTCCTGAATATGTACTTGGGTACCATCTTATTTGAAGTCTAGCCTGCTCTAGCCTGTTCTAAGATTTTTAAGTGTCTGTTTGGATGCAGTTATTCCACAGGCCTATCTACTGCATTCTTATACTTTTTACATCTAAAAATTAATATTTATCAAACCTGTTCCTCAAGCTGCTTCCGTAAGAGTTCTTCCTGCTCGCGCTTAACCTGTTCTGCGCGCAGCTTCTCTCTTTTATCGATTTCCTCCCGTTCTTTCCGCTCACGCTCCGCCTGATTGAAAAAAACATATATTTATTTGCAAGCAGTTGAGATCGTCGATCCAGCGGACAAACCCGCAATCCCAGGATTGTTGTCGTTTTCTCATCCTCAGATGATTCGCAAAGACTTTAAGTTGTAACAACCTACTGATCTAGTTATACCGCTTCCAAGTAAAGGCCCATTTCAATGACGCTTCATCGCTTCCTGCCAGGGTTGGCAGATGGGTTTAACCCTTGGAGTAAATGGGTATTTTCATGGATGTATCTGTCACTTTTGCAGGATTTTCGGCGACATCGACGGCGCTCGACTTCAAGGACTATAACTACGAAACTACTACACCAATCATAAAAAGAACAACTGCACAATGATTGCATTGAAATTTCGAATATAGAATATTGAAATATCATTTTGTAAAACATTAGATAATTATGAATAAATATGAGAACGTCAAAGAAGTGAAAAAACAATGGCCGACTTTGGCATTTGCGACGCGACATTCAAAGACCCGAAATACTTTATATACCGGATAAATGGTACATCTAATCAGTTTAGGGGGACTATATGATGTTGTAGAAATGGTTTTACTTACGATTCGTTGAAATAAACACCGAAAACTAACACACGCTCCGCGGATTTTGACGTTTCGGGAAGGCGGGCGTTCAATTTGCAGCGGTCCGTAATAATATGTTACATGGACTGCGCAGTTGCTGCTGCGAATGCTAACAGAGAGAATTTAATTCTGTACCGATCTGCCATACGCATGAAAGAGACAAAATGCTTTCGATGGTAAAAAAAGAGTTCGAAAGCGCGCGCGCCGAGCGGAACCAGATCTGGTCGTATCATACTCAACGGATAATTGTTTCACAACCAGATTTGGAGATGTACCATTTATCGTGTATATAAAGTATTTCGGGTCTTTGAATGTCGCGTCGCAAATGCCAAAGTCGGCCATTGTTTTTTCACTTCTTTGACGTTCTCATATTTATTCATAATTATCTAATTGTTTTACAAAATGATATTTCAATATACTATATTCGAAATTTCAATGCAATCATTGTGCAGTTGTTCTTTTTATGATTGGTGTAGTAGTTTCGTAGTTATAGTCCTTGAAGTCGAGCGCCGTCGATGTCGCCGAAAATCCTGCAAAAGTGACAGATGCATCCATGAAAATACCCATTTACTCCAAGGGTTAACCGATTGCCACGTACGTATAATGACAAATTCACAGGGCTTGACATTTATAGTAGAAACAAAATTAGCTTCAAATCGGCAGTACGAACCGCCCTTGAAGCTGCAGCGACAACTGCCAGTAATTATTGATTTTTAATATGTATGTATAAATATAATATAAATTATATATGTATTCCCAGGGAGCTAACGGGCCCATGATGGGTTGGCCACGAAGACCCATGTGTTCAGGGTCGGTCATACTCACGGGTCAACACCCATCCGACGGCCTCCACGCACGGGGTGCGAACCTGGGTAGGACTCTGGCCCTGGTCAGTTTCCCCTGGGAATCAAACCTCTGGCGCTCCTGGACGGTCTGCGCACCGTGCGGCGCAAGCCAATCGATTGTGCACTCCGACTAACTGTCGGGGGAGTCTGGAAGCTGTATTGTTTCCTATAGAGCGGGGGTGGTTGTGTACCTTACGGCGACTGCTCTTGAAATGACCATCGGCCATCCGATCCCGGTTCAGAGTCGGGCAAAGGACGCCATGGTCCGCGATAGATTCGGTATACACCGTTTCACCGCTTCGTAAGGGAGAGGATTGCGCAAGCGACCTCAAACTCGGAACCAATCGAGAGACCGGAGAAATCTGGTCACAATTGGTAGTTAGGGCACGAGTGCCGCCCACCAGTTAACATAACTGGCTCCTCGCGGTAAGGCGTTCGTCTCTAACGGGTTGTGGCGTAGCTTGACGTCGGATTATTTTGTCCAAAGTCTTCTACGCTCCCTGCAGGTCGATAGAACGACTAATCGTTAAAACTTCCTGTGGTGACGGGCTCGCCCGTTGTAGTCGACAATTCAATATATGTATTGACATTTACTTATTTTGAATTTATGTTGTATAAGTTTATATGTTTGCGGTTACCTCTACAACTTTTGCGGTCATTTGATTAATAAATATTTACGGATGTATTGTATTTTTTGTTTCATAATGTAGTTTGGAAAATATTTTTCCAATAATTTCGAACAGCGTAAGTTATAATCGGCATAAGAACATGTTTTTTAAAGAATTATGTACCTAATTATAAGTTCATGCTGTTACTTACCTAAATAAATAAAATAAATAATTATATACCGCAGCGCGACCTCGGTGTTACAATATGCGATGATCTGAAGTGGGAGACACACATTATAGAGGTTGCCAAGAAAGCCAACTCCCTGCTCTACATGATTAGGAAGGCATTCTCTTACATAAATGCAGAGCTATTCCTTAAACTGTATAAAACATATGTTCGCCCTTTATTGGAGTATGCTTTTCTGATTTGGAATCCGTACTTTAGGAAGGATGTAGAACTTTTGGAGCGTGTGCAAAGGCGGGCCACAAAAATGGCCCCACAGCTCAAACGACAAGACTACGAACGCCGACTCGAAGCACTCGGACTCAGCAGCCTAGAGGAGCGTCGACAACGAGGAGATCTCATTGAGACATATAAGATCCTCAATGATTACTACGACGTACCAAAGCTCAAGGAATATTTATAAGGAATACCAATACACAGCTTAGAGGGAACTGCTTAAAGTTGAATCGTTCAGGATTTAATTCTAACCCGAGGAAACATTTCTCGGTGAACAGAGTTGTGGACTCTTGGAATGAACTACCGCAGGAGGTCATTTGTGCTAAAAGTGTGAACGGATTTAAAAACCAGTTGGACAAATATATAAAAAAAAAAAGAAAAAAAGTGAAATGCATGCATCAGATTAAGCTGCTAATGCTATAAAATAATAATAATAATAATAATAATAATATCCCCTTAATTATATACACATAATATACCCCCCCCCCCCCCCCCCACCCCTCCATACCCCCCAGTCAATCCAATCACTGTTTTTATTTTAAAGCCATCTTGGCAACCCTGGCAGGAAGAGAGGAAGTGCTCTTTTTGCACCCCTCCAATGTGTTAAGTCGCGCTCGGGACGATATCCTACCTACGGCAAAATGTCTAACGTCCCGCGCGGGACGCGGCGCTCACCGCTGCGAAAAATTCCATTTAAAAATCGGAATGCGGTTCTATGCGCTTCTGAGTGCGCCACATTGTGGCCAAATACCCCTCTTTATTGATATTTTTCGACTGCCGATCGCGCAGTCCAATAATCGATTTATTAAAAATGAGTGACGGCGTCGCCGCTGTCAGTTCGCGTCGTTCATAGTTAGTTAGTTAGTTTGTCTGGGCTTTTTCCCGCACTTGACCTCTTGATTGGGCCGTTGTGCGTGGCTCATGTTTCTATTTATGTTATTCCAGCCAACCCAGGCTGTCCCAGAAGGTTAGCAGCCTGTTTGGGTTGCTACAGGCCTCCGGGACAGATGCTGGAGATTGTAGTATTCTTGCCCGTTGCTCTGCCACGCTTCTGCATTCCATGAGCACACGCTGTGGCGTTTCTTCTTCCTCCATGCATCCTCCGCGTAGAGGGCTGTCTGTCACACCTATGGTAAACAGGTTTTGTTTAGGGGACAGTGGCCTGTCATAGTACCTATGACTTTACGGATTTTGTCCCTTTTTAATCTGGTGAGGTTGCGGGCAAGTTTTTTAGACGCTTCCGGAACCGCGTTCTTTGTTGGCCTGCATCCTGCGTTTTTTCCATTCTGTAAGGTGGGTTTCGTCGGTGTTCCTGCGTAGCCATGTTTTTATTTGGGCCTGGGGTATGAGCATCGAAAGTTCCGGTCCATATACTATTTTCTTTGATCCCCTTCTGGCCAGTTCGTCTGCCGCGTCGTTGCCCAGTGAGTCGCTGTGCCCTTTAATCCATTGCAGGGTCACTCTTTTTGACCTTGCAATGGATTGAAGCGCATTGTGGCATTCCAGTACAAGGACAGAGGTTATAGTATTTTTTGCTAGCGCTTGTAGCACGGAGGCACTGTCGGAGACAAATTTCAAACTTAGGTCTCCGACATCTTTGGCTGCGACTGCCTGTGCTGCTCTGGTGATGCCAATGTATTCTGCTTGGAAACGACTTGCATGCTAGCATGCTAGCATGCAAGTCGGATATCTCCACTTTCCAATTACTCCAATCACAATCACAATTTTAACCCTCATATTACCCCAAAAAACGTAAAACACTAATAAATTGCATCGTCTGTGCGGTCCAACCCAAAATGACTGCACTTTCATTTTCAAACTAAATTTTCTCCATATTTGGAATAGTGATAACCACATCGAAATCTATCCAGTGGTTCTTGAGTTTACCGCGATCCAGCAGACGAATAGACAGACAGACAGACAAAGGTTTTATGAGACTTTTATTTTTTTATTCTTTAGACAGTGATGTATTTTAGACAAAATCTTACCTCGGCTTCCTTTTGTACGGCCAATTGGAAAAAAAAGATAATTTCGGTTAGACGACTATAATATACTAGAAGGGTGGATTGGAAAGTTCGCAACCTAACCAAGAAAAATATTTTATTTTAGCCTTTACTTTATTAGAAATACCAAGATCAAAATGATGAGCGGCCATTGGCCTGCCAAACTCGGGTGGGCAGCGTTCGGAAAACTACGCCATATCTTCTCATCACAAATACCGCAGAGCACCAAGACGAAAGTCTATAATCAGTGCGTGTTGCCATTGATGACATACAGCACTGGCGCTAACGATTGGCCTCATATACAATCTCAAAGTCGCACAATGAGCCATAGAAAAGCTACGCTTGAAGTTTTTTCTTTTTAAACCAGTTGATAGGAATTCCTACGTTTTGGTTATGTTGGCCCTGCAAAATCTCAATCTCAATAATCGAGAAAGCTTCCGATTGGATTATGGAGGTCGATTCGGTCTCTAAGCAGTATAAATTCCCTGAAAGTCTCGGATGCACAGCCCTGCGTCCAGATATAACTCTTTACTCTATCTTGGAAGATGGTCCTTATCGTAGAATTAACTGTGCCATGGGAATCAAATATCCCAAAAGACCACGATTACAAATTAAATAAATACCATGATCTCGCAAATGCCGTCACCCGGAACGGCTTCACTGTTCACCTTCACGCGGTGGAAGTTGACGCTCGTGACCTGCCAGCTATATCTTTGTTTCACCTTTTTAAAGATCTTGGTCTCTCCAGGAAAATAATCAACTCCTTTCTAGAAAAATTATCTAAAACCGCGATTTCCGCATCTCAAATTCTATGGCTTCGAAGGGGGAGTGAATGGGTGGCAAGGTGACGCTCACATGTGGCAAGACAGCTGTCCTAAATCCATGTCGTTAGTCCGGAATCCACCGTTCACCTCCCAGAAGTGTAATAATTATATATAATGGGCCCGATTTCGGTCGGGGAATTCCATGGCAGCTCCGTTTGTATTTTATTTTTTATTTTATTTACTTGGTTATGTTGATAGTTTCACTGTTGATAGGATCCAAAACGAGGAAATCCGCAGAAGAACCAAGGTCACTGGCATAGCTCGTAAAATCAGCAACTTGTAATGGCAATGGGCAGGCCATATAGCTTGCATAACCGATAAGAGTTGGTGGGGAAAGGTTCTCCAATGGCGACCATGAACAGCCGCCGCCGTGTAGGACGGCCCGCCAAAAGATGGACCGATGACATAGCCGCGGTTGCAGAAAGTCGGTGGATGGAGGCTGCTCTAGACCGCTTGTCATTACATTCTATGGGGTTGGCCTATGTGTATATTATCCTCATCTATATTAACCCCTCGAGCGCTGAGGTTTGAATTGTAGTTTCTCTTAGAAAACGCAAAGAAGAAGAAGATTACATCACAACAAAAATATAGCGTTTCAGGAAAAATGACGATTACTCTGAAACTACTATACGGATCGTATAAAGAAGACCTGTTTTATGTTCCTGTTGAAATTTGCTATTAGATACGTGTAACGTCGTTTTGTAAAGCAATAAGTATTATTCAGAATTATCTGTCAAAGTTGTGGTACAGAAAAAAAGCTGCCTTGTCCAACATTTCTATGTTTTTTCTGGAAATAAATCACCCTATGCAAGAAATTGTGAATACTTTTATAATAATTATAATATGCTTCATTCAACCTATGACTTCGTTTTACTTATACCCATACAAAAATAAAAAAATATTCGGTGTTGAAAATCAACATGAATATTGAAGTTTTTGGTTTGGTTTGGTTCAATCATAGACTAAAAAATGGCGACTGTTCGAAAAATAATGAACCAACTAGTTAACGACAGAGAATCTTCTCCTCTTTTCGCACATACCACAGGCCGTATGATTTATGTGAGGTATCAAGGGTAAATAATTGGAAAACATCGGCGCTGATCTCGGCTGGGACAGATGTCCCCTTTGCCGCTCTACGGTAATTTCAAATGTGGGACAACTGTCCCGTTTGCCGCTCAAGGGGTTAATAACATCCCAGAGTGCCTGAAATCCGTGGATGATGAAATCATTTTATTCGCCGATGATACTTCACTCCTTTTTAGCGATAAAAATAAGGACAAGATAAAAAGAAACAATAGACAGGCTTAGTATTTGGTTCCAGGCAAATAAATCAAAAGCAATATGCTTCTCTTTGAGGCCGTCTCATTCCAATGAAATGGACGTATACTTTGGGTCTGACAAACTAGAAAATGACCCCTTTACTAAATTTCTCAGATTAGAAATTGATCAAAAATTACAATGGTCTGATGACTTAAATGATCTCAGTAAAAAAATGTGCAGTGCCATATTCGCCATTAGAAAGATAAGAAATTTATGCGGTTTCGAAGCCGCTACATCTGTTTATTTTGCATATTTCCACTCCCTCATAACGTATGGCCTTCTGTTTTGGGGAATGGCACTAAACTCAAAAAGAATTTTTCTCCTCCAGAAAATAGCGGTACGCAGTTTATATAGAGTCTCTCCGAGAAGTTCTCGTAAGCCGCTGTTTGTAGAATCAGGAATCATGACTCTATTTTCTTCCTATATCGACCAAAATATTATGTACGCTCGTAGACACCTAACAAAGCTCCGGTGAATAGTGATTTTCATCATCACGATACGAGGAATAAATCCAATCTCCACATAAACCGACAGCGACTTAGCAAAGTGCGATACAGCTTTATACACCAAAATTTGTCCTTCTATAATAAGATTCCAGAGCAAATGAAAAGCCTTGGAGAGGACCAGTTTAAAAAGATAATTATAAATAATTTGGTAAGAAATGCAATTTATGGTATGAGGAACTTCCGAGTTTATTTTCCATAACGGTATTATGATAGCTGACATATTGCTGGATTGACAATAAAATTATTTTACGTTGATTATTCTACATAGAATTTGCATTTCTATTTTGATATATTATTCTGTCTTACTTTTAATGACATTAGTTTTAATGACATTATATTTTGATTATTTGTAAGTAGGTAATATTGAATATAATATTACAGCCATGACAACTATCATCATAGTTATGTTTTTAATAATGAAATTTTAAGCATTTAATTTTGTGACGCATCCAAGTGTAGGAATGCCTATCTACTGGAGTAGTTCATTGTATTGTATTGTATTGTATGTCCAACAGTAGATGTCTACCGTCTGGTGATGATGATGAAAGTGGCCAGTATGATAAAATGCTGGAAAATAAAATTCTCAAAAGATAAGCACCTTTTCCTTGGTGTGAGCATCGGCTAAGACCGCTCGCCTCCTGTCCAACTCGGCTTGACCCCTGGCGTAGTTCTCCCTCCGCTTATCTTCGAAAGATGGACCACCGACCAAGTTTCCAGATGAATCTCTCCTGCAAAAACAAACCAATCAAACATTTTTAATCATCCACTAGGCCACTGTCATCGAATTAGCCTGGCAAGTAGTCAAGGATAATGAATATGTATTTGGCGTTCATACACCAGTGCTTAATGTATGCCAGACAGCACCTAACAGAAACTGCAACTAAAGCTGACATTCACTCGCATCATATACTGATATCGATATCTGCATATTACATGCAGATATTATTATATGCATATTGAGATGTCAACTACAACGGGCGAGCCCGTCACCACAGGACGTTTTAATGATTCGTCGTTCTATCGACCTGCAGTGAGCGTAGAAGACTTTGGACATAACAATCCGACGTCTAGCTACGCCACAACCCGTAAGAGTCCAACGCCTTACCGCGAGTTAGCCAGGAATAAACCCGGCGGGCTCGAGATACTCGCGCCCTTACTTCTAATTGTGACCAGATTTCTCCGGTCTCTCGATTGGTTCCGAGTTCGAGGTCGCTTGCGCGGTCCTCTCCCTTACGAAGTGGTGAAACGGTGTACACCGAATCTATCGCGGACCAAGGCGTCCTTTGCCCGGCTCAGAACCAAGATCGGATGGCCCGTCGCCGTAAGGTACGCAACTACACCCGCTCTATAGGAAACAATAGTTTCCAGACTCCCCCGACTATTAGTCGGAGTGCACAATCGATTGGCTTGCGCCGCACGGTGCGCAGACCGTCCAGGAGCGCCAGAGGTTTGATTCCCAGGGGAAACTGTTTCCAGAGTCCTACCCAGGTTCGCACCCCGTGCTTGGAGGCCGTCGGATGGGTGTTGACCCGTGAGTGTGACCGACCCTGAACACATGGGTCATCGTGGCCAACTCATCATGGGCCCGTTAGCTCCCAGATATCCCATTATTATATGCAGAATTATATGCAGATATCGCATCATACCATATCTGCAGTAGCTCCCTTTTAATGCACAATTAGAGTTGCTAACTACAACGGGCAAACCCATCACCCAAGAAAAAAAATACTTTATTTTAGGCTTTACTTTATTAGAAATACCAAGATCAAAATGATGAGCGGCCATTGGCCGGTCAAACTCGGATGGGCAGCGTTCGGAAAACTACGCCATATCTTCTCATCACAAATACCGCAGAGCACCAAGACGAAAGTCTATAATCAGTGCGTGTTGCCATTGATGACATACAGCACTGGCGCTAACGATTGGCCTCATATACAATCTCAAAGTCGCACAACTTGAGTTGTCGACTACAACGGGCGAGCCCGTCACCACAGGGAGTTTTAACGATTAGTCGTTCTTCTCCCTGGAGTGAGCGTAGAAGACTTTGGACAAAACAATCCAGCGTCTAGCTACGCCACAACCCGTTAGAGACCAACGCCTTACCGCGAGATAGCCAGCT
Source organism: Micropterix aruncella (assembly GCA_944548615.1). NCBI lineage: Eukaryota > Metazoa > Arthropoda > Insecta > Lepidoptera > Micropterigidae > Micropterix > Micropterix aruncella. Next base: position 15,228,233 of record OX155979.1, read on the forward strand.
ATGTTACCTGGCGGGCCCGACACTCGCGCCCTAACTTCCAATTGTGACCAGATTTCTCCGGTCTCTCGATTGGTTCCGAGTTCGAGGTCGCTTGCGCAATCTGTTCCCTTACGAAGCGGTGAAACGGTGTATACCGAATCTATCGCGGACCATGGCGTCCTTTGCCCGCCTCTTACCCGGGATCGGATGGCCAATGGTCAATTCAAGAGCAGTCGCCGTAAGGTTCGCAACCACCCCCGCTCTATAGGAAACAATATAGCTTCCAGACTCCCCCGACTGTTAGTCAGAGTGCACAATCGATTGGCTTGCGCCGCACGGTGCGCAGACCGTCCAGGAGCGCCAGAGGTTTGATTCCCAGGGGAGGTCCTTCGCCCGAACGTCCTACCCAGGTTCGCACCTCATGCGTGGAGGCCGTCGGATAGGTGTTGACCCGTGAGTGTGACCGACCCTGAACCCAGCATGGGCCCGTTAGCTCTCAAAGTCGCACAATGAGCCATGGAGAAAGCTACGCTTGAAGTTTTTTGTTTTTCTTTTAAACCAGTTGATAGGAATTCCTACGTTTTGGTTATGTTGGCCCTGCAAAACCTTTCTCAATAATCGAGAAAGCTTCCGATTGGATTCTGGAGGTCGATTCAATCTGGAGATTGCTCAGGCCTCTCTAGGCAATTTGTCAAGAAGACATTGGAGCATGTGATATGCATGTTATATGTGTATATGTTCAGCATTGTTTGCAAGAAGAGAGAGGATCGGCAGATGTGTTGGAAATACGCGAGACGTGACCTTGGTGGATTCTGCACAAAAGCATCCGATGTGAGCTGGTTGCAAAAAAGTATACACGAGGGCAAGAACAAAGGCTCCGCATGGTGAGTCAAGTGGCGGTGATTTAATGAGCCATTTAACACACACAAAACAACAATATTTTTTATAACATTACATAAAAACATTTTTTATTTTTTAATATGTCACGAAAGGGAGTAGTCTTATAACGTTCTTCTTCTCCGTCGTTCCCTCATTACTGAGGATCGTGGCCACTAGACAACTGCTTGTCTACGAGGCTCCTCCACTTCAACCTGTCTTCTGCATGGCGGGTCGCAGATTGTATTGACCCTTTTGTGCCTTTTTTGATGAGGTCGTTCCATCTGGCCGGTGATCTGTCTCTGCTTCTTCTTCCCTCCACTTGACCCCCGGAAGGCGTTTTCTCCAGATTCTCTGGGTTTCTCCTGGCGACATGACCGAAGAACTGCAGGACCCTTCTCATGCATACGGTGGAGAGCTTCACTTGGATGCCGAGTTCTTCCAGGACAGATTTGTTGGTGCGGCGTGCTGTCCATGGGATTCCTAGCATTTTACTCCAACACCACATCTCCAGTGCATCAATTTTGGTGCGTATCCGAGCCATCAGGGTCCATGTCTCCGATGCATAGAGAAAGATCGAGAAAACCAAAGCTCGAACCAGCCTGACCTTAGTCCGCTAACTTATACCCCGATTCTTCCACAGCCTTTCTAGCTTGCTCATGGCCGATCTTGCCATCTAGCTTCTGCGTGAGACCTCCTTTTTGCAGTTTCCGTCGTTGCATATCATGGAACGTTATTAGAAGTTGTAACAAAAATCCAAATTTGTGTGGCATGTTATGCTTCAGAAACATGTTGCACGAATTGGAACATGCTTCGCGCGCATTTCTCGTGTATTTCTCGTGTTTTTTTATTGGTCTTACTCAGGTTTTGAGTTGTTTCATAAGCATTGTTCCGGGTCTGCGAGCATTCCTCCAGAAATTCGCATAAAAGCTATGACGTTTGAGCTGTCAGATGAGAAATAGCCGTATTGCACGGCCCAATAAAAAATGACCCTCCTGGTGTCCTTGCCGTAACAATAAATTTAAGAGATTTAAAAAATATCAAGTTCGAAAGAACATTTTCATAAATATAATAAATATTACAAAAATATTACTATTTTATTGTGAACATGAGTTGTTATAAGTTTTTTTTTTTGCCTAAAGTTTGTTTAACGACAGGCCACTTCCGGCCTGTCAAATCTGGCCACTGCCACTGGAGGGAACATTTTGTTCCTCGATGGCGCGAGCGATTTTACTGACTCGCGCTGGCAGACAGAGAACTCGGTAAAAACCCAAGTGATCCGCGAAGTTTAGTGCACTAGAAGTGCGGCGTTTTTGAGTAATGTGAAAAAGGTCTTCATTTTGGTAAGCGTTTCATTTTTTTTGGGTTCAATCCGCTAAACGAGTTTGTAAAAGTAATGGTGGTTTTTTTTCTTTTTGTCACAGCTTGGGTTATGCTGTGTTGCCTTTTATTTCCTATGGTAAAGAAACCTTAGGAATCGGCCAACCGTGCCCAGATTTTTCTCGCCTGGATATACAATTGAGCCGGAAAAAGTACGATATGTCACCGTAGTCGGAAGAGGAGATTTACGGAAGGAACTACCTACCGAATAGAGGACCTTTGTTTTATAACTCGTTAATTTGTTGTTTTATTTTAAATTTGCGAAGGTTTATTCTCCGTTTTGCCAAATTTAGTGCCAAACCAAATTCATTCCCCGAACCTGTGGTTGTTTTTTAATTTTTGGTCATCACCTAGCCTCCTATGGTATTATTGGCGTTTAGGATAAATGCGATGGCGCTCTCAATTTTTGTTTTGGTATAACGTAAAAATGATCCCCAATCACAAGTTATAAAGTGACTAAAATAAAGCTACCTGAACGTAGGTGGTATCAGCTCCGGAGGCAGTTTGGCTGGTATCAGTTCCCCCCGGGTCGCCGATTCACACAAATACATCGCCAGCACAAATTCTTCACATCCTGCCAGAAAAAACAAGTATATAGCACATATAGCGTTAGAGTTCAGGGCATAACATAGCGCACACACACAAAGAAGGAACTCCCATCAGAAAATAAATGTTTTTTTAATTTTGGAACTGTGGAGACTATCTGTCAAAATAAAATAAATAAAATAAATACAAACGGAGCTGCCATGGAATTCACCGACCGAAATCGGGCCCATCATACACAATTATTACACTTCTGGGAGGTGAACGGTGGATTCCGGACTAACGAACGGCTGTGGTAGGTTTAGGACAGCTGTCTTGCCACACGTGAGCGTTCACCTTACCACCCATTCACTCCCCCTTCGAAGCCATAGAATTTGAGATGTGGAAATCGCGGTTTTAGATAATTTTCCTAGAAAGGAGTTGATTATTTTCCTAGAGAGACTAAGATCTTTAAAAAGGTAAAACAAGGATTTAGCGCCAACTTTCACCGCATGAAGGTAACAGTGAAGCCGTTCCGGGCGACGGCATTTGCGAGATCATGGTAATTATTTAATTTGTAATCGTGGTCTTTCGGGATATTTGATTCACATGGAACAGTTAATTCTACGATAAGGACCATCTTCCGAGATAGAGAGTATAGAGTTCTATCTGGACGCAGGGCAGAATCCAATCTGTAGCTTTCTCAATTATTGAGAAAGGTTTTGCAGTGAAATGTTTTTTGCCTTTAGAGCCAACCCGCACAAACTGTATTGGGGGTTTGGAGGGTACTGTGGAGCCCTTGATAGAAATACAGAAATACATTTCATTGAAAGAATAGAAATATATTTCATTGAAAGAAACGAGTTGATCTTTTTTTAAAAAAAGAAAAAGGGTAGAGATAGACTCAGCTCACTTATGCAACTTATACGATGCAACGCTCCCTTGTTGGTGAGCACATTTGTCCCACGTATCCAACGTATATTTGACATCAGAAGCTGTTGTCACTTCTTGTCGTCACTTCTGAGGAGAAATTCCACCCTTTGGGAGGCCACGGTCTTCCACTTCGATCGAGCCGGGATAACACACTCGCCATTCCGATACATCATTCTTCTGTATACATGCACTCTTTTACGGTCCATTCTGCTCGTTTATGGAATCAGCTCCCTCACTCTATCAGGAATGCACCTTTATCGCACACTTTTAAAAAGTTGTTGAAGAAACATTTACTTTCACACAGCCACTAACTAATTACGTCTTAATTCAAAGCTAGTGCAAAACTGCATATCACTACTGAATTCCCTAGGCGAAAAGAACAGGGTAATTCTAAGATGGGTTCCCAGCCATGCAGGAATCGAGGGAAATGAAAAAGCCGACGAACTTACTAAGACGGGAGCAAAGGGAACGTTATACGGCCCTGAACCTTGCTGTGGCGTACCAAAAAGCCTTGCAAACCTAATGCTCAAACAAATATGTTTAGAACAATCCATCAACCACTGGAACAACATGCCAGGGTTGAATCAATCCAAAGGCTTACGACCCTAAGACGGCCTGTGAGGCCTTTATCGCTAAATAGGAACAATCTACGCATACTGGTGAGAGCGCTCACGGGGCGTGTGGCCTTAACAAACACATGTTCAACCTCAAGCTCAGAGACACAAAAATGTACAGGTTCTGCCAAGGAGTAGAAGAAACTCCCCAGCACCTCATATGCGAGTGTGGCCCGCTGATGCGTAATAGATACACCCACTCGGGTGGTCACTATATCCAACCTGAGGAGGTAAAACAATCTGGCGCCAAAAGCCTGCTGCGGTTCTTAAATGACACGAGGCTTAGCGCAGAACTATAGTAGGTGGCGAACACAATAGATCAGTAATGGTCGCAGTGTTACAAGGCTCATAAAGACCTTAGAAAAGCCCCACTCAACAAATAAAAAAAACTAAATACCTCACCTTGTCCTCTCCTTTATCCTACCCTGGGCGACCTTAGTATAAGTTATTGACATATATTTGTATACGTTTATTTTAAATTTAACTTTACTACTTCTGTGTGTATTGTACGGTGACAATTAGGAATTAGTTTATTAAATGGTTGACTGTAAAATATCGCTATAACAATAAGTCCGCCATTTGTGCATACATTGTCTTTTTTTATAAAACCAGTGTAATATTGGATGGGGTGGATGTGGTAAAACCCTGCTAGAGCCATTGCAAGTTGCGCAGATTATTCAAAATTATTCTACGTAGACCATATCGCCATCCCACTAATGAACTGTATAAGGAAGCTAAAGTTCTTGATTGTAGGCAACTTTTTCTAAAAACTTCCCTCTTAAGGCTATTTTTGGACAATAACTCAAATTTAGGAATAATTCAGAACCGGCGACCAACGAGACAAGTTGTAGAAAATAGCTTAATAATACCCAGAAGGAAAACATCATTTGGACAAAGACATTACTCTTTCATTGCGCCGAGATTTTACAATCTGATCAATATGGAAACAAAAATGAATTTGACATTTAGGGAATTCAAAAATAAATTAAAGAAATGGTTATCGAATCATGACAGACTAACCATACATCAAATGTTAGAAATAATAGTATAATAAAACTTAGGTGCACAAATTATTAACATATTTTTAAACTTATATGTTAAGTATTTTTTAACATTGAACTAACTACCAAAAAATATTTGACTTTGACAATGAATTATACTTTTAGACTAGGTATTTTTATATTAAATCTTATATTACTCAAAACATAATATTAAATAATAATGACTGTTTCTTTCTTTTCTCACATATAACTTTATTTATATTATTTAATCGAATTTTATATTATATTTATTGCCGATTTAATAATGGAATTGCATTTTATTTATTATATATTTTTAATATTTTTTTATTATTATTATTTTTTATTTTAATCTGAAGACCACATTTTAGGGCAATTTAGTGTAATTAGCTTTTTACTAAAACTTGTACATTTGTAGGCAACCAAGCAATCAAGCAAACTTGATTGTAATATTGGAGTCCTGTCCACCCTAGAACGGGCTAGTCCCAGTTGGGTGACAGAAACAAATAAGCAAAAGGTTAAGATTTTGCCATTCGGTTCCTGTTATTTTTGTAAGCTTATCAATGTTTTATAGTAATTAATTCTTAAATAAATAATAAATAAATTAAATTAAATTCATTAAGTAATAGTTTTAGAGCAAAATAAAGTTATTCTATTCTATTCTATTCTATACTTCTCAGAAAGTGCACTAATAGGCTTTTCAACATGTTCTCTGATCTCATGAGTGAGTTTGAGAACCTTTTTCTCAGTCTGTTATATTTAAATGAATATTTCCACACAACAAAAACATAAACAAAAGTTAAGAAAAGAATATACTGGATTCAGATAATGGTAAATGGCTTCATATCGCCTTAACAAATCAATCAGTTATCTCCCATTCAATACGTAAATAAACAAATATAAATGCATGCATCGGTTCTTTTCTCTGTGCATGCAATGACACGTTGCGAATGAAGTTCTCTCTAGAAGCACACTGGTCTTACGTTCGACAGCATACTGTAATCCCCTCTACCTTTCCTTCACCTTCCAGTGCATTGGAGGATTGCAAAAGTTCCCAACAGTTGTCCAATCATTCTGGCATTGAAGGTCAACTACATGAGCTATATGACATCCTTCAATTTGTCTCCGACAGTGCCTCCGTGCTAAAAGCGCTAGCAAAAAATACTATAACCTCTGTCCTTGTACTGGAATGCCACAATGCGCTTCAATCCATTGCAAGGTCAAATAGAGTAACCCTGCAATGGATTAAAGGGCACAGCGACTCACTGGGCAACGACGCGGTAGACGAACTGGCCAAAAGGGATCAAAGAAAATAGTATATAAACCGGAACCCTCGATGCCCATACCCCAGGCCCAAATAAAAACATGGCTACGCATGAACACCGATGAAACCCACCTTACAAAATGGAAAAAAAACGCAGGATGCAGGCAAACAAAGAACACGGTTCCGGAAGCGTCTAAAAAACTTGCCCGTAACCTCACTAGTCTAAAAAGGGACAAAATCCGTAAAGTCATAGGTACTATGACAGGCCACTGTCCCCTAAACAAACACCTGTTTACCATAGGTGTAGCAGACAGCCCTCTATGCAGAGGATGCATGGAGGAAGAAGAAACGCCACAGCATGTGCTCATGGAATGCAGGAGCGTGGCAGAGCAACGGGCAAAAATACTACAATCTCCAGCATCTGTCTCGGAGGCCTGTAGCAACCCAAACAGGCTGCTAACCTTCTGGGACAGCCTGGGTTGGCTGGAGTAACACAAATAGAAACATGAGCCACGCACAACGGCCCAATCAAGAGGCCAAGTGCGAGAAAAAAGCCCAGATAAACTAACTAATTAACTATGACATCCTTCATACCCTGGAAAAAACGATTGAATCTTACCCAGTTTTCCGTCCACATCCAGGTCTGCGAGACCCCATATCTTTGCGAGGGTTGCCTGTGGAAGTTTGCTCTGCAGCATGATGCCCCTCGCTTGCGGTCCACTCACAAGGCCAGTCTTGTTTCGGTCCGTGGCGTTAAACAGCTGAGTGTACTTCAACCTGTTGATAATTAATCAATATTAAGTCATTTGCTATGCTATTGATATATCGCTCATTTGGTGCAACAATGACGTAAATACCTTTTTTTCAAAAACAACTTAAATATCTGAAAATGTGTGGAAAGACTATTTACATCGGGAGAAACATCGATAGAATTGAATTTGTGGTGATTTGCCGCGAGATGGCGCGAGTGTCATTGTTGAATTGAGTAAAATGGCGCTATTTCTGTTGCTACAACGTCTGAAAGGCCAGTTGCGCGGGGCGCTCCGCTGAGTGTGGTTGTGTTTGGGAGCTACAACTACGTAAAGGTATTTATGACATTTAATTCGATATTTTTGGTGCAACTGCGACATCGATATTTTTGGTGCAAATTGACCAATTGCGACATTGTTACTCCAAAAATCAATAAGTTCTTGGTGAAACAATGACAAAATTGCGTAATTACGTCAATGTTTGTCCAAGTAAGGTACCTTCTTGGTGAAACAACGACGGAATTTTGTAAATATGTCATTGTAGCTCCAAAAATGGCATTTTTTAAATTGTTCATTGACGAAATTGAGTAATTAAGATAACTGGAGTGAAGCTGAAATAAATAAAATAAAAAAACAAAGATCTACTAGTCATCGAATAACTAAGGTTATACGAGATATTAATGTGGTTCCAACGTATACTTCAAAAAGAGAAATTCCGGCAAACAAGAAAAATGATTTAAAAGAACTGTTACAAAAAAACATTATTCCTCGGTATTACTCTGCTTTTTATGAAAGTTTTTCCTAAAGGATTTTTTTTTTCTATTGCTCAGTATTTTTCACACTTATGCGTATACTGGCACTTAATTAAAAGTAGGTAAAAGGTATTATTTAATCAGTGACTTTCTGCCAATAAGACAAATTGTGATCATAGTTCAGTATTAAGTAAGATGTTTCTTGTTTTAACCTTTAGTAAAATAAAAAATAAAATACAAACGGAGCTGCCATGGAATTCACCGACCGGAGTCGGGCCCATCATAATACAATGTTTTTTTTTTTTTTACACTTCTGGGGGGTGAGCAGTGGATTCCGGACTTACGAACCGGCTATGGTAGGTTTAGGACAGCTGTCTTTCCACATGTGAGCGTTCACCCTACCACCCATTCACCCCCCCCTTCGAAGCCATAGAATTTGAGATGCAGAAATCGCGGTTTTAGATAATTTTTCTAGAAAGGAGTTGATTATTTTCCTGGAGAGACCAAGATCTTTAAAAAGGCGAAACAAAGATTTAGCTGGCAGGCCACGAGCGCCTACTTCCACCGCGTGAAGGTGAACAGTGAAGCCGTTCCGAGTGACGGCATTTGCGAGGTCATGGTATTTATTTAATTTGTACTCGTGGTCTTTTGGGATATTTGATTCCCATGGAACAGTTAATTCTACGATAAGGACCATCTTCCGAGATAGAGAGTAAAGAGTTATATCTGGACGCAGGGCTGTGCATCCGAGACTTTCAGGGAATTTATACTGCTTAGAGACCGAATCGACCTCCATAATCCAATCTGAAGCTTTCTCGATTATTGAGAATGACACTCACAAATAACGTGGCTTTCTATTGGTAAAATAATTTTCAAAATCGGTTCAGTAGTCGACGAAGGGTCGCCAGTCACAATTCTGCGACTGATTGCTACGAAGTGCGCGGCAATGCAGACACAGTGGTTGTTTAATTGTGAGCTTCTCCAACAATCTTTACAGTGTAAAAACAGGCAATTGTAACTAGTGTTTTTTATAGAGGTATAGAACTTTAAGTTGGCAACACTTTAACTGGCGGCCATTTTTCAGGTGTCAAGTGATTTATGTTTAGTTTGGTTTGGCATTTCAACATGAATAGACTGACGCCTGAACAACGCTTCCAATTGTGCAAATTCATTTTGAAAATCATTTGATCCCGCCAATCATTGGCCCCGATTTTCATAAGCGAATTTTGCTTAGCGATGAAGCTCACTTTTGGTAGAATGGATACGTCAATAAACAAAACTGCTGTATTTGGAGTGATGATAATCCTCAAGTGTATGTTGAGACACCGTTACATCCAGAAAAACTGACTGTTTGGTGTGCTTTATGGGCTGGTGGAATCATTGGTCCGTACTTCTTTAAAAACGATGCTGGTCAGAACGTTAGTCAATGGTGACCGCTATAGAGCCATGATTACTGACTTTTTCGTTCATCAATTGAACAACCATGATGGTTGTGTGTGGATGGAATAGCTGTGGTTTCAACAATACGGCGCAACATGTCCCACAGTTCGTGCCACAATTGATTTATCGAAGGAAACGTTTGGTAACAGCATAGTTTCACGTTTCGGACCCGTGAATTGGCCTCCAAGATCGTGCGATTTAACGCCGCTAGACTATTTTCTGTGGGGATATGCGAAGTCGCTGGTCTACGCCGATAAGCCCGAAACGATTGACCACTTGGAGGACAACATTCGCTGCGTTATTGCCGATATACGGCCACAAATGTTAGAAAAAGTCATTGAAAATTGGACCTCTATATTAGACTACGTCCGAGCCAGCAGTGGTGGTCATATGCCAGAAGTCATATTTAAATTAAAATGCCAGAAGATAATCTTTCGAATAAAGTAAATTTCATGTCAATTTAAATAATTCATCTTTGTTTCATTTCATTTCAAAATTCGATACCTCTATAAAAAACACCCTTTATAAGTAAGGAACTAATATTAGTAGTCAATATAGTGGGTACGTACCTTTGAGCAACGGGAATGCTCCACTCCGGTGACAGAGGTGTGGGTGATATCATGCCTGTTAGTTCGGAGTTGCCCGGAGGCGAGAAGTCCGTCAACGGTTGCTGGATAGGCGTTGATGTCACCGGACCCACCGCTGTCGGACTGCGAACAATTACATTTCAATAACTGAATAGTTAACTGGCAGCAGGCAAGGTTGAGAAAAGGAAGATACGAGGTAAGCAATTTGATATTTCACTCTGATTAATGCTGCAAGCGCTAAAAAAATACACGCAGTGTCGCATCTGCCGCTGTTATTTTCCGACAATAAATTAAAATAAAATACGAACGGAGCTGCCATGGAATTCACCGACCGAAGTCGGGCCCATCATATATAATTATTACACTTCTGGGAGGTGAACGGTGGATTCCGGACTAACGACCGGCTGTGGTAGGTTTAGGACAGCTGTCTTGCCACATGTGAGCTTTCAACTTAGCACCCATTCACTCCCCCTTCGAAGCCATAGAATTTGAGATGCAGAGATCGCGGTTTTAGATAATTTTTCTAGAAAGGAGTTGATTATTTTCCTGGAGAGACCGAGATCTTTAAAAAGGCGAAACAAAGATTTAGCTGGCAGGCCACGAGCGCCTACTTCCACCGCGTGAAGGCGAACAGTGAAGCCGTTCCGAGTGACGGCATTTCCGTTCCATCGAAGCGAATTTTCAAAATCGGTTCAGTAGATCCAGAGATTACTTCCTACAAGCTCACAAACTTTACCTCTTTATAATATTAGTATAGATTGATATTAACTTACCTAGATAAAGTAGCCAGAAGCTGCTGCGATGAAGACATGGGCAGAACGGGAACTCCGCCTACCGGAGGAACGATAGGAACGGCCGCCGCCTCGATCAGCGGCGGCTCGGGTGCCATCGGAACGAACGCAGCGGAGGGCCCGGCAGGCATCGAAGGCATCGCACCCGGAAGCAGCGGCAGCAAAGGCACCAGCGGCGGCTGCGCGGGGGAAACGCTCGGGATCAGCGGCGGGATGCTGGCCGACATGGCGATAGGCGGCGACAGGGGCATCATTGGCTGCGGCTGAACTTGCGGCGGCGTCGCCACCTTCTGCATACCTACAAACGCATAGTTATCATTACAAATTTCATACTTCATGTGTCAACACAAGACTTTCCCGGAAAGCAGACAATCCTCCCCCGTGCACCGAACCCTACAATCCCCCATCGACCCTATTAAAATTACATTTAAACGGCCCATTCGCCATACCATCAACTATTCCAGTATATAGGCATTCCTACACTTGGATGCGTCACAAAATTAAGTGCTTAAACTTTAATTAATAAAAACATAACTATCATGATATTTGTCATGGCTGTAATATTATATTTAACTAGCTGCGCCCCGAGGTTTCACCCGCGTGGTGATAGAAAATTGTGATAATGATGATAGAAAACTATATATCTTATTATTATTATTATTATTATTTATTTATATACACTAGCAGCTTTTGCAGCTGATGCGTGTACTTCCCGTGTTGAGTGTACTGTTTGTCTTTATTTTATTTTATTCCTTACACTTTTTAATTGCCATTTTAACTAAATGTTTGTCTAGTAGATTTTTAAAACCATTCACTGAGATAGCACTTATCACTTCTTGTGGTAGTTTGTTCCAAGAGTCCACCACTCGGTTAGTCAAAAAGTACTTTCTTGGGTTGGAACTAAAACTGTTTCGGTTTAGTTTTAAGGAATGTCCTCGGAGTTTCTCGTTGGTGTTCATTGTGTACATTGCATTAAGGTTGGCTACATCATAATGACCATTCAGAATCTTAAACGTCTCGATGAGGTCCCCTCTTTGTCTTCTTTGCTCAAGTGTAGTAAGACCCAGTGCATCCAAGCGGTTTTCATAAGGCTTGTTCCTTAGGGATGGAACCATCTTGGTTGCCCGCCTTTGCACTTTCTCCAGCAGTTCAATGTCTTTTATGAAGTAGGGGTTCCACACCTGGTAAGAGTATTCGAGGAGAGGGCGGACGTACGTTTTGTAGAGTTTGAGGAACAAATCAGAGTTTATGTAGGAGAAAGCTTTCCTAATCATGTAAAGAAGTGAGTTTGCTCTTTTTACAACTTCTACTATATGCGGTTCCCATTTGAGGTCCTGGGACACAATTACTCCAAGATCTTTCTGTGTGGTAACTGTGTGTACAGGGGTTCCCTCAATCGTGTATTTGTGATGCGGATTCTTGGGACCTATATGCAGTACGGTGCATTTCTCTGCGTTTAGTGTGAGAAGCCAATCCTTAGTCTATTGCACGATGTGGTCGAGGTTGTCTTGAATCAGTTGACGGCTTATGACAGGATCTCCAAAGAATTTGGTGTCATCAGCAAAAAGCGTAAAGGATGTTTCCATAATCGCTTTGAGGTCTGTCAGGAAAATACCGAACACAACAGGGCCGATCTTGTAACGCTTTCCACGTTTTCCGCTGCTTTTCTTCCGTTTTCCCACCTAATTCAAGATCAACATATTTCGCGAGCATGTTTGCGAACTGTCAGCGGTGACTTATTACAATCGACCGCGGCGCGGAGCGCTATTTCTTCGTTCGGCGCTTGACTCTATACCGATCGTACCCGAAACCGGCCGAGTAAGGACGTCAGAGTAGATCGTTGCCAGGCGTAGGAGATTGATGCGATGTTTTCGTAAATAATATCCGAAGGTGTTTAATTTATTTAATCAGAAATTAAATTTGTTTTCGTTTTAAATGTTAATTATTTTGATATAGTAGGAATTTTAATTCATAGATTTTATCCAATATCATCATGAATGCTAGATGGTAAATTGGCCATCTTAAAGGTCGTAGGTTCGCTAGCGTGTAGGTTTTCGAGGATAGAAAAATTAAGGATAGAGATCAGAGGATTTTGATCATCGATTTGGAATTAAATAAAAATCAGAGGTATTCTCTAAATTGCGAAGATTTTTAATTATCCAAAAATAATAAGGGCTAATTTAGATTCAAAATCTCGCGCGCTGAGAACTCGAATTTCCTTTACGGGCCCGCCAAAACTTGGTATAACTACCAGCCGAAAAGGGAATTCGCTCTCATTTCATCGCCAAGCAGCAGAATTTCAAGATCCCAGGGAAGTCCGTGTTAGGATTAGGACAATAGTTTTTTCCTGGTAAGTGCTCGATGTTTTTAACTCTGTTTGCAATCCTTCGGATCGGCCTGGCGAAGTCGGAATCAGACGTCTGGACTCTAGCTATTGCTGTTCCTTACGAAAGACCCGTTCCTCGTCCCGGCGCGAATATCTTGTAATAGGCCATTTCTACGACAGGGATCTTCTGCGGGGGATCCTCGTATTGGATCCTAGTTCGGGCAATCTTCGTCCAGATCGCGCGCATCCGGGGAATCCGTATCTGCGGCGGCTTGGATCCTTTTGGAGGATCGTTGAGGTGGCCCGCGGAGCTACACCACGGCCGTTAGAGACCGTCAGTTGGAGCCTGGTCTGCAAAGCTGAAGCCATACGACCGCATCGGGGAATCGTAGTTCCGGCGAGTACCAACCTACCTGCTCCAGACTACGACTAGTACGAGGGTACGATAATCAGAGTACCGTACCATCACCTCGGCGGCCGCGACGAGCTGCGCCCGACGTCGATCGAAGCGGAAGGCGCGAAAATTCAAAAGGCGGAGCGCGCAAATCCTCTGTCCCCAATTAAACCGTTACCAGGCCGTATGACTCTCCTAGGTTTAATTTATAATTGTATTGTTATTTGGAGCAAGAATCGTTCCACGTAACCCTGTAGCTCTGCTCTCCGCTGAATAGCGGCGTTTTAAATTGTTTTTTTTATATTGTTTTTAATTGTCGTTTTTACAAATTGAGTTTAATGTTGTAATTTATATCTTGTTGTGTTTTTCCCGATCGGTAGTGGTCTACGATCGCTTTAGAAATAGGTTAAATCTAATTTAATATACTTATCGTTTTATATTATCTATCCGCACAGACCTCTTCTGTGCAGAATGTACGTATATAAGGCAAAATAAAGAATTTCGGAAATATAACTTCTTTTTATAGTTTTATAGTTTCTACATATTCTATGCATAGCCCATTATATGTTACAATCTTTATAAATTATAGCCTATGTGTTATTCTGATGTGTAAGCTATATTATTGTAAAGTTTCATCAAAACCCATTCAGTAGTTTTTGCGTGAAAGAGTAACAAACATCCATACATACATTCTTACAAACTTTCGCGTTTATAATATTATAATAATCATATTATAATAATCATTTTAATTATAATAATCAAAATATACTAATGTCAGTTAATAGTATGGGAGAATAATATATTCAAATAGAAATGCAAATTCTATGTAGAACATTCAACGTAAAATTATTTGATTTTCAATCCAGCAATATGCCTTTGTATTTTTTTAAACATAAATAGATGTATAATAAATTATATGAAAATTAGAATGCCAGCTATCATAATACCATTATGTTTAAAACTTTACGCATTTCATTAATCATCAACATGGAAAATAAAGTCAGAATTTTCAAACTCCCTTATACCATAAATTGGGTTTCTTACCAAATTATGTATAATTATCTTTTTAAATTGGTCCTCTCCAAGGCTTTTCATTTGCTCTGGAATCTTATTATAGAAGGTAATAACGTACACAAATGTGTTTAAAATTTCTAGATAGGGTTTCGTATTTTGATATACAACGTCGATATCGCTGAATAGGTGAGTTTTTTTTCAGTTCTCCAACTTTCTAATAATTATTCATAATTATCTAATTGTTTTACAAAATGAGGTTTCAATGTTTTATATTTCAAACTTCAATAAGATCATTCTACAATTCTTCTTTTTATGATCCATCAAGTAGTTTCTTTCTTATGATCGTTTTTCTAAAGTGCTATATTTTTGACCTCCAACTCTCAGGAATGACAGGTTTTTTTTTTTTTTTTCAATTGATTTCTATCTGCAATCGGTCGCAGCATTGAAGACCATAATCAGATGTATTGTTGAGTTGAAGGCGTGTAAGATGACTCCTCCCTCGAAGAGTCTCCTCTTAATATTAATTGACTGCTCAAGTGTCAGTGTCTGTCACTCAGGTCTGCCACATCAAAGCGTTTTAACCTTCTTATGTTTTCACCTACGTTTGTTAGGTTTGAGGCTAGGGCATTCACGTGTCCTACCAGTGTCATTTTATATCTTGCACTGTACTTTTGCAGTTCTTCCTTAACCGTCGGCATTTTGAGGTGTTCGTGGATCTCACTGTTCCGGGTGAACCATGGGGCGTTTGCTATGGACCTCAGAACTTTGTTCTGGTATCGCTGAAGGATTTCTACTTTCGAGTCACTGGCTGTGCCCCATAGTTGGATGCCGTAAGTCCATATCGGTTTAAGGATCACCTTATAAACTAGCATCTTGTTTTCTAGGGAAAGGCATGAGCCACATCCTATCAGCCAGTTCATACTTGAGAATTTAGTATTCAATTGAGTCCTTTTATTTTTGATGTGGTCTTTCCAGGTGAGGCGTCTATCCAAGTGCATGCTTAAATATTTGACGCAGTTGTTGTGGGGTAGTATGTCTTCTCCCAGTTTCACTGTTGGACAATCGCCTCTCCGCAGAGCGAAAGTAATGTGTTGGGATTTGGCTGCACTAGCCTTGATTCTCCAACGTTTCAGCCACTGATAGACCTGATTCAATTCCAGTTGGAGCATATCAGAGGCAACTTGCGGGTCGGAGTTACTAGCCAGGATGGCTGTATCGTCTGCAAATGTGGCAGTAGTTACGCCCCGAGTTAGAGGTAGATCAGATGTGAATATTGTGTAGAGAACAGGTCCTAATACCGATCCTTGTGGCACACCAGCTTTTATCTCATAGAAGTTCGAGGCTGCTTCTCGTTGGACGACTTGGAAGATTCTGTCGGTGAGGTATGATTCGAAAATACTATACAATGTATGAGGAAGCCATTTTTTTATTTTGTATAGTAGTCCCTCGTGCCAGACTTTATCGAATGCCTGTTGAATGTCTAGGAATGCTGCAGAGCAGTATTGCTTTTTTTCTAGCGATTGTCTTATTTCCTTAGACACTCTGTGTACTTGTTCGATAGTGGAGTGCTCACTTCTGAATCCAAATTGATGGTCTGGTAGAATTTTTTGAGCCTCGAGAATTGGTTTCAATCTCGTTAAAAGGATTTTTTCACATAATTTTGAAAGTATCGGTAATAGACTGATAGGCCTGTATGATGCAACCTCATTCGGGGATTTTCCTTTTTTGTGGATCATTATTATTTGTGACACCTTCCAAAGATGCAGAAAATGAGATGTTCTAATGACCCCATTGAGAAGGATAGTTAAGAACACGATACCTTTTCTAAGAAGTTCTTTCAATATTTTGGGAGTTATCAGATCAAATCCTGGAGCCTTCTTCATTTTAAGATTTCTTATTTCCTGAAATATTTCAGCAGGAGTTGCAAGTTTTGGAAGCATGCTCATTTGGAAATCACATTCCAATTCCTCGTCAATCTCTTTTTCACTAGCGTCTACTGGGGCAACATTGGGTTTAAAGACGCCTTCCAGAAATTGTGCGAACAATTCAGCTTTCTCACTGTCGCTTCGTGCCCAGTGGTTATCCGATATCTTTAAAGGAGGGATTAATTGCTGAGGTCGTTTGAAGTGTTTAGTGGCTTTCCATAGGGAGTAGTCATCTTTTTCAGTCGCCGAGAGAGATTCCAAATGTCGTTTGAAGGTTTCATTTTTGATAAATGAAATCATTTTCTTGAGCTCTTTTGCCGCTCGATTTAAAGCACACTTATCTGTTGGGTGATGGCTTGTTTGCCACACGCGTCGTAGTCGACGTTTCTCGGCTATCTTGTATTTGACTTCTAGTGGATAGTTCTGACCTTCATGTTTCGGTTTTTGGTATGGTGTTTTTTCTAAGCTGCTTCTTGAATAAGGTTTGTGAAGTATCTGGTAGCCAGGGTTGGCAAAAACTCGGGTTTTATCAAAAAATATCTGCCCACTGGGTTATTTCGGGGATTTTCGGGCTTTTTCGGGGAATTTTGGGTTTTTTCGGAGTTAATGAGGATTTTTAAATGAATATATTTTAATTTTACATTTAATTTTATTTTACTACCATTTTATTGCATTTTTTCTCCCAATCCAAATCTATTTACTACTGAATAAAGTTGTAACACTACCATGAAGGGAATTCCATCGAAAATCGTTATTGTCAGTTGTCGGGGAGATCCCCTTTATTTTCACATCAGGATAAGAGTTAACACTAACAACCGCTAGTGGCGCTGTTTCGATGCGAAAGTATTGAGTAGTAGTGCAAACGATTTTAGAACTAAATAGTGTATATTGAAGTGTGTATAAGGGTCTTTGTAGCTTGAAGAGTGTTGTAATAGTTTTGTAATAAATCGAATTGAGTGTTCTACCGTGTTCATGATTCATAAGTTATCTTATAAATCATGTCAAAAGTAGTCGGAAGTGGTAGAAAGGAAGGGGCAGAATGGACAGAAGTTATTAAAACAGATAATAAAAGAGTGCAGTGTAAATACTGTAAAATAGGAATAAGTGGAAAATTGAACGTATACGAGCGCATATGAACAAGTGTTTAGTTAGGGCATGGGACGGGGACGTGTGAATGGTGAATAAAGTACGAGATTCAGCGGCACCGACAGCAGCGTATTGGCTGCCAGGGCGACCCCCTCCCCGATCGCTGCCAAGGAATAAATAATAATAATAATAATGTTGATTATTTATACTTATATTTTGACAATTAATTAGTTAAATTCATGACTACCTATGTATATATAAAATCGAAGACTATCGCGGTTGTTTGACATTATAAATAGGATAGAAAACGAATTTACCGCGTGAAATTTGTAGGACCCGACGTTTCGGTGACGTTGCAGCCGCCGTTGTCTAGGGTAGACTGAAGAGCTGTCAGTCCGTTGTTTTGCGGGTAGGCAAAATCCTATTGTTCTATCCAAGGAACAATTCTACTTTCCTCGCATGATCCGGGAAGCCATTGAAATAAGAAGAACTCCGAACTTCAATAGAGACGACGGCTACAAACTCTCTTCTACGTGGAACCCTCTTCTTAAAATGTTCCCCCCGCCGAACGCCGAACGCAAAGACGTAAAACAGGATACAGTGAGTGTTGTGTGCAAGACGGATTTTCAAAATTCCCGCGCTCCGAGCCCGGCCCCCCACCACCGTTACAACCTACGCAGTGGCGGCAGCGGTTTGCGGCCTACCCGCAAAACATCGGACTGACAGCTCTTCAGTCTACCCTAGACAACGGCGGCTGCAACGTCACCGAAACGTCGGGACCTACAAATTTCACGCGGTAAATTCGTATACTACCTATGTATGTTGAGTAAAGCGTAGTAACGAGACTTACTACCTAACACAATTATTTTGACACGTCTAAGAGTGGTTTTTAACCGTCAATTGGACACAACGAAAATGTAATGTAATGATCAATGCAAGTAAAGGTAGAGTGGTAGTTTGAATCGCACGATCTTTAGGTGTTGGCGTAAAATGCTAGGAATCCCATAGACAGCATGCCGCACCAACAAATCTGTCCTTGAAGAACTCGGCATCCAAGTGAGGCTCTCTACCGTATGCACGAGAAGGGTCCTGCAGTACTTTGGTCACGTTGCCAGGAGAAACCCGGAGAAACTGGAGAAAATGCTTTCCGGGGGTCAAGTGGAGAGAAGAAGCAGAGGCAGATCACCGGCCAAATAAAGTCAGGAAGTTTTAACGATTAGTCGTTCTATCTCCCGTGAAGTAAGCGCAGAAGACTTGGACAAAACAGTCCACCGTCAAGCTCCGCCACATGCCCGTAAGAGGCCAACGCCTTAACCGCGAGATAACCAGGTGTGTTACCCAGCGGGCTTACACTCACGCCCTTACTTCCAATTACGACCAGATTACTCCGGTCTCTCGATTAGTTACAAGTTCGAGGTCGCTTGCGCGGTCCTCTCCCTTACGAAGCGGTGAAACGGTGTTTACTGAATCTATCGCGGACCACGGCATCCTTTGCCCAGCTGTTCACCCGGGTTCGGGTAGCCGATGGTCATTTCAAGAGCAGTCGCCGTAAGGTCCGCAACCACCCCTGCTCTATAGGAAACAGTACTGCTTTCAGACTCCCCCGACTGTTAATTAGAGTGCAGTCGATTGGCTTACGCCGCACGGTGCGCAGACCGTCTAGAAGCGCCAGAACGTTGACTCCTAGGGGAAACTAGCCCTAAGGCCAGAGTCCTGCTCGGGCTCGCACTTCATGCATGGAGGCCGCCGGATGGGTGTTGACCCGTGAGTGTGGCCAACTCAGCAAGGGCCCATTAGATCACCGGTCAGATGGAACGACCTCATCAAAGAAGTTACAAAAGGGTCAATACAATCTGTGACCCGCCATGCAGAAGACAGATCAAAGTGGAGGAGCCTCGTAGGCAAACTGTTGTCCAGTGGCCACGATCCTCAGTAATGAGGAAACAACGGAGAAGAAGATCTTTAGGTGGATTTTCCTCAACTTCTTGAGAGAACAACCGTCGTCGAGCCGGTAGCCTTCGGAATATTTCTAACAGATTTGGGAGAAATAACGCACCTCACCTTCTCTCTTTTTGCCGATGATACAAAGTTTTTCGCTAACCCCGTTATCGCCAGGCAAACAATTCAGGACACTCTTGACAAGATTACTGGTTGGACAAAGGAGTGGTTGCTGTCGCTCAATGCCGGAAAATGCACTGTACTCCACCTCGGGCCTAAAAATCCCCAGCACGCTTACCTTATTGATGGAAAGCTTATACAGGCAGTGAAAACGCAGCGCAACCTCGGTGTTACAATATCCGATGATCAGAAGTGGGAGACACACATTATAGAGGTTGCCAAGAAAGCCAAATCCCTGCTCTACATGATTAGGAAGGCATTCTCTTACATAAATGCAGAGCTATTCCTTAAACTGTATAAAACATATGTTCGCCCTTTATTGGAGTATGCTTTTCTGATTTGGAATCCGTACTTTAGGAAGGATGTAGAACTTTTAGAGCGTGTGCAAAGGCGGGCCACAAAAATGGTCCCACAGCTCAAACGACAAGACTACGAACGCCGACTCGAAGCACTCGGACTCAGCAGCCTAGAGGAGCGTCGACAACGAGGAGATCTCATTGAGACATATAAGATCCTCAATGATTACTACGACGTACCAAAGCTCGAGGAAATATTTATAAGGAATACCAATACACAGCTTAGAGGGCACTGCTTAAAGTTGAATCGTTCAAGATTTAATTCTAACCCGAGGAATCATTTCTCGGTGAACAGAGTTGTGGACTCTTGGAATGAACTACCGCAGGAGGTCATTTGTGCTAAAAGTGTGAACGGATTTAAAAACCAATTGGACAAATATATAAAAAAAAAGAAAAAAAAATGAAGTGCATGCATCAGCTTAAGCTGCTAATGCTATAAAATAATAATAATAATAATAATAATAATAGGCAGATGTCAAAATCTATCACAGGTGTTTTGAAGTCCACTACATTTAGGTGCTTACCTATGTGACTGATGGAAGACATAAGGGATGGCGGCAGCGCGTTGGGAACTTCCATTCCGTGCAATTTGAGATTTATAATCTTGCATGCGATGGAGAACTCTCTCAAATCTAGTTTCCCGTCGACGTTCGTATCTGCCATCGACCAGATTTTCCCAAGCACCGGCGGCGGCAGCTGACTCTGTCAAAATCAATCCAAATAGACAATGAAACATACGCAAATTAGTAGACTTCACTGTAAAGGTAATAAACATATTACCTCCACTCCCCATGCCCATAGATCGCATTTGTTACAAAAATTAATAACATTTCAAAGTAATACGGATATGAGACATAAAATTCTCACAAATTATTACGATGCCTGAGCTAAACCATATTTACAAATTCAACGTCAACACAAATAAACTCCTCCAAAAACAATGCTATCGTAGTTTTATATTTATTAGCGAGAATAAGATAGTTGAGAACCCTAAACATTTTTGGTCATTTATTAAATGTATTCGTAAGGGCTGTTGCCCTTCCTCAATGCATGAATTATGAAGATCTTGTTGCAACTGGTGGTCCTCAAATATTCGAAATTTTTAGTAGGTACTTTCAGTCTGTTTACATAGAAGACAACCCGTCAAAATCTACAAACGATTTCCCAATCTACAGACCCATTTCCCAATCTACAGATGATACAACACGTGAACAGGTTATCCCTGGGTGCATAGGCTCTATCGAAAAAAACTTTTTGCTTGAGGTGATGTTTTCATATTTAAGAATTTTCGATTGTGTCGGGATATCTTTTGTTATCAAAATGCAAAGTCATAAAAATAAAACCTCGAAAATAGTCCCATTTTTTGTTGTTGTCGCAGACATGTTTTTTCACGACCATGTCATAATTTGCGTAATATCGCGAATTGTTATCGATATTAGAGACCTCGCGATATGTCGACTATATTCACAACACTTCCTCCAAAACAAAATAGCCGTGTTGTTGACATATTAAATGAAAGCTTTAAATGCCTATATGTCACTTCTTTATTGAGACCGACAAAAGATTATTGCAGATTCGGAATCTGCGTGGCGAATATAGTCGGGTGACGTTTAAAATTTAACAATCTAGGAGAGGTTCCTATACTGCAGTTATACTCAGAAAACATAGATTACAATACTACTGCACCTTCTGAGAAGTGACAAAAACTTCTGATGCCACGCATACTTAACGTGGGAGTGTTGCATCGTATACGTTGCGTACCTGGGCTCAGTCTGTCCTTAACAATTGGGTACTAGACACCGCCCGACCATCCACGGGTCAATATAAGAAACAACGCGTCTTCGCAAATAATTACCTGGAGCATGAACTTCTTCGCCTGCTCGCCGCTCAACTGTCCCCCGGTGGGCCCCAGCCGCTCGAAGTGCTCCGTAAACTTAGCCAATTCATGGGTCTGAACAGTCCAAGGATCAGCCATTTTTCCTTTTTTATTTAAACCACACTAGCGATAGTAACCCCTCGTAAAACCAACAAAAAATAGACTTTACAATACGCCGTGTGTCAATTAACGTTTCTAACCGCAAATAAAACGATTTAGGGCGTATTTCAGTAAAAACAAAATAATCGATCGTCCCCTTTTCAAAAATCGGGTCGTAGAACTGACAGTTCCCTAAAGCCCGTTCTACACTTAGTCCACGAATCGCGCGCGAAGCAGCTAAGGGGCGCGAATGCGTAGTGTGGAACCGTATCGCATATTTTTCGCGGCTTCGCACATTCCTCGCGCCCAGTTCCCTGATTTTTGTCGGTTTTCTGTCCCGCGACAAAGGGAACGCGAAGCGCGAACTTAGTGCGAACGCGCATAGTCTCCACAGTCCACACTCGCCAGCAGCTTCTTAATTAATATGTTACTGAGATTTCCTACAAAATTACCGTAGACTGGATGAAACAATTTTAGCTGCAATTTCTTGAATACTACTAAACCGAACACAGTTTTTGGGATGTAAATCTAAAAAATTTTATGAAAAAATACAAAAATCACGACAAATCATTAGCGCCATGACGAAAAAACATATTGAAATTTTGAAAAAAAGGGAATCCCTTGGGAATCTAGTCACAGAAATTACAAAAGTAAAGTAAAAAATCCTACTTGAAAAAAGCTCAGTTGGTTTGAATATGAAATAATGAATGGATGATATCATTTTGTTTTTACTTTTAATATATCCATAATTATAGTGCACTATTGCGCACAACGTGAGGGACGCAGTTAAAGCTTATTTTTACGTCCATCTCCTTCAAACGCGCGAACTATAATGTGAAACTACCGCGAACCATTGCAAGTGTGGAGCTTTGTTTCGCTCATCGCGAGTTCGCGTTTAGTTCGCGCCGCGAAGTCGCGCGCGATTCGCGACTAAGTGTGTGTAGAGCGGACTTATTAAGACCACTGATCATGAAGTGACAGTTTGGATTTTATTGTTGCCAGGGGTGCTAAATAATTAAAAATGTAAGGTATTTATATATTATTTTATTTTATAAAAACATAATGACAGGGTAAAAACTATGAGATTTTACAACGTCATTGTTGCCGATTAAATATTTGTACTTAAAAAACTAAATCGCGGGTTTACCATATAATCTTCTAGTATTCGAATAATCATACGATCTGGCTAACCCCTAAAATGAAAGGCGATTAGCTCGGGTTTGCCTACGGCAAAATGTATATAAATTTATATTTACATTTACATAGAGCGGGGTTTACTATAGAGCTATATAAATTTATATAAATTTATATACATTTTGTATACATTTCGTCTCACATTAGAGGGGCTAAAATATTATGACGATATTGTAACAAGTAAATATATAAAAAAAAATAAAAAGACAATTGCCGTTACGTAATTTGAAGTAATGTATTTATAATTATTTTCTTTACTGTTTTCTAATAAATATTTGTGGTTTATGTATTTATCCATATAGAGAGATATATATTTCCGGAATGTACCCAATCAGACCTTTCATTTGACACTAAATACGATATATTTTGTGAAACTGTAGTGTTTTTCTAATGCAATTTCCCTAGCAAATCACCATTCGCAATCACCATTTCACCAAAACAAAAAAGAACTTCGCCATAGTCCGCTATTTTGCACATCGTCATTGCTGCGACAATCAAATACGGCGGGTTGCGGGCCGACTATGGTTCAAGAGTAAGAGATTCATCGTACTCGATCATTGCCTTCTCTATCTCGAGATATACGAAGGCAGTGACTCGATACGTCTAATCTGGAAACGCGATGTTCATTGCCAGATTAAACAACTAGGTAAGTATCTTTCGTAAAATGAAAATGAAATAAATGAAAATATTATAATAACTAATAATAACTAGAATAAAACCAGGATGCTAGAAAAAACATTATATTAATTATTTGAATAGTATGTTTTTTGTTATGTACAAAACCATGGTTCATATTAAGAATAGAATTATTACAGGAATATGCTGACACGTTTTAGCTTTAGAATTAAATCTACTATTTTTAGAAAATAGTCTTATAATTTAAAACAGTATTTAAAAAAATCAACCGGAAGTGCATAGTAAATAAAGTAGGTCAAATGCGCGTAAATGGTATAAATATCGGGCATTTTGGCCGGATCTAGTCTTTTTCAAATTCGAGAGAAAACGACTTGGCAGAAAAGCACCGACTATCGGTGATTGTCAGAAAACAACAACAAGAAGAAGAAGAAGAAGAAATTCGAGACTCGACGAGTCCAGTTAAACGTAAGGTAGAATCCCGGGGGTGTTTCGTATAAATTGGAAACTGATGATTCCGGTGAGTGTTTAGCTATTGTTCATTTTGGAAACGGGATGTGATCGTTGATTTGTCTGTGATGGAGATGGTAATTTGGAGGGCGAGTCGACGCTCATAGGAGGGGCGGACTGACACTGATTCCGTTCCCACACTGATTCCTCCTGTGTTACACGGGGATTTTCTTTCTACGGATTCTTCTTCTTCGTCATCATCATCGGAGTTATCTTCTTCATCATCATTACCTCGGGAATTATTCTATCCTGGGCATCAACCTCCGACCGATCTACCTACATTACGATTCGCGCACGATTTCCGGGCCAGCGTCCAGATTGTCTCCGCGCTGTCATCGCATGCGATGAGTGTGGGAGCGCAGCGCAGGACCTCTCCAGGAACGCATAAAGGAATAGCGTATTAAGCCGCGATGAGGAAGAACGGGAACGACCTGCGTCTCCTTTACCTGTCCATTCGCGGCCACGTGATCATTATTAAATAATCCAATATCAAGAAGCCGACCCTGGTGAGAGATTCTATATGCCTCTAAATCTTAAATTGCGAAATTGTCCTTATATCTTGCATCGATTCATATCCTTGTTAATAATTAGTTAATAAGATTTGTTAATAGATCGAATTCCGAAAGATTCACGAGTTTCTATAATATTTATAATTCAAAAACTGTAAAAGTAACTTTTAAAACGTTTCAATTTATGTTAATTTTTTGACATTTGGACATTTAGACAACTACTTACTTTATATTTGAACAGTTACGGTACTCTATGACACTCGGGATGACATAACGGTTCTAACCATACCAAACACTTCTAAATCGGTCCAAGGTTTAGAAGTTATGGTGGAATAAAGAAAAGGAAACATACATATATTAACTCTACGCATATTACACTCCTTTTTTGTTAGGCAGTCGTGTAAAAAGATGACTTATATGTGTTTTTTTTAAGAATTGATATAAAGCAGGATTTAAACAGGTAGCTAATTTCAATTTTTTAAATTATTTTTTCAGTTATAGCGATGGGACTGTGAATTGTGTTTATCCTTAAGTCTAACTTTCTTCCCATGGGAGATGATGGCGAGAGTCGTTATGGCTCCCTGGAAATGCGGTTTCGCCCACAGCAATTGATACTTCGTTGTACATACATGCTTTCAAATCTTCTTTTAATTTATTGAAAATCGTCAGTCCTAGAAGTTAAAATGACTCTCAAGAGCGATTGACTCTGACAAATGGAGCTTAAGCGGTTAGGTTAGCTGTTCGTCATCCTAGATAGCCGTATGCAATAATGCTGTGGGTGTTAATAGGCCACGGCCTAGGGACGGCAGACTTCAGAGGGTGGCATAATTTATACGGCGCTCGCCTTAGTATAGTAGAAGCCCTCAAGTTGTCCGCGATTGTGAAATTAATAAATAAAGCAAGTCACTTGTGGATACATTTGTCTATGTATTAAATGTTGAATCTCATTTGGGCAAATGCTTAAAGTCCTATTGCGACAGTAAGGCTTGGCGCAAACGAACCAACTAGAGTTGTTGACTACAGCGGGCGAGCCGGTCACCTCAGGAAGTTTTAACAATTAGTCGTTCTATCTCACTGGCGTCTGGAGTGAGCGCAGAAGACTTGGACAAAACAGTCCACCGTCAAGCTCCGCCACAAATCCGCAAGAGGCCAACGCCTTAACTGCGAAATAGCCAGGAGTGTTACCCAGCGGGCTTACACTCACGCCTTACGAAGCGGTGAAACGGTGTATACCGAATCTATCGCGAAAAACGGTATCCTTTGCCCGGCTGTTCACCCAGGATAGGGTAGCCGATGGTCGTTTCAAGAGCAGTCGCCATAAGGTCCGCAACCACCCCAACTTTATAGGAAACAGTACTGCTTCCAGACTCCCCCGACTGTTAGTCAGAGTGCGCAATCGATTGGCTTATGCCGCACGGTGCGGAGGAGCGCCATAAGTGGGGGGGGGGGGGAAGTTTCCTAGGGGAAACTAACCCTAAGGCCAGAGTCCTACCCAGGCTCGCACTTCATGCGTGGAGGCCGTCGGATGGGTGTTGACCCGTGAGTGTGACCAACCCTGGACAGAATGGGTCTCCGTAGCCAACTCAGCAAGGGCCCATTAACTCCCGACGCAAACGAACCACTTCGACCACAGGAAGGCTCCTCGTAGAGCGACTTAACCTGTTGTGGGGATGGGGGTTAGAGGGCTGGAAGTTGTAGGGTTTGGCGCGGGCGGGGGGGGGGGGGGGGGGGTATCTGGTTGTCAGTCTAAAAGTCTTAAAGCTACACAACCGATTTTTTTAGTCGTTGTCAGCACATTTTTTGTTAAAATGAGATAGCAGCCCCACCGATAAGGTCAAAAAATAAAAATAAATGTTTTAAGTTGACTGAAATTTGGGATGAATCGAGGAATAACTACCTAGAAGAATGCGTCCACGCGCCGCATGCGCTTACCATATATAGCCGCAATAGACGGTTTTTTTCTTCTGTTGGGAGATTGAATTTGGGATACAGCATATAATATTCTTTATTTCTGTACATAAAATTCTTTATTTCTATTTCGTCATTTAAAGTTTTTTATAAGCGATAAAAAATCAAAAAATGAAATCGTTCCCTTCCTGCCTTTAGCGATTCATATGTACGTTAAGTCACAAAAGCAAGTTTATTTCAATCACTCATACTCGTCCTAGAGTCGTCGCACCACGAGCACTTCTGTTTGTTTGCCTTGACGCTCTCCTCCCGCGCCTGCATGACGATCTCGAACACTTGCCGCTGGATCCGCAGCTGCAGCTTGTCCGGGAGGATCTTCGTGGTCTCGCTCATGCTCGTGAAGAAGCTGTCGATGGCGTCCTTAGCGTTGGAGAAGGTCTTTGGCCTCTTCCTCTTTCCCGATGAGTTGATCTCGGCGTAACCTATGTGGGATTCTGCAAAGATATTGAAATTAGGTATTGTGGCCTTCAATATAGTAAACGTTATATAATACACTAATATTCAAAGTTATATAATATAGTTATACATTAATATTACTTAAATATATTCATGAATAGGTATTATGATTACTATAAGTTTAAGATTAATTACTGTCATTCCTACACAATTGTATGGTTGTATTGGAAATAAATACCTTTTACTTTACTTACTTTACTTTACTATATCGCAAAAACAATGAATTACATGTCAACACCGTCATTAATCATTGCTTTCTTGAGACATATTGAAAACGTCAATATAGCCAATATTATTCTATAAATTTAACAGTGTTGTGCATAATTAGTGCTAACCTATAAGATTCCGATAAATCCGTTTGGCGAGTTAGTTACTAACAGATTTCAAAAAAGGAGATTCCTTTTTTAAAATGTTTCTTACATCAGATCTCCGACATTTATGAACTGATTTGTACAATTCTTTTTTTATTTAAAAAGAATATACTTCCAGATTAGTTCTATTTTTATCAAAACCCTGTTCTGATGATGAGATCCATGAGGAATTGAAGGAACTCCTCAAATATTATCATATTATGAAGTTGATAATATTTGAGGAGTTCCTTCAATATGATTTACATGTTGGCTCAGTTGCGATGACATTTTTTTATGGAAAGCATGACCTGACTCTACAACTTGGGTTGTCGACTACAGCGGGCGAGTCCGTCACCACAGGAAGTTTTAACGATTAGTCGTTCTATCTCCCTGCAGTGAGCGTAGAAGACTTGGGACAAAACAGTCCACCATCTAGCTACGCCACAACCCGTAAGAGACCAACGCCTTAACCGCGAGATAGCCAGTAATGTTACCTGGCGGGCCGACACTCGCGCCCTAACTTCCAATTGTGACCAGATTTCTCCGGTCTCTCGATTGGTTCCGAGTTCGAGGTCGCTTGCGCGGTCCTCTCCCTTGCGAAGCGGTGAAACGGTGTATACTGAATCTATCGCGGACCACGGCGTCCTTTGCCCGGCTGTTCACCCAGGATCGTTTTAAGAGCAGTCGCCGTAAGGTCCGCAACCATCCCCGCTCTATAGGAAACAGTACTGCTTCCAGACTCCCCCGACTGTTAGTCAGAGTGCACAGTCGATTGGCTTACGCCGCACGGTGCGCAGACCGTCCAGGAGCGCCAGAAGGTTGATTCCCAGGGGAAACTAACCGTAAGGCCAGAGTCCTACCCAGGCTCGCACTTCATGAGTGGAGGCCGTCGGATAGGTGTTGACCCGTGAGTGTGACCAACCCTGAACAGAATGGGTCTACGTGGCCAACTCAACCCATTAACACAAGGGCCCATTAACTCCCACAAATAGAGTCCTATCGAATGAGATCGCAATGCGTCGCGTGATATCGGATGGCAATATTATCGAAAGATAAACAACATCGCCCATTGCGCCGGAAATAAATAATGAAAAATAATTTAATGACAAACCTTTGTGTTTCCCGTTTCCCTTCGTCTTCCTCTTGATGGGGAGCCGCAATTCCACGGGGCTGACGCTGTCGTCGTCGTCGTCCGACTGCACGGGCGACGATTCGAGCGCCGCTTTGATGTCCAGGATGTCCGGCGAGGTGCGCGAGAAGTCGTCTTCGCTGGCGCGACTCGATGCAGAGCATTCGGCCTTCGGCCTCGTCTTCATGTACGGCACGAGGAACTCCATGGCCTTCAGGTACTTCCACGGCCTCTCGTTGTTTACCGGTATGCCGGATTGGAGCCTGCGACACGCTTGGCGATGTCCATCCCGGAGTTTCTTCCAATTGGCTTTGGCTTCCATCGCTAAAAGAAAAACGTATGGTTAGCGCTCTGCAATATTTATGTCCGTTTGCTAACCCGAAGTCGATTTGGTATTATTGCAGTATAGGAACCTCTTCTAGATTGGTGATTTTTTAACATAATCAGACTATATTCACCACGCTGATTCCGAATCTGCAATAATATTTATTCGGTCTCAATAAATAAGCGAGATATAGGCATTAAAAAAAGCACCAAACCCATACATTTCAGTAGGTTAAGTTTTTTTTATTTTAAATAATACATAAACACCTATTTGGCGGTAGGTTAGATTAGTTTTTTTTTTAAAACAACATTAAAAACTGAGTTAGAGTTTTTTATGTAAATTTGGTCTTGAAATTCTACGCGTCCGAAGCTTTTTTCTTTCACATTTAGCATTACAATGATCGAATCTAGTAGTATTTCTTTATTCTTTCGATTTCTGAGAAAGGTTCCTATACTGCAATAATTCCATCGTTTTAGCTGCATTATGCGGTATTATAAGCTAATTAGTTTGAAACATAATGAATAATATAATGTATTCAAGAGTATCAAATCATACCTTGTAAAATGAAACCTTTGTGCGATGAATGCAGGTTTTCTGTAGGAATTCTGTAGGTGTCTGATTTCCTATTTTTTATGATTAGGTACTATGATTTTTTAAATGATTACTATGAATTATATCATTTTTTAATGATTACTATAATATGTGTATGGTTCCTCGTTATTTCAGATTCTTATTATAGATTATTTATTTATATATGGTAATGTACATAATATGCAACAAGCGTAACAAATCATAATTAATATCTACACTTTAAATAAAACCCACAGAATGTTGTGTCACGCTTATAGTGAAGATCGGTCGCATGTCGCCCAACTAAGTAAACACTTGTTCTAGGGCAAACATTTTAAACAAATACTAGTTTGAAAAAGAAAACATATTTAAAAGAAGAAAATATTGTTTAAACAAAAAAAAAACCGCAAATGAAAAAAAAAACATTGAATTAAATAAAAATAATATAAAAATAAAATATGTAAATATATAATTATAATAAAATAAAACATTGAAGTAAATAGATAATTAAATACACTTATCCTTCGGTTAATAATAAACTATATAGTCATAACTTAAATTATAAATAAAATTTGTAAAAAAAATAAATTCACAATAAAATTTAAATTATAATAGTAAAGTTTCTCAAAAAATAAAATAGTCGCAAAGAAAAATTAAAATAATAGTAATAGTCACAAAGTGCAGCCAAACAAAGCTAAATAGATAGTTGAAAGTTCTTGATGTATTCGGGACCTAGACGAGATGTATTCACGAGACCAGTTGTTTCTTAAAAATTGAAATACTCGGGCTAATCTTTATACCTGCAGGTAGGATGTTATATATCTTAGGCCCTAGATAAGTAAAATTTCTTTGGCCAAATGACGTACTCCTTCGGGAACTGCAACGTAGTCACTATTGGCACGTCATGTGCCAATAGTGACTACTATTATTATTATTATTAATTTATCTTAATTTATATATAGTGCCAATTATTATTATTATTATTAATTTACTGGGATTTAATTTTTTCCTTAAGAACGATCCGACCTAAAATCATTTTCACATTTAACATGCGCACTTCTAGAACATGCATTTCCTTAAATATGAGATCTGATGCATACGTGAACGGTTTTCTTATTATTATTTTGATCAAACCTTTTTGCGCGACAAGAAGTGGTTGAAGAACCGTTTTCGCACATCCTCCCCAACCAATAACGCTGTAGTATAAAATGGACTCACATAGCGCATAATATGTCAATTTAATAGTATGTCGGTCTAATATGTTGCGGAAATCCCTAAACACGTAGCCAAGTTGTCTAATTTTTAAGTTTGGATGAAATAATTGTTTTAATTTTTTCGGTTTACTTTAAACATTAATTATTGTGCATTATTGTGCTTCTTTTACTTTACATTGATTTAATTAATATTGATTTAATCGCGATGTTCCGTAGTTTCATCTCGAAGAAATTATTATATTTATAATTTTTTGTTGCGTATTGTATACTTAGGAACCGATTTCCACTAAATTTCCTTTTGTAATATGATATAATTTTTATACTTTAGTTGATAATTTCCTCACCCTGGTAAGGAAGAAAGTGGAATCGGACACTGAAAACCCGG
The DNA here is from genome assembly GCA_944548615.1 of Micropterix aruncella. Classification (NCBI taxonomy): domain Eukaryota; kingdom Metazoa; phylum Arthropoda; class Insecta; order Lepidoptera; family Micropterigidae; genus Micropterix; species Micropterix aruncella. The sequence goes on from OX155979.1 coordinate 15,259,576, forward strand.
TTGAGGAAATTAGTGGAATCGGAACCGAAAATCGAACACCATCTACTGAGACGGTTTTCGAAAATAAAATTACTTAAACCTAAATCGTTAATTACTAATAATCATTAAATCTTAAAACTTATATTATTCCTCTGTGCCTATTCCTGGATAATCAGCATAGCTTATTGAAATAAAAGATTGCCATATTAGTTCTTCTTTGTACCGTATGTCGCCTTTTCGATTCTATATAAAACCGTTCCGTTCATTTATATGATAAGCCCGACTTAACATACAGTTTGCTTAGTGGTTTGCTTGCGTAGGTAAACAATATCTTGCAAATTTTGAATTTGGAACATCGAAGTTTTTATCAATTTTGCTTCGTTATTAAAATATGGCTACTTACAGTTGCCTAATCCGCAATATTGGGCGACCTTTTTCCATGCATCTTCCTTTAGCTGCAAGTCTTTATACTCCAAGTCTTCGATGTCCCACAAACAGGGAAACGCTTTAACAGCTTCTATAAAATCCTGAGACATTTTACTATAGAAGCTATATAAGCTATACTATATATTACGTGACTAATATAAAATATTATAGCTTTTAGGACACTGACGAAAAAGTGACACATGAAAATGACGCGCGTAGTGGTTGGAATACGTGATGTTCGATACGACTTTTAAGTCGATTCGGCGCTCACAGGAAAAAGTCACCATTTTATCATGATGTTTCGTACCCGAATTAAGAATAAATAATTCTTCCCACGTGAATATTTATAATATAGCAGACGTTATCACTTTGTAACGTGATTGATCAATATTATATTATTATTTATTTAAATAATTAATTTTAAAATAAACTCACATATAGCAAATACATGTTACGACTTACGAGTATTTGCAAAACATAAATACACAGAAATAATTAACTATGAACAGTTAACAACACTGCAATAAAATGTATGATAGAAATAACATGAGCAATAATAGATAAGTCGAAAAATTTGGGTGTATAAAGCAAAATTTGTAATTGGATATTAATATTTAAAATACATAATAAATTATACTATTATGGTATAACAAACTGTAATACAGTAAGTCGGATGGCAGTTAATTAATTCTTAAGAAGTAGACTAGATTTAATCAAATCTTTAATTAAAATTATGAAATCATAAAATGTGTCTATTCCTTTACACGCGGTATCAAAAACATATAGTAGTCCTTTTGACAAAATATTGTATTCGAGCAAGCGACAACAGAAAATGTATTAGAGTTCCTCGTGAGTCGCGGGGACACACGAAATTAAAAAATTGCTAGACTAACTGGGCTGTCAAGTTGGGCTGTCATATTTCTGTGACCACATTTTTTCGACAGTCTTATCTGTGAGTGAATTTCTTTTGAACTCGTTCAATTCTATCGCTGTGAACACTGTACAGCGGTTTCCAAATTGCCGATGCACACCCCAGAACCTATCCAATCAATTATGTATTTACGAATGATTGGGACATCGGATGTCGAAATGGCTTCACTGTTTTGAAGACAAAACCAAGAAGTTTTTTATTTTTTCGATAATCCTATCGAAGTGGTAGTGAAATGAATATTTTTCATCCAAGGTAACTCTGTGGTCTCTTATCAGAATCTGTTTGTATATTTTATAGTCTATTTGTTGAAAATAGTCTTAAAGTAATATTTTAAAAGAATCGACTTAATCTTTACGGGTCCATTTTCCCTCTGTTTCATACAATCTTTATTTAAATGCAGAAAAAGACCAAACAAATCAGTTTTGTCTTCAGAAACCTATCTCAAAGTACTAAACTGTAACATAATGATTCTTGGAACAAATGTACACTATATTTATGACTTTATTTCATCGACACATATTTTACAAAATGCCTCTTACTTCAGTCACTAATCGCGGTAATTGTATATTCGCCAAAATAGTAAAAAATCGCTAGTGTCACCCCAAGACTTTACTGGCAAGACTTCCCATAATCAACTAAATCAACAGTAACTGTCATAAGAATGTTGAAAGATGCGTTATCTTGGTAAAGAGCTTTAAAACTTAACTTAGTAAATAGCTTTAACCGTAAAATGTTATTTTATCCAATCATAATCGAAATATACCCAAAAGAAACATATAAAAAGTATAGACCCCCAGCGGAGATCCAGTGAAACACCTTCGAAAGCGCCCATCGGCGTCTAGGCGAAGACACAAACCCCAGCCACGGCTAAATAGTGACAAATACGGGTGCCTAACAAATGGCGCTAGCCGTTCGAAACTGCAACGGAGAAAATTCAATGAGAACAATAAAAAAAAAAGACGTCGCATGTATGAGATATTCCAACCAAAACTTTACAATGTGGTTTCGGGCCTACGACACATCAGTGTACCGAGTTCATGACTCTAACTATAATATTTCGAGATTAAAGATGACTAGTGCGCCTTCTGGTAGACCGATATCAACTACAGTCTTTCCAACTCTTGCCATGACCGAATTATGCATGCATGCCAAATTTTAGCTCAATCGGATGAAGGGTTAGGTGCTATCGTAAAGGGATAAACACAAACAAACTCATAGGCAGAAATGATCCTAATGGTCTCGGGGGGGGGGGGGGGGAGGGGGGGGGGGGGAGGGGGGGGGGGGCGAAATGGATATTTCCGTTTTCATCTCGATTTTTTCTTAGCGCGTGTAACGGACCTAAGTCCATTACATGCGATCAACAAATGCATCGATTTCCAGTGAAATACACTGACACAATTCAGCTATTATTTTAACCCGTGCAGCCATGAATTAGCACGATGAAACAATACTTTTACTCGGAATATTTTGGATTGCATCATTTATCGGCCTATATTAATCGGCGAAAAAGCAACCAAATTATCATTTCCCGAGTGATCACCTTCAACCAAGGTTGCGACGGTATATTTGGTACCCTTCTCACGAGGTGTGTCAACGAATCCGGCTCCTTGGTTTCCTTTCCTTATCTTTCTCAGTCCCGAAGCATCAGTCTGTAACCCCACAGACTCGAGCCGTGCCCAGTACAAGATACTAGGAGCACACATACAATTCTCATCCGCATATCCTCGTAACCGCAGTCGCGCATCTTACACTCGCGTCAACGTAACTTGTTCGGGAAGCGTTATAACTGGCAATATTAAACTTTCAATCAATAAATACCTTCTACTTCATTCAAAACCGCCTTTCAACACGGAGATAACTCGTAAGTTGATACCACCACCTCACACCGAACAATTTGGAGTCTAGTGAGGGGTGGTCACTCACACACGTTCACAAACTTTCCCTTGCGCCGGGAACGTTAAATCCAGACGATAAAGTAGATACGAGTCGACGATTCGTCTGTCATGGCGATCGTCAAACACTACTATGGCCGAACTGTCAATGTTATTTTACATACTAGTTTCTGAAATGTCATCCACTTCCTGTTCAGAACTGTCCATATGGTCAACCGGATATTTTCATGACGTTCACCACACGTTCACCTGCAATCCTAAGTGGAAAGAGATCCAGGACAATTTGGAAGAATACGAGCAGCCGTGCGATCGTCCCGACTTGGTCTCGCGAGTGTTTAACCTCAAGTTGAAGGCTCTGATGGGCGACATCAAGGGCGGACTTTTCGGTCGGGTTCTCGGTTTCGTGTATACGATCGAGTTTCAAAAGCGAGGCTTGCCGCACGCCCACATCTTGGTAACTCTCGAGGAAGATAGTAAGCCGAGAACACCGGAACAGATCGACCGCATCATCTGCGCCGAAGTGCCGGACGAAACGTGCAACCGTCCGCTCTTTAACATCGTCACCCGGTGCATGATACACGGGCCGTGTCCCGGAAGACCTCGCTGGGAAAATGGCAAATGCACGAAGTCTATTCCCAAGCCGCTCAGAGTGGCCACAGAGGTGTTCCGGAAGAATTCATATCCGGTCTACCGTCGACGCGAAAACGACGTAGCGGTCGCATCTCATCGCATTTTTCCAATTGAACGTAGAACGACGCGCGGCGCGAATCGAAGAGGAACGACGAGCTCGGCTGGAAAACCGAGTTCCCGAAATAGATTTGCCTTTACTGTATCGCGACACGCCGACGCGTTATGTCTATCAGTCGACTGCGCGACGTTGGGCACGACGACAACAGCGAGGCGATAGAGTCATCGGCAGAATACGCGATGTCAATCCTTCGAACAAGGAGTTCTTCGCTCTTCGGATGCTATTGCTGAATGTAGCCAATCCGACCGGCTTCGAATACCTGCGAACGGTCGACGATGTCGTCTTCGACACTTTCCTGGCTGCGGCGATTAGGTTGAATTTGCTGTTCGACAATGCACTATTCGACGCGATTTGGCCGCGATGCATATGCCGCAGCAGATTCGGCAGTATTTCGCCATAATGTTGGTGAAAGGCATCGTCGCTAACGTCGCGGGCCCGAACGATCCCGATACTCGATTGCGGCTTTGGGAACGTCACCGCGACGACATGTATGAGGATTTTCACCGCCGTCCAAATTTAGCGAACGCTTCCGTTGAAGATGTACGCGACTTGGCGCTTCGAGATCTCGAACGTCGCTTTCGTCGCGCCGGCAAAACTTGCAAAGATTTCGGACTGCCGGATCCGCTCGGTCCGCTGCCGGAAGAGTTGCGACCCGAGCATCGGCCGCCACTATCGCCGCCCGGCGGTAATCGGATCGTACTGAATGCCGCACAGCAGGAGGGTTTCGATCGCATCATGACAGCTGCACGTGAACGTAAGGACAGCGGCCGCCGCACACCTGTTTCTTTGTCAGCGGACCGGGCGGTAGCGGAAAGACGACGCTGTATCGCGAGATCATCCGAGCGGCTCGATGCGACGATATTTTAGTCAAAGTCTTCGCGACGACGGGCATCGCGGCGACGATGATGGAAGGAGGCGTCACAGCCCACAGCGGTCTGGGGTTGCCGATCGTTCTCGATCGGCATGCGAGATCTTGGCTGGAAAATGCCCAAAACCACGATCGGGCTCGAGAATTGGCCGCCGCTAGCGTCATAATGATCGACGAAATCACGATGATGACCAAAGACGGACTGCGGGTCATCGATCGTCTCCTTCGAATTCTCTCCGACGACCGCGATTTGGTGTTCGGCGGAAAGGTCGTCGTGGTCGGAGGGGATTTCCGTCAACTTCTGCCTGTGGTTCCGGGCGGATCGAGAACTGCAATAATAAGCGAGTCGATCGTCTCGAGTCCGCTGTGGCGTCACTTCCGTACCGTCTCACTAGTTCGGAACATGCGAGCGCAGGACGATCGACACAGCGATTGGCTTCTCGACGTCGGCACCGGAACGCTCGCTACCGTCGACGGTTTGACCGAGAACATGATCGAGATTCTCGACCGCCGGAGATGCTTCTCGACCTCGATCGCTTCCCCAGACCGCCGCCGGCGCGGGCCGGCGCGAGACCCAATGCGATTTCCTTCGAGTTGCGAGCGCTCACGGAAGAGGTCTTCGGAAACGATCCGAATCTTCTCACCGCGGAGGAACTGCAGTCTCGAGCGATTCTCGCTTCGACGGTACGGCAAGTTATGAACGTTAACAACGATATCATCTCGCGTTTGGCCGGTGAGGAGAAAGTGTTCCTCAGCGTGGATTCGCTCACTTCGGACGATGCGAACGACCATCGTAACTTTCCCCCGGAATACCTACACGAGCAAACGCCGTCTGGATTGCCACCTCATCGTTTGGTCCTGAAAGTCGGAGCGGTCGTTCTCTTGCGCAACCTGAATCAGGAAGACGGACTCAGTAATGGAACGCGATTCATCGTTCGACAAATGCGAGACACGGCGATCGCCGCCGAAATCATCAGCGAAAGTCATCGAGGGGACGTCGTTTTCATTTCGTACATGGATCTTTCCAAGAAGGACGTCACGATGCCGTACACGCTGAATCGTCGTCAGCTTCCGCTGATTCCGGCGTTTGCGATGACCATCAACAAGGCGCAAGGTCAGACGATCGAACGAGTGGGCATCTACCTCAACGATGTAGTGTTTGCTCACGGTCAACTCTACGTTGCGTTGTCGCGCGCTCGGCAACGACGCAACATCACCGTGTACGTGAAGGAAATTCCGCAGCGCCAAGGCCGTTTGCTCGACGGCGATTCGAGAGTTTTCACGCGCAACGTCGTCTACAGAGAAGTCTTCCAGCAGCGGGCTGTCGATGAGCATCCGGACCGTGCCGACGACGTTCGGCCGGAGGCGGACCGAGGCGTTCTCAAGCGACAACTGGAAGACGACGACGAAGTGGATTATTATCTCGCCAACTGGGACTACAACGCTGAGCTCGAGGCTGAAATCGACGTATTACGACCGCATCCACTTCCTGTTTACCCAGTTCAGGAATGTCCGATAAATTGACTTGGTAATGTTTCTTTGTACGTTTTTAATCTGCTTTAAAGATTTCAGATAATAATATGTAATTTTCACAAATAACAGTTAAAACAGCTTGAATTGCGATCATAAATGACAAATATTTTATAGATTTAGAACAATTTTTCAGGATTTTAGTAATGTTTCTGTATACGGAGGTGAAAAGGTTTCACATTATACAAATATCTTAGATTGACATTTCAGATAATAATAAGTAATTTTCACATAAAACAGTTCAATTTATCAAAATGAATAAAACCAATTTCTTCTATAGATCGATGACGATAAATCGTATCGTGTTATGGTCTTCGGCGATATAGAGGGCCGCAATGACCTCTACAAAATGGCGTTTGTAGTTTTTCTACATTAGCAAAACAATTCATATTAAATTATCTTTTCAAATTTTGATTTGCGTAGAAATAAACCACAATTTTTCGGGATTAATACTATTTGTAATGTTTCAGTATACGGAATACATTAGGTGAAAATATTTGACATTATATAAATATCTTAGATTGAGATTTCAGCTAATAATAAGTAATTATCAGGTTAATACAAAGTTTCTTTATTTTCAGGTCAAGTTCAGGTTTCGTACAATTTTTTTAATAAAATACAATACTTAGTTTAAAAAAATATTGTGAAGTTTTTGAAATGAAATATTGTTCTGAACCATGTACGAAAACGACGTCCCCTCGATGACTTTCGCTGATGATTTCGGCGGCGACCGCCCCTCCGACCACTATGGGTTCCGATCTAGATCGGAGTGGCACAGAGCCTAGTGTTGGGTCGATCGCGATTGATCGAGTCTTTTTGATTCGATCGTTGTCGCAGAACGATCGATCGAGTCACAGTGCGAGTCAATCAATCGATCAATTGATCGATCGATCGGCGCAAAATGACCTGTTGGCATGAGAGTCGATTAATCGAATACTCGTTCACTCACGACTGGAATACTACAGCTGACATCTGACAGCGTACCAATCCTGTAGATCCGGATCAGTCGTTGCAAACGAACGAATGAATCCTATTGATCGATCGATCAGGTGATGTTTCGCCGACAGTCACTGTCAGTCATCGTTTGTGTACGGTAATAGCGTCCGTGGAACTTTATCAGTAAGAATCATATTTTGTGATAGCTTATATAGTGTTCTATTCTCGATCTCTATGCGGTGACGGTATACAATTATTATATTTCGTGACGGTATTTAAAATTTGCATAATAACGGTGATGGTACTGCCTGCCTACTCCTAGGCCCTATATGTTAGTGAATGTGGTAGACTTGATTGTCAATTTATTATTGTCAATACATTATAACAGTTATTATATACAACTAGGGAGGTACCTACTTATATTTAAGTTTAGTGTATGTGTTTTTATATTAAATTGTTTTGATACAATGTAACGCCGTGGAGTGGTGGTGTAACAGGATCTTATATGTAACCACATTTGGCGCATGCTTTAAACATAAAACCGACTAAATCATGTCTAATTTAACAAAGAAGAAAAGTTACATATGGAAGCACTTTGATGCTTTAGACGATAAAGTCGCTAAATGCCACTACTGTAGCAATAAAATAAGTTATGCTGGCGGCGGAACTGGAAATCTAAACAGACACATGAAAACCAAGCATGGATCGATTCCACTGGAAACACTACAGCGACCACCAAATCATCATGTATCCACAAATAATATTTCTAGCACGTTGCCGACTACAATAATTGATACACTGTCTCAAGAGACAGTACTGGTACCGCTTCCATCATCACTACAAGATCAGCGACTTACTCAACAATCCAGCATAACGAATTACACCAGGTCAACTAGGCCTATACCAGTTAGCAGGTCCAGGCAAATTGATGGACAAGTATTGAGAATGATAGTCAAGGGCTATTATCCCTTTTTGATGGTGGAAGACGAGGAATTTAGAAAATTATTTGATATGATTATTCCTACGTATACGTTGCCAAGCAGGAAACATATTTCGTCGAACCTAATTCCGAAATTATACAATGAGACTCGAGAGAAGGTGATGCACTCCTTATCTACAGCGGAGGCCATATGCCTTACAACAGATGGGTGGACGTCGCTAAATAATGACAGCTTTATGGCAATAACCGCTCATTTCATTGATAGCAATACTGAGCTACGATCATTTCTCTTGGGCTGTATCAATTATAACGAACGACATACAGCCCATAACTTGGCAGTTTTTCTGAAAGATGAAGCGGCCGCTTGGGTGATAGATAACAAAATTTCAGCAATAGTTACGGACAATGCTGCAAACATCGTAGCAGCAGTTCGTTTAACTAACTGGCGACACTTTCCTTGTTTTGCCCATACTGTGAACCTGGTAGTTCAACATAGTTTGGGTATGATTAAGTCTCAAACAACAAAAGTAAAAAATATCGTAGAATATTTCAAACGTAGTGCAGTAGCACTCAGTAAACTACGTGAAACACAACTTCACATGGGATTACCTCAGTTAAAGCTGAAGCAGGATGTTTCAACTCGGTGGAACTCCACGTTCGACATGCTAGACCGCATATTAAAGATAAAAGATGCTGTTATAAGTACTATAGCAATTGAACAGCCATGCCTTAATACCCTCACTCCAGAAGATTGGTTGATAATAGAAAAGTCTATCGGAGTATTGAGGGTATTCCACGAAGTGACCGTTGAAATAAGCTCTGAAAACAATGTCTCTATCTCTAAAGTAATTCTGTTTGTTAAAGTTATGAAAACTCGTGTTTCCAATTTTTTAAATTCCGATGGTCCTGATGACTTCAACAACTTAGTTCATACATTACATACTCAAATAGTCGATAGATTCAAAGAGGTAGAAAGAAATGTACTCTCCTCCCAGGCGTCATTTTTAGACCCCCGTTTTAAAAAATATGTATTTTCTTCTGATTCAAACTTTAAACAATGCCTGTTAAATATAAGGGGAAAAATTCAAAATTTTGCCATACCTGTTAACGAAGTTAATCGGATGGATACGTCCGAACCAGTGCCGTCAACATCTACATCATTGTTATGGGGGGAATTTGAAAAAGTGGTCGAAAATATTGTGGCCACACACAATCCGGCAGCAGCGAGTATTATAGAAGTCGATAAATTTATAAACGAGCCTCTGATTAACAGAAAAGAAGACCCTCTTTCGTGGTGGAGAGAGCGCCGGCAACTGTATCCCCGCTTATACAATTTAGTCATCCGAAGATTATGCGTTGTCGCAACGTCAGTACCATGTGAGCGTATTTTTTCGAAAGCGGGGCTCACATTAACGGAAAAAAGAAATCGACTGAAGCCAGAGAAAATTTCCCAACATCTATTTTTAAACCACAATTTAGAATGATATCTACCAACTTTAAGAAATCCTGCAAAATAAAGCGTGGATTAACCCCTAGAGCCCCAATTGGCCGATATCGGCCACAACATAATTTAGCGTTACGGCCCCGTTTTAATTTTATTTGTTTTATTTTATTATGTTTTATTTTAATTAAATTTTTATTTTATGTTAATATGTTTTATTTTAATTATGGGTACAGTGGTTTGGCAGTAACAAATGTTTTGGTGAGACAGTGTCATAATTCATTTTTTTTACTAATTTTTACTAAAATCTTTTGGGACATCAACTTGTCAATCGGCTGAGGGGCCGAGGCCTGAAGGGTTAAGAGAAAATTGTTGTATATATTTTTATTTTTTTTAATTTATTTAGGTACATAGGATTAGGTATACAGTTCATTCATAGGTCATGTAATCTTATAATAATTATATAAATTATTTAATAATTAATATAGGGAGGTTTAACACATCTTACATGACCTTTACTGCCAATAGCACATCTAACTAGGCGATAATTTGGCCCGTCTAGATTTTTATGCAATTTTAAGAAATGAAGTGTTTTTTTTTTAAATAAATTATTTGGACCCACCACCTGTATATACACATAAATATACCAATTTTATAAAAAATATATATAATAAATATATAGGTACATTTATAGTTGTAATTTAATAAAATTTAATTAAGAAAAATAGATAAGTGATACTAAATAAATTGTCGTGCGTTGCAAAGAAGTTGATCAGATTTTACATATCCCTTGTTAAGTAGCCATCTATTAAGGTTTGCTTTAAATATTTTTATGTTAGGATAATTTTTCATGTCTTCACTAAGGGAATTATATAATTTTGGGGCTATGTAGAATATATGTCTCTGGGCAAATGTTGTTCTGACTATGATGATTCATTGTAAATAAATATGTGTTCATACTAGATACAATGTCCAGCTACAGCATGGCTGTGAGCACACTCCAGTGAGTCATTCATCATCGCCTATTTGGGGGACAGGGCAGGCTGCGTTGAAACCGAATCAACAGTGTACCCCTACTACTGCTACTACTACTACTACTACTACTATCAGTAATTGTAAACTAAATATAATAATGTATAGTGACGAAATTGGCCAAAATATGGGTGTTCAAGTTAGTCACTTTAGTAACCATGTCTTCATAAATAATTGTATGCCTGGCGCGACTTTCTCGGTCATTTTAAATAAAATTCTAAACACAAAATTCATGAACAAAACTATTTTAATTATATTTGTCGGAAGGAGAGGAAAAGTAGACAAAAAGTTACTGAATAATTATTTTTCATGTTTAAACACATTACCTAACATTGAAAAAGTAATTTTGTTTACTTTTCCTTTCAGTCAAAGCCATAGTGATGGCGAAAACAATATTAGATATAATTTAAATTCTACGTTGCACACACTAACATGTCGTCATGAACATAAATTAGTAATGTTTGATACTAATGTTTTCATTAGCAAAAACTTTATTCTGACGAAAAATAATATGTATTATTTACAATCATTTTACACCAGACACTTAGCAGAATTGCTATGTTATTCTATTATTAATTCCATTAATACGTTGACATTTAATTTAAACTAAATTATAAGACAATAGAGCTATACTCTGGCCACCATTTGACATATGGCAATAATATTAACAAATTATGTAGTGATACAAAGAAAATAAGTAAATTAAGTGATAATATCAAAAATTGTATAAAACCTTGTTACCAAACAAACGACAGTAGTAATTTATCTTATAAAAATTGTATTAGCTTGGTACATCAAAATATTCAAGGATTGAGTAGTAAAGATTTGGAATTGGAGCTTTTCCTAGACTGTGACAAAATTGATGTAATATGTTTAACAGAACATTGGCTTCAATATCATCAGCTTATGTTTGGTTTCAAAAATCACAAAGTGGCAAGTTCGTTCTGCAGGGGGCATGCAATACGTGGCGGTTCATTAATTATTGTTCGTAATTCTTTAAAATTCAAGGACCGCGCTGATATTGTGGGCCTCTCTGAAGAGCAGACTATTGAAATAGCTTGTGTGGAGCTGGAGCGGCTTATTGTTTTAAGCGTATACAGACCCCCAAACTCATCTTGACCGTTTTGGGCAGGTCATGGATGAAGCACTATATAAAATTACCAATAATAAAAATAAAGATGTTATGGTTTGTGGTGATTTTAATATCAATTTATTAGAAAATACTACAACTAGTAGTAGGCTTAAATCTTTTTTTCTATGCTATAATCTTGTGAACCTTTTCTTAGAACCCACGAGAATTACCTCAGAATCCTCAACTTGTATTGACAACATTTTCACAAATATTGAACCAGTTCATAAATCGACACTGAATAAGATAGATTCTGACCACTTAGGCCAATTAGTTATATTGAAAGACATTAGGAACAAAAATATGATACAAAAAGAAATTAAATGTACTCCCGTCAATGATACTCGGCTTACACAGTTTAGAGATAATGTATGTGCGCGATTAGTAGAAGTTGACTATGATGAAGACCCAAACCGATATTATAACTCTTTGTTTGATGTAATACAATCAGAATGCAGTAGAATATTTAAGACTAAGACCAAAAAAATTGCAAATACTCTTATATTCAGTGATTGGGCGACGCCTGAAATATATAGAAATAGGAATAAACTTTTTGATTTATATGCAGAGAAATCGTTTAATAAAAGTAACAAATTTGCCAAATATGTCAAAAACGTCTCAAAATGTTTTAAAAGAGATTGTGCTATTGCAAAATCAAAGTTTATTAATAATAAAATTATAAACAGTACAGATGTCGTAAAAACGACTTGGCAAATTATCAACAAAGAAACTGGAAAATCCAAATCTCGTGACCTTCAATTTCAATTGTTAATTAAAGATAAGCTCATTACCAGTCATAGAGAAGTGGCTTATGCATTTGAATCGTTTTTTGCAGATATTCCAGTTTCAACTACCAAGACGCTCAACTCATCTTCTATAGTGGCTGAATCTTTGCTCATACAGAACGTTCATAGATGTGATGTAGACTTTAGTTTTAAGTCGATCTATCCCATAGAAATTATTGAAACATTCAAAAATTTACATTTGAAAAAGACACTCGACCTGGGTGGACTCTCTGTTAAAATTATTAGTTCTGTAATATATTCAATGGCCCCCCATTTATCAGCTCTTTTTAACAAATGTATTGAGACTGGCGTATTTCCTAATCTTATGAAACACAGTAAAATAGTACCATTATTTAAAAGCGGTAGTAAAACCGACCCTACTAACTTCAGACCTGTATCGATACTGCCGACTCTTAGTAAGCTGTTTGAAAAAATTATGTTAAACCAGCTACTCATTCATTTCCACACATATAAATTAATGCACAAGAAACAATTTGGTTTCACACGGGGTCGTTCAACAACCGATGCAGGTGTTGAGCTTATTCATGAAATTTTTAATGCCTGGGAGGAGTCACGAGATGTAGTAGGCATATTTTGTGACCTTTCCAAGGCCTTTGACTGCGTACAGCACGACACATTGGTTAGGAAACTTGAACACTACGGCATTACAGGTAGCTCATTAGCCCTTCTTAAAAACTATTTAAATGATAGGGTTCAGAAGGTTGATGTTGGTGGAGAGAGATCATCCGGCTCGTTAGTATACATGGGAGTACCGCAAGGTTCAATACTTGGACCGTTCCTTTTTCTTATTTATATAAATGATTTACCTTACACAGTAAAACCAAATTGTGAGATAGTTTTATTCGCAGATGATACCTCTTTGCTATTCAAAGTAGGTAGACAACAAAATAATTATGACGATGTGAATGATTCTATCTCGAATGTTGTGGAATGGTTCACAGCAAACAATCTGCTACTAAATGAAAAGAAAACAAAATGTATAAAATTCTCACTTCCAAACGTAAAGCAAATAGGGCCAAATATTATAATAAAAAATGAGCGCCTAGAACTGGTCGATTCCACTGTATTCCTTGGTATCACTTTAGATAAAAAGCTACAATGGGGCCCACACATTAAGAAATTGGCCGACAGGCTAAGTTCTGCGGCATATGCTGTAAAAAAAATTCGTAATTTAACAGATATAGACACCGCGAGGCTGGTTTACTTCAGCTATTTTCACAGCTTGATGTCGTATGGCATCTTGCTGTGGGGTCATGCTGCTGACGCTGATAAAATATTTATACTACAGAAACGAGCCATCCGCGCTATTTATAAATTGGGTGCTAGACAGTCGTTACGCGGAAAATTTAAAGAAATCAATATTTTGACACTTGCATCTCATTACATCTATGAAAACTTAATGTATGTGCATACAAATAAAGAACTGTTTTTAAAAAACTCTGATAGGCATGGTGTCAATACTAGAAATAAAAATAAACTTGCTGACCATAAAAGTCGACTCTCCAAAACCACAAAATCATTCAAAGGGCAATGTATACGCTTCTACAATAAAGTCCCAGTAAAAATGCAAAATTTATCTGTGATACAATTTAAGTCATTTATTAAGAAGAAGCTGTACTCAAAGGGCTACTATAAAATAAATGATTATCTAGACGACAAAGACCCTTGGAAATAAAATGGTTACCTCGATTATTAATATCACGTTATATATCACAATAATTTGTTATAATGTCACAATATCTTAATTTTTTATCATTTATGTATGTTTGTTTGTACCTATGCATTATTGACGTCAAAAAGTTACGATTTCGTACTATTTTGAATAAAAAACTTATGATTATGATGATTAATACCTACCTAATGTACTCATACTTCTACTACTACTATGGACTTACCAACATGTACAAAATACTGTAAACACTCCTTGTAAATTAATATTGTGTTCGATTTTTAAAAATGTACATAATAGATATCCAAACCATCTAGATTTTTATTCGCATCGATTATAAAATGGAATTTGTAACTAGTCGCAATGGGTCTCGTGACGAGATAACCGACTGCGCTCAATCAATCGATTGATCGGTAGCCATCCAAACGGGTCTATCGCGACCCGCCTGGAAGCATTCGCGTTGGGTCTTTCAACGAGCGCCCGAGCGCCCACTCAATCGATCAATTGATTGATCGAGTCAAAGTGATTCGATCGCCATGCAAACGGGTCGATCACGACCCGGGTCGTGCCCGGGTCGCTAAAAACCCGCGATCGACACAACACTAACAGAGCGTGGGGGGGGGCGCCAGTTTTGCATGCGGCAATTTTGCACAAATGTCACTTTTGACAGGTCCAAATTTGTTGAGGGCAGATTTGCAGGAGGCAACCTTGCAGGCGGCAACCTTCAGTACAGTTTTTAAGTTTTTCTGTTAGGTTAGGTTAGGTTAGGTTTTTCTTTCCCTAAAATCGAAGTGACATTAATTACCGGCATCCTTGTAGTGGATGACTTTTATACATCAAACTAAACATTAAAAAAATGTTTTAAGTTTTTCTGTTAGGTTAGGTTAGGTCATTTTGACATTTGCAAAACTGCCTTCTGCAAGATTGCCTTCTGCAAAACTGCCGCCTGCAAGAATGCCGTCTGCAAGATTGCCGTCTGCAAATTTGCCTTCTGCAAGTTTGATGGGACCCTTCGGCGGAAAGGTCGTCGTGGTCGGAGGGGATTTCCGTCAACTTCTGCCTGTGGTCCGGGCGGATCGAGAACTGCAATACGTACATAGCAATCGGAATGAATCTGGCGGAATCTCCAGCAACAAAACGAAATGCATCTTATTGGCTAAAAGTTTAAGCCAATCACAGCCGAGGCTTAACCAATCACAAGCAGTTAAAAATTAGCGTTATGCAGCTTAACCAATATGAGGAATATATTTTAACAGGACACCAACATTATAATTGTAAATCGTCCATCATGTCTGTATGACTTTTTCGGCTTTTCTGCGAAAAGCAACTAATATCTCAATTGTTTATTTCTGCATTATATTTAATGCTGAATAAAAAAAACTGCGTGAGATATTTTAATTAAATTGGAAATATTATTACTCAGCTTGAACTCGAGGCCCGCCGATGCTCACACTTCGGTCTGGCAGCCATCGAGGAACCCACTTTAAAATGTTCAAAATTTTGCTATAGATACCTGATGATATAAGATATTACATATAAAAAGTCCATAAGGACGTTATTTCTTAAGTTGGAGATATTAATTCTCGAATTCGGGATCGCGCATCGCTGGTGTTAGTATGCAGTGGTCAAGGCGGCCGCTCAAACTTCGGTCTGTCAGATATCGAGAATCCCACTTTTGGAGATTCAAAATTTTACTATACAGCTGATAATATTAGACATCACATATAAAAAGTGCATTAGGGCGTTATTTTTTAAATTGGAGATATTAATTCCCAAACTTGGATCCGCACACCGCCGATGTTAGTATGTCTAGGCGGCCGCTCAAACTTCGGTCTGGCAGATATCGAGAATCCCACATTTGGAGCTTCAAAATTTTACTATACGTAGCTGATAATATTAGACATCACATATAAAAAGTGCATTAGGGTGTTATTTTTTAAATTGGAGATATTAATTCCCAAACTTGGATCCGCACACCGCCAATGTTAGTATGTCTAGGCGGCCGCTCAAACTTCGGTCTGGCAGATATCGAGAATCCCACTTTTGGAGCTTCAAAATTTTACTATACATAGCTGATAATATTAGACATCACATAAAAAAAGTGCATTAGGGCGTTATTTTTTAAATTGGAGATATTAATTCCCAAACTTGGATCCGCACACCGCCGATGTTAGTATGTCTAGGTGGCCGCTCAAACTTTGGTCTGGCAGATATCGAGAATCCCACTTTTGGAGCTTCAAAATTTTACTATACGTAGCTGATAATATTAGACATCACATATAAAAAGTGCATTAGGGCGTTATTTTTTAAATTGGAGATATTAATTCCCAAACTTGGATCCGCACACCCCCGATGTTAGTATGTCTAGGCGGTCGCTCAAACTTCAGTCTGGCAGATATCGAGAATCCCACTTTTGGAGCTTCAAAATTTTAATATACATAGCTAACGATATTAGACATCACATATCAAAAGTGCATTAGGGCATTATTTTTTAAATTGTAGATATTAATTCCCCAACTTGAGTCCGCGCACCGCCGATGTTAGTATGTCTAGGCGGCCTCTTAAACTTCGGTCTGGCAGATATCGAGAATCCCACTTTTGGAGCTTCAAAATTTTATTATACATAGCTGATGATATTAGACATCACGTATAAAAAGTGCATTAGGGCGTTATTTTTTAAATTGGAGATATTAATTCCCAAACTTGGGAATTAGGGCGTTTTATGTTTGAAAGTTTAGAGTACTTGACTGTTAAATAAAAGATGCCGATTCACCCCCTTGTAGGATCGGTGAAAGCGGCAGGATATTCTATTGTAGTTGAAAGATTTTCAAACAATGAAATGGCCTCTCTGCGAGCTGACCGTCGGCTTTTTTCGTTGCGACATTTCGTTTCGAAATCTACGGCGCATGTGTTGAACAGATGTATTTGTCTTGTCTTATGTCCGCTTGGAAGTGCGGCTTTTATCAAAAAATAAATGACCCCTTTGTAAACTTAAATGCCCAGTTGCGGGGCATTCAATTCGTGAAAGTTAAAGTTTACAGGATAGCAGTGCAAAGATTTATTTTAGTGCGTTTATTATTATGAAACATATGGGAAGTGATTTTAACATTATAATAGCTATGAAAGTATATAAAAACATATAAAAAATTATTTTGTGTTGTTTGACAAATTAATATCTATTTTTAATGATATGCGCTACTTCTGGACATACATTTCTATGTGCTGTATTCTTGCATGTAACATAGAATTGTTAAAACTTGTGATTTAAAAAAAAACACTACTTAGTCGGTTTTTCTTAGCAATTGGCAAACTAATAAACTTACGCGCTAACTAATAAAGCCGTTGTAGAACCCGGTCTGTCTCCAATTAATACTTTATTACAACTTTTAGTTGGGTAATGTCTTGAAATGATACAGAATGGCAACAAACGGAAGCTGCATAATTATTTACCGTCGCAAACATTGATGTTTTATTGGCTACTAGTATATTTTATTGACTTTAAAATGACTGTATTGTAGTTTAATACACCTAATTCTCTTGCGGAGATAATTTCATCGACAATATCAAGTAACATGTCTAACAAAATTTTACTAAATTTTAATTTATAATTATTGTTTTAAGTTTTTTTGTAAATTAATTTTATTTTTGCAGTAAAACAGAACACTTGCTGTGTATTGTTCACACACTGTGAAATAGGATTTACCTATAATACGTGTATTTTATGACTTAAAATGCTTATGACTTAAAATGCTATGACTAATGGGGACTAAGTTTGGGAAATAATAATCATTACAGCTTTCTTGCTCCAAGAATGGTTAATATCATGAGTAAAGAGAACATATTGGAAATTAGCAGCAAACAACACAAATATCACCTTACATCATGGTTAATAAACCTTGTTAGGAGAGAGACGGAGAAAACATTCATCACAATTTTAAAATAAATAAATATATTTATTTTCTATTTATTTTATATACGTATTTTTATTAATTCTTATATATTATTAGTTATTTTTATAAATGATTATTTATTATTGCTATTATATATTTTTATTATTATTATTTAGTATTACTTGTCTATAGTTCTAATATTATTTTGGTGTAGTGAGAATTTCATTTTAACTTGATTTGATTGAATTTTTTTATTTTTAGTTTGGAATTTAACTTGATTTGATTCAATTTTTTATTTTTAGTATGTATTTTTTAATCATTTGTATTGGTGTTCTCCTTAGAACAGGCTCTGCCTAGTTAGGAGCAACACAATCTATGTTAATTGCTAACGGTGTATTTTTTTTTGTGGACCAATAAATAAATAAATAAATAAATAAAATATCTTCAATTTAAGAAATAACGCCCTAATGCACTTTTTATATGTGATGTACAATATAATCAGCTATGTATAATAAAATTTTGAAGCTCCAAAAGTGGGATTCTCGATAGCTGCCGACCCAGCAACAAAAATCCAAATTCATGCACTTGCCCAAAATTTGTGCGGTTTCCTCGACCACTGCATATTAACATCGGCGATGCGCGAGCCAAAGTTTGGGAATTAATATCTTTAATTTAAGAAATAACGCCCTAATGCGCTTTTTATATGTGATGTGTAATATCATCAGCTATGTATAGTAAAATTTTGAAGCTCCAAAAGTGGGATTCTCGATATCTGCCAGACCGAAGTTTAAGCGGCCGCCTCGACCATTGCATACTAACATCGGCGATAAGTAAAATTTGCATCGTAAAATTTCGAACCTCCTAAATTATGATTCTCGATCATTGCCAGACTAAAATTTGAGTATCCGATTCGCTCTATTGCCTACTCTCCTAAATACGACAAGCATAATTTGTATTTCCCGCGGGAGCCTTAATATTTATTTTTTGTTATAGCATAATTCACGCGTTGTCATTGGTGGACTGATATTGGCTTGCTATATGTACGTATGTTTATATATATCGTTTTCTGGCGCCAGCTTCAGAGACCTCATGTTTCAGTGGTCATGTTAACAGAGAGAGTTGATTTGTTTGTTTTGTTTGTTGTTTTACGTGTATATCCGCTTGTATTTAAGTTTCCGCGTGATAAGACAGTAGTAAATTGACGCAGTTGGGCTGCGTTTAAATGGGCGATCTCGTCGGTTAGCGGCTTTCCAAAATGAGTAGAGTGGATTTCAAAATTGTGCTCCTGGGCAGCGAATTCGTCGGGAAGACTAGTTTGGCTATAAGATTCGTCCATTCCACGTTCAATGACAGCAGTAATTATCAAAACGTAAGTATTTAATTTGATAATTTTAGATCTAGTTTCTTTGGCATTGAGTCTGGTGTTCCACAGGGATCCCATTTAGGGCCTTTGCTTTTTAATGTTTATATTAACGACATCGGTACTTGCTTTAATCACTGCGACTATCTCCTTTACGCAGATGATTTGAAAATCTTCATGGGAGTGAAGAACCATGGCGACTGTCAACTGATCCAGGAAGATCTGAATCGTTTCACTCGTTTCTGTGAACAGCGTAAACTTTCTTTAAATGTAGCTAAGTGCCATAAAATCTCATTTTCGCGAAATGTCAATATTATTAACTTTAAATATACAATTGGCAATGATGTAATTCTGGAAGTAGATCGAGTGCGTGATCTAGGAGTCATCTTAGATCGCAAGCTTTTAATGGATAAGCACATTGATTCAGTCGTCAACAGGGCTTACAGCACCCTCGGTTTTATGAGATTATGAGAGTTTGTAGACCTCTTAAAAACACTCATTCTTTGACAACGGTTTATGTTGCATACGTATGCAGCCTGCTTGAATTTGCTTCTAATATTTGGTCTCCACAGTATGCTACATACAAGCTGAGGATTGAGCGTATTCAAAAACGATTTATACGTCATCTAAATTACCGCTTATTTTCCAACGGCTTGTCGTACGCTGAAGGTCTGCAACGCCACGGTTTAGAGACATTAGAGGACCGGCGAGTAGTATCAGATATGTCGTTTCTACATAAAATTGTTCATACTGGGTTGGACAGTTCATACCTCCTGAGTAGGGTGAGCATACGAGCGCCTTCCCGACTCGCTCGTGCTCACTCAACTTTTTACGTACCAAGGTTCAACACTAACTATGGTTCCAATTCGTTATTGCCGCGCATTATGCATGCATACAATGTATGCTTTAACGATATTGACATATTTAACCATCAGAATAGTCGATTCTTTGTTAAGGAGGTATGCGAAAAGCTGATTATCAGATCGGATTGAATTAGCATGCACCACATTCGCACTACAGATACACACACCCACACACACATACATACATGCACACAAACACACCCTAACACACATACACACACTCACACATAAACGCTCTCCATCACACAAACACACACTAACATCCACACTCGCACCTAGCGATTTATTTATTTATTTATTTATTTAAGAATTAATTACTATGAAACATTGATTAGCTTATAAAAATAACAGGAACCGAATGGCAAAACCTTAACCTTTTGATTATTTGTTTCTGTCACCCAACTGGGACTAGCCCGTTCTAGGGTGGACAGGACTCCAATATTACAATCAAGTTTGCTTGATTGCTTGGTTGCTTACAAATATACAAGTTTTAGTAAAAAGCTAATGACACTAAATTGCCCTAAAATGTGGTCTTCAGAATAAAATAAAAAAATAATAATAATATAAAAATATTAAAAGATATAATATAATAAATAAAATGCAATTCCATTATTTAATCGGCAATAAATATAATATAAAATTCGATTAAATAAAATAAATAAAGTTATATGTGAGAAAAGGAAGAAACGGTCATTAATATTTATTAATATAAAATTACCTAGTCTAAAAAGTATACTTCATTGTCAAAGTCAAATAATTTTTGGTAGTTAGTTCAATGTTAAAATATACTTAACATATATGTTTAAAAATATGTTAATAATTTGTGCACCTAAGTTTTATTATACTATTATTTCTAACATTTGATGTGTGGTTAGTCTGTCATGATTCGATAACCATTTCTTTAATTTATTTTTGAATTCCCTAAATGTCAAGTTCATTTTTATTTCCATATTGATCAGATTGTAAAATCTCGGCGGAATGAAAGAGTAATGTCTTTGTCCAAATGATGTTTTCCTTCTGGGTATTATTGAGCTATTTTCTAAAACTTGTCTCGTTGGTCGCCGGTTCTGAATTATTCCTAAATTTGAGTTACTGTCCAAAAATAGCCTTAAGAGGGAAGTTTTTAGAAAAAGTTGCCTACAGTCAAGAACTTTAGCTTCCTTATAAAGTTCATTAGTGGGATGGCGATATGGTCTACGTAGAATAATTTTTAATATAAATTTCTGCGCAACTTGCAATGGCTCTAGCAGGGTTTTACCACATCCACCCCATCCAATTATGCCGTAAGTAATAAGCGATTCACATAAAGCATAATAAACAGTTTTTAGTGTTTTGGAATCCAGAATATTCCTCAGTTCTTTGAAAACATATCCAAGGATTCGCACCTTCGTATCCACGTTATGTATATGAGAATCCCAACGGAGAAAGCAATCTAGCAATCTATTTTAACTGTTACTTTTAAATTCTTTTTGGCTTTATTTATTTTGTATTGTTTAGCATATTTTGTAATCCTTATATAGCAAATAATTTAAAACATCATTGGCTTTGTTACTGGTATATATATTATGCTTATACGTATTTTTTTATGCTGTATGTTTTTAAGAAAAATAAAATAAAAATAAAAATAATTACGCTTGTACTCATCGAGAGCAGTAAATGTGTTGATTCCGTACTGAATTCAAGAAGCAGCATATTCTTATCAGAACATTCCCGGTATTTCCAGCTGTTAAATTATTTCAGAGGTACGCAAGGATGTAATCCTTAGTTTCACCGACTACATAGTTTTAATAAAAATAAACAATACATTCTTTATTAATTTCATTTACTTCAAACAAGCAACGGAAATACGTAAAATGGCCATTCTACGGCTTTTCGTGCGAGTGCGAAATTTTATGGCTTCGAAGGGGGAGTAAATGGGTGGTAAGGTGAACTCTCACATATGGCAAGACAGCCGTCATACACCTACCACAGCCGTTCGTTAGTCCGAAATCCACCGTATTCCACCCCATAAAAAAAAATTGGGAATAACTGCAGTATAGGAACCTCTCTCAAAAAAAAAAAAATATAGACTAATAGATTTTTTTATGGAAGAAAATTGTGTTGGTCGCTATAAATAAGCAAGATATAGGCTTTCAAAGTTTAAGTTTTATATGTAAACAAACAGGCCAAAATAAAAATATAAATAATTCACCACGCTGATTCCGAATCTTCCATAATCTTTATTCGATCTCAATAAATAAGCGAGATATAGGCGTTCAAAATGTTCATTGCAATGCCAAGAAAGTTGCGGCCATTTTGTTTGTACGTACCGTGACGGACCCATTCGAGTATATCGTAATATCGATAACAATTACCGATATTACAGAAATTATGTCAATTTGCAGTTTTTAGATTGAACGAAATATTTTCAAAAAAAACGATCGAAAAAAACATATTTTCGCAAAACTTTAAAAAAAGCGCACTATTTTTTATGTTTTTTCAATGACTTTGCATATTGATGACAGAAGATATCCTGAAATGTCGTTTCTTTCAGGTTACCTTTAGTCATCAATACACAAAGTCATTTCGTAAAAACTTCGAAAATTGTCCAATCGTTTTAGATGATCGCTAACACACCGTAATATTATCAGCGCGGCGCGGCCTGCGGCAGGCAAAAATTTTTTTTCGAATTTCGCGCAAAATTCAAAAAAAACTTTTTGTCTGCGGTGTTAATTTGATATTGAAGAAATTTCGTTTGTTTCAGGTTATCTTTTGTCATCATCCCCAAAGTCATTTTGTAAAAACCTCGAAAAAAACCGAATTATCGCTAACACATTTCCGAATTTCGCGCGAAATTCGAAAAAACTATTTGCTTACGGTGATATTCTCATATTTGAGAATTTTCTATTGTTTCAGGATACCTTTTGTTGTCAAAACGCAGTTATCTCGAAAATTGTCTAATTTTTTCAAATATCGCAGGCATGTTCTTTCTAGAGCATGCCATCATTTTTGTAATATCGCGAATTGCTATCGATATTAGAGAACTCGCGATATATCGACTAATTTCGACGCTACTCTTGAAACAATATGGTCGATTTTTTGGCGTTTAGTATGCAAACTTTAAATGACTATATCTCGCTTATTTATTGAGAGCGACAAAATATTATTGCAGATTCGGAATCTGCGTGGTGAATATAGTCACCCCTTGCACAGCTAGACACATTCTAGCTGGCTGCAAGGTGGCCTTAGATCAAGGACGGTACACTTACCGCCATGACAAAGTTCTCGCTGTTATTCGCGAGGTAATTAGTCTCTCAGTGGCTCGTGCCAACAAGGGTTTGACAGTATCCTCCAAACCCCCAATACAGTTTGTGCGGGATGGCTCTAAAGGCAAAAAACATTTAACTACAAAACCTTTCTCAATAATCGAGAAAGCTACAGATTGGATTCTGGAGGTTGATTCGGTCTCTAAGCAGTATAAATTCCCTGAAAGTCTCGGATGCACAGCCCTCCGTCCAGATATAACTCTTTACTCTCTATCTCGGAAGGTGGCTCTTATTGTAGAATTAACTGTTCCATGGGAATCAAATATCCCAAAAGACCACGAGTACAAATTAAATAAATACCATGATCTCGCAAATGCCGTAACCCGGAATGGCTTCACTGTTCACCTTCACGCGGTGGAAGTTGGCGCTCGTGGCCTGCCAGCTAAATCTCTATTTCACCTCTTTAAAGATCTTGGCCTTTCCAGAAAAATAATCAACTCTTTCTTAGAAAAATTATCTAAAACTGCGATTTGTGCATCTCAAATTCTATGGCTTCGAAGGGGGAGTGAATGGGTGGCAAGGTGAACGCTCACATGTGGCAAGACAGCTGTCCTAAACCTACCACAGCCGGTTCGTAAGTCCGGAATCCACTGCTCACCCCCCAGAAGTGTAAAAAATAGTATTATGATGGGCCCGACTCCGGTCGGTGAATTCCATGGCAGCTCCGTTTGTATTTATTTATCGGTGACGTTTAAAAATCAACAATCCAGGAGAGATTCCTATACTGCAGTTATACCGTAAATGTGTTGATTCCTTACTGAATTCAAGAAGCAGTGCCTAACTATTCTTATCAGAACATTTCCGGTATTTCCAGCTGTTGAATTAATCCAGAGGGACGCAAGGATGTAAGCCTTAGTTTCACCGACTACATAGTTTGAAGAAAAATAAACAATACATTCTTTATTCATTTCATTTATTTCAAACAAGCAACGGAAATACGCAAAATGGCCATTCTACGGCTTTCCGTGCGAGTGCGAAATTTTATGGCTTCGAAGGGGGGAGTAAATGGGTGGTAAGGTGAACGCTCACATATGGCAAGACAGCTGTCATACACCTACCACAGCCGTTCGTTAGTCCGAAATCCACCGTATTCCATCCCATAAAAAAAATTGTTTTATGATGGGCCCGAGTTTGGTCGGTGAATTCCATGGCAGCTCCGTTTGTATTTTATTTATTTAAATAAATATTTGGCATTGGGGTTTTCGTGTAATTACCCGTATTTAAGTAGATTTCAAACTTCAGAACTCCAAAACGGCTCATAATCTATACTAATATTATAAAGAGGTAAAGTTTGTGACGTTGTAGGAAGTAATCTCTGGATCTACTGAACCGATTTTGAAAATTCTTTTACCAATAGAAAGCCACGTTATTTGTGAGTGTCATAGGCTATATATTAATCCGAAAAATGAAAAGACTTTTCCGTGGTAGTCGGATTTGCAAAGTAAGTCGGAGAATAAGCGGTCGAACGAAAACGTTTCTAACTAACGCTGCCTTAACGATAAGAGATATATGATAAGTTCTAGAGAAAAGTTGTAGAGCTTGATAATGCCTACAAAAAAGTCAGCGACAGCATATGTTTAACTTTTATATTTATGTCACAAAAAGTAGTATTTTATATTAAAAAAATAATTTAAATCGTTAGGTCATGTTTATTGGTCATATTGTCAACAATTATGAATTCATATCAAAATAAGTAAATTTATCGTCTCAAGTGTTTAAAACAAAAGACTTTTCGCTTTTACTGCATATAATTTCCCTTTTACTGCATAAATAATTAAAGAGATAATACGCTCACAAATAAGACACTCACAAGAAGACAATCACAAATAACGGTAATATAATCAAATTGGCATGCAAATACATACATATGCAGTAAAAATATAACCCTTCTTTTGGCAGTCAGGAAATAAATCATAGCACTCAGTACTAACCGAACCACACTCATAATTTCATCACAGGTAAAAAGTTTTACTGCCCAACGAAGTGGGCACGGGTCAGCTAGTGATAACTATTCTAGATAAATAGATCTCTCTAATGGTAAATTTGTTATTTAAGAGGTGGGCCCATCGCCCATTGTCTTTTGTCATCCCAACAGCTTCTCATGCTCAAATAATCAGTTAAATTGATTGGCATGACCCGAACGAGGTATCAACTTTTTCTGCGAGTTGTCTATGGATTAAAGCGGTCTTTGTAATTTTCAGACTATTGGTGCAGCATACTCGGCAAAGCGTTTGACTTCCCGCGGACACGAATTTATTGTAGGCATATGGGACACGGCTGGAAGCGAAAGGTAACTATTGTTTATTCTGGATAAGCAGCTGATGATGGGTGGATAAATTATTGCCTTCCCATGTTAGTTGAAATAATATTACGACGAGGGGTCTCCTGGAAAGAGCAGAAATGGAAAATTGTCGCTAAATGATTTGAGTTATTATGTATTTCTATGAAAACTGAAAGTAGTCCTACATTCCGACCTGCAAAAAAAGCTCGGCCGGTCGTTGAGTTGGGGTCGTTGAGTTGAGCATTTCAATAATATACGAGGTGGATGGCAATAAAAACTCACTTAGTATAATACTAAAATTATATAATATTTTCTGCTCGGCTTTGGATGCTATATATATGTAACACGACTTACCCTTAGGTTAGAACAATAAACTAGACTATAAATATAATTGGAAATTACTGTATTACTAGATAATAAGCTAATTTAGGTGTATTACTTTCTTAGCGTTACATTACATTTTACCTTTAATATGTTGTTGTTTAAACTGTAGGGATGCGGCTTTATGTAATAAGCTCTAAATGTTTAATTAAATAATATTAATGTATAAATAAGGAAAATATGTTGAACCCTGTCACGAATGGATTCCATATGTTTCAAAATTAAGCGGGCGGGGTGACCATTTTCGACGGGGAATATTATGGGGGCAGTTAGAATTTTGAGTTCCCGACGAGCGCACGATGCTCGGGCAGGGCGGGCAATAAGCCCTAATACTGTAACATAGTTCCTAGGCAAAGATTGAACTAGTATTAAAGTAACCGAAAACCTGTATGTAACCGGTCAGTGGCTCAATAAACGGGCAACTCCAAAGCTGTATTTTATTGGAAATCGACATTCCGGCGCCACGAACATTTTTCAACACCGCTCAAGAAAATCCAAGATAAGCTGCAAGGTTGGCGTATATTCAATCAGACAGTCCACTTTCCCTGTCAACCTGTGCTGCGACGAATAAGTCGCGCGATAATTAACTAGTGGTTTAATACCAATGGGGGTATGATGCGAGTGAACCAGACTCAGTATACCGGAGTACTGTCTGGTATACTGTGCCCATACCATCATAGTCATCACGAAGGTGCCAATGCCGACCTTGGCATGTCTGCACTGACTGTCATATTCCTCTGAGAAGGTGTCGCCGTTCTCGCCGTAATGGTTTGTTTATTTTCCTAGATACGAAGCTATGTCCCGAATGTACTACAGAGGAGCTCGTGCGGCCATACTATGTTACGATCCAACAAACGAAGCTAGCTGGAGACGACTCCAACAATGGGTCTTAGAATTACGCCAGTCTGAACCTGTAAGTATCAACTGACCATTTTTTTTAGCTTAATGGGGGATAATCGATTGATCAACTCTTGATCTGGTTTAATGCTAATGAATTACGTCTAAATATTACAAAATCAAAAATAATTCCTCATCGCTTATGACCTGCCAATGTTGACTATTTAAATGAATTACACGACTATTTTGAAATCGACATCACAGAAGAATTGATAGTAAATTACAATGGAATGCGCACATCCAACAATTAGCTAGTAAGCTATGTAGCTCGATATACTCTATTTAAAAAATCAGAAGTCTTTGTGGTTTTGCGGCAGCCAAATCAGTATACTTTATTTTAACTCATTAATGACTTATGGACTACTATTTTGGGGAAATGCCGCAACCAGTAAAAGAATCTTTCTTTTACAAAAGGGGGCACTGCGCAGCATATATCAGGTAACGACTAGGACCTCATGCAAAGAATATTTCAGCAAGGCAAGGGTAATGACTATGTATTCGGCGTTCATATACCAGTGTTTAATGTATGCTAGACAGCACCTCGCAGAAACTCCAATTAATGCAGACATTCACTCGCATCATACCCGCGGTAGCTCCCTTTTATGCGTACCCCGAATACGACTGGCAAAAGTACAGAAAAGCTACTTGTACCTTAGCATTAAATTCTATAATCCACTCCCTACAAAATTTAAACAGCTGTAGGACATACAATTTAAAAAAACATAAAGGAGATGCTGATAGGCCACCCTTTCTATAATCTGGCCGAATTTGAGGGCCATGATTTTTAAAATATTGTGCCCATTTAAATTACTTAAAAAAGGAGAGCCTTATTGTCTGATTGTTTTATATGGTCTTATATCTGTACTTTTAGTTTAACGTATATGCATTATGCATAACGTAGCTTTAATTTGATTATTTAACATTTTACTGACAATTTGAATATTACGATGAATAATTTTACCACGTATCCTTTCAAATTACTAACTACTTGAACCCCTCTCCTCGCGGAGTAAAAACTTGCCGGTACCTTTCGAACTTGAAACCCTTTGAGCCTGAAATCGGCGTGAATCGACGGCCTTGAGAAAAACGACCATAAGTTATAAACCACTAAACGGATCATAAAAAGAAGAACTGTAAAATGATCGCATTGACATTTGAAATATAAAACATTATAACCTTATCTCGTAAAACAATTAAGATAATACTGAATAAATATTACAAAGTTGCCAAACTCAAAAAACTCGCTTATTCAATCATTTCAATGTTTTTATCACAAAATACGGAACTCTATGCTAAAATTGTAAATACAGTTATGTTCATTATTAAATGCTTTACCAAAACTATTATTTTGTTTTGCTTATTTGCTTACAAAAATATTTAGTTATTCAGTCATAATAAGCAAGAAAAATTTGATGTATTCTCGTAAATTTCTTTTTTTAAATTTTATATTTGTGACTACTTAGGGTCTTTTTTTATATGAAATTCTTTCATAATAACTTTACCACCACATCACACTTCTTAGAAGATTACACCAGAACTTTCAGCTTTGTCTAATATTACAGAAAAATCTAAACTTTTGAGAGTTAGCGACGGAAACTTGGTAATAAACTTTGAAGGCTCATAATACAAAAGTGGTTTGAGTTTTTCAAAAATATTGTCTCATTATATGCTTATTATATGTCCAATAACTAATTATTATACTCCAAAGAGTCACATTTCATAGAAAAACTATAGAAAATCACACTCAAAATATGGTAATACTCCCATACTAATTACAAAAACAAATTCCAATACGCGGGTCGTATTATTAAACAACTTGTAATGAGCAAAATGCGGCTAATTCTGTGATTATTTACTATGCAAATGAAATAATAACTATTTTATCAGCGAATTAAACCAATATTACGTCATATTTCGGTCGTTTCATAAAAATTACGAAAAAAAATACAGCCATTTTTTGCCACGCATATGTTTTGGCCGAAGCATTTTGTTTAAAAATACGTGAAAAAAAGCAAATGGACTATCTCAAATCACTAATGATCAATTATAAACTCTTTTAGAATGCAAATTACTCACGTTTCTGCAGTAAATCGGACTGAAACACTTGAAAATTTTATTAAATTAATTTAATAAAATTAATTAAAAAATGTTAAATTACAACTATAAATGTATATATTTATTACATAGCTATATTTTTTATAAAATTGGTATATTTATGTGTATATACAGGTGGTGGGTCCAAATAATTTATTTAAAAAAAACACTTCATTTCTTAAAATTGCATAAAAATATGCACATCTAGAGACGGGCCAAATTATCGCCTAGTTAGATGTGCTATTGGCAGTAAAGGTCATGTAAGATGTGTTAAACCTCTGTAACAATTTTAAACACGCGGTTTGCGTAAAAAGAATCAAAAGCAGAAGAATTTTACCATCAAAAAAATCTAAGTCATGCCGAATGAGAGATAAGAAATTTTGAGCGCCACATGGTTTTAGAGGAAAACCACGAAACTAAAAAAATTACTACCGTCAAACAAAAAAACAAAAATAAAGTGAGGTTATCATAAAGAAAAATCACATCTCGAGGGGTGGGTGGTGGTTTTTTCTTGCACTGAATGAGGCTTATGCGTCGGAGTGCCTGGAAATAAAAAGCAATAAAAAGACAGTTTTCACATTGATGAGTAGTTTGTTTATTCTTCTTTGTTCAGTGGTGAAGCTGTGACAGCAGGTAAAAGTGGCTGCCTTCTTCAGGTCAGCATGATGTTGAAAATTCTCAGAATCTCCGCGGTAGTGACGCTGGTGACGGTTCTCAGCACGTTTGTTGCAAATGGATAGAAATTGGGTTAAATAAAGTACCACTCCTGTGGGCAAACAGGAAAATCTCTGGTTATCTCAGGCATCATGGCGTATAACCTAGCTTCGAGTAAAATGGTTGACTCACCCCAGAAAAACACGAACTAAATTACATCATATTCTTGGCACTCCACTGACAGGTGCACTCTTCACACCGCCGATTACGGCACTTTTTCACCTCCTTGACACAAAATCAATCTCACCTCTGTTGCCATTTTGGCATCAAGTGAACAGGGCGGAAGTGTGACGTAACTTTAGGAAGCTCACACCGCCAACATTTCAGCAAAACAACTGTTACCAACTCAAGTTAAAAAAAAAGTTTTAATATTAATAAATATACAACAAGGATTGTTAGCATATTTACCACATTTCTTAACATTGCTTTTAATATTTGCGTATTATTTTAACCGCGGGCAACGATCCGCTTCACCGGGCGCAAGAACAGCAACACTGCCTGTAAACCAACCTGAACAGAAGTTGACAGCTGTCAAACATCGCGAAAATGACAATCTTGGACTGGGATCTTGGAAAATGCGGTTTTTTATGCTTAGGTCCAATGGAGACGCCGAGAAAACATGGAAGATACATAAAAACATGCTTGAGACTTCTGGGCAACACGGAAGAACACGAAACAGGAGTGTAACCATGTTGGAAGACGAAGATTGCGCGCGATACATGTCGCGCGGCATCAAACACCAAGGAAAAGCTAAGAAACACTATATTTGTCTAGGAACCTGACGGAATACCGAAATAATCGTGCTTAGCGTGTCTCAAGGTGTATTTCACGTTTCTGGACACTGCACGTCACGCCAAAACTTACGATTTTTGTTACAGCCTCTCCCCCTAAAAGAAATCGGAAGGACATGACGATTTCCTCGAGTCGTCCCGATTCGCACGTGAAACAAAATAAAACAAAAATCTCACCTGAACAATAGAAACCAAAGTGAATAGCGTACACGAAACTACCGACGAGAAGGAAAAAAAAATATATCAAACATACTACTACTTGTCCTCGTTAACTAGAGAAAAGAAAACCGTTCGGCATGGTACTGCAGAGGTCAATTATTAATTTGTCGTCGCTCTTACCAAACCGTAGAGGACTAGAAACAACAAACACCACACAAAACTCCAAAAGAAAATCTTTAACTGCAAATTAAATTCACAACTTCAGGGAACCTGCCGGTCTCCCTGTCAAAGTCCAGGACAAAATCCTGGTGGCCTCATAACAGGACCTTAATAAATAGTCGAAGGGAAAACCTAACGACCTCACGACCCAAAAAAAAACATGTCTATGAAAGACCTCTTGGGAAACCCAAAGAAAATTGTACCTCGACAGTAAACAATGCCTAGTCGGTAAAATGTGTAACGTCAAATATCACCTTTCATACTGATCT
Organism: Micropterix aruncella; assembly: GCA_944548615.1. Lineage (NCBI taxonomy): Eukaryota > Metazoa > Arthropoda > Insecta > Lepidoptera > Micropterigidae > Micropterix > Micropterix aruncella. Next base: position 15,291,126 of record OX155979.1, read on the forward strand.
CTGATATACTTCCCTTACATGCGACATTCAAACCACAGTGGTGCTATACATGATTACTAGCACAACTGACACATACAAAATGATTTCAGTGATGGTAACCACCTGGTACTACACCTTTATACATGACATTGTATTATGAAAGAAGATGGAACAAATTTTGTTTTATAAGTATGTTAACGAGGAACAAAACAAATAACTTGAATATTAAACGGAGTCCTTGGGATTTAGTTTAAAATCCTTTATGTGCCATGTGCCAATGTTCTTACCGTCTGCATTTAGCAGCTCATAAACCAACGGAGAGTGTTTCCTCACTATCTGGCATTTTTCATACCGCGGGGCAAATTTCGAAATAAAATAATTACCCGCATTGCTCAAATAGTAGGTTTTTTTAAACACCGTATCGCCAACGGCAAATTCAGCCGGGCGGTGTTTTCGGTCATAATAGATCTTATTGTGAGCATGCGATTGAACTAATTTCTTCCGCACGGTGTGAAAAACGCCAGGAAGTTCACTCAGATTCTGAGCGTAGGACATTCTGCTGCCGAAAATAACTTCGGCTTGGGTTTCCGGGGATTGCGTGTAAAAAGAACCTTCTAAAATCGGTTCTCGACCATGGACCAGGAAAAACGGGCTGAAACCCGTGGCTTCCGAAACAGCCGAATTGATCGCCATCTGAATGGCAGAAAGGTGAAGGTCCCAAGAGCGGTGGTCGTCTTTAACTGATAACGCCAACGCAGTTACGACTGCACGATTCTGCCTTTCAGTGGGGTTGACCTGAGGGCAATATTTCGGGTTCAAGTAAACCTTGGGAATTCGGTACTTGGTCATTAGACCAGTGAACTCCTTACCAATAAATTATTTCCCATTGTCCGAAATGACATAATGCGGAACACCAAATTGCAGAAAGACCTTATGCTCCATAATGTGGCTAACGATTTTACTAGTAGCACGTTTTAAAGGGAATAATAAGCAATATTTGCTAAAACAACACGTGACTACTAGAATATGTATATTTCGATCTCTCGTCATCGGGTAGGGACCCAAAAGATCGACGGAGATCATCTGAAAGGGAAAGGCACACGACTTTGGATTACCCAAATGACCCAATGGAGATGTATTCGGATGCTTGTATTGCTGGCACGTATCGCACTTAGAGACGAATTTAACGACATCTCCATGTAAATTTGGCCAATAATAGCGCAGACATAGACGACGATGGGTTTTAAAAACCCCAAAATGCATAGCCAGATCAGAGGCATGGTTCTCTTGTATCAACTTCTCTCTTAGGGGCAACGGAACCACTAACTTCCAGTCATAACAACTGGTGAGCTGGTACTTGCTCCGCGAGTAGCGATACAACTCACTACCCTTGACCTGGTAATTGGGATAAGCGGCAGGATTGCCGGATACCGCTTCAAACAATTCATTGTACCATGGATCGGCGACTACCGAGACAGCTGCAACAGGGAGTAAGCGCGATAGCGCGTCTGGAACCACATTTTCCACGCCTTTCTTGTGAATGATCTCAAAGTCAAAAGCTGACAAGCGGATTCCCCAGCGGGCCAATCGACCCGTTGGATTCTTTAGTGACAAGAACCACCTTAAGCTTGCGCAATCGGTAAAGATTTTGACCTTGGGACCACCCTCGAAGTAGCCACGAAAATGCTCGACAGCATTAATCACACTTAGGGCTTCCCTTTCAGTTGCAGAGTATCGCGTTTCAGCGGGTAGGAGAGTCCTGCTCGTGAAAGCGATAGGATGGTCGACACCATCCACTGTCTGCGTCAACATGCCACCCAACCCGTACAAAGAAGCGTCGCAATGTAAGGCGAACGGCTTTGAAAAATCTGGACACGCTAAAATCGGGCTCGAAACTAAAGCCGATTTCAATTTTCTAAAAGACTCTTCCGCCTCCGGTGTCCACGCAAACGCGGGGGCACCTTTGCGGGTACTAGTCAACCGAGATAGCGGTGCAGCAATACAAGAAAAATTCCGGATAAACCTTCTATACCATCCGGCAACTCCCAGGAAACTTTTCACCCTTTTTGGTAAAGTAGGCGTAGGAAAATCTAAAATACATTTGACCTTATCGGGGTCGGTATGTAGGCCATGAGAATCTACAACGTACCCCAGGTACTTTTAACTCATGCCGGAAAAATTGGCACTTTTTGAAATTGATGGACAAATTGGCATAAACAAGACGATCTAAAACTCTACTTAACAAAGAGATATGTTCTTCGAAGGTCGACGAGACAATTATGATATCATCCAAATAACAAAATACTTTGTTGTTAAACGACGGGTCAAATAACTGATCCGCCAGTCTCTGCATGCACGCTGACGAGTTGCGCATTCCGAACGGAGTCACCGTCATTTTGAAGAATCCTCGTCCAGGGACAGTGAAACTGCACTTTTCTTGCGAGGCAGGCTCTAATGGGATTTGCCAAAAGGCAGCTGATAGGTCGATAGAAGACAAATAGTTTGCATCACGCAAACTGTCCAGAATGGTAGTTATTCTCGGGAGAGGATAAGCATCCGGTTTCGTTATCGAGTTTATTTTTCTACTATCAAGACAGAACCGCAAAGTCCCATCCGCCTTGGGAACAAAAATAGTTGGATTGTTCCAACCTCCCTGGCTAGGTTTAATAACGCCCAACTCTAGCATGCGATCAACCTCCTCATTCAACAACGCAAGACGAGCGGGAGATAACGGGTAATACCTCTGTTTTATTAGTGGATGATCACCTGTGTCAATAACCTGCGAAATTAAATTTGTCCGACCTAACCCTCTAACGTTAGTAGAAATCTTTTGGAAATTTTCGATCATCTTGTTGGCTAACGACTGCTGATTCTCAGACAGGGAAGTGAAAGGATGCAACACCCTCACTTCACTGACGGAGTGCCAACTAACATCACTAGACTCCATCCGAACGTATTTCAAAATTTCTGGAGCTAAATCAAATTCTCGAACAAAATCCATGCCTAAAATTAGTGAAGAACCAATATCCGGTGCTACTACAGCTCGGATAACTTGACAACGATTATTGAATTTAAACGGTAAAGACATGTAACCGATCGTCCTAACCGTACTCGAATTAGCGGTACTCAAAGTCAAAGACGGAGTCTTATGCACGGTATATCCGAGCTCAATTAAATATTTATGTGAGTCGGCACCTAAAATTGTGATACTCGATCCAGTGTCGAGTAGACCACAAACCGCTATGTCTCCTAAACATACATCTAGAAATGGACGACGGCTATCTTTTTCGTTTTTAAATAATGTCGAGACAGAGTGCACGAATGCGCTTACTCTGTCTCGTGTTGCACGTTTTTTGAATCGACTGAGTTGGATTTGGACGGTCTCAACTCCTTTGAACATTCAGGGCAAGTTGTGACCGTGAAATTGAATCTGCCACAACGGTAGCAATACCTCGAATATCCTCCATGAGTACCACCGCGAGCACCACGTGCTGCACCGGAGCCTCCGCGAGATCCACCGACGTGTGTCGTGTTGCCTCGGGAGGAACCGCCCCTATGTGAACCACCTCGCGTGTTCGATCCTCGATAGTATTCTTGACTTCGGTGTGCGGAAGACTCCACTGCGGAAACCTGACTACACTGTGCACGCTCTTCAACAGGCATTTCCGGCACAACCGTACCGGAAAACGCATGTCCAACAGCATGCACAGCCTTCGTGGAAGAAGACTTGCCTTTGACTAGCGCTTGAGCAGCTGCATTGGATGAATTTATCCGTTGTTGGGCATTTTCGACCTTTTTTCCAAATCGCAACAATTCATCGAGAGAACGAATGTCCAACAACATGAAATGTTGTTGATAAAATGTAGTTATGTTCGAAAGGATGATACCTAATTGCTCCTCACATGACAATGGTCTAGATAATCGACTGAAATAGCTCAACATGACAGAAACAAAATATGCATTTTCTCGTCAGGCCTTTGGATGCGACATCTGAGGAAAGCTAAAACCTCGCTGTCATAATCCGAACTTCCAAAATCGGATCGAAGTTCCGACACTAGTTGTTTCCAGGTGCGGATGCGCGAAGCTCTGGCACGATACCAGATGAGCGCCTGCTTCTCAAACAGCTTGCACGCTGACTTAAGCAATCTGGCCTCGGGAATATTTCGCGAAAAACGATTCTCCTCCAATCTTTCCAGGAACTCAACCACACAGGAAGTGCCATCGTAAGAAAAACCCAAATTCAATGGTTTGAGGATTCGTTCGAATGCCGGGTCATAGCTCTTCTCTAAAGGGACCAGTTCAGACTCAAACTTCCGTGGATATGGAACTGAAGACGCCTCCTGTGACGGAACTGTCTTATAGAAGATTGGGATCGGCTGCGGTCGAGGAACCCCGGCACTTGACGTCGACGGCAACGGTTCACATACTGGCTGAACAACCGGAACGAATAATTGGGCTGCGGAATCCCCTTGCTCAACTGCCGTATTTTCTGGAGCAAGATTGGCCGGTGGCTCTGTCGTCGGTCTTAACAAACATGGGCTGGGCCCTCGCGCAATCTCCGAAAACTCCTCCAGGATTTTAATTATTTCCGTAACCTCCTCTTTTAATGCGTTTAGCGGAGCATGACGTTCCGTTGGGGGTATGGCTATTCTTGCGACCCGATAAAAAAGATGCGTGACCTTGGTGCAAATACGCTTGTATAATGGCCTAGTTTTATTCTCTATGAACTGTTCCATTAACTCATGAAGACAGGTCAAACGAATGGAGCATTCGTTATATTCCTGGTCCGGATCCAAATCCGTTGTCTCAATCGACTGTGGAGGGTATTCATCCAGCAACGCAATGAACTGTCGTCGCATCGATTCGACGTATGCTACGGGAGCACCACGAATGGTGAATTCATAGTCCAATTCGGCTTTGACTAAATGCGTGGCAGCATAATATGTTAAAATGGGCGAGGCCATCTTAAAATCCTACTCCAAACTAGTATGTTGGAAGTATAAATAAAAAATATTCGTACAAGCAACTCCAAAAAATATTTCCAATTTGGAAAGCCGTACGAAAGAAAATAAATTGGCAGAGAGCGCCCGAAATAATAAATAAAGGAAAGTTTACTTGAGATTCGGGGTGAGTGGTACTTAACCCAATTCCTGTTCCAGCACTGTCGAAGTTCTGCGTTCACCGCCGCGAAGATTCTGAAAATGCACAATTAGTGTTTAACAACCATTTACAACAAACAACCATTTTAATCGAAGATAAGATACCATATACGGTGTGCTCTTCGCACTTAACGGAAACCGTTACATAAAGAAACAAAAAGAAACGATTTAAATCGATACAAAATACAATATACGGTGTGCTCTTCGCACTTAACGGAAACCGTTACATAAAGAAACAAAAAGAAACGATTTAAATCGATACAAGATATGATGATAAACGGCGTGCTTATCGCACCTTCACGGCAACCGTAAGAAACAAAACCGCAATTAAAATGCCGTTTTCTAAAAATTTAAGAAATTTTACGAAATAAAAAAAAAATACCACGTAGCCACAAAAGACTACATAAAACTTGCTACTTTCATAAAAGTGTGGTATTTAAATACTACGGCACTAAACTGTCAATTCAAAAAGAAAAAAAAAACGTGTTCTTTTTTTTTTTTACCAGAAAAATCCCACACATAAGCCTACATTTAGTTCATGGTCCACGCTGGGCAGCCACTGTAACAATTTTAAACACGCGGTTTGCGTAAAAAGAATCAAAAGCAGAAGAATTTTACCATCAAAAAAATCTAAGTCATGCCGAATGAGAGATAAGAAATTTTGAGCGCCACATGGTTTTAGAGGAAAACCACGAAACTAAAAAAATTACTACCGTCAAACAAAAAAACAAAAAAACTAAAGTGAGGTTATCATAAAGAAAAATCACATCTCGAGGGGTGGGTGGTGGTATTTTCTTGCACTGAATGAGGCTTATGCGTCGGAGTGCCTGGAAATAAAAAGCAATAAAAAGACAGTTTTCACATTGATGAGTAGTTCGTTTATTCTTCTTTGTTCAGTGGTGAACCTGTGACAGCAGGTAAAAGTGGCTGCCTTCTTCAGGTCAGCATGATGTTGAAAATTCTCAGAATCTCCGCGGTAGTGACGCTGGTGACGGTTCTCAGCACGTTTGTTGCAAATGGATAGAAATTGGGTTAAATAAAGTACCACTCCTGTGGGCAAACAGGAAAATCTCTGGTTATCTCAGGCATCATGGCGTATAACCTAGCTTCGAGTAAAATGGTTGACTCACCCCAGAAAAACACGAACTAAATTACATCATATTCTTGGCACTCCACTGACAGGTGCACTCTTCACACCGCCGATTACGGCACTTTTTCACCTCCTTGACACAAAATCAATCTCACCTCTGTCGCCATTTTGGCATCAAGTGAACAGGGCGGAAGTGTGACGTAACTTTAGGAAGCTCAGACCGCCAACATTTCAGCAAAACAACTGTTACCAACTCAAGTTAAAAAAAAAGTTTTAATATTAATAAATATACAACAAGGATTGTTAGCATATTTACCACATTTCTTAACATTGCTTTTAATATTTGCGTATTATTTTAACCGCGGGCAACGATCCGCTTCACCGGGCGCAAGAACAGCAACACTGCCTGTAAACCAACCTGAACAGAAGTTGACAGCTGTCAAACATCGCGAAAATGACAATCTTGGACTGGGATCTTGGAAAATGCGGTTTTTTATGCTTAGGTCCAATGGAGACGCCGAGAAAACATGGAAGATACATAAAAACATGCTTGAGACTTCTGGGCAACACGGAAGAACACGAAACAGGAGTGTAACCATGTTGGAAGACGAAGATTGCGCGCGATACATGTCGCGCGGCATCAAACACCAAGGAAAAGCTAAGAAACACTATATTTGTCTAGGAACCTGACGGAATACCGAAATAATCGTGCTTAGCGTGTCTCAAGGTGTATTTCACGTTCCTGGACACTGCACGTCACGCCAAAACTTACGATTTTTGTTACACCTCCCTATATTAATTATTAAATAATTTATATAATTATTATAAGATTACATGACCTATGAATGAACTGTATACCTAATCCTATGTACCTAAATAAATAAATAAAATCACAATTTTTGTCACAAGGTCGCGGCACTAAACACGAACAACGCGAACTGACAGCGGCGATGCCGTCACTCATTTTTAATAAATCGGTTATTGGACTACGCGATCGGCAGTCGACAATCTAGTAGTTAATTTTTGACTACCTATGTATGTTCAGTAAAGAGTAGTAACGAAACTTACTACCTAACCCAATTATTTTGACACGTCCAAGAGCGGTCTTTAGCCGTCAATTGGACATGACAAAAATGTAATGTAATGTAATTAAACTATGGATTTTACTTCATGGTAGATAGTTCAATTATAACTTAATCAGATATTTTTTCTACATCCATTCTTTTCTGTATTTTATAGTGTTTTCCATTACCTTACCAAATATTAGGAATCTATACCAATAATGAAGCTGACGAGTTAGTTTTTTTGTTTAAACGCGCTAAATCAAATCAAATCAAATCCAATAATTTATTGTCCTAAAAACTAATACATAGTTGTATAGACAGTTGTAATACATTTACATTTGCCGTGATATGATTGAATTCTTCATTAACCCCTCGCGTACCAGACGGCCCGAAACGTCCAGAATTGATATTTACCGTCGAACCCCAGACGACCCGAAATGGCCAGGCGAGGCCGACCGCTAATTATGTTAGTACAACTTTGACTAATAATTATGAATAATCTTTATTGCTTTACATAACGACGTTACAAATATCTAATAGCAAATTTCAATAGGAACATAAAACAGGTCTTTTTTAGACGATCGGTGTGACAGTTTCGGAGTAATCGTTTTTTTTCTGAAACGCCATCTTTTTTTTGAGACTCGCGAATTTCTTACGGGCCGTAAGGCACACATTAAAATTCAAACCGCGGGCCGCGAGGGGTTAATGATCAAATTCTTCTATTAATAATCAAAACATTAAAGGTTACTCGTAAGAATAAAGAAGAATTAAATTGTGTCTCACCATTTAGTTTACCAGATAAAAAACACAGAGTAAGATATTTAGAAAGTAAGATATAGAAATGAAATGAAATGAAATGAAAAATACCTTTATTGTACTAACAAAAAAAAAATACATGGGTAAAGAAAACTTAAATTCTATTTTAACTTAGTACAAACGGCGGGCTTATCGTTTCACGATTTCTTACAGCCAACCGTGTAATATGAAATAAAAGTATCAATACAGCTCACATACATAAACATATACACATAAATATACATATACATACATCCATATATACATACATACATAAAAAAATATAATTTATAATATAATATATGTATATTATAATAATAAATACATAGAAACTACAGATAATAGAGACTACAGATATAGAGAAGATATGTAGAAATTAACTCAATAAGTAGTGATTCTATTACATTGAATATAATGAGTAATGTAATGAGAAAAAAAAGGTTATAATGAACATAATTAATTCTTTAAAATACCGATAAAAATATTTTTTTTTTGTATAAAATTAATAAATGTAATGTCAAAAATAACAAAAAAAAATGTGACGATTGTCAAAAAGTAAAATAAAATGTCTTAGTGATTATATTGCAAATAAAAATAGTCAAGATATAATTAATATGTGCCTACCTAATAATAGAAATAGTCAATACATTTTAGTCAAATTGAAAATTTATTAAAAACCTGTTACAGAAAGAGATATAGTCGAGATGCATACAGTTTTTAAAGATCGTTAATGTCGTACAATTCTCTTTCAATGAGATATAATTTGAGTTTATTTTTAAATTGGAGCATTTCTCCTTTGCGGCATATTTTTTTGATACTAGAGGGTAGCTTATTGTAGGATATAATTCCGACGTAGTTCGGATCCCTTTTAAAAAGTTCTAGATTTGGACGAGGAAGAATCAGATTATTTCTCCCCCTGGTAAAGTGTTTATGGGTATCTGATTGTATCGGCAGCTGAGCTAGGTTTTTTATGATCAATTTGACGCATTCTAAAACGTATAGAGATGGAAGGGTGGGGATTTTAAGCCTTCTGAAATTACCACGGCATGATTCTACATAACCCAGATTGCTTAAAATTCCCTGGAACTACCAGTCGGATTTGAAACATTCTTGTTGCATTTGATAGCCCAATTCTTGAGGAAGGTTACACGCTATTTAACCCCTTGAGCAGCAAACGGGACAATTGTCCCACAATTGAAATTACCGTAGAGTGGCAAAGGGGACATCTGTCCCAGCCGAGATCGGCGCCGATGTTTTCCAATTATTTACCCTTGATACCTCACATAAATCATATGGCCTGTGGTATTTGCGAAAAGAGGAGAAGATTCTCTGTCGTTAACTAGTTGGTTCATTATTTTTCATACAGTCGCCATTTTTTAGTCTATGATTGAACCAAACCAAACCAAAAACTTCAATATTCATGTTGATTTTCAACACCGAATATTTTTTTATTTTTGTATGGGTATAAGTAAAACGAAGTCATAGGTTGAATGAAGCATATTATAATTATTATAAAAGTATTCACAATTTCTTGTATAGGGTGATTTATTTCCAGAAAAAATATAGAAATGTTGGACAAGGCAGTTTTTTTCTGTACCACAACTTTGACAGATAATTCTGAATAATGCTAATTGCTTTACAAAACGACGTTACACTTATCTAATAGCAAATTTCAACAGGAATATAAAACAGGTCTTTTTTATACGATCCGTATAGTAGTTTCGGAGTAATCGTCGTTTTCCTGAAACGCTATATTTTTGTTGTGATGTAATCTTCTTCTTCGCGTTCTCTAAGAGAAACTACAATTCAAACGTCAGTGCTCGAGGTATTAACAGGAGCCAAACAAAAAGAACGCTGAAAGAAAGCGAGGTAATGTGCGGGCGGTCGATGCGAAACGGTGGGTCGGAGGCCAAGATCGATCGCCCGTCGAGAACCGAGCATTATCGAAAAAACGTAAACTGTGCATGCCTTATCTAAATCAGGTTGCGGCGACAGCCAGTATATATACCATACGAATATAAATAAAATACAAACGGAGCTGCCATGGAATTCACCGACCGAAATCGGGCCCATCATATACTATTATTACACCTCTGGGAGGTAAACGGTGGATTCCGGACTAACGACCGGCTGTGGTAGGTTTCGGACAGCTGTCTTGCCAAATGTGAGCTTGCACCTTTCCACCCATTCACTTCCCCTTCGAAGCCATAGAATTTGAGATACGCAAATCGCGGTTTTAGATATTTTTTCTAGAAAGGAGTTGATTATTTTCCTGGAGAGACAAAGATCTTTAAAAAGGTGACACAAAGATTAAGCTGGCAGGCCACGAGCGCCTACTTCCACCAAGTGAAGGTGAACAGTGAAGCCGTTCCGGGTGACGGCATTTGCGAGATCATGGCATTTATTTAATTTGTACTCTTGGTCTTTTAGGATATTTGATTCCCGTGGAACAGTTAATTCTACGATAAGGACCATCTTCCGAGATAGAGAATAAAGAGTTATATCTGGACGCAGGGATGTGCATCTGAGACTTTCAGGGAATTTATACTGCTTAGAGACCGAATCGACCTCCATAATCCAATCTGAAGCTTTCTCGATTATTGACATTATTGCCGGGTGATGGCATTTGCGAGATCATTGTATTTATTTAATTTGTACTCGTGGTCTTTTGGGATATTTGGAACCCATGGAACAGTTAATTCTACGATAAGGGCCACCTTCCGAGATAGACAGTAAAGAGTTATAATTATATAATAATATTATGATGGGCCCGATTCCAGTCGGTGAATTCTATGGCAGCTTCTTTGTATTAATTTATATATATATACGTTACTACCAAGGTGATAATTTTGACAGTATCCTCCAAACCCCCAATACAGTTTGTGCGGGATGGCTCTAAAGGCAAAAAACATTTAACTACAAAACCTTTCTCAATAATCGAGAAAGCTACAGATTGGACTCTGGAGGTTGATTCGGTCTCTAAGCAGTATAAATTCCCTGAAAGTCTCGGATGCACAGCCCTCCGTCCAGATATAACTCTTTACTCTCTATCTCGGAAGGTGGCTCTTATTGTAGAATTAACTGTTCCATGGGAATCAAATATCCCAAAAGACCACGAGTACAAATTAAATAAATACCATGATCTTGCAAATGCCGTAACCCGGAACGGTTTCACTGTTCACCTTCACGCGGTGGAAGTTGGCGCTCGTGGCCTGCCAGCTAAATCTCTATTTCACCTCTTTAAAGATCTTGGCCTTTCCAGAAAAATAATCAACTCTTTCTTAGAAAAATTATCTAAAACTGCGATTTGCGCATCTCAAATTCTATGGCTTCGAAGGGGGAGTGAATGGGTGGCAAGGTGAACGCTCACATGTGGCAAGACAGCTGTCCTAAACCTACCACAGCCGGTTCGTAAGTCCGGAATCCACTGCTCACCCCCCAGAAGTGTAAAAAATAGTATTATGATGGGCCCGACTCCGGTCGGTGAATTCCATGGCAGCTCCGTTTGTATTTATTAATGTAGTTTTTTGTTTTTCAGGAGTGTATATTATACATTTGCGGAACTAAAAAAGATTTATTTGTTGGAAAACCGCGTGCCACAGACAAGGATCTAGCAGAAAGATACGCTAAGGGCATGGCTGTCTTCTATACTGAGACTTCTAGTAGAACTGGAGAAAATATCGGTACATATGATATTTTTTTATTTTATTTATTTATTTCAAAAACATACAACATAACAATAGTAAAATATATACATAATATCTAATGATAGCAAAGTTAATGATATTTTTAAATATTTACAGTATATTAACCCTTGGAGTAAATGGGTATTTTCATGGATGCATCTGTCACTTTTGCAGGATTTTCGGCGACATCGACGGCGCTCGACTTCAAGGACTATAACTACGAAACTACTACACCAATCATAAAAAGAACAACTGCACAATGATTGCATTGAAATTTCGAATATAGAATATTGAAATATCATTTTGTAAAACAATTAGATAATTATGAATAAATATGAGAACGTCAAAGAAGTGAAAAAACAATGGCCGACTTTGGCATTTGCGACGCGACATTCAAAGACCCGAAATACTTTATATACACGATAAATGGTACATCTAATCAGTTTAGGGGGACTATATGATGTTGTAGAAATGGTTTTACTTACGATTCGTTGAAATAAACACAGAAAACTACACGAAAAACGTATCCGAAAACGAAACACACTCTCCGCGGATTTTGACGTTTCGGGAAGGCGGGCGTTCAATTTGCAGCGGTCCGTAATAATATGTTACATGGACTGCGCAGTTGCTGCTGCGAATGCTAACAGAGAGAATTTAATTCTGTACCGATCTGCCATACGCATGAAAGAGACAAAATGCTTTCGATGGTAAAAAAAAGAGTTCGAAAGCGCGCGCGCCGAGCGGAACCAGATCTGGTCGTATCATACTCAACGGATAATTGTTTCACAACCAGATTTGGTCGTATCATACTCAACGGGTTAATAAGGGGCGTCCATTAACCCGTTGAGTATGAGTCAACCAAATCTGGTCGCGAAACAATTATCCGTTGAGTACGAGTCGACCAAATCTGGTCGCGCGTTTTTTTCACTTCTTTGACGTTCTCATATTTATTCATAATTATCTAATTGTTTTACAAAATGATATTTCAATATTCTATATTCGAAATTTCAATGCAATCATTGTGCAGTTGTTCTTTTTATGATTGTTGTAGTAGTTCCGTAGTTATAGTACTTTAAGTCGATGTCGCCGAAAATCCTGCAAAAGAGACAGATGCATCCATGAAAATACCCATTAACTCCAAGGGTTAATTAAATAAGGCCATTTTGATGATTTTTCGACCCCTTCCCCTCCCTCCTGGTGAAATGTTGTGAGATTTGTCTCAACCCCCCTCCCCTAATCTCGAGTCAGATTATTCAGAATGCATATTTTTACTGTAAATACGTTTATCTGTGCTTGATTGCGTTGGATTTATTAAGTTACGCTTAATTTGTTTATCCAGTTTTCTCGCAATTTTACACTGTTAAAAAATACGTGATTTGCCAAGACCCCCCCTCTCTCCTGCATGAGATTGAGTGAGATTCGGCTGGTTTCCCTCCCCCTCTCATAAGCCCCTCTTGTAATAAATGGATGCTAAGTAATACAAAATATGCTACATAACGCAAAGAAAATTAAAATAATTTTAAATTTAGATGTAAGTTCGCTAGTAAGAAGTAAATTTTTATTTGAATGCCTTTCAGCATACACTTCCAGACCCCAGTAACCTCGCTCGTTGGAGCTTTGTAGCGATACCCCTTGCACAGATAGACATATTCTAGCTGGCTGCAAGGTGGCCTTAGATCAAGGACGATACACTTACCGCCATGACAAAGTCCTCGCTGTTATTTGCGAGGTAATAAGCCTCTCAGTGGCTTGTTGTAGTTGACACCGCAAGTTGTTAGTCAGAGTGCACAGTCGATTGGCTTACGCCGCACGGTGCGCAGACCGTCCAGGAGCGCCAGAAGTTTGATTCTCAGGGGAAACTGACCAAGGCCAGAGTCCTACCCAGGCTCGTACTTCATGCGTGGAGGCCGTCGGATGGGTGTTGACCCGTGAGTGTGACCAACCCTGAACAGAATGGGTCTTCGTGGCCAACTTAGCAAGGGCCCATTAACTCCCGGAAATTATATGCAGTAAAATGGTAAAGTCTTTTGTTTTAAACACTTGAGACGATAAATTTACTTATTTTGATAAGAATTCATAATTGTTGATAATAATGACCAATAAACACGACCTAACGATTAAATTGTTTTTTTTAATATAAAAAACTATTTTTGGTGACTTAAATATAAAAGTTACACAAATGCTGTCGCTGACTTTTTTGTAGGCATTATCAAGCTCTACAACTTTTCTCTAGAACTTAATCATATATCTCTCATCGTTAAGGCAGCGTTCGTTAGAAACGTTTTCGTTTGACCATTTTTTCTCCGACTTTGCAAATCCGACTACCACGAAAAAGTCTTTTCATTTTTCGGATTAATATATAGCCTATGACACTCACAAATAACGTGGCTTTCTATAGGTAAAAGAATTTTCAAAATCGGTTCAGTAGATCCAGAGATTACTTCCTACAACCTCACAAACTTTACCTCTTTATAATAGTATAGATAAACAATTTAGACATAGCACGGTTTTGCAATCGGATAGGCAGGGCTTTTATACTTGTATGCCAAACGCGTCAGTCTTGGGGTAAATTTGATCAGATATATGTTTTTCTTATTTGGCAGAAGAACTATTCCAGAGGATAGCAGACGATTGCAGCTCCGACCTGCGCTTCATGGAGAGGCTGAATCAGCAGCGCATCGAGCTCGACCAGGAAAGACAGCTCCAGAACAATGCCAAGCGCTCTTTCTGCTCCTGTTGATGTAACTAAAATAATATCGTTTTATAAATCTGTGATAAGTTAAACGACATACTCGCCTTGTGAACTTCCATTACGCTAATGACTAACAATAAATGTTTTTAATTCTTCATAGAAAAAGTTTTTTTTTAACGATTTACTTTCCCAGCCCGAGGGAAAGTTTTGTGAACGAGCTAAAAAAAATCCAGATGAAGATGGAAACATCCATTTTCACCTCCCCTGAGACAATAATTTGACGTATGCTTGTTAGACATGGACACTGACTGCTGGGATAATCCACGAGCTTAAGGTGGTGCAGCGTAACATGGAGCGGGTCATGCTCGGCATATCGTTGCGCGATCGAGGCCCAAACGAGCTCATCAGACAGCGCACCAAGGTGGAGCAAGCGCGTTTTGGAGTGGAGACCCCGGCTAGGTTAGGTTAGGTTAGGTTAGGCTAGGCAGAAGAAGTGTGGCCAGACCACCAGCCCGATGGTCCGATGACATTAAGGAGACAGCTGGAACAGTCTGGATGAGGGAAACGGACAACCGATCCAGATGGAGAGTGATTGGAGAGGCGTATGCCCAACGGTGGGCGAATGCGCGCTGATGAAGAAGAGACAATTATGACCATTTCCAGACTGAAGTCTGTCTGTGAGTCTGTGTGTGTGTATTCCTCCGCGATAGCGTCTAAGTGCTTCATCCGATTGAGCTGAAGTTTGGCATGCAGGCATAATTCGGTCAAGGCAAGAGTTGACATGAATGTAGTTGAAATCGAACCACCAGAGGGCACGCTAGTCATACTTCAATTTCGAAATACAGTACAACCTCTGTAATCCGGCATCTCAGCTCTCCGGCACTCCCACTAATCCGGTATTCTTTTCGCGGTGTTGACGCATTTAAATAAAATAAATCTGGCAACGAAAAAATTATAGCCAAACTTGACACTGCTAGATCAATACTAAAAAGATGATCCAAATAAGCAGACAGCCCCTGAAGAGAGAGAAATAAATTTACTATGTGGCGTCTTCACCACAACAGTTTGTAAACCCCAGAGACTGGCCCGGTAAATAATGTTGCCACTCGCAGAGGCAGAAAATGTTGCCATTTGCAACGGCAGATAATGTTGCCAGCGCAAGTACACGCAGACAGAGCGGACAGACGGTTCGCTCATTCAGTTCATAATAAACCTTCTTACGGAGCACACACTGCGTTTTAATACCGGCTGCGCCAACCGCGCCCGTGCGCCGCCAATGGCGACGTGGCGCGGCACTCTCGATACAATTATTTAAATTTATGTGATTAGGTCCACAGGGCCTAATCCTACATTGGTGACCCTCGACATTTGAAACTACGCACCTTCGAACGGTATATTGGTGACCCGCGTCTTCGAACACCTTCGCAAGTGCAATTTTGTTCACCGGGGCGCGGCCAAGCCGCGTGTGTAGTCAGCGCAAAAACCAGTGAAATGGACCAAAAAGACGGTAATAAACGGTTAAAGTGCAACAAGTAATCAGTGAACGCGATTTGCCAAGAAAATTCCGTCGCGTTTACGCAAAAAACGCAGTTTTTTGAAACCACGCGATCGCAGTTCCGAGAAATCGAAGTCTTGCACGGCTATATGCACGGCTTGTGGGTGCCCGTTGACGTAGAGTGAACGTTGACGTTGGCTTGGTCGTAGTGGTCACGACGCGCGGTGTGTGGCAGAGTCGTCGTCGGCGAGCGGATTGATTTCTCGGAAATTCGCCAAATGAGATAAGATCGACGGTCCAACGCTGATAAGGGTACGTGCGCAATGCGAGAAATCACTGGCTTTATTAAAAGTACAACACTGACTCTACTGCTGATGCATTCACATCCTACTGTTTCGAAACCACCGCCGATTTTTGAGAAATAAGAAAGTCTGAAAACGCGGTTGAAGGTCTTCGAAGGTGCGTAAATTCAAATGTCGGGTCACCAATGTTAGATTGTCGGATCGGCAATGAGGCCTCAACGATCTAATCACTATTTGAACGACGGTGGCTCGGCGAGAAATGAAACAGTAGCTGTTGATTCGGATTTATTACGCTGCGCCGAAGGCTGGCGTGCGAATGCATGCCGTCGCGCAGTTGCGACGGCTGATATATTGAAAGCAGCGCCAATGCTTATGGCAGTGGCGCACTAAGTATTAACATTTAGATTAATTAACAGTGCTAATACTGTACAATTTAAGACGGGGTACGTAACAACTACAAGAACAGGCCAATGAACAGCTCGTGGATTCACCAGCTAACACACTGACGGCAGACGATGTAAGGGTGTGGCTTACTGGAGAAGAAGACAAGAATGATCAATTCATAACAGAAGATGATATAATTGAGGATGCCACACGGGAGGAAGAGGACGAAGAGGACGGCGTGGGAAGACAACATGACAGCTGCTTCAAAGATAAGCCATGATGCGGCTATCGTCTCGTTCGCCACATCGATAGCGTAGGCAGAACAAAATGGCGCCTGTGCTCATGACGTTTTAGTGTTAAAACGGTTACAAGAACAAGCCCTTAAAGGATCGTTCAGAAATTAAAAAAAAAGTCAATAGACAATTATTTCAAGCCTTCCACGTCAATGGAATAACGTAAGTTACACTAGAGTAACACCTTTCTATATTGAATATTTTTAACATAGCCTACATTAAAACGAAAGTTAATTATTTTCCAATAATCCGGCGTTTTCGGTAATCCGGCAGTGCACTGGTCTGCTATCTGTCGGATTACAGAGGTTGTACTGTATTGGAGTTAGAGACTTGACATTTGGTACGCAGAGGCCTTGTTGGACCGAAATCACGCCGTGAATTTTTTGTTTCAATATCTTGTCTTCAACCGACACAAATCATATTTAAAATCCACCATATTTAAGGAAATACTACATAATTTCTCTTTTTAATCTGGCAAGACTTAAAGCCCACACAAAAGTAAGTATCATACGCCACGATAACGGATATAATGTGTAACGGACCTTAAGTCCACTACATACGATCAACAAATGCATCGATTTCCAGTGAAATCCACTGATACAATTCAGCTATTATTTTGAGTCGTGCAGCTATGACTCAGCGTGATGAAACAATACTTTTACTCAGAATATTTCAAATTGCATCATTGCACGGCCTATATAAACCGGCCAAAAAGCAACCAAATTATCAGTCCCCGATTGATCACCTTCCCCCAAGGTTGCGACGGCATATCCGGTTCCCCTCTACGAGGTCGCTCAACGGATCCGGCTCCTTGGTTTCCTTTCCTCATTTTCCCTGAGTCTCGAAGCATCAGTCTGTAATCCCACAGACTCGAGCCTTGCTCAGTACAAGATACTAGGAGCACACATACAATCCTCATCCACTTTCCTACATAACCGCCGTCGCGCATCCCTCGCGTCTCGATAAAGTAATCCGGGCACTCGTTAATTCGGCAAGCGTTATAACTGGCAATATTCAATCGATTCAATCAATAAATATCTACTGCTTCATCGTAACCACCTTTAAATACGGAGATAACTCGTAAGTTGACACCACCACCTCGCATCGAATAATTTGGAGTCTTGTGAGGGGTGGTCCCTCACAAATGTATGTTGATGACCTATGCTTCGTAGCCGAAAGCCGAGATGGCCTGCAAAGGTTAATGACTAACCTCGACGTGTCATGTAAGAAGTTCGGCCTAAAAATCAGTGTGAAGACACTTAATGAAGAACCTCTATCTATCAAGCTCGGAGACTGTTCTGAAGCAAGTGGACAAATTCAAATACCTTGTAGTTGTAGAAGTATATGTAGAAATGTTCGATCACATTCAACACATACGAATTTCTTAAACTTCAAGTCAACGCCATTGATGTGTCCATTTAGATTGATTTTATCGGAGAAGGTATTGGCGCACTCAGGCCAACAAACAATTTGACAAGTCTAATAACAATATCACTGTTTCCAGATGGTTGAACTTGGAGTCGCTCTGGCTTTATGAAACAAGTCTCTCCATCATAGAATTCAACCACATTCCCTCGCTCATCTGGCATGAAATTCTCCTGGAATACCTCCGTTTTAATGCTGTCATTTTCCTCGATCTTGACATTCGCGTTGCTGTAATCGTTTACAATTCGGTCTGGATGCACATGAGAAATTCTGAAGTGACGATTGGACATTGAATTCGATATCGGCCAGGTTTTTTTATGATCTAGAAAAAGAGCGACCAGACTTACTTCTGGTGATTTCAAAATTGCAAATATCGTCGAGTGACAACAATCGTATATCGTATCGTCGCTTCAGAATTCCCCTGCTGGTCTTTCAGGTAGAGGGCTATTAATAATAAAACTCAAATATGTAATGATATTAATCTTTTCTTTAAACCTGCGAGAGGTCCCACATTCAATCGACAAAATCGCATATTGATTCGTGTTTAACCCTTCGGATACGTAGCGACCAAATTTAATTGCACATAACACGTAACGACCAATATTGGCGGCTTGCTCCCGGAGCTCACAGTAATATTATTTTCTAATTCGAACGCATCCTAAAATCCATACCAAATATCTCATTATTACCATAGATACAGAGACGGCCGCTAGAATAATTTTGCGCGTCATTTCGTGGATATTTCTGGTAAAATTCCATTGTCAAACATCATTTTTTTATTTTTTATTTATTATTATTATTATTATTAATAATAGGCTAGCAGCTTTAGCTGATGCGCCTATATCACAACACTTATTTTTTAGTAACAGTTTTTGTTATTGTTTTTGTTTTATGTTTTATATGATCGTCCAGTTTGTTCTTGAAAGCATTTATGGAGACAGCATTTACAACTTCACTGGGTAGATTGTTCCAAGATTCTACCACTCTATTGGTGAGAAAGTGCCGGCGAGGGTTCTGCTTGAACTTATTGTGGTACAGCTTTTTAGAGTGTCCTCTCAGGTTTGTAGTATTAGCAAGGGAGAACATATTTTGCAGCCTGGGAACGCTGTAGAAGGCGTTCAGAATCTTAAAAGTCTCAATGAGATCTCCCCGTTCCCTTCGCTCTTGTAGAGTGCTCAGGCCAAGCTCATCCAGCCGGGTTTCGTAGCTTTTATTTCTCAGCGCATTTGGCATTTTTGTAGCTCTACGTTGTACTCATTCCAGCAGGTCAATATCCTTCTTGAAGTAGGGATTCCAGATCTGGTATGCATACTCCAGCATAGGTCGGACATATGTTTTATAAATCTTTAGGAAAAGCTCAGGGGTTATATGTGAGAAAGCTTTATTTATTGTATACAGCAATGAGTTCGCTCTCTTCACCATAGTTATGATGTGTGCCTCCCATTTTAAATCTTCTGCGATTATGACACCCAAATCCCTGTGTGTCTTCTAACTGATTAAAGCATTTCCCTGAATAGTGTATGTTTTCCTTGGGTTTTCTTTTCCTATATGAAGGACGGTGCACTTATCCACGTTGAGTGACATTAACCAGTCTTGCGTCCATGCGGTAATGCGGTCAAGATCATCCTGTAGGTCAGGGTGCTGCGTGAGTGGGTTCCCAATAATTTTAGCGTCGTCGGCAAACAGGGAGTACATCATCTGTAGGATTGTTCGAAAGTCCGTTAGGTATATACCGAAGACAATCGGGCCGATGACCGACCCTTGGGGGACTCCGCTGTGGACAGGTCTATTTTCGGAAAGGTCATCACCTACTCTCACTCTAAGTTTTCTATTGATAAGGAAGTCAGAGAGCCAGGTGTGGAGTTTTCCTCTTATTCCAAAATGTCCCAACTTCAGCAAGAGTCTTCTTATGGGCACCCGGTCGAAGGCTTTTTCGTAGTCTAGGTAGACAACATCGGTAGGCTGTCGTTGATCCCATTCTGTGGTCCAATGATTAACACAGGTGAGAGATTAGTAACGGCGGACCTCCCAGGCACAAAACCGTGTTGTTCATCCAAAATTATTTGCTCGTTTTTGAGGAAGTTCTTTAGAGAGTTAGCAATAATTTTCTCCATAGTCTTGCAAACAATGCTGGTTAGGCTTATCGGTCGGTAGTTAATAGCTGAGAACTTGCTGCCCTCCGAGAAATCATCAAAATTTTTATTGGTTTTTATGAGCTAATATCTAAATATTTTTGTACGTAAATAAGCAAAACGAAATATTATATTTGATAGAGAATCTAATAAAGATCACGATAGTATTTACAATTTCTAAATAGGGTTCCGTATTTTTCCATAAAACAAGTACAAGCTAGAAATGCCGAGTTTTTTTCACTTTTTCGATTTTCTCATATTTATTCATAATTATCTAATTGTTTTACAAAATGAGATTTCTATATTATATATACAATATGTCAATGCAATTATTGTACAGTTATTCTTTTTATGATTGGATCTATTGAAGTTGAAGGGTGATATTAACATGCAGACTCGGTGCTATATACTTAACATTTTGTCATATTTTGACGAACTGAAAAGGGACCCGACAAAAGCTCTCTGCTCAATCTCAATGGGAGCTAACGGGCCCATGATGAGTTGGCCATGATGACCCATGTGTTCAGGGTCGGTCACACTCACGGGTCAACACCCATCCGATGGCCTCCACGTACGGGGTGCGAACCTGGGTAGGACACTGGGTCAACCAGTCTCCCCTGGGAATCAAACCTCTGGCGCTCCTGGACGGTCTGCGCACCGAGCGGCGCAAGCCAATCGATTGTGCTCTCCGACTAACAGTCGGGGGAGTCCGGGAACTGTATTGTTTCCTATAGAGCGGGGGTGGTTGTGTACCTTATGGCGACTGCTCTTGAATTGACCATTGGCCATCCGATCCTGGGTGAACAGCCGGGCAAAGGACGCCTTGGTCCGCGATAGATTCGGTTTACTCCGTTTCACCGCTTCATAAGGGAGAGGACCGCGCAAGCGAACTCGAACTCGGAACCAATCGAGAGACCGGAGAAATCTGGTCACAATTGGAAGTAAGGGCGCGAGTGTCTCGAGCCGCTGGGAAGTAATTCCTGGCTATCTCGCGGTAAGGAGTTGGTCTCTTACGGGTTGTGGCGTAGCTAGACGTCGGATTTGTAATGTCCAAAGTCTTCTACGCTCACTGCACGGTCGATAGAACGATGAATTGTTAAAACGTCCTGCGGTGACGGGTTCGCCCGTTGTGGTTGACATCTCAATATGCTCAATCTCAATAATATAATAATCTGATAGATAATCTGCGAAGGTTACGACCTTGCATCCCTACAAGCAGGTAGTAAAAGGGGCGGGGCCAGCCCAATGATTTATTGCGTCACTGGAACGTACCTTTGGCCCGTACTAGAGCATTTATGAAAACTATAGCAGAAGGCGAGCTAGCAAGTTTCACTTAATAAATACGACTTCACATAAACGGACTGACCTTGTACTTTCATCCTTCAAGAGCAACTGCTACGGGTGAACCTGGCCACCCCAGGAAGGTATAACAGTATTAGATCATTCTTTCAACCGAGGGCTGAACGCAGAGACTTAAAGACAACAAAACTAGAGTTGTCGACTACAACGGGCAAGCTCATCACCTCAGGAAGTTTTAACGATTAGTCGTTCTATCTCCCTGGAGTGAGATAGGCAGAAGACTTGGACAAAACAGTCCACCATCTAGCTCCGCCACAAACCCGTTAGCGGCCAACGCCTTATCCGCGAGATAGCCAGGAGTGTTACCCAGCGGGCTTACACTCACGCCCTTACTTCCAATTGCGACCAGATTACTCCAGTCTCTCGACTGGTTACGAGTTTGAGGTCGCTTGCGCGGTCCTCTCCCTTAGAAAGCGGTGAAACGGTGTATACCGAATCTATCGCGGACCACGGCATCCTTTGCCGGGCTGTTCACCCAGGATCGAGTAGCCGATGGTCGTTTCGAGAGCAGTCGCCGTAAGGTCCGCAGCCAACCCCGCTCTATAGGAAACAGTACTGCTTTCAGACTCCCCCGACTGTTAGTCAGAATGCGCAATCGATTGGCTAATGCCGCACGGTGCGCAGACCGTCCAGGAGCGCCAGAAGGTTGATTCATACCCAGGCTCGCACTTCATGCGCGGAGGCCGTCGGATGGGTGTTGACCCGTGAGTGTGACCAACCCTGAACAGAATGGGTGACCAACCCTGAACAACTCAGCAAGCGCCTATTAGCTCCATTAGAGACAACACAGTCCACAGTCCACCATCTAACTACGCCAACAGACCCGTGAAGGTCTAACGCCTTACTGCTGCTTAGGAAACGTATCAGACCATTCCCCCCCCCCCCCACCCCTCCCCCCCTCCGGTTATTCGCCAGAGTGCACAGTTTGGCAAACACCACACGTGTCTATCAAGGACCGATGCGCTCTTGTATGAAAGTGACTGTGACACTATTGTCAGTAATAAAAGGAATGGCCACGATTGAACGATGGATCGTTACAACTGCCAGCAACTCAACGCTGAACACCAGGTGGCTAATAACTTGGTATCCTTGGTGTTATATATCAGATTTATATACCGTGTATAAAATAAAAGAAAATACAAACAGAACTGCCATGGAATTCAACAACCGGAGTCGGGCCCATCATAACACTATTTTTACAATTCCGGCGGGTGAGCGGTGGATCCCGGACTAACGACCGGCTGTGGTAGGTTTAAAACAGCTGTCTTGCCACATGTGAGCGTTCACCCTACCACCCATTCACTCCCCCTTTGAAGCCATAGAATTTGAGATGCAGAAATTGCAGTAAATTATAAATAAATAATTATGCCGTGTTCGAAAGCACATTTTTATTTGACAAGCCAAGCCATGATATCCTGTTTTTTATATTGTCACATTATTTTTCGGCCCAGATTAAACTGTCCTAATATGTTACAATTCTGACTTAGTCTAAACTGTTCAATATATCACACTCGGGGAGCAAACCGGTCACGCCGGATAAGCTTCCAGGTGATGCACTCTCCCTGCATAAAGTTCCACTAAACCTACTTAGAGATGCTGACTAAACAGTAGGATCGAACGCGGTTCCGGAAGCGTCTAAAAAACTTGTCCGCAACCTCACCAGATTAAAAAGGGACAAAATCCGTAAAGTCATAGGTACTATGACAGGCCACTGTCCTCTAAACGAACACCTGTTTACCATAGGTGTGACAGACGCCACAGCATGTGCTCATGGAATGCAGGAGCGTGGCAGAGCAACGGGCAAGAATACTACAATCTCCAGCATCTGTCCCGGAGGCCTGTAGCAACCCAAACAGGCTGCTAACCTTCTGGGGCTGCCTGGGTTGGCTGGAGTAACATAAATAGAAACATGAGCCACGCACAACGGCCCAATCAAGAGGCCAAGTGCGGGAAAAAGCCCAGTCAAACTAACTAACTAACTAACTAAACAGTAGGATCCTCGGCTGTACATTATCGAAAATGCATTACAGATTTTGAACAGAGCTTAGATATATAATATTTACATATTGCTTTCAAAAATGTTTAATAATCGCTTGATTTCGACGATCCTGGCAGCCTGCGCCTGCACGGGTACCATGGCCACAGAGACCTCCTCCCCTTTGGCCAGGATGGTGTACATGCTCTTAATGTTGGAGTCCATGGCATCGCAAGTCTTCGAAACGGAGTCCTTATACACCTGCCAAAAGAAATTGGATGCTAATGAAATTTGTCACATATCGATAAGACTTTCATTTGCCATGTCTTCAGTAGATTAACTTTGCTAAAAGCGATCAATGACCAACGACATTACTTTCTCTGACAAACTTACTTGCCCCATCGCTTATGTAATGTATTAAATTGCTCACCCCTATAGGACATTTTGGCAACCATTTTTTGACATCGACATGCAGGTGGCGCTTTTAGCATTGACATCGAAAGTAATAGCAATTTATTTGGCCATCTAAAATAACAACAAAAGAGAGCACTGCGCAGCATGTATCAGGTAACGACTAGGACTTCATGCAAAGAATATTTCAGCAAGGCAAGGGTAATGACTATGTATTCGGCGTTCATATGCCGGTGTTTAATGTATGCTAGACAGCACCTAGCAGAAACACCAATTAATACAGACATTCACTCGCATCATACCCGCGGTAGCTCCCTTTTATGCGTACCTCGAATACGACTGGCAAACGTACAGAAAAGCTACTTGTACCTTACCATTAAGTTCTATAATCTACTCCCTACAAAATTTAAACAGCTGGAGGACATACAATTCAAAAAAACATCAAGGAGATGCTGATAGGCCACCCTTTCTATAATCTGGCCGAATTTGAGGGCTATGATTTTTCAAATATTGTGCCCATTTAAATTACTTAAAAAAGTAGAGCCTTATTGTCTGATTGTTTTATATGGTCTTATATCTGTACTTTTAGTTTAAAATGCATAACGCAGATTTAATTTGATTATTTAACATTTTACTGACAATTTCAATATTACGATGAATAATTTTACTACGTATCTTTTCGAATTACCAACTACTTCAAATATTAAACTTCTATTTTGATTATTTATATTTATAGTTGGACAATCTAGTAGTTAATTCTTGACTAACTATGTATGTTCAGTAAAGAGTAGTAACGAAACTTACTACATAACCCAATTATTTTGACACGTCCAAGAGCGGTCTTTAGCCGTCAATTGGACACGACGAAAATGTAATGTAATGTAATTGATAATGAATAGTTTATTACAAAGGACCGATTGATTATAAGCAATCAATAAATTAACCAGCGGTAACAATAATAACAGGCATGGTTGGCTATCTGCCATCTCTCTGTCTCATAAGAGAAATGTTGATTATGTTCTATGTTTTGAATCTAATTCGTGGTAAAAGTGATAACCCTAGCTTACTAGCCAAGGTGAGTCTTTTCATACCAAATAATTATCTGCGTGCTTGATCGCACCATCTTTTCGCGGAGCCGTTCTCGCGCACTAACCTTACGAGGTGGAACTTGTTGGCGCGTGCTTTGCGGCGCGTAAATGAAATTCACTTAATTGCACCAGATTTTGATATTTTTACCGCCAACCATCACTCATTTAAATTGAATGCCATTAATTATTTATTCTTAAATTATAGCTAGTATTCTATTAGACCCTTGCATTTAATAAATAAAATACAAACGGAGCTGCCGTGGAATTCGCCGACCAAAAATCGGGCCCATCATATATAATTATTATACTTCTGGGAGGTGAAGGGTGGATTCCGGACTAACGACCGGCGGTGGTAGGTTTAGGACAGCTGTCTTGCCACATGTGAGCGTTTACCTTACCACCCATTCACTCCCCCTTCGAAGCCATAGAATTTGAGATGCAGAGATCGCGGTTTTAGATATTTTTTCTAGAAAGGAGTTGATTATTTTCCTGGAGAGACCGAGATCTTTAAAAAGGTGAAACAAAGATTTAGCTGGCAGGCCACGAGCGCCTAGTTCCACCGCGTGAAGGTGAACAGAGAAGCCGTTCCGGGTGACGGCATTTGCGAGGTCATGGTATTTATTTAATTTGTACTTGTGGTCTTTTGGGATATTTGATTCCCATGGAACAGTTAATTCTACGATAAGGACCATCTTCCGAGATAGAGAGTAAAGAGTTATATCTGGACGCAGGGCTGTGCATCCGAGACTTTCAGGAAATTTATACTGCTTAGAGACCAAATCGACCTCCATAATCCAATCTGAAGCTTTCTCGATTATTGAGAAAGGTTTTGCAGTGAGATGTTTTTTGCCTTTAGAGCCAACCCGCACAAACTGTATTGGGGGTTTGGAGGATACTGTGGAACCCTCGTTGGCACGAGCCACTGAGAGGCTAAGGACCTCGCGAATAACAGCAAGGACGTGGCGGTAAGTGTACCGTCCTCGATCCAAGGCCACCTTGCAGCCAGCTAGAATATGTCTAGCTGTGCAAGGGGTGTTGCTACAAAGGGGACATGAACTATCCTCGGCATAGCTCCAACGAGCGAGGTTACTGGGGTCTGGAAGCGTATGCTGAAAGGTATTTAAATAAAATTTCAGAATCTCTGGCGTCCAGTCATACAACATTACTTTCCAGTGCATTGGAGGAGGAATGCAAAAGTCTCCGATTGTTGTCCAATCATTCTGGCATTGAAGGCCAATAGCGTGAGCCATACTATTGCTATTGTAATACAGCGAAGAGAGTTACGAAGTTTCTAAGGACTAACAACATCCAGACCCTTGACTGCCCAGCGAACAGCCCAGATATGAACCCTATCGAAAATATCTGGATTAATTTAAACAGAAATAGGCAGAAAAATGCCCGCGGACCGAATCAGAATTGATTGAAGCCATGAAGGAAGTTTGGCAAAATGATGCCGATTTGGTCGCCCATGCTAAAAATGCCATCATTGGAATGCCGCATAGGATAAAATCCTTAAAAAATGTAAAGGGAATGTTCACTAAATATTAATAAACGTATTTATAACAAAACATTTTTTTTTTGAGTCATAAATCTAGGTTTTCATACAATTTTACTAAAAATTTCTAGAGGTGATAATAATTTGGCCACATCTGTATATACATAAAACAAAGTCGGGTTTGTTCGAACACTTATAACTCGAGAACGGCTGAACCGATTTTCATGGTTTTCAATTTGTAGTATTTGTCTCCGTCCCGAATAGCAGAATAATTGTTAAAAACGAAAATTGGAAAATTGACAAAAAATTAAAATAAAAGAAAAAACATTTTCCCATACAAAATGTAAATCCGTGTTTTTCTCATGGTCAGTTGTACGTGGCATGTTCACGTGTCGGCAAATCATCCGTTTTATTTGTTCTTGCGCCTGATAAAAAAACAAAAAATGTCGTATATCACAAGGGGCTTTAATGAAGAGAATTAAACTGAGTGTCTCGGCAAAATAGTTGTATTTAGAATTAACTACCAATAATATTAAAATATTCATAGTACCGTAAACATTGCACACAACAAAGCCGTGAATATATGTATTTTACAGTTTTGAATAAGGGAATCACACACACATGTAACAAATAGAAATAATTGACTTTATAATTTATTTGAGCCACATTGAAAGTGGAATAAGTGACATAACAAAACAGTTTTTTTATTCAACCTTCAAGCGGTAGAGACAAAAATACTAGAGTCAGTGTTCGGAAAACTTTCGATAATTGAGTGCACAAGAGAGAACTTCGCGAGACCAGACTTCGACCGGACCGAGTTTATAACCCGACCCCGACGATATCTACGCTTCGCAGGACAGTACTGCTCTTCAAACGGTAAGCGACAATAACAGCTTATACCTTTATGCCTCAATTATGCGAGCGGCTAGATTTACAAACTAGTGGAGACTAGATCGATCAAATAGGAAAAGAGATCGCTGCGGAATCTGCAAAAGGAGACAGTACGATACAAGAGCTTAAGGTCACCTTGTGTCGCAACTCGTCGAGGAGAGACACGCCTCTACGAGTACCCGGTGTGCCATCGGCAGTAAAACGCCGGTTCACATCACCCCTGGGTGCCACCAAAATTGCACCTTGTCGTTCTATGGCTACCCTAAAATAAGGTGGCAGATTTTCGATCGGTTTAACCGCTGACCGCTGGATTTGCCACTACACTGAGTGCATCCCATGCTGCACAATATGTACATAGTTTAATTCAATCGCCTTGCTGCGATTGATATGCTTATTTTTTGTACTTTTATATTTCTTTTTGTGTTATTATCTTAAAAAAGTAGCGAACTTAATATTTATTTTGTATTCATTGTATTACTTTCATAAAATCATAAACTAAGTTCAGCTAATCTGCAACACGACATTCATCGACTGTTAGGCGGTACGATGTTCGCCGGGTTTGCTAGTTAAGTCATATAAGGGATTATTTATTTATTTATTTATTTATTTTATTTATTGATTTATCCTATTTTTTATAGTTACATAAAAAAGATTGCGTTATTTTTTTAACATATTTTAAAAGAATACATATGAAGAAAATCGCGAAAGGGCATTAACTTGTCAGGATTACATCACCCCACTAGGTATACGCCTGTGTTGGGGTGATGGATACATAGTTCTGTGGTATTATTTGCTGAGCCTGTACGCCTTGCCTGCTGTCCTTCTTCCGTCTTAAAAAAAACAATACGTAATATAATTTAGCATAATATGTTCTTGTCCCCTCTGTAGCAATACCCCTTGCACAGCTAGACACATTCTAGCTGGCTGCAAGGTGGCCTTAGATCAAGGACGGTACACTTACCGCCATGACAAAGTTCTCGCTGTTATTCGCGAGGTAATTAGTCTCTCAGTGGCTCGTGCCAACGAGGGTTTGACAGTATCCTCCAAACCCCCAATACAGTTTGTGCGGGATGGCTCTAAAGGCAAAAAACATTTAACTACAAAACCTTTCTCAATAATCGAGAAAGCTACAGATTGGACTCTGGAGGTTGATTCGGTCTCTAAGCAGTATAAATTCCCTGAAAGTCTCGGATGCACAGCCCTCCGTCCAGATATAACTCTTTACTCTCTATCTCGGAAGGTGGCTCTTATTGTAGAATTAACTGTTCCATGGGAATCAAATATCCCAAAAGACCACGAGTACAAATTAAATAAATACCATGATCTTGCAAATGCCGTAACCCGGAACGGCTTCACTGTTCACCTTCACGCGGTGGAAGTTGGCGCTCGTGGCCTGCCAGCTAAATCTCTATTTCACCTCTTTAAAGATCTTGGCCTTTCCAGAAAAATTATCTAAAACTGCGATTTGCGCATCTCAAATTCTATGGCTTCGAAGGGGGAGTGAATGGGTGGCAAGGTGAACGCTCACATGTGGCAAGACAGCTGTCCTAAACCTACCACAGCCGGTTCGTAAGTCCGGAATCCACTGCTCACCCCCCAGAAGTGTAAAAAATAGTATTATGATGGGCCCGACTCCGGTCGGTGAATTCCATGGCAGCTCCGTTTGTATTTATATATATATATAAATAATATAATATAATATCATATGTTATAACATATAAAATAATGTAGCATATTTATATATAATATAGTAGGTATAACATAATAAAATATAACATATTATAATCTGTATATCTGTATACATATCCATAATTTACATCTATATATCCTATATTTTGTGGTTAGAAATAAAATATTTTAATATATCATACTTTCGCATTCATCTCTAGTATAATTTAAGAGCCAATGAGACACCCGTCTCTTAAACTGGTTGTCGGTTATGTTTAAGATCTGTCCTGTGTACGAGTTAAATATATTATAGAGTTTAGGTCCGAGATATGCGTAGTGTCGTTGTCCGTATACAGTCCTCATTTTTGGTTGAATCTGTTTGTCTTTGTGTCTAGTGTTGTGTTTGTGCTCTGGTTTGTCTTTATCCGTGTTCCTCATGAGGTCCCTCCGATAGCGCACCAGAACAGCGCGTATGTATAGTTGGCGTACGTCAAGTACTTTAAAGTCTGTATATAGGTCGTCTGACGGGGAGCGATATGGCTTCTTGTTAATGACTCTGAGCAAAGCCTTTTGCGCTTTGACCAGTGGGTCAAGATTTGTTCTTGCCATACCGCCCCAACCGATTTGTCCGTATGTAAGTAGAGTCTGCGCCAGTGCATAGTAAACAGTCCGTAGTAGGTTAATGTTGAGTATGCTTCTTATATTTTTAACCCGCTAGGCACTTAACATCCCTTGCGGGATATGTATGGCGGCCGGCTGAAATCCAAACTATCCCATACGGGATATCGCGCTCGCCGCTCAAGAAAATGTCGTTTAAATTTCGAAATGCGATTGTATATTCTATCGAATGATGCCATAATATAGCCAAATATGCAACACTATGAAATTGCTCGATTGCCGCATGCGATGTTAGAAATATGAATTACTACATCCCTTACAAAATCGATGACCTCATTTCTGACGACAGTCGCGAACTGCCCATTCGCGGCGGCGTATAATTCCGCGACGTGTTGTGTTGTGAATTGTTTTGTGTATATAAGTGCAGTGCATACCGGATAAAAGTAAGTAATTTCCATTTTTAAGTAGTTTAGGCCTTAGGATTAAACAATTTACACAGCCCATTTGCTGTTTTTCACGAATTTTCGAAGAAAACACATTGGCAAAACCAAACGGCGAGCGAAATATGGCCGTATTTATTTTGTAATGTTTGTGAAATATCCCGTTATATCGCGAAACATGACGTAATGTCGCTTTAATTTACTAATAAAATAGGTATTGCTTCATTTACATCCTAAGTTATCACATAATTAGGCGTATTTTGAACATTATATGTTGTTTTCTAATATGGCTCGCGAAAATGAAACTTGTTTTGATAATTACTATGAGAGAAAAAAGTGCGATTTTCCATAGTTTTTCGATGAAATGTGACTCTTTGGAGTATAGTAATTAGTTATTAGACATATAATAAGTCTATGATAAGACAATATAATTGAAAAAATCTAACGAATTTTATATTATGGGCATTCAAAGTTTATTATTAGGTTCGGAAGTCGGAAACTCTCAAAACTTTAGATTTTTCTATAATATCAGACAAAGCTCAAAGTTCTGGTGTGATTTCTAAGAAGAAGTGATGTAGTAATAAAGTTATTTTGAAAGAATTTCATATAAAAAAATACCATAAGTAGTCACAAATTAAAAATTAAAAAAATTTTTTTTTACGAGAATACATACAATTTTTCTTGGCTGAATAAATAAATATTTTTTCCGTATTTTTGTATGCAAATAAGTAAAAAAAAAATATCTCTTTGGTAAAGCATTTAATAAAGAACATAACTGTATTTACAATTTTTGATATTTACAAAAACTGTATTTACAAAAAAATCGAAATGATTTTATAGGCGAGTTTTTTCAGTTTGCCAATTTTGTAATATTTATTCATTATTATCTTAATTGTTTTACGAGATAAGGTTATAATGTTTTATATGTCAAATTTCAATGCGATCATTTTTCTATTTTACTTTTTTTAATCCGATTAGTGGTTTAAAAGTTATGATCGTTTTTCTCAAGGCCGTTGACTCGCGTCGATTTTTTGCGCGAATATGTCGCGCGCAAAAGTGATAGGTGAGTTTTTACCTCGCAACGTGAGGGGTTAATACATAAATAAATAAATAAATAAATAAAAAAGTTACTTTCTCAATATTCTTGGGAGAAGGAGACTAGGGGTCATGAGGGTAATTTTTGAGTCACCTCGACGTTGTCGGCAGTGATGCTGGAGATGGAATGCAGCACGCTGGATAAATTCTCAATCAAACTGTCCACGGAGTGAGCGATCTTTTGGGCTTCGCTCTCCAGGTCGTTTAGAATGTTGGTGTCCACTTGGCCCACTTGGGGCGCCAGCAGTTGTCTGTACAGGTTCACACCGGACGGTGTACTCGACCTGTTCAACCAAGGAAAAACCTTTAATCATTTTCATATTTAACTTACCCAGCCCAATAAAAGCTTTGTGAATGTGCTAAAACAACCAAAATGAATATAGAAATATTCATTTTGACCCCCCTTTAAACGATTAAGACCATTTCCAAATTGAAGTCTGTCTGTGGAGTCTGTGTGGCTCTAAGAGAGCTAATGGACCCTTGCTGAGGTGGCCACGAAGACCCATTCTGTTCAAAGTTGGTCACACTCACAGGTCACCACCCGTCCGGCGGCCTCCACGCATGAAGTGCGAGCCCGGGCAGGACTCTGGCCTTAGGGCTAGTTTCCCTAGGAGTCAACCTTCTGGCGCTCCTGGACGGTCTGCGCACGGTGCGGCGTAAGCCAATCGATTGTGCACTCTGATTAACAGTCGGGGGAGAGTCTGGAAGCAGTACTGTTTCCTATAGAGCGGGGGTGGTTGCGGACCTTACGGCGACTGCTCTAGAAAAGACCATCGGCCATCCGATCCTGGGTGAACAGCCGGGCAAAGGACGCCGTGGTCCGCGATAGATTCAGTTTATACAGTTTCACCGCTTCGTAAGGGAGAGGACCGCGTAAGCGACCTCGAACTCATAACCAGTCGAGAGACAGGAGTAATCTGGTCGCAATTGGAAGTAAGGGCGAGTGTGTAAGCCCGCTGGGTAACACACCTGGTTATCTCGCAGTTAAGGCGCTGGCCTCTTACGGGCATGTGGCGGAGCTTGACGGTGGACTGTAGCTGGAATTTGGCGTACAGACATCATTCGGTCATGGCAAGAGTTGAAAAGATTGTGGTTGAAATCGATCCACCAGAGGGCACGCTAGTCATACTTCAATCTCAAAATATTGCAGTTAGACTTGATATTTGGTACACAGTTTGCCTTGTTGTTCCGAAATCACATTGTGATATCTTACTTAAAGTATCTCATATACAAGCGATGCAAATTATATGTAAAGTCTGCCATATCTAAAAATATAGGTACTACATAATTTTTCAAAATACCATAAAAAATACTGCGGAGATACTACAAATTGGCACGCCGGGGACGGTTCGGTTGGCGCGGAGGTGAAGGGGGGTGTGTGGCAGGGGGGTTGTCTACTTGCTGGGAAAAATTCCATCGCTTATAGGCTAATGTGCACGTACGACTCTCGTTTCTCCACCATCGACATTTTCAACCTCAACCAACCGACGTTCGTCAAAGAATTATTCAAATCAATTGCACCTAACGAGCTTGTTAACATCTATCTTTCTTAGTTATATAATTTTCATGCAACATATCAGTAGCTACTACGAATATTTATAAATATTTATTATATATCTAAAAATATCTATAAACATCAATAAATATCTGTATCTATATATCCACTATAAGACCTTTTTATATCTTTATTTATATCTATATACATATACACATACCATCGTCTAACTCCTTCTTCCTAATCACTTCCAATTCCCTACCTCTCCCATCGGTTTTCTATTTTAATTTTCTATCCCCTCCTCTCGCGAAGAAAAAATTCAGCTATCACTTTTGCCTGCGACATTTTCGCGCGTAAAATCGACGCGAGTCGACGACCTTGATACTAACGACCATAACTTGTAAACCACTATACGGATCATAAAAAAAATTACTGTAAAATGATCCCATTGAAATTTGACATATAAAAAATTATAACCTGGAAATTGGGGGAGTCGACCGTTGGTCCCGCAAGGGATGTTAGGGAGTTACCGGGTTAACATGTACTTAGTTTATTTTACAATTAATTTTTAAGTGTAATATGCCGAAATCCAAATGTGTGATGTGTATAATTTCATAGGAATAATTTCATAGGAAACGATTATCGGCGTAATGTTTTTCTCTTTTTCTACATTATGTTTATGCACACGTATGTCAATTGTATGCGCTGTATGTTTCCAGAAATAAAATAAAATAAAATAAAATAAAAATAAAATTAAAATAAAATAAAAAAAGTCCGGGGTGACACAACTGAATTTTAGATTCGAGGTAAAGCATGAGATACACTTTCCTGCAGTATTACAAACTATTTGTATTTCTATTAGTAGCAAAAATGAAAGCACACTGCAGCATCTTAATGAGTATGTCAACGCCGCTTAACTACGCCTAGGCCTGTACTTAGGCAGGCGTACCCAAAAAATATCTTACTCATCCACACGTTTGGACATAATTTAAAAGAAAAAAAAACAAAAAGAAATCAATTTGGGTACTAATAGGTATTATAAAAAATCGTAAAATATAGTTTTTTTAAAACACTTAGGATCGAATTAAAATTAAATAATTAATTTAACCCCTCAAATGAATGGCGATTAGCTCGGGTTTGCCTACAGCAAAATGTATATAAATTTATATTTACACACACATTTACATTTACATAGAGCGGGGTTTACTATAGAGCTATACCATTACTATAGAGCGGATTACTATAGAGCGGCGCACATTTACA
The DNA here is from genome assembly GCA_944548615.1 of Micropterix aruncella. NCBI lineage: Eukaryota > Metazoa > Arthropoda > Insecta > Lepidoptera > Micropterigidae > Micropterix > Micropterix aruncella. The sequence continues at coordinate 15,325,420 of OX155979.1, forward strand.
TTTATATTTACATTTATATAAATTTAAATAAATAAAATAAAATACAAACGGACCTACCATGGAATTCACCGACCAAAAATCGGGCCCATCATATATATTTTTTTGTTTTTTTTACACTTCTAGGAGGTGAAGGGTGGATTCCGGACTAACGACCGGCGGTGGTAGGTTTAGGACAGCTGTCTTGCCACATGTGAGCGTTCACCTTACCACCCATTCACTCCCCCTTCGAAGCCATAGAATTTGAGATGCAGAGATCGCGGTTTTAGATAATTTTTCTAGAAAGGAGTTGATTATTTTCCTGGAGAGACCAAGATCTTTAAAAAGGTGAAACAAAGATTTAGCTGGCAGGCCACGAGCGCCTACTTCCACCGCGTGAAGGTGAACAGTGAAGCTGTTCCGGGTTTGCGAGGTCATAGTATTTATTTAATTTGTACTCGTGGTCTTTTGGGATATTTGATTCCCACATTTTGTATACATTTTGCTGTAGGCAACCAGAGCTGGTCGCCTCACATTCGTGGGACCTAGTTTAAAGCACTTGAAATTAATGATAAATCGAATTAATATCCCAATTATATTTTTAAAATTATCTGACAAGAGTTTTTACAATCGTTTCAAATTTAAACATTTTTTCTCTGTTATTTATGCATCGATTTCTATCATACCTTATTAATTATTATAGTTATTTTGATGTTGAGTATTCTTGAGCCGTTTCCTGTGACTATTTTACAGTAATGACCCAAATTTCTGCAAATTCTGCATGTAAATCCCCACAGCTATCAAAAAGCATCTGGCGGATCTAATTTCTTCATCAGCTATATTATTTTCTCTGCATTTGATGGCCCTCTTGCACAGTCGGGTCAATCGTATCTCTTTTACTACATTTATGTGTTATTTAAATAACTACACATATAAAATATAAAATAAATGTACGCATGACTGCAATCATCGCCTCCGTGCCTGGGCGGTTTGAATTCATAGGGATGATAGTATGGTGGTTTCCTCTGCCACACGTGTTGCAATGCCTTGATAGTTAATTCTACTGCTTTGTTTCATGTCTAGAACCGAGGATCGCGCTATGAGTTTAAGTTGTATTTACAATTCACTAAAGGCCAGTTGTTTGATCCTTGGTAATATTCCCAATTAACAATAGTAATTATTACTAGAGTATTTCAAAATACTACGGTATATAGGCTAGCTCGGTTGTTTGAACGTCAAAACTACCATAGTAAAATTTTACAATAGTAATTTGAGTTGCCAGCATGATAAACGACCTATTTTATTTTCGATGCTGGCAATAATGCGTCAAACGCCAACTGCCACTGTTACGCCAATTTCGTGAGCGTGTGGGAAAAGTATTTTATTGCTATAAATATTCGATTCTTTAGGAAAATTTGCGAAAAAGATGTCAGCGCCCAAAACTAGGAAAACCAGAACCGTAAATTACATCAAATATACGTCATAATTGGCGCACTACACGCAAATTATCTAATCTTATCAACAAGTATTCAACAGTGACCGAGTATCGCATTTTGGCATAGATGAGTTGACCATCTTTCGGAATCTGGTGGAGAACTTCCGCGACGTAATTCTTAATAAAAAAACAGATTGTGTGAGCGTCGCACAGAAAAACGCTGCGTAGAAGAAGCTAACAGAAGAGTTTAATCCTAACTCTGACAATTCCTTTAGGACTGTCACGCAGATCCCAGACAGAGTTCCCGTCGGAAGACTTTTGCAAAAACTTGAACATCTCGGAATTTGAGGGAAAATTTTAAGTTGGATATCAGACTTCTTAACTGGTCGCACCTTCCAAGTGAAAGTAGGCGACTTTAAACCTGAATATTTCACTGTATCCAGGGGTGTACCCCAAGGGTCAGTGCTGGGTCCTGTTTTGTTCACCTTGTATATTACGGGTCTTCAAGCGTCAATCACATCGCAGAGCAGCTACTTTGCCGATGACACAAAATTCTTCGCCGATCCTATTCTATGCAGTGGACAGCTTCAGCAAGATCTTGACAAGATAAAGCGTGGACGGAAGATTGGTTGCTTACCTTAAACATTGAGAAATGTGTAGTGCTTCATATCGGGAAAAGCAACCCCAACACACAATATTTTCTGGCAAACGCCCAACTAGAAGCAGTCAAGCAACAAAAAGATCTTGGAATAACAATTACCGATGATCTCAAATGGGAGAAACACATAATTGCAATTGCTAAAAGAGCCAACTCTACTCTCTATCTAATAAGGAAGGCTTTCCAACATCTGTCAATAGAGGTTTTTATCAAGATCTACAAGGCATATGTAAGACCTACTCTTGAGTATGGCTATCAGATCTGGAACCCTTCCTTTTGCAAAGATGTAGATATTCTGGAAAAGGTTCAGCGAAGGGCAACCAAAACGCCAGTGGGCATGAAGAATAGGAATTATGAATATCGCTTGAAATTACTTGGAATTACTACACTCAAACACTCGAAGACAAAGACCCCTCTGATTGAGACATATACAATTCTAACACATTATTACGATGTACCTGCACTGAAGAATATTTCCAAATTCAACGTTGTAACGTTACCCGATTAAGAAAAGCCTGTTGTTAGGTCATGGGAAAATATCCTTCATGGAATTTAGGATTGCCGTGGAAAAAAAGGTGTAATGGTTTAATGATGTGTGTATGTGGGCGCCACCACGGGAATCTTGGATGATTGGGGATTCGGGTCGCTACGAGAAAAAGCAGGTGTGGTCGCTGCCTGACCTTGAACGCCGCAGAAGGGGATACGCGACAGGATTTGGGACCGCGGTAGCTCAGTGGAAAGGGTCGTGGTAAACCCAAGGAATCCTGCGCGGGAAAAGGAGAGCTTCTGGAAGAGAAGGACAGCCTTGCTTCTATTGTGAGTAAAAGGGGAAAACTATGGAAAGAAGAGTAGAGGAGTAGTGAATAGGGATATAATATAAATAAATACAAACGGAGCTGCCATGGAATTCACCGACCGGAGTCGGGCCCATCATAATACTATTTTTTACACTTCTGGGGGGTGAGCAGTGGATTCCGGACTTACGAACCGGCTGTGGTAGGTTTAGGACAGCTGTCTTGCCACATGTGAGCGTTCACCTTGCCACCCATTCACTCCCCCTTCGAAGCCATAGAATTTGAGATGCGCAAATCGCAGTTTTAGATAATTTTTCTAAGAAAGAGTTGATTATTTTTCTGGAAAGGCCAAGATCTTTAAAGAGGTGAAATAGAGATTTAGCTGGCAGGCCACGAGCGCCAACTTCCACCGCGTGAAGGTGAACAGTGAAGCCGTTCCGGGTTACGGCATTTGCAAGATCATGGTATTTATTTAATTTGTACTCGTGGTCTTTTGGGATATTTGATTCCCATGGAACAGTTAATTCTACGATAAGAGCCACCTTCCGAGATAGAGAGTAAAGAGTTATATCTGGACGGAGGGCTGTGCATCCGAGACTTTCAGGGAATTTATACTGCTTAGAGACCGAATCAACCTCCAGAATCCAATCTGTAGCTTTCTCGATTATTGAGAAAGGTTTTGTAGTTAAATGTTTTTTGCCTTTAGAGCCATCCCGCACAAACTGTATTGGGGGTTTGGAGGATACTGTCAAACCCTTGTTGGCACGAGCCACTGAGAGACTAATTACCTCGCGAATAACAGCGAGAACTTTGTCATGGCGGTAAGCCCACTTACTGTGGGCTTATCGCCGAACCTGGAAAAGAAAGTAGATATTCGACCGCTGTGAAGTCACGCGCGATCTGAGCTGTCAGATCGCTGCGCGGCGGTTTCTGCCTCGATGTGTAGCGGCGAACTTCGCGCCGATTCGGAGCAGTTACTTTCGTATATTACTAATCTGAGCTTGCACCATTTATATCATAAAGCAAGAATAGAATTTCTCTCCGTGTGCGAGAGATTAACCCTTTTTAAGAGAAAGACTCAAAGTATAATACAAGGTTTATTACTCATAAAATTACAGGTTTTTTATTTCTTTTGATTTAAGTATATTAAATGTATATTCGGGAGGACTTCTAGTACCTTTTGCAAGCCCTTCGGAGCGGAGGAATCGCCGGAGCGTGCGTGGAAAGTCACGGTAGGTAGGTCGCTAAACTCACGGTAGGTAGGTGCTTACGGGTATTATGGGAATTTCGGAAGGAATTCTGGGAACACTTCTATCGATATGCTTTTATATCGTTTATGCAAAGGGAACTTTTGAAAGGGGAGAACCTTCAACAACCGCCGGCGCGCGGCCTTCGCGTTACGTCGGTCTGGATGCCGCCGACTACTATGGAGGGCGTCCTCTGAATCGTCCCACGGTTTCACGGGAACTACGCGCCGAATCCTTGGACTCTCTCTCGCGCTTGGCTAGGTTGAAAAGTATGTCGATTGACGATTAAACGAGAAAAACGCCCTGCGGCGAACTATAGAGAGCGCTCTTGCACTAGATTCGATTGATTAAATTGTTTAATATGAAATATAATAGATATTAGCTGAACTCTGGGGGGTTTTAAAGTTTGGGGAGTCAGAAAAACGTGAACCCTAGAAACTCGCCTGATATGGAAGGTAGGTCCCTCGGAGGCTGGGGTTCGTTGCGGCTCGACTGCGGGATTTGCGCACTGATATCGCCCGGTGAAACTATTGGATTCCAGATGAACTTTAAACGTGTCACTGTGGCTCCGTTTTGCAATAAAATGTGAACCGCTGGGGGTTTGACCCCCCAGCGGCCACGGGCACTTCCGCTTCGTTCGGCGGTTCAAAACTAAGAGAGGGTATCAAAGTGAACGCCCGATCCGGTCGGTTTTGGATTTATTCGTCTGGCAATTTTTGCCGCCGAATCCGACTAGGGGTGTGCGTTGTTGTATCGCATGATGCGATTACGGCAACGGTTGGAAGTCGAGATAATTTGTTTATGTGCCGATTAAATTGTGGCGAAGTGTAAAATGAAATATATCAGAGTTTTACATACTTATATTTTAAGGAGGTAAATTCTCGTGACGAGTAGTTCGTCACAACGTCAACACAAATCTTCGAGGTCACAACAAAAAACTCAACCGTACAAAATTAAGAACGTTCTGACAAATAGAGTGGTGGACATGTGGAATAAACTACCATTTGAAGTGATTAGTACAATCTCTGTCAATCAATTTAAAAACAGACTTGATTTATACCTAAAAACTTGTTAATATTGTTTAGCTTTACAAGATCTGATCTGGACATATCAGCAAAGCTGCCTGTCCAGAATAAATAATAATAATAATAATAATAATAATCCATTTTTAAATAACCGTTTACAATGGTTATTATCAAAACACAAATGACTGTTTTGCCGCCGACCACTAACAGTAACCTAGGTATCAAGCAAACTAACACTACGCGCGTGCCGAATCAGCTGATTCAGAGCCGCCATCTTGCGAAAGTTACTATTACCACTCGATATCGCCTGGTAAATTTCATCTTACTAGAGTAACTCGAATTACTATGGAATGGCGGTAGCTCGCGATCAAACAACGCTTTTTCGCAGAATCACTACCGATTTTAACTATTACCACAGATTTTTATTATTACCACGGATCAAACAACTGGCCTTAAGGTTCCATCACCTCAACCTTCTCAGTTTATTGTTTGTTTAATGTTTATTGTCACATGACAATCTCTTCTAACCAACCCTACTATGAAGTGTTTATATTAATGTGTGCGTGTAACATGTGTGTAAGAGTGTGTCTCGTTATTGCATTCAATCGACAGAAATGATATGCAATTCTGTTTGGACAATGGTAACCCAGCCAGGAATCAAACCAGGGACCTTAGAAAGTAAGATCAGGCGACCTAATCGCTATGCCACTGGGCCGTTTACTAGGTATCGATCGGTACATACATACCTAGAGTGACCGGTGCTCGCGAATCCTCCTTCGGCTTTTCTCGTAATTGGACTGGAGAGTTTTATTTTGAACTCGATGTCGTCGGCAACGAAGTGCGTCATGTCTCCATCTCGATGCACAAAGTCTCCTAAGTTTAGTATGGCTTTTGATCGTTTACTGTCAAAGTCCAGGGGATTGACCTCATGCGTAGTACCTGTAACAGAACAAGATACTCTGCTTTAACTTCAAAAGATAGGTAATGGCAACTAGGGTTGTCGACTACAGCGGGCGAGCCCGTCACCTCAGGAAGTTTTAACGATTAGTCGTTCTATCTCCCTGGTGTGAGCGCAGAAGACTTGGACATAACAGTCCACCGTCTAGCTCCGCTACAAACCCGTAAGAGGCCAGCGCCTTAACCGCGAGATAGCCAGGAGTGTTGCCCAGAGGGCTTACACTCACGCCCTTACTTCCAATTGCGACCAGATTACTCCAGTCGCTCAATTAGTTACGAGTTCTAGGTCGCTTGCGCGGTCCTCTCCCTTACGAAGCGGGGAAACGGTGTATACCGAATCTATCGCGGACCATGGCATCCTTTGCCTGGCTGTTCACCCAGGATCGGGTAGCCGATGGTCGTTTCAAGAGCAGTCGCCGTAAGGTTCGCGACCACCCCCGCTCTACAGGAAACAGTACTGCTTCCAGACTCCCCCGACTGTTAGTCAGAGTGCACAGTCGATTAGCTTAGGCCGCACGGTGCGCAGACCGTCCAGGAGCGCCAGAAGGTTGATTCCCCGGGGAAACTAACCATAAGGCCAGAGTCCTACCCAGGCTCGCACTTCATGCGTGTAGGCCGTCGGATAGGTGTTGACCCATGAGTGTGACCAACCCCGAACAGAATGGGTCTTCGTGGCCAACTCAGCAAGGGCCCATTAACTCCCAGGTAGTGGCATGGATGCTTCAGCATTGTGAGTTGTCACCTACAACGGGCCAACCTCCAGGCTGGTATGTAATCGTGGGATGAAAGTAGAGACTTAGACCGAAACAGTCCACTGTCTAGCTATGCCAACTCGTAAGAAGCCAACGTCTTACCGCAAAACACCGAGTGTGCAACCAGCGGGCAGCCTCGCACCATTACTACCAGTTTCGACCAGATTTCTCCAGCTTCCCGACTAGTTACGAGTGCCAGGTCACTTGTGCGGTCCTCTCCCCTATGTTAGCAGTAATTAGGTATCTACCAAATCAATCGTAGACCACGGCGTCCATTACCCGACTAAGGTCTCTAAGCAGTATAAATTCCCTGGAAGTCTAGGATGCACAGCCCTGCGTCCAGATATAACTCTTTACTCTTTATCTCAGAAGATGGCCCTTATCGTAGAATTAACTTTTCCATGGGAATCAAATATCCCAAAAGATAATGAGTACAATATAAATAAATACCATGATCTCGCAAATGCCGTCACCGGGAACGGCTTCACTGTTCACCTTCACGCGGTGGAAGTTGGCGCTCGTGGCCTGCCAGCGCCACGCGCCTCTCTGTTTCACCTTTTTAAAGATCTTGGTCTCTCCAGGAAAATAATCAACTCTATTATCTATATATAAAAATTATCTAAAACCGCGATTTCCACATCTCAAATTCTATGGCTTCAAAGGGGGAGTGAATGGGTGGTAAGGTGAACGCTCACATGTGGCAAGACAGCTGTCCTAAACCTACCACAGCCGGTTGTTAGTCCGGAATCCACTGCTCACCCCCTAGAAGTGTAATAACACTATATGATGGGCCCGACTTCGGTCGATGAATTCCATGGCAGCTCCGTTTGTATTTTATTTTATTTTATTTAAGATCGGGTGGCCGATTGGTCGTTTCTAGAGCGGCTGTCATAAGGTTAGTTAGTTAGTTAGTTTGTCTGGGCTTTTTCCCGCACTTGGCCTCTTAATTAAGCCGTTGTGCATGGCTCATGTATCTATTTATGTTACCCCAGCCAACCCAGGCCGTCCTAGAAGGTTAGCAGCCTGTTTAGGTTGCTACAGGCCTCCGGGACAGATGCTGGAGATTGTAGTATTCTTGCCCGTTGCTCTGCCACGCTCTGCCACGCATTCCATGAGCACATGCTGTGGCGTTTCTTCTTCCTCCATGCATCCTCTGCATAGAGGGCTGTCTGTCACACCTATGGTAAACAGGTGTTTGTTTAGGGGACAGTGGCCTGTCATAGTACCTATAACTTTACGGATTTTGTCCCTTTTTAATCTGGTGAGGTTGCGGGCAAGTTTTTTAGACGCTTCCGGAACCGCATTCATTGTTTGCCTGCATCCTGCGTTTTCTTTCCATTCTGTAAGGTGGATTTCGTCGGTGTTCCTGCGTAGCCATGTTTTTATTTGGGTATGGGCATCGAGGGTTCCGGTCCATACACTATTTCCTTTGATCCCCTTCTGGCCAGTTCGTCTGCCGCGTCGTTGCCCAGTGAGTCGCTGTGCCCTTTAATCCATTGCAGGGTCACTCTATTTGACCTTGCAATGGATTGAAGCGTATTGTGGCATTCCAGTACAAGGACAGAGGTTATAGTATTTTTTGCTAGCGCTTGTAGCACAGAGGCACTGTCAGAGACAAGTTTCAAGCTTAGATCTCCGACGTCTTTGGCTGCAACTGCCTGTGTTGCTCTGGTGATGCCAATGCATTCTGCTTGGAAGATCGTATGTAGGTTGCCTAGGGTAGTTGATATTTTGATGTTTAGATCATTTGAGAAGACGCCGGCTCCGGTACCTTGAGTGGTTTTGGAGCCATCTGTGTATATCCTTACTTCATTTGTACCAGAGTGATCTGCTGGTTCTGCAATGAGTTGGATATTGTATCAAGATCAAAGACATGACGGCATATTATTCTGTCCATGGCTGCGTCCAGAAGAGGTATTTCTTCTAGAACCCGTTTCAGAATTGTCATAAGGTTAACAACCATCTCTGCTCTATAGGAAACAAAGCCGTTTCCAGACTGCCCCGGTCATCAGTCAGAATGCACAGTCGATTGGCTGACACCGCACTGTGTGCAAACCGTCCAGGAGCGCGAAAAGTACAATTCCCAGGGGAAACTGGCCCGCAGGCGCAGAGTCCTACCCAAGCTCGTACTTCTTTTGGGAGGCTGTCGGATGGGTGCTGACCCGTGAGTTGGGTCATAATGGCCCAACTGAACTGGGCTTATTTCACACAATAACTATTGGAGGGGGGGGGGGGAGAGAGTTAGAGGGGTTAGGGGGATTAGGCGGATAAAGGGGTTTGGCGCGCGGGGAGGAGGGACTTGTCTGCTTGCCGGGAAAGTCTAGGGGTGACACAACAGATTTTTAAAGAATTTGGTGACTTATTTAAGGGAAAAATCAACTCCGAAGGGGTAGTAAAATCGCCTTCAAAGCATTCACCTGTCCCTGAGAGTTCACAGCATTAATCAACTCCCATTAAAATGGCTAACCTATATTAGAATTTGATTTCCAGGTCTGGAATCCTTACTATGTTAAAGATGAGAATCTCCTCGAGAAAGTCAAGAGAAGAGTGACCAAGGTGTCAACTGGTTTTAAAATGCTGGAATATTTAGAAAATTTTGGGCAATAATAAAAAAAAATCTAAAAAGAATACTTCGGTATAACTGCAGTATAGGAACCTCTCCTGGATTGTTGATTTTTAACGTCACGTCACCGAAATATATTCGCCAAGCAGATTCCGAATCTGCAATAATATTTTGTCGCTCTCAATAAATAAGCGAGATATAGGCATTCAAAGTTTGCATACTAAACGTCAACAGATCGGCCATATTGTTTCAGAAGTGTTGTCGGAAAATAAACGATATATCCCGAGTTCTCTAATATCGATAACAATTTGCGATATTAAAAAAATGACGGCATGCTCGTGAAAAAACATGTGCAATATTTTAAAGAATGACACTATTTTCGAGGTTTTTTTTCAATGACTGCGTTTTGACAACAAAAGGCATCCTGACACAATAGAACATTCCTAAATATTTGAATATCACCGCCAGCAATTTTTTTTTTCGAATTTGGAAAAAAAAAAAACGAAATTCGAAAAAAAAAATTTGCTTGCGGTGCTGTTGATGTTAAGAGGCGAATACGAAATCGATGTGGGCCGTGATACCTCTATAATCAATTGTATAATATAACTATAGGTAGGTAGGTTTTTCGGAGCCAAAAAGATACGTCCACCCTTTGGAAGCGCTCGGCGGGGACTAGCTGACTTGAGGCGTGAATCGTATCATAGGCGAGTAACATAACGCGATAATTAGATTGTTTTAAAAGACTTTATTGCCAATTTTAATTAATCTTTTGTATTTTTTTTTTGAGGAAATGGATTGATATTGAACTAAAGTTTATTTCTGTTGTTTTTATTTTATGAACGAGAGTTCTAAAAGGCCAAAATCAAAAGCAATTCTTCGCCCATTTTCTAAAAAATTTGACAAAGTTAAATATTTTTTTTATCAACAATTTTATATGAAAGTAGTAAAAAGTGATTCACTTATTATATAAAGTACTTTCACAACAATACATTGTAATTTTTTCATACCGTTTAGATGTCAAAACGATTCGTAACTATGCTATATTCTAAACCTCTTACA